>OX638299.1:33824564-34424564 GCA_951812265.1 Taphrorychus bicolor
TATGTTAAAAATTACAAATGTAAACTTAACTTTGCTGGATGACATTAATATGATTATGTTTATTGAAAGGGGTATTCGAGGTGGTATCTCACAATGCTCAAATCGATATAGTAAAGCTAATAATAAGTACATGGGATCAAGCTACAATTCTGAGGATCCTACCAAGTATATTATGTATTTTGATGTCAATAATCTTTATGGTGCGGCAATGAGCTTTCCATTGCCTACAGGGGAATTTACGTGGGTTGATGACATTTATCAACTTGGGGATATTTTAAACATTCCACAAGATAGTGAATTTGGTTACATTTTCGAAATTGATATTCACTATCCAAAAGAATTATTTCAGATACACCGAGACTTACCGCTATGTCCAGAACATTTAATTCCTCCTACATCTGCATCACTTTTTCCCAAATTATTAACCACATTTTATGACAAGAAGCGGTATATTATTCATTATAGAAATTTGCAACAAATATTAAAATTAAACTTGAAAATTGGAAAAATCCACAGGTGTTTAAAATTTAGACAGTCAGCATGGCTCAAAAAATACATTGATTTGAATACAGAGCGTCGTAAACAAAGTACAAATGACTTTGAAAAAAATTTTCACAAGCTGATGAATAACGCACCCTATGGGAAAACTATTGAAAATGTGCGAAAATACAAAGATGTAAAACTAGTAACAAAGTGGGAAGGACGATATGGTGCAAATTATTACATTTCACAACCAAACTTTCACAGTTGTGAAATTTTTGATAAAAATATTGTTCTGATTGAAATGTCCAGACTAAATGTAAAATTTAACAAACCGATCTTTATCGGTATGTCAATTTTAGATATTTCAAAAACTATTTTATACGATTTTTATTACAACTATATTGTGGAAAAATTTAAATCGAATGCAAAATTATTATATACAGATACTGATAGCTTAATTTATGAATTTACAGTTGACGATATTTATGAACATATTAAAGAAGATATACATAGGTTTGATACTTCAGATTATCCTGAATACAATGTATATAATATACCCTTAAAGAACAAAAAAGTTTATGGATTGATGAAAGATAAAAATAATGGAAATATTATGACTGAATTTATAGGTTTACGTTCAAAAATGTATTGTTTTAAAGTGGACGAGAGTGATAAAAAACTTGTTAAAAAAGCTAAAGGTGTTCAATCTTCTGCATTAAAATTTATAACCTTTAAAGATTACTATGACTGTCTATTTCACAAAACTATTATTGAAGTTCCTCAAAATTTAATCAAATCTGAAAAACACAACGTTTTTACCATTGAACAAGTTAAAACTGCGTTAAGTCCCTATGACGACAAACGAATGGTCAATTATATTTTTACAGATACTTTACCATGGGGCTATAATGACTAGTTAAACACATTTTATTTTTGTCATTAGCGAAACGTTTGTGGTGAAATCGAGTGGCCACCATTGAATGAATGTTTGTTTATGATACAAAAAACTTGATCATACAATTTATTTTCCATTATACTCTCTATGCGATATTCATTTGTTTTAAGTTTAAGACAATTACCACACTCTACGGGCGCTTTTCACAATTTTTATTCAGGTTATTTAAGTTAATAATACATTATCTATAAATGAAGTAAATTAACATATTTTTAGACTGAGGAAATCAAAAACAAATGGTCCCCGGTGTTTCAAGATCGAAAAAGATTTGCTTATCTACGAACTGGAAAATATATTAGAAGAATGCTACCTGTCACGTTACAGTCATTCTACGTCATTAAAAATGGTATTGGAACTCAGTGGTGCTTATCTTGCAAAAAGTTTTTTTGTTTTTGCCCGAAATCTTTTGAAATGCATAAGCAAGTTCCAAGAGAAGAAGAAGAAGAACCCAATATTCCAGTTGATTTGTACTGTTATGAAGATATACCTGAGTCATAGTGTATTTCAGCTTCTACTTGAAATGCCGATACCTACACCGACGACACTGGAACACCTGAGAGATGAGATTCGTACTTACTACGTAGAAGATTTCCGTAGCTGCAACATGAGCCAGGACGTCGATTGGTACTGTAACCCTCCCGAACCCGACCGGAAGGAAGATCAATATCATTATTGTGCTTTGTGTGATGCAGTGACTAATGACTATTGGAACTGTGTTAAAGCGAACATTAATCATGACCTGAAATGGTTCAATGAATTTAGAGTAAGAAAATGCTTCAAAAAAAAAACGTATCTGTAAATTTTCACAATATTAAAAAACGTAAAGTCACTTAGTATTTCCTCTTCCATTATATAAACATGTAAATAAAACATTTAGCTTCATTAGTTATTTCGCTCTCAAACAGACACCATGTTCCCAAAAGTATGTTTTTTTATATTACTTTCCTATTGTTACAATGCTCTCACGTTGTCCATCGAATGTGAGTATTCACAAAAAGATTATAATATTCTGTACAATACTAGTTTAGATATGTACCTAAATTGTACTCATTCACTTGATGAATATGTAGATTTATACGATCATGAAGTAGATCTCTTGAATATGTGTACAAAAAATCTAGAACAATGTGAATCCTCTACAAATAATTTAACCTCTTTAGTTAACTATACTAGTTATGTCGAACTTAAGAGAGAAACCGTAAAAACTGAAGCTGCTTTGCTGGCACAAAAAGTAAAAGCTTCTAAATGTGAAGACAGGAAATCTACAGCTTATCAGTTACTGACGGAGAAGGATGAAGAAATTGAACATCTTAAACGGAATCTAACATTTGCAAGATCTCAAAGGACTGACGTTGAAGCAACTCTGGCTCGTTGTGATGATGGATACCACAAATTTTTTAAAGATAACACTTACCTCCTTGGAAACCTCAATGCTTGCATAGATCGTGAAGAAATATTACAGGGCCAAAAGGATCACCTTGTAAAACGTTTGGCTTCTTGTAGGAAAAATAAAAAACCCAAAAATAACAGCACCGTTGTCTAAAACTTTTAACCCAAATAAATTTTTTTTTTTCCTAAACTATTTGTTTCATTTTCCACTGAGGGGCACTTGGAGTTACTCCATCTGCACTGTCTGCCCTGTCTACCCTGTCTAGCCTGTCTAGCCTGTCACTAGTATCAAGTCTGTCATATGTCACACCCCATCTGTACTACGTCTGTGACAGTTGTATGAACTGTCATACGTCACACGTCATCTGTCATATGTCAAATGTCAAATCTGTCACATTTGACAAAAATGACTGCTTTTTGGGGCCCATTTGACAGGGGGCCCCCTTTTACACTAGGGCTCACGTAGGCTTCAAGGTCAAAGTGTCCCAGAACCCCGTCGTTATAACTACTCCTCGAAACAAGGGCGTCACAATGCGCATCCCAGCTGAGGCGATCATCAATGTACATACCCAGGAACTTAATGTTATCAGCCGCTACCAACGACCTCCCATCCACAGGAAGAGAGCATCGCGATTTTACCTTTTTAAAATATACAAGACCAGTTTTATTGGCATTCAGTTTTAGGCTCATTTGATCACACCATTCTCTCATTTCATTTACCGTTGCCACGCATGATACAGACAAAGCACCAGTGGTTGGGCTCCCCAGGATCACTGATGAATCATCAGCATACTGGCAAACCAAACCCGATCCGATGCTACCCCTAAGTTTATTTACATAGATAAAAAATAGTAAGGGACCCAAAATTGATCCTTGCGACACCCCGATTTACATCTGTCATTCCCGACAGGCAATATTTACCATCATGCGAGACACAGACAGCCTGTTTTCTTCCTCTCAAATAAGATGCAATCAATGCCAAACATCTACCCCTCACCCCATAGGACTCCAGCTGCTGTAGCAGCAGCTGGTGACTGATAGTGTCAAAAGCCCTGGATAGATCGAAATAGAGTCCAGCAACCTCATCACCTCGATCCACACTCCTATATATGCAGCCTACAGTGCTGAAGATTGCCAATTCCGTGCTTCGTCCCTGTACAAAACCAAACTGACAATCAGCCAATATATCATGAGAATGCATATAATTTACCATTCGTTGATATATAACTTTTTCAAAGATTTTGGAGAATGATGACAGAATTGATATTGGTCTGTAATTGGATATTAAGGAACGGTCTCACTTTTTGTGAACAGGCACAACCTTGGCAATCTTCAGCTTATCAGGACACACACCGGTCACAAGGGACTCATTCACAACATGAGCCAGTGGTACTGAAATAGACTGTGCCACATACTTCAATATCTTAACTGGTACTTCATCAAGGCCAGCCGAGTATTTATTGGGAAGATCGAGCAATAAGCGAAAGATCTCAGATTCGGATGCAGGAGTAAAAAAAATTGATGGATACTGAAAACTGTCATTCACAGGAATTAGATTTTCATTAACTGAAAACAGATCAAATTTGTTTTTAAACATTTCGCAGATCTTTTCCAACTCATTCACTAAAGTTTCATTTTCATCCTTTATAATTATTTCAGGTTGTGACTTAAGTTTATTAGTCATATTTCTAAATATAGTCCAAGCAGATTTTGACTTGTTTTTAGAATTTACAATTTGATTGTCGTTAAATGATTTTCTGCAAGAATTTAGATACTTTTTGTATTTACCTCTTTCTGCTTTGTATTTCTAATAACACTGGTTACTTCCTGTTAGTTGATACCAGACATAGATATCTTTTATATACTGAGAATACTGCCTAATCTCCGCGTTGACCCAGCCCTGTGACAGTTGTTTGTTTCTACGCACCTGCATCGGAAAAGCCTTGTCAAACCAATAAAAGAACACTCTGTAAAAGGTCTCATACTTTGCATTCACACTGCTTTACATCTTCCCAGCCCTTATCAAGCAAGTATTGTATAAACAAAACTATGTTATGATCGCTAAAAGTGCGTTTTCTGGCAAATGACGGCTTACCATCGCTCCGCTCAGGGGCCCCAAACGTGACAAGCTGACCGTAGTGATCAGACATGCTCGAGGGCAATACATCACACCTCACCAACCCGCTCTCAATGCTTAACTTGAAAAGATATTGTCAATTTGGGTAACAGAAGTGGGAGTGACACTAGTAGGACCCCCCACATGCGCAGACAAGCCATATGAGCTCATGAGCTGCAACACCAAAAAGGCAGATTCATTAGCTGTACTAAAATCCACATTAAAATCGCCACACACTATTAAAAACCGTTTAGCAGAGAAAATATCATGCAAGACAACATTCAAAACATTCAAGAACTCTTCCAAATTTCCGCAAGGAGACCTATATATACACAGCATACACATGATTGTCCGATAAAAAAAAAAATGTAGATACACAGAATTCGCAAGTTTTTTCGATAGGAGAAAGTCTACTCACTTGTTGTGAAAATTTTAGAGAATCACGGAATATAATGGCTGTACTCCCACCACGATGTTGGGTCCTCGATGAGTATCCTCCAAGCGTATATCCTTCAAGAGGCAAGCGCTCGATGTCAGTGTGCTGCAACCAATGCTCCGTAATGCAAAACACATCAAGATCCATCTCCGAAAGAAGCACTTCAATATCAGAAACTTTGTTGTTAATGCTTTGTACATTGTGATGGAGTACTTTAATTTTCCTACTTCCTATGATGTCCTGAGTCCTCACCAAACAGTTCACTGATGTGTTCTCGCTAGATGGTACCCCAGAAGAATAAGCCGAGACACAATCTCTCAAAACCCCGTCAGGAGCACCGTGAATCTCCTCAGGGCAAGACTCCAGTGCCTCTACCGTTCTAAAAAATTACGCCCCAGAGAGAAATCAAAGCGCTGGAACGACACACCGCAGGGCCAAAAATCCTCTCCATACACAGTTTCCCTCAATTCCCAGATCACTCCAACCATAAAACAGTTATAGCTTTGACTAGAATTCTTTGCTGCACACAATTTAACCGTTACCTCCTCAGCAGGTATCGAGGTTTTTTTGGCCAAATAGTTTATTACTGTCTCCGCAGTAACAGACGGCTTGACTTTTGATAAAAATAGCCATACTTTTTTATTTTCAGGTACTTTGGAAGGTCCAAAATGACCCGAATTTAGGTTTGTGCCCATTTTTCTTTCCTTCCTCTTTTTATGAAGATGTTCCATGAACTTGTTACGCTTCTCCGCCATCTCTTTATTGTTGGTTTCTTTATTGTTTTCCCTATTGTAGTCACCTTTGTTGTTAGTATTATGTTTAACTGCCTCGGCAAAGCTACCCTTACACTGCGGCTCAGTAGCCCCACCTTTCTCATTATGGTTTCCACTCAAGTTTTCACATCTGTTCGGTCCGCCTACAGCAGCAGTCGCAGATTTCTTCTTAGGTTTTTTCAGAGAAGGTTTTGGCTTCAATTTTGTTTGAGTTCTGGATTCTGCCTTATCAATGTCTACTCCCTCATTGTTAACAGGACTTCCAGAGGTCGACTCACCGCCCAATAATGACGCCCCCCTGAGAAATCTGCTCAGTTCCACCATCTGGGACTGAAGTGAGTTAAACTTAACATCAACAATATCCATCAGCTCGGCTCGAGTAATCATATGTTGGCTCTCCCAGCTCGCTGACTGCCTGAGAGACACGTTTTCTTGCTGTAGGGTTTTTATGGACGTTAGCATGTTGCTATTCAAATGTTCTGTCTCTTTAATTTCTTTTCGCAAGCGAACCTGTGATGCCACCGCCTCTTGCAGTTGCGACTGAAATTCTGTATTCTTGGATTCGAGCATCTGATTTTTCTTTTTTAAATCCGTAATACAAGACTCCTTTGCTTTAAGCTCGGATAGATAAGACTCCTCCGTGACACTGACGTCATCGAGGAAGGATTGGCTGCTACGTTGTAAACGCTTTATATGTTGGTCTCTTTTTGCAACTTCGGAAGATAGAGAATCGATTTTTGATTTTTGCTTGTTCAGCAGTCTTGTGTTATTATGTCCAATATTCCTGATTCCCATGTTTTGTAATTAGTTTAAACTTATGATAATTGTTACTTTTCACAAATAAAGAACTGAATTGGTTACTAGGCAAATTCAGCTCTTCAAAACGGGGGGGTGTCAACGTATTTTAACATACAACTCCTAAAGGTTGTGAAGGACAACCAATCAATCAATAAACAAAAATCGGGAGAACAGCGAATTTGCCTTGGGAAGAACTCATCTGATTATTAACTACAAGAAGTATTATTATTGTTTGTGGGAGTAACTAGCCGGAAAAGAAGCACAGAGAGCTCGTCTTGGGAAACAAGACAAAGTTTTCCAGAAGAACCTAAACGACGACAATATCTACCTAA
The DNA here is from genome assembly GCA_951812265.1 of Taphrorychus bicolor. Taxonomy (NCBI): domain Eukaryota; kingdom Metazoa; phylum Arthropoda; class Insecta; order Coleoptera; family Curculionidae; genus Taphrorychus; species Taphrorychus bicolor. Next base: position 33,831,847 of record OX638299.1, read on the forward strand.
AAAAAATAAAATATGTAATGTCATACTGTTTAATATTAATTCATTTGCGAATATTAAGACAATCGATAACTATTTGCAAAAAATCGTGTAACGATCTCAAAGACTGCACTGCTCGCCTACAAGTGGCGTTCAAGTTACACATGCCCCTCACCTTGAACAGCTTCGCTTTCAACATCATTCAGTGGGAAGGGACAAATGCGCTGACACGCTCTCCTTACAACTCCTGAGTTGGTTTGAACTGATAGCACTCTGGTTACTCCATCGTTGCCCGGATGCAAGGCCTCGATTCTTCCTAATTTCCATCGCATCGAAGGGAGATTGTCGTCCTTAATTGGTACCATCGAACCGACCTTGGGTTGTGCACAGTTCGTCCTCCATTTTGTTCGTTGCTGGACCTCGGACACATATTCTTTCGACCACCTGGACCATAGATTTTGCCTCACTCATCTGTTCAAGCATCTGGTAACGGGAAAGTCTTCCATTTGGCAACTCCATTATGTTAGGTTCGGGAGTAGTTAATAAACTTTTTCCGACGAGAAAATCGGCAGGCGTCAGAAGAGTCAGGTCATTATGATCAGTTGTTAAGGGTGAGATAGGACGGGAATTTAAGATCACCTCGGTTTGGGTCAATACGGTGTAGATTTCTTTGAAAGTAAGAAGTGACACTCCGATCCTGATTTTAAAAAAATACGTTATAACGATATAATGTTAAAATGCGATTCTCGAAAAAAATGGATTAGGAAAATATAACGTAAGTGTACATGTTAATAAAACGTTATAGGCCCCATAACCAAAAACGTTTTCTTTTTGTATTTTTGATGTTAATATAACGTCGTATAAATTTTTCTGAGAGTTTTGAGATATCTACTTACAAGGTAAATGAAATATGCCATGCCATTCAACAAATGGACACTTCGCTCCTGATTTTTGTTCTTCAAAGTGAAATACCCACTGAGCTAAATAACATCAGAAAGAAATTACAACGATGTAATGTTAAAAAGTGGTTCTAGGATTAGGAAAATATAATGTAAGTATACAACATGTTATTAAAAATTTAGTTTTATTATTATTATTAAAAACGTTGTAGGCCACATAACTAAAAACTTTTTTTTTGTATTTTTGATGTTAATATAACGTCATATAAACCAACTTTTGTGACAGTTTTGAAATATCTACCTGCAAAATAAATGAAATAGGCAATGTCGTTCAAAAACTTGACACTCCGCTCCTGATTTTTGTTAGTCAAGTTGTTAGCCCACTCCGCTAAATTACATCAGAAAGACGTTTGTTTAAAGGTGATATACAATGATGTACTATTAAGAGAAACTTCTTGGTCTTCCATTGTGTTTATTGAGTTTTTTACACGACGCGCGACTTTTCGAGCAGTGGAATCTCTGCTCGTTTTCAAAAGAAACTGAGCATTAAGCTCGGTTTCTGTAAAGGCTCAATAAATTATAAGAGTTAAAGGCCTGGGACATCTTAACATTTTCTCTAATTCAGTAATGCGAAAGGACATTTTGAAAGACGCAGAAGCCTCGTCTTTTTGAGAAGCTTCTGGCTCTTGAAACCGATGTTTGGTGTTGATTTTTTAAAAAATGCTGTTAGCATTTTCTTAGTAGTGTCTGGACATAGCCAGGATACGTATAGGTATATAGTAGTAGTAGTAGACATTGGGGGGGAGCCCAGGCCTTAATGGCCCTTTTCACAGTCTTCCAATCCACCAATCCCTCCACGAGTCGACCCGTCCCTCTAATGAAGGAGAGTATCCCGTTCCATCTCAGAGTCGGAAGCGCCTCTCCATGGAGGAACGCGGCTCCCAGTATCCTGTAGCGCAGACGCGTCCACCTAAAGCACGCTCCCAGAAAGTGGTGCGATATGACGACTCTTCTCCTACTCTACAGTGAATGCAGAGTGGATTTTCCACCATTCCTAGAAAGTGCATATGCCACTGAGGCCACTGCAGCCTAAACAGAATGCCTGGAAGACCTTAGAGGTCTCTAAGAAGAGACCAAGTAGCCACGAGGCCATGGATCTCTCCGGGTTAGGGTAGATTTCCTTGGTATATCTACATATTCCTGAGTGTGTCCAGATGGTTCTTGTACTCTCCTATGCCCATTCATTTAGAATTGAGAGACGTATCTATTGCTTACTCCTAGACATGGCTCCGGTCCAGTAAAGCATGTCTGGCAACCATGCTTGGCCGATCCATCGGCGCGATCGTTTCCCTTAATGCCCCTATGTCCATGAACCCATCCTAGAGTTACCCTTTTTATTTCTGCTAGTGCCTCTAGGGCAACCCTGTAGTTCTTTGAATTCTTCTCTTGTTGGGTTGTTTATTCTAAATTGCTGTTTTAGTTTCAGCCCATCGCAAGGGCGCCCCTCCTGCGACAGGACAATTGAGATGTCCCGCTGGTGAGGCTTGCAATCTGCGTGTGACTGCTCGATGACTGTTTTCTTCCACTGATCGCAGCAATCCATTCTCCTGCAGGAAACCATCGCCTCCCTCTTCATCCAGATTGGAATCTCTGGCAGACCCAGTAAGGCATTGAGAACTGCTCCCGGTGTTGTTTTGAACGTACCCGTTATGGCTAGGCAGACTGTTCTCTGCAGTCTGACCAACCTCAACGCATAGCGGGCCCTGTTCCCTGGCCACCAAACCCCGGACCCATAGGATATCCTCGCTCTGATTTTTTCAGTATAGAGCCAGTGCAGGACGTGTGGCTTTAGACTCCACCTCCTGCCAACTGCCCTGAGCAATTGCCATACCAGTGTTATTGCCTTATTGCATGCCTTTTCTACGTGACTTTTCCAAGTCAGCCTGCTGTCGATTATCACCCCCAAGTACTTAGCCTCAACCTTTAGCAGCAGAGGTTCCGCGTACAGCGTGGGTGACCGAAATTCTGTAGTTTTCCTAAATTTGGTGTAAAGCACAAGCTCTATCTTGCCAGGATTGATTAACACTCCCGTCTCGGTACACCATTGTTCTTTAGGAATTAGTTTCTTTAGGACACCGAAAAAAAAGGTACTCTATCAACAGAATTGACACAGCAACTATCAACGCAACAGTAATATCCGCGTGTAGCCATCACTAAATGTTAAAAGACAATAAGAACAGATTCGTCTGTCAAATAAAACTCTCTCCGTAACTGTTAGGAAGGTACTGCGAAAATCACGTTCTTGCTGAGCAAGTGGTGAATGGATGAGGGACGAGGCGAAGCACAGGGGGCACGTATTTGCAATTTGTCGGAAGTGACCTGACTTATTAGAATATCTGTGGACGATGACTCCGTCATCCGCGCACTGAACCCCTCGGCCTGCAGTCAATCCGAAAGACCGTCCCTTTAAGCTCGTTCTCAGTAAGCTCGAGGCTACTTGCTTATGTACTAACACATTTAACCAAGCTCACCATTCCTATCGCCACTTTCGCTCGTCAAGCCACCAGCACTCGTCCGCCGTATTGTCACAAAGAAGCAAAAGACATAAAATTGCAGCATTCTTAGAAACGGTCGGTCGATGACCGGTTTAGTGACCAACCACTAGTTGACGCAAATTTAAAAATCAAACCTTGCAAATTCGGTCAGCATGTGGGTACAACGAACCGCTCATGGACGTCATGGAAAAGAAAGTTGCAATCTTTTGGGAAAAATGTGCTAACAATAAAGAAAATTAGCACGAGCGTTTTTGAGGGAGAAAAGGCAGTATTAGTCTGGGTGCTCACGAAGAGAGTCCGGTTTTGGGGGACTCACGAGGAGTCGGTGCGGGGAGCCGCGTTTAAACTGATCCAACATTACGCCGGAAGGACGAACGACCACCATCAGGTACCAGCCATACGGCTGGTCGTGCATTTTTCCGAGAATCGTATTTTACCATTATATCGTTATAACCTGTTTCTGATGTTATTTGACTCAGTGGCCATACGGCTGGTACCTGTAAGTATAAAAAGGAGTCGTTTTTGGGGACTCACGAATGGAGTCTAGTTTGGGGACTTGCACGTAGGCAAGACTCCAAGATTTTGAGTTCAGGGTTTTGGGGAACGTTACGTCGAATAGACGAACGGTTAGGTAGAAGAAGTAAAAAGGCCACGAGTATCCATAAGGGCGTAGGGACCCACTAAACAACCCTAGATGTGCCAAGTTTACGGTCCACCTCTACCTGCCAGACTAGGTAAGAACCACTGTGTTTTAAATAATTTTCGGATAGTCTATTTTTTTAAAGTAGTTAGGGTAATGTTAAGGCACAGGAAATAGAAGTTTACTTGAATCATTCAGTGAGTACCCACTACCCGATACCCAGTTAGAAGTCATTTTAAAGCGTAAATTAATGCATATTCAAAATAGTAATTTTGCATATAATACGATCACACATCATTATTTGTGACAGTATTAACGGGTGCCATACCGAAGAGACGTCGCAACTTGGTTTACTAAAGACTTAATTGCTTCCAATCAAGACTGCTTCCTTAATCTTTCGTTTCTTCAAGTGCTGTTCCCTATGCACAATTTTGGTTTCCGACCACTTAATATTATTGTGTTCGGACCAAGCGTGCTCTGCAATTCCCGATTTTGATGTTTCTCCTCTTAGCGTATGAGCATAAGAACTGCGTTCCTGAACTCTTACAAGCAAAGGACGCCATATAAAATAATACCTAAGAACCCGACTAAAAGAGTTGAAAGACAAATCTACAGAACCTTAAAAAAATATGAACGTCACATTCCTGAAGGTACCAGGAGGTCTCTCAGTCCACACCATAGTAAACCACCACATCTCTTATAGGTTACCTAAAATTCACAAAACAACTATGCCCCTAAGACCAATCACAAGCTCTAGAACTTGCCAACAAGTTCTCTAAGTAGATTTCTCCTTCAAATCATCCAACCTTTGGTTGGAGAAACAACCTCGTTTGTACAAAATTCTGAACACATTATTAAGGATTTAGAATTGGGTGACAGGGACACATTTGTGAGTTTCGATGTACAAAGCCTTTGCGCCAACGTGACGTTGGAGGAGTCGTTGGATATCTTCGAGGTCAGGCTGAGGGCGGACGCATCTTTGAAGGAGAGAACATCGCTGCTTGTGGAGGGGGTAATGGACCCATTGCGCTGCTGCCTCAAAGGCTCATACTTTCAGATTAAAGATCTTTTTTTTGAGGAGGATGGGCTTCCGATGGGTTCATCACTATCACCGGTTATGGCCAATATATACATGGAGTGGTTTGAAATTCACAATCATGCATCAACAAAAATGGGAATAAATAAAAACTTTATATGGGCATGGGGTAACAATAGGATGCGACAAAGAATCCACAAATTTGAAATTTCAGAATATTAAACAGGATTTGATGCAAAATGGTTATACGGAAAAAACTATCTTGAGGGCTTTTACGGAATGTAAAAGGCAAAACAGCGAGGACTAATCTCATCTTCTTACTATACAGTTGCGAACTCAGGGTTCAATAATTCCAGTGTAACGACTTAACACGAAAACACTATTTATTTGTCCCACAAATACACACAAGTACAATTCGACTACTACATAATTCACTACTTAACACTTTATAGCCTTCTATTATCGCTTCGTACTTTAGCTTACTTATAGCTCGATTAAAATAAGACTACTCTTAACAGCGCGCGCTATGCGCCTTTTATACACAATCCTATAATTACAGAAAAACCTAGAAAGTTCTTGATAAGAATTCTTGAATACTCTCACATAAAAAAAATGTTGTAAACAACTGCCTCTTATAGATAAACAGAGCAATAAATCACTGGTGTCAGCCATGACGCAGCGCGGATAGGTCGCGAAGCTCCACCAACCACACGCGTTGCCCCGCCTCCGATGCGGCGTCGCTGCGAATCGTAACAATACCATACATAAAAGGAACTTCAGAGAAACCTCGACGCATCGCGAAACAGTTCAAGAACACAGAACTCATACGATAAGAGGAGAAACATCAAAATCGGGAGTTGCAGGGCACGCTTGGTCCGAACTCCATAATTTTCATTTTTTTTTCTATAATATTAGGTGGTTGGAAACTAAAATTGTGCATAGGGAGCAGTACTGGAAGAAACGGAAGTTTAAGGAAGCAGTCTTCATTGGAAGCAATGAGGGCGTCTTTAGTAAACCAAGTTGCGACCTCTCTTCGGTAAGTCACCCGTTGATACGGCGGACGAGTGCTGGTCGCTAGGAATGGTGGGCGTGGTTGGCTGTGTTAGTACATAAGCAAGTAGCCTCGAGCTTAACGCTCAGTTTCACTTGAAAACGAGCAGAGATTTCGCTGCTCGAAACGTCGTGGAAAAAACTGAATAAAGACAATGGAAGTCCAATATGTTTCGCTTATCAGAAAGACGTTACAACAATGTAATGTTAAAAGGTGTTTCTAGGAAAGATGGATTAGGAAAATATAACGTTAATATATCACAAATATTAAAGCGATATAATTGCATCAAACCACATAAATAAAAACGTCTTTTTGTCTGTTTGATGTTAATATAATATCATATATATGTTATATAATTTTTTTGACAATTTTGAGACGTCCATCTATAAAATAAATCAAAATATAAAATATCATAAAAGAAATTGACCCTCCGCTCCTGCTTTTTATTCTTCAAGTGGATGTATCCACTGACCCAAATAACATCAGAAACACGTGAGGTTACAACGATGTAATACGGGGTGTTCATTATAAATCTTCATCTTGCATGTTATGAAATTTTGACAGAAACGGATGACATAATCAAAATAAATGGACTTTTGTTTCTCCATCCTTTTCTTTTCACATTTCACAGCCAAATAGATGAAGTTTTATAATGAACACCTCGTATTTAATGGATGTGTTAGAAAAAAATGGATTAGGAGAAAATAACTTTATTCTATATACAGGGTGATTCACGTTATTCGACACGGAAGATTATGGCTAAACTTTTAGATTTAAAAAAGGTTTTGTATATGGAATGGATGAGGGTCTATTGGAAGTACATTTTAAAATTATTGTCATTGGGTGGTCCCAAAAGCATAAAATTGATTAAAGTTTTAGTTTTTTAAATGAAACACCTAGTATATTAACGTATTTTCGGTATCTACGGACAAACGTAAAGGTAGTTTTATTAAGGTTTATGGCATCTAAACCGTACCGTTCTTCAGATATTCGCAATTTTGTGAAAATGCAGCATCAAATTTAATGTTTAAAACCTCAGCACTTGGTTTCTTTTCAACCACCGAAATTTTTTTCGTTATGTATTAAATATTAACTACTATGTACCAAATGTAAAAAAAAATGAACACTAAATTATTGCAAACTTCAAACAGTAATAACTCGTTTAATTTAAATTAGAACCCTCGATTTTATAGTATCATTAGATGCAGAATTTAGTTTCCTATCAAAAACTATTAAATATTCCTATTGCTTGGTCGTTGCATTTTCTTGGAAAATTGATTTTTTCTGAATTTGCGCTGACATAAACTCGTTCAGATCTGTTCAGGTGTTACCTGATTTTGACAAAGCAAAATTTATTGTCATTTCTAGTTGTCACATATTAATTTAATTAAATTTAAAGTTAAATATTTGTTTACTGCTATAATTGGTGCTTAACAGGGAGTTTTTTATTTAATCAAAATGCTCGTTTACACAACAGAAGAACCAGTCGATATGGTCTTCATTCTAGGAGAATGCTTGCAAAATTGTCTTTTAGCATCAAGGGTTTATGCTGAAAGGTTTCCTAACCGAACTCGACCGAATAGAGCCGTTTTTGAAAGACTGTTGGTTCAATTTAGGCAAACTGGTAGTGTTCAGTATGAAACGACTGCCAAAACGAGACCAAGTACAGAAAACCAAAAAACTGAATTAGCCGTTATTGGCTCTGTAGTTGAAAATCCCCATGTCGGACAACGAGAAATTGCACAAAACTTAAATATTAGCCAAGCAAGCGTATCAAGGATTCTTCAAAAACATAAATATCACAATTATAAGATACAACTACATCAAGAACTCTCCGATAACGATTTTGGCCAACGAGTTTGGTATGTGGGTGTTAGAAAAAGTTGGAGAACAAGAAGATTTTTTTGAATCAGTTCTATTTAGTGATGAGTGTACTTATCATAACGATGGTTCTTTTAACCGGCACAATTTTCATTATTATTCTGATTTTAACCGCCATGAATTTAGAGTTATTAATAACCAACATATAGTCGCATCGGTTGTTAACTGGCGGGTCCAAAGTCCACTAATCATATGAATCAAATCAGAGAACACAGTGACTACCAAAATGTTCCCTGATGTAAACATTTCGAGGTTAGCTTGTCATAGTCATAAGTCGTCATAACACATGACATTAGCTTTTTCGGAATGTTATTCGGTTTAACTACTCGTAGAATTCGTAGAGTATCATATTAATTCTGGAATCCTCTCCTTTTACTTCAGACTTAAACTATATCAGATATTAGAAGAATTTGGAATTTGGTCAGTTCCTGTAAGTTACGGTTTGTTGGGGAAAAGTGCACATTAGAGTTAAGTAATATACATACATAATACATGCATATCGATATTATAAAAATGGGTTTTTTTTGCATCTAAATACTTTATTTTTGCACTTATTTTTTTTACAGAATTATTTTTAAAGTGTTTGTTCAATTTGTACGTATTTTTTCGTACGATGCACCGTTAATTGAAATATTAAATAACTGAATAATTCTTCAAGGTGTTTGGAAATGTGTTGTTTTCAAGTTCCTATTTATTTGTGTTCAAGTTGTCCATCTATATGTTAATAATTATCAAAACAAAGGGACTGAGTATAGTCATAATTGAATCCCCACTTTGTTTGTTGTTGATGCTTGCGGGCATTTTATTGATCCTGGTTTATTAACTGTAATGTAAAGGACTCGTTTACATTTTCTTCTCCTCCCACAAAGCCAATAAGGATAAAAGTAAAAGAGAATTTTTTGTTTTTAAATGTCTATTTGTTTTGTATTTAAATTGCCCACCTATGTATTAACAATATAATTGTTAACAGAAGAATTGCAACCGCCAATTTGTTCACAAATTTTGTGTTTGATTTTAGTGCTTATTGAGAGTGTTCTATTGATCCTGGTTTACTAACTGTAATAAAAAGTACTGGTGTTATAAATATAACTGGGTGGAGACGAAAATTCGTCTCTACCCAGAAATCCACCGATGAAAGTAAAAGTGATTTTTTGTTTGTTTTTAAGTTCCTCTTTATTTATGTTTAAATTGCCTACCTATACGTGTTAATAATTACTAAAGCAAAAAGACTAAGATAAGGTACTTGAGAGGAATTGCATCCGCCATTTTGTTTGCTAATTTTGTTCATTTTGATGCTTGAGGGCAAACAATTGATTATAAGTCTCCGACAATACCGAAAATGATGGCAAATGTGATTTGTTTTGTTTTCAAGAGCCTATTTGTTTGCATTTAAATTGCCAACCTATGCGACAACTAATACTAAACCTAAACAATAAATAAAAAGGTTGACATAAACAGTTATAAAAAAAAAGTTAAAAATGGGAACTATTACATTCAATGCACTTTTTCTATACATTTTGTGAGGGGTTTTCTAATAGAAAAACTTTATGCGACCCCCTTGAACTCATAAGAACACACCTCATAAAACATATTCGCAATGAAATAATACCACATCTAATCAATTTAAGTTGCCAACTAAACATCATGCTGTAAATTCCCATCGAAGAACGAAGCATCATAATAACAATAAAGCAACTATTTACCATTTCTAGATAGGTTGGTTATATTGAGATATAATAAATGATGAGATATGTATTGACTAATGTCTCTATCTAATATTCATTTTTGAATTCTGAAGTCATCTTCTTTAGAAATGATCTTTGTAGGCTGTAGAAATCAATGATTTGGCGCTACTTCACAATTTAGTACTTTTTTTCTTTCCCACCAATCCTTTATTAATTTTTCGGTGTGTTGTAAGGAATTTTTGCAGTACCTACTTTTACAGTAGTGTATTCCAATGCATGTTGCCAAACCTTTGCTATACATGCTCCGATTTAAGCTCGTCATCTATATGCTTGTGGTAACACCCTTTTGCTCCAGTCCATATCAATTCTATTGCGGTAAACTGGGAAAACCATCATGTCCATGTTTGCACAATCTTTGGTCTGCGGCGTAGATTTTTGTTTTGGCTTTTAGAGCTCTGACCATTGACAAAAGTTTCGATCAGTCATTTTTCACATCCAATTTCATTCAGTAAATCAAGAGTCTTTGTTCTATTCTTTTAATGTTCTTTAGTATTATTTTGTACTTGGTTTCTATGCACTTCCTCTCTGCATACGCCTTAAAATGACTTCCAGTGTCTTTGATACAGTTGGCGGATATCGGTTGGCAAATTTCCACTTTTTCTTTCATTCTCGAAGTAGTATAATAAATTTAGCACTTCATGATACTTCGCGTCCTTGTAGATATAGGTGTAGAAAGTATTGCGGGTGTAGGACTGGAAAAATGCACTTCACACTTTCGAAATTACCAACGTTTCGATCCTTTACTGGATCTTCATCAGGGCTAAAACATTACAAATTAGTTACTATTATTATGATATACACCTCCACAATGTTAATTAGCCTGAACAATATAAATTGAAAAACAAAACCACATAAAAGATGATAAAAATCGAAAAACTATATCTCTAAGTTGTTAAAATGGTGCGTACCTTTTTCAGTGAGTGCAGATAGTCCGAGTTGTAAGGTGTAAAATTCTTATCCATTAAAACACGTGTAAAGTCTATGGCTGGTTTAAGAACATGTGGCATTCAAGTAGTCTTAGCGTGGACTGAGGTGTCCTTATCTGTGAAGCTGCTCGGACTATTTTTTCAAACAATTTAGTAAGTCGCAATAAAGGACCGTGCTGTCAATGTAAATGTGGACCAGTTCACTAATTAACCGTTTCAGATAATGGGTATCGTAACGTTATCAAAATCAAAGTTATGGTCCAATGAAAAATGATGTTGGGCCAAAGATGTTTTTTCTTGCTTTTTTCGGTTGGTTTCTCGACAATCATATTGATGTTGGTATATTCTGTTTTTCAAATACTGTGGCGTCATTCCTATGTAACACTTGTTGTCACACTGTATGCACGGAATCTTATAGACCAACTCAGAATAAATAGCATTAGGCAACTTTGATTTTAATTGGAAAAAAATCTGACGCACCGTGGTGGTGTTATAAAAAGCCAATCTTATGTTAGGGTTCTTTTTAGATAATCGATGTTGTATCCTTTCTGAGAGTCCCTTAACATAGGGAAATCTGTAATAAGCAACCTGAGACCCGCTCACCGGACGCAATTACGATATGATCTTTATATGTATTCCATACGGAGTTAACAAGGCTTGTCGGGTAGTTATTGGCCTTTAGGATGTCCTTTACTTTACTGATGTTAGCATTATGAAAAACTAGGCTGCTAAGCTTGATATCTCTATAAAACAGATTTTTAATTATAGCAATTTTTTGATTGGTAGTGTGTGATGACAAATAATTAACAACTCTTCCCGATGCCGCCGGTTTGACATACCAATCCGTTTGGAGATCCCCGCTTTCACGTCTTACAACCACGATGCCCAAAAAAGGTAGTTTGTTGTTAAGTTCTGATTCCATGGTGAACTGAATATTCGGATGATAACCATTAAAAAACTGCAGAAGTTGTGGTTTTCTGTTAGATGGACATGCCAAGATAGTGTTGTCAACGTACAATTTAATAAACGGTATCTCGAAAGGCACTAACTTTAAAACATCTTGTATCAAGTCATTCATCACCAAATTGGCAAGGACCGGACTTGCCAAACAGGAACTGCACTATCTCACAGAAAACTGTCAAGGGTAAGGTAGTGTATGCAGAAATATTGCGCCGGTTTTTTTTTAATTATAGCAAGGACCATGTCACCGGGAATATTCGTAAACAAAGAAACAACGTCCAACGAAACAAGAACGTAATCCTCAGGCAACCGGACAGACTTGATAAAATTAACAAACTGAAATAAATTTTTTACATTATAATGAAAAGTTGTAGTAACATTATTGAGAGTCTGGTGTACAAAACTAGCTAACCTATATGTTGGTGATTTGGTGCAACTACCTACAGGTCTATGGCTTAGATCAGGTTTATGGGTTTTCCTTAGGCCATATATTCTAGGAGTCACGCCATTATAAGTTTTTAATTGCTTGGCCAAAGTTTGGTCGATGAACCCGCCCCTTCCCAGCCTTCTAACCGGATCATTGACTTAGTCTGAATGCGAGATGTAGGATCATTATTTAATAAACAATAAGTCTGTTGATCATTCAACATATTCATCATCGCATTCAAATATTCAGCTTTATAGATCAACACGGTAGAGTTTCCCTTGTCAGAGCGCATGACCAACAGCTCATTATGTTCTTTAAGAAAGGCTCTTGTTGTATTAAAGTCCCTTACCATTTTTATCTTCTTTAATGTGGTTTTGTTTTTCAATTTATATTGTTCAGGCTAATTTACATTGTGGAGATGTATATCATAATAATGGTAACTAATTTGTAATGTTTTAGCCCTGATGAGGGGTGTAAGGGGTAGGCAGAACAATGTAAAAGCCTTACCAACTGACAACCTCACCTGCACGTGGTGCACCCTGCTAGACAACTAACGAGGCTCTGTCGACCGAGTGATTACCGGTATAAGTAATCCCCTCTTGTCAGCCAACAGCTTCGGGTGGATGAGTCGACAAGAGTAAGGGCACCCTATTGTCCTGGGGTTGAGAAATCGGCCCCAAAGGCGGATGAATTACAATCAAGTAATCAACGACATAAGGATGAGGAAGAATTTTGGACAAACCACCTCATTAAAGATCCAGAATGGATAAGTCCTAGTAAAAATCATCATGGCAAGGCTCACAACAAAACAAGTCCGGAATAGTTCCTCGATCGGATCTCCGGGAGGAAATGTTTTGAGCAGTGTAATGAAAGTGAACAGGGAGATAAAGATTGGTACTTGGAATGTTAAAACGATGGCACAAGCTGGAAATATCAACAACGCAACAAAAGAAATGAGAAGAATGAAAGTAAACATCATGGGAATTAGTGAGATGAGGTGGCCGGGAGTGGGTTCGGTGGATGTGGACGAACACAGAGTGTACTATGCAGGAACACAAGATGGTAAGTTTCTGAATGGGGTAGGCATTGTTGTCACCAAGGAGATAGCGCAGAGTGTCATAAACTTTGTCCCATTCTCAGAAAGAGTCCTTCTAACACAGATTAACGCCCGACCAGTAAATCTAAACATCATCCAGATTTATGCCCCCACTGCAGATAAAGATGAAGGGGAAGTTGAAGAATTATACAGGAATGTCGCCCAAATACTCGAGAGGCTACCCAAAAAAGAAGTTAACATCATCATGGGGGACTAACGCAAAGTTGGGAACTGGAGAAAAAACCGAGCTCATCGGGTCTTTCGGTTTGGGAAAGAGGAATGAGAGAGGAGATATGCTCGAAAAATTTACAGACGAACACGGCCTTGTAGTCCTCAACACACAGTTCAAACAACCTCCGAGGCGTTTATACACATGGAGATCGCCCCTTGATAAACCTGGGAGAATAGTCAGGAATCAAATAGACTACGTACTAGTCAACAAGCGGTACAGAAACAGCTGCTTAAGTATGAGAACCTTCCCGGGAGCAGATATGCGAACCGACCACGTGCCAGTTATCGGAAGATTCAAAGTGGTTATGAAGAAGATAAAGAAAGCTGCTCCATTAAAAGTTAACCTAAGACAGCTGAAAAACGGGAAGATCAAAGAATGTGTAGAGAAAGAGCTGAATGCAGCAATGGCAGAAACAACAGAAGATAGCTCAGTAGAGGAACACTTGAATCACCTGAAAAGTAAAGTGGAACACATTAAGAACACTATTCTAAAGGAAAACGGACAAAGAGTAAGGAAGAAAACCTGGATGACAGATTACATATTAAACCTAATGGAAGAGAGAAGATTGAACAAGAATAACACCATAGAATACAAAAGGATAAACAACATCATAAGGAACGAAATACGAATGGCTAAAGAAAAGGAACAGAAAGAGAACTGTGAGGAGATAGAGGCACTGCAGTTGAAATATGACTACTTTAACGTCCACCGGAAGGTGAAAGAAGTCACTGGACAAAGAAGGAATACAAACTTAGGGAAACTAGTTGACGCTAATGGAAACATCATTGTAGACATGGAAGAGAAGAAGAAGATGTGGACTAGGTACGTAGAGCACCTCTTTGAGGATAATAGAGAGAGCCCCCCAGATCCCCGGAGTAATGCACAGAGTGGGCCAGAAATAATGGAATCAGAAGTGAGGGCAGCTATAGAGCAGAGCAAAGAAGGAAAAGCAGCAGGACCTGACAACATCCAGACAGAGTTCCTGAAACTTCTAGACGAAAATGGATTAAAGAAGATCACCAAACTTTTCAACAACATCTACAAATCAGGTAAAATACCACAAGAATGGCTAGTCTCAGAGTTCATTGCACTGCCAAAGAAACAAGGCGCAAAACGATGTGAAGAATATCGAACGATAAGTCTGATGAGCCACCTGCTGAAAACCTTTCTCAAAGTCATCCATAAAAGAATATACAATCGATGCGAGAACCTAATCTCTCGAAACCAGTTCGGGTTCGTCAATGCGATGGGAACCAGAGAAACACTCTTTGCTGTCCAAGTCCTTGTCCAGAGATGCAGAGACGTTAACCTTGACGTTTACTGTTGTTTAATTGACTACGCCAAAGCATTTGACCGGGTTCAACATGGCAAAATGATGGAAATATTAAAGAAGACAGGGATCGATACCAATGACCTGAATATCATAAGTAGCTTGTACTGGGGCCAGTCGGCAACAATCAGAGTCGACGGAGAAACAACTGAGGCCGTCAAAATAATGCGAGGAGTGAGGCAGGGCTGTGTACTCTCACCCCTGCTATTTAACATCTACTCCGAGCAGATTTTTAAAGAAGCGCTCGACGACGAAGAAGAGGAGGGCATCTCAATAAATGGGAAGAAATTGAGTAATATAAGATACGCGGACGACACCATCGTGTTCGCAGATAGCCCACAAGCACTACAACAACTTATCAACAAAATAGCAAGAGTTAGTAAGGAATATGGTTTGGACATAAACATACAAAAGACCAAAATTATGGTCATTAGCGAAAACAAGATCGACAACATCCAGTTATCCATCAACAACCAACCAATAGAGAGAGTACCACACATCACGTACCTGGGAACACGTATAAACGAGAACTGGGACGCAACTCAAGAAATCAAATCACGAATCGCCAAAGCCACAGCCGCCTACAACAAAATGAGCAAACTCTTCAGAAGCCATGATCTTACACTGGAAACAAAAATGAGACTTCTCAGATGTTACATCTTTTCTATCCTCTTATACGGGACGGAATCTTGGACACTCAATGAAAACACATCCAAGAAAATAGAAGCCTTCGAAATGCGACTCTATCGAAGAATGATGAGGATATCATGGACCGAACATATCACTAATGAAGAGGTACTAAGAAGGATGAATAAACAAAAAGAAATTATGAACACCATCAAGATCCGAAAACTGCAATATCTGGGCCACATCATGAGAAACGAATCCAGGTACTCCTTACTCCAGACAATCATCCAGGGAAAAATCGATGGAAGAAGAGGTCCAGGAAGGAGAAGAATATCTTGGCTGCATAACCTCAGGAAGTGGACCGGAAAAACATCAACCGAACTCTTCCGCATTGCCGTAAACAAAGTTAGGCTCGCCATGCTGATTGCCAACATCCGTAACGGATAGGGACCACAAGAAGAAGAAGCCCTGATGAAGATCCAATAAAGGATCGAAACGTTGGCAATTTCGAAAGTGTGAAGTGCATTTTTCCAGTCCTACACCCGCAATACTTTCTACACCTAAATTTAACACTATTTGCTTGGATTAGCAAAAACCCGAAAATTGTTTAAAATTAATAATGTTGCCTAATTAAACTGTCAGAGTAACATTTATAAATCAAAATGACGGGAAAAATACACATTTTGGTGACCACTTTAAGCCACAGACAAATATAAGTGTATCTTATTTTTTCTTGCCTAAAGTTGTATATGTCTGTCTTTTTTATCATACGGCTTGTTTTTGGTCGGTACAAATAAATGCCATGAAAAGAAACAAAAATTTCAAAGTTTGTCGTTGATGAATCGTCGAACCCGCCAGTTAAGAACCCATGCGACTATAGGTGGTCAGTAAATGTATGGGGGGGGGGCATAATAGGACAGTGTGTGATTGGACCTTATTTTTTTGACAAACATTTAAACGGAATGTCGTTTCTAAATTTTTTTAGAAATCAGCTTCCAATTTTTCTGGAAGAAGTTTCTCTAGATATAAGAACAACCGTGTGGCTGCAAATGGATGGGGCACCTGCTCATTATCATCGTGAAGTCCGGGAGTTCTTAAATGTTCGTTTCCAAAATCGATGGATTGGAAAGAATGGAGCACAACATTGGCCACCAAGGTCCCCTGACATAACTCCTCCCGATTTCTTTTTATGGGGATATGTGAAAGGAATCGTGTATAATACGCCACCAACCACAAAAGAAAATATGAAAGCACGAATCAGAGAGGTTTCCAGAAGCATAACTCCCTATATGTTACGCAATGTGAGTGAAGGATTTAAAAACAGGATACGTTTGTGTTTAGAATCAGACGGTCGTCATTTTGAACAAATTTTATAACTGTTTGTTTTTGTCTGTTTTACTCTTATGTTGACTTGTTATTTATTGTATTTCACATTCCCACTATTATTGCACTTAATTTTTTTGTAATAGAGATGCTAAATTTTACAAGAACTCTTGTAATATAATGTTTTATTGTTTTATTTGATATTTTATGCTAAATAAAGACACTTTAACATTCAGATGACTGCTAAATAATCTTCATGATCATAATTTTGTAACTTATAAATTAATATCTGACAAATACGGGGTGTTCATTAGAAAACTTCGTCTAGTTGGTTGTGAAATGTCAAAGGAAAAGAATGGAGAAACAAAAGTCCATTTACTTTCATTATGCCATCCTTTTCTGTCAAAATTTTATAGCCTCCTAAATGAAGTTTTCTAGTGAACAGCCAGTACTAATGATAATAAATTTTGCTTTCTCAAAATCAGATATTGTAACAGGTAAAGTAGATTAGTTAATTCGTTTATGTCAGCTCAAATTCAGAAAAAAATAAATTTTCCAAGAAAACGCAAAGACCAAGCTATAGGAATTTTTAATAGTTTTGATAGGAAACTAAATTCTGCATCTAATGATACTATAAAATACAGGGTGCCTAATTTAAATTAAACGAGTTATTACTGTTTGAAGTTTGCAATAATTTGGTGTTCATTTATTGACATTCGGTGCACAGTAGTTAATATTTAATACAAATCCAATAAAAATTAATAAAAAAAGTTAATAAAAAATCCAATGTACTATTAGCGCAAAAGCGAATTTTGGTGGTTGCAAAGAAACCAAGTGCTGAGATTTTAAACATTTAATTTGATGCAGCATTTTCACAAAATCACGAATATCTGAAGAACGGTACGCTTTAGATGCCATAAACCTTAATAAAACTACCTTTACTTTTGTCCGTAGGTACCGAAAATACATTAATATATTAGGTGTCTCTTTTAAAAAAATAAAACTTTAATCAATTTTGTACTTTTGGGACCACCTGTATACAATGACAATAATTTTAAAATGTACTCCCAATAGACCCCCATCCATTCCATATACAAAACTTTTTTAAAATCTAAAAGTTTAGCCATAATCTTCCGTGTGGAGTAACGTGAATCACCCTGTATTATTATATCATGCGCTGATTTAAAAAAAAAACTCAAGTAGGCCGTGAAGTTAGAACAGTAGGTCTGAGATGACTTCACAAAAACAATCGAAAATGTCATAAAATGTTGGGATTTTTAATTTTTTTTATCTCAGACAAAAGTTTTAAATCCAAAGCTTACTACGAGGTTTTTTTCTGAATGCCCTTTATATAATTACATCAAATTCACATAACTAAAAACGTATTTTTGTTTTTTGTAGTTAATATGTCATAAAATGTTATATAATTTTTTGACACTTTTATATTTTTGAAAATTTTTGTTATTTTATGTTGAGTTATATAGAAACAAATAAAAAGGAAGTTCAATTTTCTTGGATTCTCGACCTCAGTTAGTCTTTCTTATAAATTTCCCAGTCGAGATCCACCAAAAACAAACCAGACTTCTGGCTGTCGGTGCACACTGTTTTTTATAAATTTAAGATCGAACAGTTACCTGTCAACGTCAAATATCGGTTACGCGCAAAACTGATTTAAGAAATATCAGAAACACGTTGAAATAACGTCGCGTACTGTAAAATCACCTCATATATAACAGGAAAATATATATATTTAGTTTAATTTCTTTCACATGAAAAATATGCTTAATCTGTCGATAAATAACGTTAGTCATTATTAAAACATTATCTCAGTTATTGATTTCAATTTCAATCTTCAAAAATCACCTTGTCCTGTGGAACTGATTTCTTTTACAATATATTTTATAACATTTTTATAACTTCAGCTATAAAAGGACACTACAACGTTAATAGCAAGCATTTTTTTGATGTTATATTGACGTTGCAAAAATTTTAGTTAATACTTTATAAAACATTTTAATAATATTGATTAATTCAACATCTTTCTAACAAGATAAAGTCGCAGTTTTAAGGTTATTTTTAACATTACATAATTTAAAAAAATAATAAATAGTTATGACCTATTACTTTCTAATAACGTAACATATGTATTTTTACAACTTTTGCATATATAGATAAGGTCCTGTTGCAATTGTGGGGGGAGGTGACGTTCCATGACTACAACTGAATCTATGAGTTTCTAACATTTTTAATCTAATAACAGCAGCCCAAGAGCCTACTTTGATGTTTCATTTATTATCGTTTATACCTTTGTGCCGTTTGCAAAACCACCTATTCTTGGCGCTGCCAGGACACAATCAACTTAATGATATATAAACGTATTGAGAGACGATTCTAGGAAAAAGTGGATATAGAACAAATAACTTTAGTATATTGCATGTTATTAAAACGTTATAATCACATTAAACTCACATACATAAAAACGCTTTTTATGTCTTTTTAATGTAATGTCATACAATTTCATTTCTTTCACATCAAAAATTTATTTAATTTTACATCATGTTAATTCGGTAGAATAATTATTATCCCGCTATAACATCTAGAGCAGTGACAACTCACTGAGCCAAATAACATCAGAAATACATTACATTTCAACGATATAATGTTGAAAGACAATTCCAGGAACAAAATGAGGTACCTTGGACCTTTTAAAATATTGTGTTAACATTCACGTAAATAAAATGTATTTTTAACGGCACTACAACATTAACAAAATGCTCTCTATTTAACGTTATAGAGTCCTTTAGTGACAAGCCATAAATGTTATAAGAGTCGTAAAATAAATCAAATAAACACCACAAGTTGTGATGATGTTTAAACTGAGTTTACTTGGGTGAAATAACGTTGTAATGATGTGTAAAGATTTTAACGTTATTTATGCACAAATTAAGCATATTTTTCATATGGAAGGAATGAAACTATATGTATAATTTTTTCCTGTTATACGTAAAGGAAATTTACAGTACATGACATCATTTTGACTTTTTTTCGGTATTATTTAAGCCAGCGGTTTATTTCCTGTGAGACCACATGAAACAACCAGTGTGTTGTAACAAGCAGTATTACATAGATATTTTGGACTTATTTTGTAGGTAGATATGTTAATGTAAACAAAATATATTTAACGTTTCTATAACATTATATTAAGTTATAGAAAAACAATTCACACTATGTGAATCATCAACCTTTCCTTCTGCATTCGGGTTTTACTGAATAAGTGACATAAATCTTGTTTATAATCGTACATACACACTAGCATTCCAGACTCTGATTTGGAAAGGCGAAGAAATCTGGAGAAAAATTATATTATCTATTTTTATTCCTCTATCTTTAAATTCCTAGCAAACTAGATGCTTTTTTTCTAACGACACTTGTTACAACCCTCTAAGCCGTATATAATAAAGATTTTCCTCGCCTTGCTTGAAGAAATCACTTCAAAAAATAAAATGCAAAATTCGTCGTCTAGTCTTTCTCTATTGACCCAAAAGGGCACTTTAGCGAATAATCGTACTCCCACTCACCTTCGAGATAGAATTATTATTCAAATTGCCATCTTTCTGCTCGACGTCTCGAAAGCAAAATATGAGGTAAAAATTATGTATGCGCCTTTTCAATCCGTTCACAATCGAAGGAAATGGGAATCCCTACACCCGTTAAATACGAAATTAAACGAGCTCCTCCAACTGAAAGGCCGAATAGATGGAGAAGCTCCATCAGCGTTGCCTGAGCCACTTAATATTTATTACAAGTCGAGGTGCTTAGATGGAGTAGGTTCTTTTTAACTTCGTTAACGTGGAAACTTTTCCTTTCGTTAAATAGAAACGATTCATTATCTTCTAATTTGCCCTTATTCACTATTTTCTGTTTTAAGATGACGTAATCATAATTAAAAAGGAGGCCATAATATCGTGATTACGTCACCACTGAAGCAGCTAATTTGTATATAAATGATTCACCGGGTTTCGTCAATCCGAAACCCGGATTTTAATTAAAATGTTAATTAATTGAATTACAGCAATCTCCAATGCAAACGGCGTAATCAATATATTATCCAACAGACAGCCGAACCCTGATGGTAAGTTATTGCTCGTCTCGGCGCAAATCCAAATCAGACGCGAAATTATTCAGATAGTGAACTTGAGTTGGAAATAAGGGCAAGATTTGAACATTGACTCTGCAACTCTTAATTTTGTACATACACTAAACTGAATTTTAATAGTTGTTTATGTATTAATGGCATGAGGTTGTTTTCGCCCTGAAGGAGGCTTGCCTGGAATAGGAAACCCGAGAGTCTCTGGCCTGAGGACTTCGAAGTGTTTTTCAACAATAAATTATTATAAAAAAAAATCCTAAAATATACCTACTTTATGCCCGCTCATAGGCATAAACAAATGCTAATGCCCGTGGTGCATTTTTAGTTAGTGTTTTTCAACTATAAATTATTATACAATAAATCCTAAAATTTATCTGGTTTAGGCCCGCCCCAAAGCATAAACATATGCTAATGCCCATTTGCATATAAACATGTCCCAGCAGTTCATGTAAGTGTTTTTCAATAATAGATTGTTATTAAAAAAATCCAAAAATGTATCTATTTAATGCCCGCCCGAAAGCATAAGCATACGTTAATACTTGTACTGCATACAAACTTTTATGTCCCACCAGTTCATGTTATTGTTTTTTGACAATAAATAATGATATAATAGAGTTTACGTTCATGCATTTGGTATCTAAGCAATAAAAACACAATAATGAACTCGAAGGACATGATAGAGATCTATCAATGTAGCAAGCGAATTAAATAGACTTTGATGCCCTGAGGGCGGCGTGCTTAGAAAAGCGGAGGCCTCGGGTCCGAGGCTTTCTAAGTCGTCTGAAGGCATAAACATATGACAATGCCCGTGGTACAAACTTTTATGTCCTACCAGTTCATGTTAGTGTTTTTCAACAATAAATTATTAACGATTTCTAAAATTTATCTACTATATGCCAACATTATGCCAGCGCTGGCGTAAAATTCACGTTCTTGTATTTAGAAACTAAGCAATAAAACCACAATAGTGAGCTGTAATAGTTATTTATGTATCAAAGGTATTAAGTAGATGTTAAAGAAGTTTATGCCCTGAGGACCAGCGTAGGAAAGGCGAAGGCCTCTGGCTCGGCTAGTGTTTTTGAACAATAAATTATTATAAAAAAATCCTAAAACGTATCTACTTTATAGGGCCGTCCGAAAGCATAAACATATGCTAATGCCCGTGATGCATACAAACTTTTATGTCCCACCAGTTCATGTTACTGTTTTTCAACAATAAATCATTAACTATTTCTAAAATATATCTACCATATGCCAGCGCTGGCCTAAAATTCACGTTTTAGTATTTAGTAACTAAACAATACAAAAAATAATGAACTGTAATAGTCATTTATGTATCAAAGGTATTAAGTATATGTTAAAGAGGTTTATGCCTTAAGGGCGACGAGCTTAGGAAAGCGGAAGGCCTCTGGCTCGGCTAGTGTATTTCAACAATTAATTATTATAAAAACACTTCTAAGATGTATCTACTTTATGCCCGCTCATAGACATAAACGTATGCTAATGCCCGTGGTGCATACACATTTTTATGTCACACCAGTTCATGTTAGTGTTTTTCAACAATAAATTATTATAAAAAAAATCCTAAAATGTACCTATTTTATGACCGCCCGAAGGCATAAATATATGGCAATTCCCGTGGTGCATACAAACTTTTATGTCCTATCAGTTCACGTTAGTTTTTTTCAACAATAAATTTTTAGGAAAAAGATCTTAAAATATATCTACTTGCGATCGCCCGCAGGCATAAACATATGATAATGTCCATGGTTCATACAAACTTTTATGTCCTACCAGTTCACGTTAGTTTGTTCAACAATAAATTATTAAGAAAAATTGTTCTACTACTACTAAAATCTCTATGTCCGCCCGCAGACATAAACATATGCCAATGCTCGTGGTGCATACAAACTTTTATGTCCTACCAGTTGATGTTAGTTTTTCAACAATAAATTATTAGTAAAAAGATCCTAAAGTGTATCTACTTTATGCCCAATCACAGGCATAAACATACGCCCATGCCCGTGTTGCATACAAATATTTATGTCCCACCAGTTCATGTGAATGTTTATTAACATTAAATTATTATTTGAAAAAACCTAAAATGTATGTACTTTATGCCCGTCCGAAACCATAAACATATGCCAATGCCTGTGTTGCATAAAAATTTTATGTTCATTTTACTGTTTTTGAATAAAAAATTATTAAAACATTCTAAAATATACCTACTTTATGCCCGCCCGAAGGAATAAATATATTCCAATGCCCGTGGTGCATACAAACTTTTATGTCCTACCAGTTCATGTTAGTTTTATCAACAATAAATTATTAGTAAAAAGATCCTAAAATGCATCTACTTTAAGCCCGCCCGCAGGCATAAACATATGCCAATGCCCGTTTTGCATGCAAGCATTTATGTCCTACCAGTTCATGTGAATGTTTATTAACATTAAATTATTATTAAAAAATCCTAAAATGTATGTACTTTATCCCGTCCGAAGCCATAAACATATGCTAATGCCTATGTTGCATACAACTTTTATGTTCTACTAATTAATTTTACTGTTTCTGAACAATAAATTATCAAAAAATGTATCTACTTTATGCCCGCTCATAGGTATAAACATATACTAATGCTCGTGCTGCATACACTTTTTATGTCACACCAGTTCATGTTAGTGTTATTCGACCAAAAAGTATTTAAAGAAAGACTAATGTGTACCTAGTTCATGCCCGCCCGAAGGCATAAATATATTACAGTGCCCGTGGTGCATAAAAACTTTTATGTTCCACGAGTTTATGTGAACGTTTATTAACATTAAATTATTATTAAAAAAATCCTAAAATATGTGTACTTAGTACCTGTCCGAAGCCATAAACATATGCTAATGCCTGTGTTGCATACAACTTTTATACTCCACTAATTAATTTTACTGTTTATGAACAATAAATTATTAAAAAATTCTAAAATTTATCTACTTTATGCACGCTCATAGGCATAAATATATGCTAATGCTCGTGATGCATACACTTTTTATGTCCTACCAGTTCATGTTAGATTTTTCCACAATAAATTATTAGTAAAAAGATCCTAAAATGTATCTACTTTATGCCCGCTCGCAGGCATAAACATATGCCAATGCCCGTGTTGCATACAAACATTTATGTCCCACCAGTTCATGTGAATGTTTATTAACATTAAATTATTATTTAGAAAATCCTAAAATGTATGTATTTTATGCCTGTCCGAAGCCATAAACATATGCTAATGCCTGTGTTGCATACAAACTTTTATGTTCTACTAATTCATTTTACTGTTTTTGAACAACCAATTATTAAAAAAATCTAAAATGTATCTACTTTATGCCCGCTCATAGGCATAAACTTATGCTAATGCTCGTGTTGCATACACTTTTTATGTCCCACCAGTTTATGTTAGTGTTTTGCGACAACAAATTATTATAAAAAAAATCCTAAAATCTACATACTTTATGCCCGCCCGAAGGCATAAATATATGCCAATGCCCGTGGTGTATACAAACCTTTATGTCCTTCCAGTTCACGTTAGTCTTTTCAACAATAAATTATTAGTAAAAATATCCTAAAATGTATCCACTTTATGCCCGCCCGCAGGCATAAACATATGCTAATGCAAATGCATACAAATCTTTATGTCCCACCAGTTCATGTGAATGTTTATTAACATTAAATTATTATTAAAAAAAATCCTAAAATGTATGTACTTTATGCCCGTCCGAAGCTATAAACCTATGCTAATGCCTGTGTAGCCATACAAATTTTTATGTTCTAGTAATTCATTTTAATGTCTTTGAACACTAAATTATTAAAAAATTCTAAAATTTATCTACTTTATGCCCGCTCATCGGCATAAACATATGCTAATACTCGTGGTGCATACACTTTTTATGTCCAACCAGTTCATGTTAGTATTTTTCAACAATAAATTATTATATAAAAATTCTAAAATGTACCTACTTTATGGCCGCCCGAAGGCATAAATATTTTCCAATGCCCGTGTTGCATACAAACTTTTATGTCCTAACAGTTCTTGTTAGTTTTTCAAAAATAAATTATTAGTAAAACGATCCTAAAATGTATTTACTTTATGCCCACTCGCAGGCATAAACATATGCCAATGCCCGTGTTGCATAGAAACATTTATGTCCCACCACTTCCTGTGAATGCTTATTAACATTAAATTATTATTTAAAAAATCCTAAAATATATGTATTTAATGCCCGTCCAAAGCCATAAACATATGCTAACGCCTATGTTGCATATAAACTTTTATGTTGTACTAATTCATTTTACTGTTTTTGAACAATAAATTGCAAAAATTCTAAAATGTATCTACTTTATGCCCGCTCATAGGCATAAACATATGCTAATGCTCGTGGCGCATACACTTTTTTTGTCCCACCAGTTCATGTCAGTGTTTTTTCAACAATAAATTATTAGTAAAAAGATCCTAAAATGTATCTACTTTATGCCCGCCCGCAGGCATAAACATTTGCCAATGCCCGTGGTGCACACAAACTTTTATGTCTCACCAGTTCATGTTAATGTTTTTTTAACAATAAATTATTATTAAAAAAAATTGTAAAATGTATCTGCTTTATGATGCGAGAAGCCATAAACATATGCTAATGCCCGTGTAGCATACAAACTTTTATGTCCCACGAGTTCATGTGAATGTTTATTAACATTAAATTATTATTAAAAAAGTCCTAAAATATATGTACTTTAGGCCTGCCCGAAGCCATAAACATATGCTAATGCCTGTGTTGCATACAGCTTTTATACTCCACTAAGTCATTTTACTGTTTTTGAACAATAAATTATTTAAAAATTCTAAAACTTATCTACTTTATGCCCGCCCATAGGCATAAATATATGCTAATGCTCGTGATGCATACACTTTTTATGTCCCACCAGTTCATGTTAGTGTTTCTCGACAACAAATTATTATAAAAAAAATCTTAAAATCTACCTACTTTATGCCCGCCCGAAGGCATAAATATATGCCAATGCCCGTGGTGCATACAAACTTTTATGTCCTACCAGTTCATATTAGTTTTTTCAACAATAAATAATTAGTAAACAGATCCTAAAATGTATCTACTTTATGCCCGCCCGCAGGCATAAACATTTGCCAATGCCCGTGGTGCACACAAACTTCTATGTCCTACCAGTTCACGTTAGTCTTTTGAACAATAAATTATTAGTATAAATATCCTAAAATGTATCCACTTTATGCCCGCCCGCAGGCATAAACATATGCTAATGCCCATGGTGCATACAAACCTTTATGTCCCACCAGTTCATGTGAATGTTTATTAACATTAAATTATTATTAAAAAAAAATCCTAAAATGTATGTACTTTATGCCCGTCCGAAGATATAAACCTATGCTAATAACCGAAGGTATAAACCCTGCCATACAAACTTTTATGTTCTACTAATTCATTTAATGTCTTTAAACAATAAATTATTAAAAAATTCTAAAATTTATCTACTTTATGCCCGCTCATAGGCATAAACATATGCTAATACTCGTGGTGCATACACTTTTTATGTTCCACCAGTTCATGTTAGTATTTTTCAACAATAAATTATTATATAAAAAATCCTAAAATGTACCTACTTTATGGCCGCCCGAAGGCATAAATATTTTCCAATGCCTCTGGTACATTCATGTCAGAGTTTTTTCAACAATAAATTATTAGTAAAAAGATCCTAAAATGTATCTACTTTATGCCCGTCCGCAGGCATAAACATTTACCAATGCCCGTGCTGCACACAAATTTTATGTCCCACCAGTTCATGTTAATGTTTTTTAACAATAAATTATTATTAAAAAAAAATCCTAAAATGTATCTGCTTTATGATGCGAGAAGCCATAAACATATACTAATGCCCGCGTAGCATACATACTTTTATGTTCCACGAGTTTATGTGAATGGTTATTAACATTAAATTATTATTAAAAAAATTCTAAAATATATGTATTTTAGGCCTGCCCGAAGCCATAAACATACGATAATGCCTGTGTTGCATACAACTTTTAGACTCCAATAATTCATTTTACTGTTTTTGAACAATAAATTATTAAAACATTCTAAAACTTATCTACTTTATGCCCGTCCATAGGCATAAATATATGCTAATGCTCGTGATGCATACACTTTTTATGTCCTACCAGTTCATGTTAGTTTTTTCAACAATAAATTATTAGAAAAAAGATCCTAAAATGTATCTACTTTATGCCCGCTCGCAGGCATAAACATATGCCAATGCCCGTATTGCATACAAACATTTATGTCCCACCAGTTAATGTGAATTTTTATTAACATTAAAGTATTATTTAAAAAATCCTAAAATGTATGTACTTTATGCCTGTCCGAAGCCATAAACATATGTTAATGCCTATGTTGCATACAAGCTTCTATGTTCTACTAATTCATTTTACTGTTTTTGAACAATCAATTATTAAAAAATTCTAAAATTTTTCTACTTTATGCCCACTCATAGGCATAAACATATGCTAATGCTCGTGTTGCATACACTTTTTATGTCCCACCAGTTTATGTTAGTGTTTTTCGACAACAAATTACTATAAAAAAAAATCCTAGAATCTACCTACTTTATGCCCGCCCGAAGGCATAAATATATGCCAATGCCCGTGGTGCATACAAGCTTTTATGGCCTACCAGTTCATGTTAGTTTTTTCAGCAATAAATTATTAGTAAACAGATCCTAAAATGTATCCACTTTATGCCCGCCCGCAGGCATAAACATTTGCCAACGCCCGTGCTGCACACAAACTTTTATGTCCCACCAGTTCATGTTAATGTTTTTAAACAATAAATTATTATTAAAAAAAAATACTAAAATGTATCTGCTGTATGATGCGAGAAGCCATAAACATATGCTAATGCCCGCGTAGCATACAAACTTTTATGTTCCACGAGTTCATGTAAATGTTTATTAACATTAAATTATTATTAAAAAAAATCTAAAATATATGTCTTTAGGCCTGCCCGAAGCCATAAACATACGATAATGCCTGTGTTGCATACAACGTTTACACTCCAATAATTCATTTAACTGTTTTTGAACAATAAATTATTAAAAAATTCCAAAAATTTATCTACTTTATGTGCGCTCATAGGCATAGACATATGTTAATGCTCGTGGTGCATACACTTTTTATGTCTCACCAATTCATGTTAGTGTTTTTCGACAATAAATTATTAGTAAAAAGATACTAAAATGTATCTATTTTATGCCCGCTCGCAGGCATAAACATATGCCAATGCCCGTTGCATACAAACATTTATGTCCCCCCAGTTCATGTAAATGTTTATTAATATTAAATTATTATTAAAAAAAAATCCTAAAATGTATCTATTTTATGCCAGTCCGAAGCCATAACCATATGCTAATGCCTGTGTTGCATACAATTTTTTATGTTCTACTAATTCATTTTACTATTTTTGAACAATAAATTATTAAAAAATTCTAAAATTTATCTACTTTATGCCCGCTCATAAGCATAAACATATGCTAATGCTCGTGGCGCATACACTTTTTATATCCCACCACGTCATGTTAGTGTTTTTCAACAATAAATTATTATAAAAAAAATCCTAAAATGTACCTACTTTATGCCCGCCCGAAGGCATAAATATATTTCATTGTCCATGGTGCATACAAACTTTTATGTCCCACCAGTTCATGTCAATATTTTTTAACAATAAATTATTATTTCAAAGATCCTAAAATATATCTACTTTAGGTAACTACTTAATGCTCGAAGCCATAAACGTATGCTAATGCCCGTGTTGCATACAAACCTTTATGTCCCACAAGTTTATGTGATTGTTTATTAACATTAAACTGTGTTGCATACAAACTTCTAAGTTCCACCAAACCATGTTACTGTTTTTAAACAATAAATTGTTACTAAAAAATTCAAAAATGTATCTATTATATGCCGCACGGACAAAAAAATTACATTTATGTATTTGGTAACTAAGCTATAAAAGCACAATGAACTGGTAAGACCTTGAGTTCGATCTGGTAGGCCCTTGATAGATAAGTAGGTATTAACTTATTTATCTATCAAGGCAATTGATGTTTATGCCCTGAGGGCAACAAGCTTAGGAAAATTGAGGAGTCTGGCATCCAAAATGTAAATAAATCCTAAATTTTATATACTTTATGCCCACCCGAAGGCATAAACATATTCTAATGCCCATGTGCATACAAACTTTTACTTCATGTTAGAGTTTTTCAGCAAAAAGTTATTATTAAAAAATTCAAAAATGTATCTACTAAATGCCTATGCGGGCATAAAATTCACATTTATGAAGTTGGTAACTAAGAGCTAAAAACACAATAATGAACTGGTCGGACACAATAGTCATTTATTTATCAAGGCTATCAAGCAGTATAATGTAAAAAGATTCTGAAATGTATCTTCTTTATAAGGCCACCCAAAGGCATAAACATATGCTAACATGCCCCTAGTGCATACAAACGGTTATGCCCTATCAGTTCATCTTAATGTTTTTCAACAATAAATCAATACTGAAAAGATTTTCTTTCGGAAAAACTTTATGCCTGCGCGGGGAAGTTTACGTTTATGTATTTGGTGATTAAGTATAAAAATCTCAACAACGAACTGGTAGGACATAAATGTATTTTATGCCACGGTGCCATATGCTATGTGTTGTAACGTCAATTTGAGGTTAAAATTGCGTAAACTTTTCACCAAATTATAATGTAAATAGCAACTTTTTCGCTATATAAAAATTACATTTATGCCAATTACAATTATGCCACATGGGTGGCAAAATTTCGTTAACTATCTTTTTACGTCGGAATTTTATGCAATGGGTTTGTTATAACCCCTAATTACGTCATAATAACGTATACGTCTCTATCTATAATCTCATATCTATAGTAACATAAAAAATATGTTACAATTCAAGTTGCTAGGACAATAATACTGGCGCTAACTTGGCAACTAGAAACCAGAAACGTTTGTGTAACATTTTCGCTACATAAAAATTACATGGTGCGTGACACGGGTGGTAAAATGTTGGCAATTACCTATTTATATTGGAATTTTATGCAATGGGTTCGGATATAACGTCTATTTACGTCATAATGACATATACGAGTACATATTGTTGACGTAAAAAAGATGTTACAACCCAAGTTGGGTGGCAAATTACCTATTTGTGATAGAATTTTATGCAACCAAAAAACGTAATTATAACGTCTTCGTTACATCAAAAATAAATTTCTGCTTCACAAGAATGGGAAAATCTCGTTGATTACCTATTTGTGTTGGAATTTTATGGAATGGGTGGATATAACGCCTATTTACGTCATAATTACGTATAAGACTACATAATGTTAACGTAAAAAAGATGTTACAACCCAAGTTTACAAAAAATCAGAAATGTATTTGTAATGAGTTTAGTTAGTTTTTGCTACATAAAAGTTAGATTTGGGAATCAAGAAAGTTGGTGGCAAAATTTTATTCTTTAATTACGTTAACTTATGAATTACCTATTCAATACTTTAGTACGTAAAAGTTGCGTTTACTCCTACAAAATCATGATATTAAAAAGACTGTGTAATAATAAATACTATAATTTTTTACAGTGGAAAACCATAAACGTATTTATAACGTATTCGTTATGTAAAAAATACATTTGTGCGTTACAAAACTAGCAAAATTTCGTTAATTATACCCTTCCGTGTTGGAACTTGATGCAATGAGTTGTTTTTAAATTAAATTAACGTGAAAATTACTACAGAACCTTGACGTAAAAAAGACGTTACAACCGAAATTTGCTTATGACGATAATAATGACGCTATTTTAATTTGTTACAAAAAAAATCACTGCCATCTCTATTACAATAACATCTACTTTACGTCAAAATGTGGTAGAAACCTGCATAATGTTGACGTCAAAAAAGCATCACAACCTAACTTTTCTTGTGACTAAGCTATGACGCTATTATTGACAGTACAACATATACCTAAATTCGTTTCTAACGTTTTTGTTACAAATGCATCTTAAGAGATATTGAAAACTTTGTTACCGCAAAGATACTTCACATACTTCATAGCCCTGAAGCTAAGAATTGTTATACCGAATCTCTTTCTGTGACATTTTATGACGTCAAAATTACAGAATTTATGAAATTAGAGATAAAGAACACTTTTTCTTAGAAACATATCGGTTCGCATAAAATTGAAATTTAAATAGGAATTTTCTCCCCGGATATGTTGATTATACTAGCCTGAAAAAAATCGATTTTTAATTAAAGTTTTACTGATTGTCCTTCCATCTTAGTCTCGAGGAAAACCGTATTTTCGCAATAACCTGAAATAAATCAATTACGAAATGGCAAAGGTTGAAAATGCGATAAGTAGATTGTTTCTGGAGAATCTTTAATCAATAATCGATGACAAGGACCAGGATTATAGAAAAATAATTATATTTCGAGGCTCATATCAAAAAAATATATAAATAAGAAAATTAGCAAACATATGACATTTGAATGATCTTTAATTCACCATTAGAATCTTTCATACAGAAAACTGTGTAGGTTACGTAGTACGTATTTACGAATAATATATGTAAATATGTGAAGAAGATTGTTTCGAATTTCAAATTTACCTGTTATGTGATGATAATTAGCCAATAATTGCCAGCTGATTACAAGATAATCCATGAAATCCAGTCTGTTATAATGTGTGAAAGTAATCGATTATATAATTCCGCACTTTAGCACGAATTAAAAGTTGTGGAATGACCAGCATTAGATGTCAGATAAGAATGACCAACAGGGGTAGGAACCAATAGGGATGAGAGAATTAATGAACCAGTAGAGCTGATAGGTGACGTGTGGGCATGTGCAAAGAGATTGGCCTTGAAGGATCACTCCAGAGTGACAGGTGACTGATGTTGAGACGAGAGTTGACATTATTAGTATGTGTATTAAATACAGATTTAAATTTTGTTTTCAAACTCGGTTTAAAACTAAATTTAAACATCGAAATTTCTGATATACGTGGATGTACGTTGTATAAGTAGAGCTCAAATTAAAGAAAAGATGGATGACGGGAAATATCGTTTGTAAGAAATATATCTACATTATCCTCGTCGTCCGATATTATGTGCCATTTGCACACTTTCCCATAAAGTCTTCAGGTAAGGTAAACCTTAAAATTTTCCATATAAAATGTATTGCTGCCAAAAAATTGGTAAGTGGCAGATCCCTTGACAGCGATGTATTCCGTATGGGAATTTCTAAGGTCCACCTTAGATATATCTTAAGATAAAGTTCAAGTCTAATTGACGTTAAAACGAACTTATACAACGATCATTACGCCAGTTTGCGATTTAAGAGGAGCTTCTGTATTTAACATCAACTTATACAACCGGACCTAAGGGTAGAGGGTACCTTATTATTACAAAACTCATTTCTTTTCCCATTTTTGGTACATTTTCTGCAAAATGGACCTTAGATTTCCTTATGAGAATTTACATGGAAAAATTACTGAGATGGTGCTCGAACTGTCTTTGCATATCTACTTAACAGTCATATCCTTCATTACAATTTTTTTAATGGCACCTATTTACCTTTCTAAAACTTAGCCTCTAGGTTAGTACCTTATTATTACAAAGTTATTCTTTTCTATCACTTTTTGGTAAATGTTCTGCAAAATGGACCTTGAACTTCCTTATGAGAATTTTGCATGAAAGAATCACTGAGATGGAGCCATACTTAACGGCCATATGAAAAATATTAACAATTTTTTTGATGGTACCTATTTACTTTCCTACACCTTGGCCTACAGGGACCTACCTGATTATTACAAAACGCTTGTTCTTTTCACATTTTGGTAAGTTTTCTGCAAAAAAACCTTAAATTTCCTCATGGGAATTTACATGGAAAAAACACTAAGATGGAGCCAGAATTGTCTTTCTATATCTTCTCATCGGTCACATCATAATATAAAAATTTTTTTGATGGTACCTATTTATTTTTCTCAAATTTATTTTTTGCTCTTTTCTTCTGGCAATTTTATTGTTGGTTTATGTACACTCCTCTGTGGGAAATATTTACAAATCCTCAGTATGACCTTCTTGTTCTTAATATTTTTAGTCCGCTTAGCTGCAATTTTTTCGCCATTTCGCTCTGGAATGGCCATTCGTAGGACTGAAGGTTCTGTAGCATTGTCCCTCTTCTGATGGCATGTAGTGACTTTTCGCAGAACTTTAGCAAAAATTCCCAGAAGTATTTGAGGCTTTCGGGTAAATAAACAAAATACGATAGAAATACAATCTAAAGTGTTTTCCAGACTTTGAAGACGTGGTGCAATGGAATTTCTTTCTGACGCTTCGTCTACAGCTACGGCAGAAATTATTTAAGGCTTTGGGGCACTGGGCGAAGTGATCTCCCGTGCTTCCCGACGTTGACTGATTCGACTGTGATGAGCTCCGGGGTATTTATTCCCCCGCCGTCGCACTGCAGTGATGGGACAGAGGTGCGGGTAGTGGTGGCGCGGGGTTTCAGTGCACTTGAAGTATGTAGTAGAACGCGCTTCCAGTTTGCTACTGCTGACTTTTGTGTTTGTCCCAGCCTGCAACTCCTCTTGTGTTCCCTAATCCTAGTGTTGACACTGCGTTTTGTGGTGCCAATGTAGCTGCATGGAACTCGGTAAACACTCCGGGTGCCGATAGGGGATCTCTATATACGGTCTTTGGCCGATCTCAAGCTCTGGTGTATTGTACAAGTGGGTTTATAGGCAGTTTTAACATTGTTAGTAGTTAAGGTCCCGAATGTTGCAAAGTGGTCGTGGAGTGTAGCGGGTTTGGAACAGGGTAGAATGAAACACCTTTATTATTTCAAATTGCCGACGTTTCAACCATATATTTGATCTTTTTCAAGGCTATTTTGACCTAAAGGGCTTCCTGTCGAGGTCTAGATTATTACACGTGTTCACGATACATTTGTGATTTTTTTCATCCTGATATCATTGTTGATATGCGGTCGACTCGGACAAACACCACAACAGACAAACGAGCAACGACATTCGAATTAGTACAGGATCGGCAGGCTACTGGAAAAGCACAATGTTAAAACTGTCTTTAAACACACTCGTACAATACAACGGAGTTTGAGATCGGCCAAAAACCGCAGAGATCTCTTATCGACACCCGGAGTTTACAGAGTTCCATGCAGCTATGGCTCGGTATACATTGGCACCACAAAACACAGTGTCAACACGAGGATTATGGATCACAAAGCGAGTTGCAGGCTGGGACAAACATAAAAGTGAGTACTAATAGAACACGCTTTCTCCGAAGGTCACGGCATACTTTTCAACGAGGTGGATATCTTATATCAATCACAGCGTTTCTATCCGAGACTAACAAGAGAGGACATTGAGATCTTTAAACACGACGACAATTTCAACAGAAAGGAAGAAGTTACGTTTCTAAATGCAGACAGGAAGCTTGTTCTAGGAAATACTTCAAGTGCGTGGAAACTCCGCGCCACCACTACCCCCACCCCAGACCCTCCTCTGCAGCACGACGGCGCCGGCGAGGGAATAAATACCACGGAACTCACCACAGTTGAATCAATCATCGTCGGGAAACACGGGAGATCACTACGCTCTTTGCGTAATCGCCTTAGATAATGTCTGCCGCAGCTATAGACAAAACGTCAGGAAGAAATACCATTAGACTACGGCTTCAAAGCCCGGAAAACACTTTAGATTGTATTTTGACCGGTCGTGAAAGCCTTCTCAGTCTTATGAGATAGAAATATTTACAAATCCCTTGAATATGACCTTCTTGTTTTTAATGCCTTTACAGTTCGCCTAACAGACCCGGGTCCTAAACACTTTAGGTTCTCTCCCTTCAACGCAACTTTGTCACTTTCATATTTCAATGTCGGTCTTTTACTGCTTTTTTTTGATGAAGTCCATTCACCATCTTATCAACTAAGTAATAACATCAGTCGTAAACCAAAATCCATTGTCTTTCCCGCAAAAAAAAAGCCTTCTGCGTTAGATCGTAAAAGACTCAATCCGACTCCCTCTCTTTCTAGTCAAGTCGAATTTTTTTATTGCCCTTTTTACAGATGAGAAAAAAAGGGTCTGATGTATTATGACAGCGAATATAAACTAATGTAGGAGTCGAAATAACAGAAGTAAGACGTAATAATCCGAAAGTGATTGGAGCTCTTCCGAATGAGCGGATTTACGTACTTGGCTATGGCAATGGTTCTGCGAAAATAAAATCCTTGGAGGAGGTAATAAACCTGGATTTTAAGGGACACGTAGGAATTGGCTGGAAAAAGGCCACTGTTGTCAGAATTAGTGTTTCCTTTAACGAAAAAAAAATTGTTTAATTTGGGGGTAGCTTCTTTACTGGAAAATAATTAGGGACTTTCCTTTGATGTTTCTGGGAGACAAGTTTCCTTCATAAACGGAAATTTCCTGTCGTTTCTGTGATGAAGAAACGTGAAATTAAACGAAACAATATCAAAGACTGCTCGCTTTGTTGAAGTAGTTTGGCCACTCTTTTGAAATTCGCCCTATTTAAGATTCACTCGAAACCGTAAAACGCACTTCGCTGGCTTCAAGAAACACAACTTGAACAGAATTGAATGACGTTCTTTCATTTCACAGACGAAGAAATATTGTTCTCTGAAAGTTATTTAAGATGTTTCCTAAAGTAGCCATCGTTTATTAAGATTTTTGGGTTAACACAAGAACGATGTTATGCCCCTGATGCTGTCAAAGCTATTTAGGTCAAACAAAATCCCAGACTTGATAAGGGATATTATATAAGGGAACGCTCTCTGCATGCTGGTTATATATACTTTAGGGTAAACTTACCAGATGTTATGCACAAATTTGTGTCGTGTCCTAATGACTTGGAAACTGACGCGGGTTAAGGAGGTTTGCTTAAAACATTTTGAGCCTGCTAAAACAATATTTTTCCCGTTTTTGTTTTCTTCCATCGTTCTGGCAAAAATACACCCTTAAATCCAGGTCAACAGGACCCAATCTGTCTTACAAACAAGACTTTCAGGGAACGGTGTAGCTAATCTTTGGTAATGAAGAAGGGAAAATGGATGGGGAGTTGTGATCGGAAATAATTAAAGATCAACAGAGCTTTAGGAGTTTGTAAACATACTTATGCTATCGACAGAAGGACCGGATTTTTATCAGTGAACTCAACATTCCCGTGATTAGGAAGCTGTAATGCAATCGAAAAAGTGCCTTTTGGTATACTTGTAGGTGAAAACGTTTCTCCTTACAGTTGTTTTTTTAAGACGTGGAAACGACGGCATTCTTCAATAGAGAATTTTCGTGTTCTCTACCTGCTAACAATCCAACCACATTTATTATAAAGCTACCACACAGATCTTGTAAAGAAAAAATTTTAGCTTTTCTTAAGGAACGTTGCACGTAAAAACGGGCGAAAATGAGCCCGCTCCCTTGCTGCCTATCTATTAAGATATCAAGTACATTACCAATGTTTCTTCAAGGCGCGTTTAATTTAATTAAGCGCAACGTAGCTCTTACAAAGTATTTGCCTTGGCCATTTCAGCTTTTCACGAAGAGAAAAATATTATTTTTTGAACTTGGTGTTCCAGTTAGCTCGAGACATCGCTTGTTGTAACTTTCAATCAGTCACAGGCACGTTAAAAATTTCTAACTGCTACGTAACACTTTTAAATAAGGAAACTACCGCACAAATCATGTGAAGTAAACCTTAACTCTTTTTATGAAGAGTTATATGTAAAAATGAGCAAATGTGTGCCCGCTCCCTTGCTGACTATCTACCCACATATTAAATGCATTACTAAGGTCTCTTCGGAGCGCGTTTAAAAGTATTAAGCGCAACGTAGCACTTCCAAATATTTGCCTTAACGGTTTGGTTTTGCTATTAAAATTATGTGAATAATCTTACCTTTTGATTGCTCTTTCGCATCATTATATTTCATAAATTTACCGCTGTTTTGCTGTTCTATTCAATGGATTGCTGGGATATTATTGCAAAGTGCATTTTTACTTACTGATTGATCTCTTCCAGAGTGCCTTTTTTCTTTATAAACTAATTTTCATCTTGTAATAATAATAATGGGTTTATTTGCGTTTGCCATTTTTTTAAAGTTATTATTATGATTAGCACAGCTGTTCGATGACGAGAGTAGTGAAGTCTGAGGGATTGAGAATCAATGTAAAATCTGTACTCATTGGGGTTAAATCTGAAGTTTGACACATTGGCGTTTCTTGCGACCCAACAGGCGCTG
This sequence comes from Taphrorychus bicolor, assembly GCA_951812265.1. NCBI lineage: Eukaryota > Metazoa > Arthropoda > Insecta > Coleoptera > Curculionidae > Taphrorychus > Taphrorychus bicolor. The sequence continues at coordinate 33,869,087 of OX638299.1, forward strand.
AAGTTCGTTTATGCGGTTAAAAGTTCAATTTTGTATGGATTTAACGCTCCGAGAGTGTAACACTCCAATGCCTTTATTACAGTGGGGCCTTGAAGGGCTTTGAAGGGCTTCTCAAACATGACAGATTTGCAGCCTAGAAACGGGATTATTTTTGGGGAAATATCAGTATTTGTTGGGTCTCCAGTTTTAGTCAACGACGCGTAGTGACTGCTGACAGCTCACGTTTTGCCTTTCTGCTTCTGTCATTGTATTTCTTATTCTTGTATTGGAATTTGCTGCGGGAGTGAAGGTGGGTCGTTGGAGAAGAGAAGTCGCAATTTGTGATTTATCTCATACATCTTGAGGATTTTTCGGCCTTTCTTCCATTAAAATTTTGGGCCAGTATACTTCCATCGCCAAAATTATATCCGTTTTATTAGGGAATTGGACTGACCATCTTCAACTTGTGAAACCTTGCTGGTAAGCATTTCTATGGCGTATTTTTTGACCCATTTCAAGTAGTTCGCTTTTATATTCTAATTTATTAGATTGCGAGTGTTTGAGCGCCGACTAAAAGGTATCGATTTTGGTATAAGACGACCACTTTTGGGAGAAAATGTGTTGGTGGTTTGTGCCCTCTTGGGAGGTAAGTCTTCGAGCCATGTGCCTTCTCTGCAATTTCTTTATTGTTAGTTCACTTTTTTTGTGCCTCTCTTCTGGTTTTCGATTATAACTCGAGGTGCTAAAGGCTACCGGTAGGGCTTGAAACACGTACAATAACTTTGCTTGGGGTTCGTAGCCACAGTCCACACTTCAACGACCTGTACCACTAATTGAGTTAGTTGTACAACCTCTTCGGGCCCGAGCACAGCATTTATGTGGTTGTTCCTGCTGCTGTTAACTAATCTGATCTAACATCACCGTGGCTATCGAGCCAACTCGCACATCTAAATCCGTACCTCTAGTGTGACTGACGGCACATCAGACCGTTACGACTCCAACACCCCTAATACAATTTCTCCAAATTAGTGTATTTTGGGAGAGAACTCTTGCTGTGGTTCTAATTTATTTAAGCTTTCCTTATATCAGGAAGGCGTTCTGTTGAGCCTGTGAACAACAGGTGGCGCACCCACACCTATAGCCGAGCTATATCTGAGCCACTTCACAGCCTTGATTTGTTGGCAGCAGGAAGTTTTCATTGTAGAGAGCCTTTCTAAACAAAGTAATATTATCGGTTTGCTACATTACACATTTACACCTCCAACCATTGTATATTGTTATATTTGTTTATATTTGTATTATAATATATGACCACACCACGTCACACAGTGCTTTTATTTTGTGCGTGAGAATAAAACATCTCAAACATATCAAAAGCAATACCAGAGCCTCTTCGGGACGCGTTTAATAGCATTAAGCGCTACGTAGCACTTATAAAATATTTGCTTTGAACATTTCAGCTATTCACAAGGAGAATAATATTATTTGTTGATTTTGGTGTTCCAGTTAGCTCCAGACATACATTGTTGTAAGCTTGGCTCATTCACAGGAGCGTTCAAAATTTCCAACTGCTACGTAACATATATAAAAACACAAACACAAATCATGTAAATTAAACCTTAACTTTTCGTATGAAGATGTACACGTAAACACAAGCAAAAAAGTGCCCGTTCCCTTGCTGCCTATCTACTAACATATTAAATGCATTACAAATGTTTCTCCGGGGCGCGTTTAAAACCATTAAGCGCAACGTAACAGTTACAAAATATTTGCCTTTTACATTTTAGCTTTTCACAATGAAAAAATATTATTTGTTGATTTCGATGTCCCAGTTAGCTCAAGACATATATTGTTGTAAGTTTCACTCATTCACAGGAGCGTTCAAAATTTCCAACTGCTACGTAACACTTTTATATAAGGACGCTACCACACAGATCATGTAGATTAAACAGTAACTTTTCTTATGAATATTTGCACGTAAAAACAAGCAAAAGTGTGCCCGCTTCCTTGCTGCCTATCTAGTAACAGATTAAATGCATTACTAAGATTTCTTCGGGGCTTCGAGCAAAAAATATTACTTGTTGATTTCGGTGTTCCAGTTAGATCAAGACATACATTGTTGTTAGTTTCACTCATTCACAGGCATGTTTCAAAACGAGCAAAAGTGTGCCCGCTCCCTTGTTGCCTATCTACTAACACATCGAATGCATTACCAAAATGCCTCTTCGGGACGCGTTTAAAAGCATTAAGCGCTACGTAGCACATACAAAATATTTGCTTTAAACATTTCGGCTTTTCACAAGGAGAAATATGTTATTTGTTGATTTTGGTGTTCTAGTTAGCTCAAGACTTACATTGTGTTAAGTTTCAGTCATTCAGAGAGACGTTCAAAATTTTCCAACTGCTACGTAATATTTTTAAATAAGGATACTACCACACAGATCATATGAAGTAAACCTTAACTCTTCTTATGAAGATTTACATGTAGAAACGAGCAAAAGTATGTCTGCACCCTTGCTGCCTATCTGTTAACATATCAGAGGCATTTCCAATGCCTCTTCGGGACGCGTTTAAAAGCATTAAGTGCTGTTTGCCTTGAACATTTCAGCTTTTCACGAGGAGAAAAATATGGTTTGTTGAATTTGCTGTTGAAACGAGGAGAAAAATATTGTTTGTTGAATTTGCTATTCTTATTAGCTCAAGACTTACATTGCTTTAAGTTGCAATCATTCAAAGGTACGTTCAAAATTTCCCAACTGCTAATAAGGATACTACCACACAGACCATGTGAAGTAAACCTTAACTTTTCTTATGGAGATTTATTTGTAAAATCGCCAGCAAGAGAGCGGGCCAAAATGTGCCCGCTCCCTTGCTGTCTATCTATTTACATATCAAAGGCATTAACACTATCTCTTCGAGACGCGTTTAAAAGCATTAAGCGCTATGTAGCACTTTTCTTTAAAATATTTTTGTAAGTGCACAATATTTTTGTAAGATTTTTAAAAAGTGTTGAGTTAACACTTTTTAAAAATCATTTTGAACACTTTGAAAGTCTTTTAAATATTTCTCGTAATTTTCAGGTATTTTTTAAAGTTTACTAACATGTGCAGAACTCATGTTTTCAGTCCGTGAAACTACAGCATCTCGAAATCAATTTATTATGAACGCATTGCTCAAATTCCAGCATGTTCTATCGCAATTGCTTATTAGATTGTCAAATCGATTTTGCTTGTGTTTGTGTAGAATAATGCAGCGATCGTCACGTTTGCACAATGATTTGAAACGACAAATCCTTAATTAAATTTGCTACGCTTTAGCGAAATTCTGTCTTGGCTATGACAAATTTTCCGGTGGCTAAATTCCTGAAACGACACATTTGATCGATGGCATTTTGCATGCTAAATTCCACCGGCAAGTTTATTATATCGAGAGTTCGAGAATTACTGGCGGAAACTTTTGCTCTGGCAATGGTGCGGCACTCCGACATTTGCATGCATCATGAAATCGTCTGTTCCACCATTCAGTCCTCACGACACTACAAGTCCTGTTCTTCAAGACACATTCACCATCTTTACAGCCGTATTCGGAGCACTATAAAAGTCGCGGTCTTAAACCCGCTAAGAGCTCACGATTTTACTAAAGATACGCAGCACACTCAATCAACAAGTGCCTTTCTTCGATTTGAGAGATGTCTACTCGTCTATCTTTACCAATGCCTTTTCCTGTTATGGTTTATTATTATCTATTGTCTAAGTAGTCTACTCGGGGATGTGTATTTTGGGTTCTTCGAGCTGATCGTCTGACCATGTTAAATTTGAACTGGACTATTCACGTCATGGACAGTGTTGTCAATGACACCATCATGTGCAGAAGTTAATCAATCATGTCTTCCTCGCTTGACCAGCCAGGCAACAGCGAAGATTCCCAACATTTCAGTGAAAATGAGGAAGTGCTGAGATGGCCGCATTTGTCCTATTGGTTATGTGTCCTAATGATAGACAAGTGACATTTATGATATTTCAGGAGTTTATGAATCGGAGTTTCGAACATGTGTTTTTACTACATTTTCTCTTTCGAAGTATTATTTTATCTTTACCATAGACGTACTAGGCTACTATATTTCGACAGTTTTTTTTATTATTTATTATTAACAATAAAAAATGTGCTAAAATAAAAATTCCTAAAAATGATGATAATATTGAAGAAACATTAAATGTTGTTTTGCCAGATAGTTAGTGAATAACTATCGTCTGAACACCAAACAGACGCCCTCCAAAAGGTACAGTGCGTTTCATTAACTTTGTAAACATTTTGATCAGCTGTAACTTTTTTGTTTTTAAATATATCGGAATGAAGCAAAAACCATAATGCATAGTTGACTAGCAAATGTTTTCTTATTGGAAGAAAAGAAAAAACAAAAGACCAATAATTTCGAGAGATCTTAACCTTACTTATATTTTTTTAATGGAACGCCCTGTATATTATTGGATATTTAGATTCTACTCAAAATTTTAAGTATATTTTATAAAGCATACCCTAAACTTATCTTCAACTGTTTCTGAGAAAATGGAATCGTTAATTAAACATGTCAAATTGTCGGGAGTAATACCACGATTGCATGTTTTCCATAATTTCACGAGTCCGTAGGACGAGTGAAATTTGCAAGGAAAACGTGCCAGAGTGAAAAATTATCTGGTTCATTTTAAAGCTCGAGGGGTATTTAGGGAGATTATTGCTAGAATCTATTAAGAAATAAATAAGTAGTGTTAGAATATTCGGAGGTCACCTTAAATAAGTCAGTCAGACAACGACATTGATTAAGGTTTTATGGTTGATTCCATAACAACGTGAAATTACCGCTGTAATTTTTTTGAAAATTATCGAATTACCGCTTATTAATACCTGTTTTGCTCCATAGCAATAATATGGATGAGTGAAATAATCATAACAATTGCTCTACTTGTATTCCATTTTCCTCAACACATTTTTCATACACTCTAATTGTATGATTTACTGCGTTTAGTAACATTTCTGAATTTTCCTTCATGTCATTAATTGCAATGATGATTCTTTGTCTGAGCCTTTTAGTATTATCGCATGGTGTTTTATACACTATATTTTCAAACGTACCCTCACATTTTCGCTACAAAATGTACAAGTGTCGCGTGGTTTCGTAACATAAATGTGTGGGCACGTAAACGTAACGTGCCCACATATTTTCTATACAGAATTTAGCAGTGTTTAGTTTTCGTTGTTTAAAATAAGTTTACAATGTACGGGCACGTTTAAGTGCCCTCTCATTTTTAGGCATACCGAAAATGTGTGGACACGTAAACGTAACGTACCCACATATCTTCTGTACAGAATTTAGTAGTGTTTTGTTTTTGTTGTCTAATATATGTCTGAAATTGTGTACGGGCACGTCTACATGCCCTCTCATTTTTAGGCAAACCGAAAATGTGTGGACACGTAAACGTAACGTGCCCACATATTTTCTGTACAGAATTTAGTAGTGTTTTGTTTTCGTTGTCTAATATATGTCTGAAATTGTGTACGGGCACGTCTACGTGCCATCTCATTTTTAGGCATACCGAAAATGTGTGGGCACGTAAACGTAACGTGCCCACACATTGTCTGTACAGAATTTAGCAGTGTTTAGTTTTCGTTGTCTAATATAAGTGTGAAAATGTACGGGCACGTCTACGTGCCCTCTCATTTTTAGGCATACCGAGAATGTGTGAACACGTAAACGTAACGTGCCCACATATTGTCTGTACAGAATTTAGCGGTGTTTAGTTTTCGTCGTCTAATATAAGTGTGAAAATGTACGGGCACGTCTACGTGCCCTCTCATTTTTAGGCATACCGAAAATGTGTGAACACGTAAACGTAACGTGCCCACATATTGTCTGTACAGAATTTAGCGGTGTTTAGTTTTCATTGTCTAATATAAGTATGAAAATGTACGGGCACGTCTACGTGCCCTCTCATTTTTAGGCATACCGAAAATTTGTGGGCACGTAAACGTAACTTGCCCACACATTGTCTCTACAGAATTTAGCAGTGTTTAGTTTTCGTTGTCTAATATAAGTGTGAAAATGTACGGGCACGTCAACGTGCCCTCTCATTTTTAGGCATACCGAAAATGTGTGAACACGTAAACGTAACGTGCCCACATATTGTCTGTACAGAATTTAGCGGTATTTAGTTTTCGTTGTCTAATATAAGTGTGAAAATGTACGGGCACGTCTACGTGCCCTCTCATTTTTAGGCATACCGAGAATGTGTGAACACGTAAACGTAACGTGCCCACACATTGTCTGTACAGAATTTAGCAGTGTTTAGTTTTCGTTGTCTAATAGAAGTGTGAAAATGTACGGGCACGTCTACGTGCCCTCCCATTTTTAGGCATACCGAAAATGTGTGAGCACGTAAACGTAACGTACCCACACGTCTGTACAGAATTTGGCAATGTTTAGTCTTCGTTGTCTAATATAAATCTGAAAATGTACGGGCACGTACGTCTACGTGCCCTCCCATTTTTAGGCATACCGAGAATGTGTGGGCACGTAAACGAGACCACACATATTCTGTAGAGAATTTAGCAGTGTTTAGTTTTCATTATCTAATATAAGTCTAGAAATGTACGGGCACGTCTCCCAAAATCCATTACTATCAAGTCTCGACTGTTTGGTGGCCACGAAATTGTTCCTCATTTTCCTATCCAACCAATTGGATATTCCACATTAAGGTAGTATTGAAATTGAATTACGCTGTGAGGCGGAGCACCATCTTGCTGCCACATCATCCTTGCCCCTCCCATCCTAATATATATATATCGGTCCATCACACCACACCAAACGTTAACAGACTGATATCCTTGACATTTTATTTAATAGATCATTCGAGGATTATTCGTAGACCAGTGTCGTGTGTTTTCAGTATTAAAGCAGGTTTTGACTATAATCAGGGTTTTGGTAATATCTGCTTAAGAATTTCTCACAAAATAAGCCTTCTTTGGCACTGCTCGTCGCTTAGTTTCTGGGTTTTCTGAAACTTATATGCATTATATTGGTATTTCTTCAAAACTCTGTGAACTGAACTGCGTGCGACCGGTAGTTCCTGAGTACATTTAGTAACTGAAGCCGATGGATCTATTTCAAAAAAATCCTAGTATGTTCACTTCCTTTTGTTCGTCTTCAACCCTACGACTTCTACGTATGCTTCTAACATCTAACACGGATCCCTTTTCTTGTATTTTTTAACTAAACTTGTAAATATTTATATGGAAGGAACTGGACGCTCTGGATAAAGTCTACGATATTCTCTATGTGCTGCGGTTTGACTTTTTTATTTCAGTAAGTAAATCGCAAGCATATCATTCCTTTCCCGAATACTAAAAAGTACCATTTTGAAAATGTCATGTGTGTGAAATCACATACTTAATGTGACAAAATATTAGTATCAATATGTCAAAATGTAAACAAATTGTTTTGTTCATGCACACTTTGCACTTAGCTAAAGCTGAAGTTTAGCATTGCTTGTGCCGTGCTGGTAACAATCGAGCCTCAGTATTTTGTTGTGTTGAGGAAAATGGCAGACAATTAGAACAATTTTTATGATAATTTTACATGTTTGTAAAACGATTTGTTTAATACTACCGCTAAAATTTACTTTGTTTTTTATTAATTATTGAATGTTTATATGACCAACTTATACAGACTCCATTTTCTCAGAAACAGTTGAAGATGGGTATAAGGTATGCTTTATAAAATTCCAAGTGAATACTTGGAATTTTGACTAGAATCCAAATATCCAATAACATACAGGGTGTTCCATTAAAAAAAAGAAAAAACTTGCTAGTCAACTATCCAATTTGGTTTTTACTTCATTCCGATATATTTAAGAACAAAAAAGTTACAGCTCATCAAAATGTTATCAGAGTTAATGAAACGCACTGTACAAAGGGGGAAGAGTCAGGAGTCCGAACTTCCTGAACAGCGGTCGGCAGCTGTCCCCCTGCCCTGTCCTGAAAACTGTTCTCAGTGCACATTTTTGGAGCACAAAAACTGAATTAAACAAATGGCGGCTGCAGCCCCCGCCCCAGAATGAGATTGGTAAGGATCAAGGAGTGGTAAGCGATCATCAGTACAGGAATATCCAAATAACTGTCAAGCATAACAGCCGCTCGATAACCTGCCCTTTAAGGTGGACACGTGCGAATCGAACTTAAGTGTTTCATCTATTTGAAGCCCCAGGAAACTGCAATGTGAAGGATGGTCTATGATCTGCGTATCCAAAGTCAAGTCCGCGATATTGCAACTAAAAGACAGGATTTTTGTTTTTGAAATATTGAAGAGAGTCTGTTAGCATCAAACCAAGCCTTGACCTTAAAGACGTCTCCACGGACCAACTCCTCCAACCCGGTGAAATAGTTCGCAGTCCAAAGCAAGTGGTGTCATCCGCAAACAGAGTAATCCGAGCTCTGATATCTAAGGTCGACATGTCATTAATGAACTGGAGAAAAAGCAACGGTCCAAGCACCGACCCTAAAGGCAGCGGGAGAAGAAGTACTGTCTCCAATAGAGACGAGACTTCAATAAGACTGAAACTACCTAAGACAGCTCCTAAAACCGTAACACCCAAGCTTCCTAAGCAATAGCCCATGGTTTACACTGTCAAAAGCCACATCACAAAACGCAACCGCAGCAACCTGGCCATTATTCAAGCGGAGGGACAAAGATTCCAATACTCTAAAAATTGCGTTATTAGTGCTCCGACCCGCACGGAAGCCAAATTTGCAATCATTGAGTATGTTATATCTTCTCGAGAAACCCAACACCCTCTCCTTGATCAAACGCTCTATTAATTTGGATAGCGTCGCAAGCAGCGAAATTTGCCTAAAATGAGAACCAACGTCGACCTCACCTCCTTCGTGAAGCCCTCTTCAGCGAGTTCGGAAACACTCCGCTAGCAAAGAACTCATCAATGGGCAGAACCACAGAATGGGTCCAAAGCGCTTCGCGGCAACGACTGGATCACTGTCACCGAAACACCATCAAAGCTCAATACTCCTAGGAACCGAGTGTTTGGCGTCCCAATAAACTAAGTAGTAGGTGGATTAGCGGGATGGGGACAAATAACGACAATTCAGCTTTTATCAATTGCCAACGTTTCGACCATATATTGTGGTCTTTATCAAGGCTGTAAAGACAAGAAACATCGATCAGTTTATGGCCAGCGGCATGACTAACTTAAAATTACAATTAAAACTTTATATAGATTAGAAAAATACAGATTAGAAAAAAAAATTAATAATTTAATTTATAAGATTTAAGAAATTTACACGCAAAACAATTAACGAACGTAACATTTATATACACAAATTGGTACCTCTTGATATGCCGAAGTCCTGTAAATTCTATTCAAAAACGTGTCCATTGTCCACGTCATGGGCAGAGGTTCTCACGATGACAAAAAAACACAATAATTAACATAAAACAGAATTAAACAACATAAATATGACTGCCAAGAGCATAATAGAAATAAAAAAGAACAGACGGCCTTAGCTCAGCATCACTTTGGGTCTGACCACGCGTTTGATTTTAACGGCGTTAAGATACTGGACAGGGAGCCTAATTATATTAAACGCATGATTAGTGAAATGATCCATATAGCAGTTAACAATACCATCAATAACAGGACGGACACAGAGGGTCTAAGTGTTATATATGCTAACTTGCTTAATGAAATTAGGTCGAGAACTAGCACCTCTTGAGTTTGATTCTGATGGTGACATACGATCCAACGGTTTAACCCCTCCTTTCCTCACGTTGAAGCCTGAGCCATTGTGAGAACCTCTGCCCATGACGTGGACAATGGACACGTTTTTGAATAGAATGTATAGGACTTCGGCATATCAAGCGGTACCAATTTGTGTATATAAATGTTACGTTCGTTTGTGGTTTTACGTGTAAATTTCTTAAATCTTGTAGATTAAATTATTATTTTTTTTTTCTAATCTGTATTTTTCTAATCTATATAAATTTTTAATTGTAATTTTAAGTTAGTCATGCCGCTGGCCATAAACTGATCGATGTTTCTTGTCTTTACAGCTGTTGTGATCTCTGTATAACTAAGCGCATTGTCCGTGAGCGCAGGACCGCCACTGGTGTCACCGTCGCGAGAAACAGTCATCGGGTGTTTTCGCGAGTGATCGGGGCGAATCGGACTCTCGCCTGAAGGCGATCAGGGGTCGGGTCGCTTGGCACAACAACGTGTGCTTTGTTTTTATAATTCTTTTTCGTATTTTGAGCGACAAATAATAAATATCGTTGTTTTAATAATAAATAAATGTCTATTTGACTTCGTTGTGCATCATTTTATCGAAGCACAAACCAAAAGGTGATATTACAGTCCATTATTCGTTGGGCCAATACAACACCCTTTTAGACAGACTTTCAGACATTTATTGAAAAATGTGCTGTGCAAGCATCCAATTGCAAAAACATACTTCTTCTATTAGCGCGCGGCACATCTTCCAAGAAACCAAGCAAATCATTTTCGAGAAACTCGCGATACACGTTTCCCGTTAGGACTTGTTTAAAAAAGTAAGGTCTTATAATATTGTTACGATTCGCAGCAACGCCGCATGGGAGGCGGGGCAACGCGTGTGGTTGGTGGAGCTTCGCGACCTATCCGCGCTGCGTCATGGCTGACACGAGTGATTTATTGCTCGGTTTAATCTAGAAGGCAGTTGTTTACAACCTTTTTTTTATGTGAGATTATTCAAGAATTCTTATAAAGAAGTTTCTAGGTTTTTCTCTAATTTTAGGATTGTATATAAAAGGCGCATAGAGCGGCGGTTAAGTAGTAGTCTTATTTTAAGCGAGCTATAAGTAAGCTAAAGTTCCGAACGATAATAGAAGGCTATAAAGTGTTAAGTAGTGAGTTATTTAGTAGGCGAATTGTGCCTGTGTGTATCTGTGGATTAAATAAATAGTGTTTTCTTGTTGGATCGTTGCACTGGAATTATTGAACCCCGAGTTCGCAACAATTGGTGTCAGAAGTGGGATTCCAGTGGGAATTTGAGGACTAATATTACTGAACTGTAAGTGAGTGCTTCATTCCCGGACATTAGTGTTTATGCCGGTGACCAAAAGCCAGCATCAAGCGATGGAGGATCAACTTGCCGCCCTGCTGTCCCTTATGCAACAACAGAGGGAAGAACAGGAAAAACGTAATCAAGTACAGGAGCGACGTTATCTAGAACAGGAGAAACGTAATAACGAACAGAAAGAAGGGCAGGAAAAACGTTATAAGGAACAAAATGAGGAACAAGAAAGACGTGATCAAGTACAGGAGCGACGTTATCAACAACAGAAGGAAGAGCTGGAAAAACGTGATCAAATACAGGAGCGACGTTATCTAGAACAGAAAGAAGAGCAGGAAAAACCTTATTTAGACCAAAAAGAAGAACAGAAACGGTTTAAAGAAGAATTAGTGAACCATCTCGCAGCTAGGTAGCAACAATTGGAAGAAAGAATAATGCAATCCGTTAACGGCGTCAACGAAGGACTCGAAGCTGTCAACCAGAGGGTTCTCGAGCTAGAAAAGAAATTCCGGGAACAACTTGAGGACGACAACGTGTCTACAGAGAGGTTTAGCACAGCCAACGCTAAAATTAAGCCTCCCGATTATGACGGTACTACGGCCTGGGAAATTTATAAAACACAATTTGAGGCAGCTGCAAACGCTAATGGCTGGTCCGAGCCCCAGAAAGCTACATCATTAGTGGTAGCACTTCGTGGAAAAGCGGCTGAATTACTTCAATCTCTGTCGGCAGCTGATCAAAGTAATTATGCAGCTTTAGTACACACTCTGCAACTACGATTTGGAAATGAGCACAAAGAAACCGTGTTCCAGGCCCAGCTGAGGATGAGACAGCAAAAGTCAGGTGAATCCTTACAAGAATTTGAGGCGGACATAGACAGACTCATTCACCTGGCATATCCATCGGCCCCTGAATCTTTTCAAATGCAATTTGCCGCTGAAAGGTTTATTGAGGGAGTTCGCGATAGTGACATGAGATACCACTTACGTCTAGTAAGGCCCAAGGATATCAGCGAGGCACTAGTTCGGGCTCTGGAATTCGAGGCGTCACGAGTTTCATCTAGTTCTTCTCCACATGTAAGAATGGCAACTTGCGATGACGTGGAGGATACGTCTAGGGCTGAATCCATGGCAACTTTACATAAAGCGTTGAAGGATCTGGCAGTCAATATCCAAGCCTTGTTGGGAAGACCTCCTCGATCAACAGGCAATCGGGGCATAAAATGTTTTAACTGCGGTAAACTGGGTCACGTTAAGAGTAACTGCCGTAACAGGGCAAGAAGTCCGTCGCCGTTGTTTAGAAGACCGAGCGGCAACCAAGACCGCCCTAGAATCCAGGAAAAACCAAATCCTCTCAATGTAAAGGGGCAATTGACCGAGCCCGTTAGGACCCCCAGGATCAGTCAAGTCAATCAATCAAGTCAAGCCAATAATTTGGGTGGCAAAAGTGTTACAGAGTCCAGACGCATTAAAGGACAGAAGACCCAAACTGAACATCGACCAGGAAGGTATCACGGAAATGCCGATGCATTGTCTAGACGGCCATGTAAAGAAGATAGTCAGCATTGTCGAAGAACTCAGCAACGTGTGGGACATCCTTCTGTAAGGAGAACGTCGGTAGAAAGAAACGATGGCTGGACCACACAGACACTTCAAGAAGAACAACTGAATGATCCAGATATTGGACCGATACTCATGGCAAAGACTGATGACAAGAGACCAGAATGGCAAGAAATTGCTGATAAAAGTCCCAACTTGAAGGCGCTCTGGGCCCAGTGGCACTCTCTTAGAATAGAAAATGGATTACTAAAGAGAGAGTGGGGGAGTCCGGATGGCAAGACCGTAGTCAGTCAGTTGGTTGTTCCTAGTAGCAGAAAATCGGATGTACTACAGGAAATGCACGAAGGAATCAGTGAAGGTCATTTTGGGGTCAATAAAACCTTGGCCAAAATTAAAGAGCGGTATTACTGGGTGAACTATCATGAAGACGTCGAATCTTGGTGCCGCAAGTGCGAAGTTTATTGTGCCACAAAAGAACCTCGAACAAGATCACGCGGCCGAATGGTGCAGTACACTGTAGGTGCTCCATTCGAGAGGGTAGCAATTGATGTCGCGGAACCGTTTCCTCAGACTGAGTCGGGCAATAAATACATCTTGGTCGCCATGGATTACTTTACTAAATGGCCTGAAGCATACGCCCTGCCTAATCAAGAAGCAACGACTGTCGCAACGGTGCTAGTAAATGAAAGGTTCTGCAGGTTTGGAGTCCCTCTCGAACTTTATTCTGATCAGGGCCGAAATTTTGAATCGGCTGTTTTCCAGAAGGTCATGGAACTTCTCGGAATTTGCAAGACCAGGACAACTCCTTTGCATCCACAGTCGGATGGGATGGTAGAGAGATTTAATCCGACCATGGAACATTACCTGTCTAAAATGGTGGCAGATCATCAGCGTGATTGGGACCAACATCTACCTCTCATGTTGATGGCGTATCGAGGCTCTACGCATGAAGCCACTGGTTATACTCCGGCGGGAGTAATGTTCGGAAGGGAAATGAGGCTTCCTGCGGATTTCATGTATGGAACACCAGAAAAAGAGTCGCTCAGCTCTGAGAATTTTGTGGAGGAGCTTAAGGAGAGGCTGAACAATGTTCATGAACAAGTCAGGAATAAACTGCGGATATCCAGTGATCGAGCCAAAGCAAGATATGACTTACTAGCTAACTCCCGCGGCTTCCAGGATGGTGATTTGGTGTGGCTATACAATCCGAGGCGAAAGGTGGGGAAGTCGCCCAAACTTAGCCAAAATTGGGAAGGACCTTATACAATTATAAAGAAGATTAATGATGTGGTGTATAGGATCCAGCGGACCCCCAAGTCAAAGATGAAAGTCGTTCATTTGGATCGATTAGCACGATACCATGGAACTCTATCTGTTCGGGACGAACAGCCTTAGGAGGAGGGCAATGTTACGATTCGCAGCAACGCCGCATGGGAGGCGGGGCAACGCGTGTGGTTGGTGGAGCTTCGCGACCTATCCGCGCTGCGTCATGGCTGACACGAGTGATTTATTGCTCGTCTGGCTTAATCTAGAAGGCAGTTGTTTACAACCTTTTTTTTATGTGAGATTATTCAAGAATTCTTATAAAGAAGTTTCTAGGTTTTTCTGTAATTTTAGGATTGTATATAAAAGGCGCATAGAGCGGCGGTTTAATAGTAGTGTTATCTTAAGCAAGCTATAAGTAAGCTAAAGTTCCGAACGATAATAGAAGGCTATAAAGTGTTAAGTAGTGAGTTATTTAGTAGGGGAATTGTGCCTGTGTGTATCTGTGGATTAAATAAATAGTGTTTTCTTGTTGGATCGTTGCACTGGAATTATTGAACCCCGAGTTCGCAACAATATTTTGTGCTATTATCCCGCACCATACGTTTATACTCCAGCGATCTTGATGCTCGACTTGTCGCATCCAATGTGGATTTTCTGCCTTCCAGTAGTGCAGATTATGACGGTTAACATTTCCGTCGGTGCGAAACGTGGCTTTATCACTCCACAAAATGTGGGAATTAAATTGGGGATTCGAATTTAACATCCCCAAGAACCAATGGCAAAGGTCCAGCCTTGTGTCGAAGTCTCGTTCTTTCAACTGGTGGTGTAAAACCAGGTGGTAAGGGGGTATTCTAAAAATAATTTTATCACTTATTAAATGTTTCCTCGTAGATATTCCTGTTTAAATTTACTAGGAATTGTGTATTAATTTTCCTATGTTCCTTTAAAATCCTGTGCACTGAGGACTTTGCCAAACCTAGGTCTAAGGACAGTATTCTTACGCTTACTTGAGAGTTATATTCAATGTATTCCAAAACGTTGACTGTGTTATCCTAATTTTTCGCGAAGCCACATCTGTGGTACCTTGGTCGGTGGATACTTCCGGTATCCCGAAGACGGCGAAAAATCTGAGTAAAAGTTCTTTTACCATAATGGTGACGGTTAAGATATCGCATTCGGTACATTCTTTCAGCGATTGCGGCATTTTAGAAACACTCAGAGTAAACAGCGATCATATCAGTAGCTTCGGAATTTGATAAAGGCATTTTGGAAGGTGAAAAGGAGCAAAAAATAAGCCGAACATTTCGAAATTATTGTCAAAAAACTTAAACCCCTCATTTGTTTTTTTCTATAGCAACCGTAGCCTACTATTAAGTTCATCGCTTTTAATGTTGTTCATTAATTTGCGATTACTTTTTTTTGTAGTTTTTCATTAATATTTTGGGTTATGGAAGAGATAGAGTCTTGCAGATTCACCGCAAGATAGACTATCAAATTCTTTATAGAATAGTGAAAATAAAGTTATAATATTGCACTTGATTTTTTCGAAATGAGTAGGAGGAAAGCGAGAAATTTTGAAAAAACGCCCTCTACCAGCGACTGCGAAAACGAAATTGGACTTTTTGCTAAGGTACCCTGTAGGACAGGAAATGCTCTTTAAAATGCCGCAAAGATGAATAAACCCGGATCTACCGCTCCTGAGATATTCCATTTCTTTCAAAGCAAACTTTGCACCACCCCCACCACTTTATTTGAAGAGATAGAGAAAAAAGTTAAACAGCAAAGTTATTCGTAGAGAACAGGAGATTACAATTATAATATATAGCTTCTTATTGCAAATTTCAGAGTTATCTGACATTTTTCATTTTAGTGGTAATGAAACGCCCCCAGCGGCTGATTTAGAGAGCTGAAAATAATTTCCAGCATTTTGGCGTGATCATATTTACTTAGAAATTTTTTTTCCCAAAATCCTACGATCAATACTTTTCAAGGAACAGCCGCGTGCACCGCTTATTGGGACACCCTGTACATAGAGCTGCGACATACATACTATAGTCAACTTTACTCTAATAAAAATATTTATGATTAAATATGCAACAAACTTTTGAAATGTTCTTACTCTCATCATTGTGAATAGATGTATCCAAGCAATAGCTTGGGTATGTTAAAAGAAGATGGGTTTATCACTCTAATGCAACTTGAAGCAAGAAACCACGTTACTTTCCAGTGGCCATCAAAAGTTCAATTTCAAAAATTAATACAATTGATGTGTCAATTGCTGAAACGAAGATTGCTTTCTATCTTTCTTTCATATAAACTGTATAAAAAAGAAAGAATGATTTCTGTAGGTACCGGTAAATTCATCATCGGAAACAATTGCCAATGTCTTTCAAACTGATCAATAAATCGCTGTCAATCCGTCAGTGTCAAAATTATGTTACTTCTTTCAAAATCATGGAAAGCAAAAAGCGTTTTGCCCGGTTTTTACACCCCCAAGCCAAAAGAATGATATTAAATCTAGTAAGTTATTTCAAAATTCATCCAGAAAATGGTAACTTTAAAACAAATATCGACGAGAGGGTGTCAGAAGCTTTAGGAGTCAATGTGAGTTCGGTCCGGAAAGTAATTAGAGAAAAAAATTCGAATATACAAGCAAGAAAAATCGAAAAGCGCAAAAGAAAGACACCTAAAACTAGAGATTTGCCCGAAAGTCACAAGATGAAGATACGTGAGGTAATTTATGACTTATATGCCCACAAAATTCATATAACTTTGGACACGTTGAAAACTGCTTTAAAAGAACGGGGTATTTTGGATATTGGGTTAAATTCATTATCGAAAGTTGTGAAAAGTTTGGGGTTTCGATACACAAAAGATTGTAATAGAAGATACCTTTGTGAGTTACCGCATGTTGCCAGTCAACAAATACAATTTTAAAAAAAATATATTGGAAACAATTAATCACAATTAAAAGATGTTGTCTTTTTGGACGAAACATGGGTTTTTGCAAATGGAAGTGGGACAAAATCATGGCAAGACGATTTTTCAAAAAGTGTTAAACGGAAAAAGCATAGCGGGTCTGGCAAAAGATACATTATTTTACATGTAGGCTCTACTAAAGGCTTCGTAGCAGGAGCGAGCTTAATTTTTTCATCAACTTTCAAGAAGTTGGACTACCATGACAGTATGAACTGTGAGTTGTTTGAAAAATGGATTACAAAGCAACTAATACCAAATTTGGAACAACCATCTTTAATAGGTATGTTATTTTTTAAAACTGATGTGTAAACTAACATGACGTTTTTTTGTAGTTATGGATAATGCTTCATACCACTCCCGTGTCCTGAATAAGAAACCAACTTCTACCTGGAAGAACGAAATTTTTGATTGGCTCCAAAAAGAAAATTTAAGTCCATCGACGAATATGTTGAAATGTGAGCTCCTCGCAATGGCGAAAAGAAACCAGCGGCCAAAAGAATATGCGGTTGACCAGATCTTAAGGAATTGTGGCCACGACGTTTTGCGTCTGCCGTATTATCACTGCCAATTCAATGCAATTGAATTAATATGGGCACTTGCAAAAGCTGAATATGAAAAAAGGGTTGGAGATGAGCTGAAAAACGGTGAAGTAGAAACGGTGTGGGAACATGCGCTTGACCTAATAAGTCAAGAATAGTGGCTACACTCGGTGGCTCATACAGAAGAACTTATTGGAAAGTGGTGGGATAGAGAACAGGTTTTGGATGTCGTTGCGGAGCCCCTAGTTATCAATCTAGATGAAAGTGATGATAATTTATCTGATGAGGATGAAAATGTTCAAGAATAACTTAGACAGAGCCAAAAGTGATCGCTCATTAAAGGCTTTTTTTGACCACATAAGAGCTGCATTCACTGCAGATGTAGGCTTATCATAAATATTACAAAATGCAACGTTGTCTGTTGTCACCACCGTTGTTCACGGAGTCTTCAATTCCGTGGTATCTCAGTTATTATGGAAAATGTTTCTAATATGTTTTCAAGTGGGTGACCTATTTAAGTTGTTTGCATATTACCTACGTTAAAGTGATTCTTCCAATGAATACTTCCAGTGAATTTTGTTACAATTATTATCATATTCGAAAAGAAAATAAATATTTGTAAGGAGGTTGGATTTGTAAAAGAAAATCCATTTCATAAAAAAAAACTATTCTTGATTGGTTCCCTCTTTTTTGAAACCGAGGAAAATGCTCTTAATTTCGAAACACATATCAATTATGACCTAACCTTGGAGCGGAAATTAGCACCTACACATCTATGAGTCAGCTGTATGTTGGCCGACATATTGAACTTGCTAAAACATTTTGGACATCACTGTTTTCGCTGATTAGTTCATAAGACATGACCATTTTTATTAGAGTAAAGTCGACTATACTAAATGATAGAGACCACTTTTCTCTCAGCACAATGTACAATTCGCGTCGTTTCATCTTTAATTTTACCTGTCAATTACACTTTTAAGCGTCAAAGTGTCTTAAACATCGAGACGTAATAGGCTCTTGCCGCCATGCGTTTGCGCAACTGCAGACGGCTGCAGCTAAAATTTGTTAGAGACTAATCCTTAATGTATTCGGATAATAATTGTTACAATTTTAGAGCAGAACTATGCGAAACTTTGTTTATAAGCCAAAATATATAGGTGCACAATGATTACAACTCATATCTTTGTTAAAAAGCCGTGTAAGAAAATAAAACTGGGTATAGAGGGGGTAATTGTAAGATTGTGCATTAGTTCTAAGCTATTTAATAATACTTTGAGTACTCATTAGTTTATATCAACATAATAAGAACCCATGTGAAGGTAGGGAAAAATTTCAGTTAAATGTTAATTAGAAGGCTAAACATTGAGTCAGTTATGTTCTCAACATTATATCTTTAAAATAAGTGATGTTAAAATAAAGTAATTTGCTGAAGTTTGAAGTCTGTTTATTTGTCTTTACTGACAAAAAAAATCAAAAAGTTTAAACCCACTTGAGGAGATCGAATTTTGGCCGCCTAACCTAGTCGATTCTCCTACTGTGCGACGGTCGGGCTTAACAATATTATCATGGCACTATTACTTAGATACTTCATTAATTATATCCAAGGCAAGAATTACAACACTTATTTGAATTTACTGATTCAATACAGCTGCTAGCTTCTATGGAAACATGTGGAATACCCTTGCGGTCCTTGCAAATGCTGCGGTACAGAATCTGGAACGGATATACTACATACCCACTACTTATTATTAATGATCAATAAGTTCAGAGCATTACTGAAACATCACTCATTCAAATACGCACCTACTTAAAAATAACATTAAAAACATAAAGAATGAAACAGCTGCTGGAGAAAGACATCTTTGGCATGTGTCATTCTGTCATTTGTGGCATTAAGACCCATGGTCAGGGTTTGATTTCAGAGTATCCCCAAGAGAAGGATACTCTGAAATCAAACCCTGACCCTCCAGGTTGGAGGTTGAGGCATTGGGCTAACCACTCAGTACTCGGAAAAAGGCATAAAGGTTAAAAATTCCAGCAACAAGCCTCGGACAGGACGGATGATGCGAAGACGACTCAAGCTACTAAAAAGGATAATGAATATCGGAACATGGAATGTTCAAGGTCTTTCCCACAAACTGAATGATGTTGTTAAAGAATTGAAAAGCTCTAGCATGGATATAGTGGTGCTCACGGAAACTAAGAGGAAGGGCCAAGGATCGGATAATCTGGGATTTTATGATCATTTCTATTCTGGAGTGGGTACGGATAAGAGGGCTCAGCAAGGAGTGTCCATACTTGTACGAAAAGATCTGAGGAGATACGTTAATTCCTGGGAAGCAATAAGCCAACGCATAATCAAACTAAACCTAACTCTGCTGGGGAATAAGGTCACAATTGTTGGAATATATGCCGTTAACGACGATTCCAGTGTAAGAGAGAAGGATGAATTCTACGAACAACTCTCGTATGAAATATCAAAAATAGGAACCTCCAGAGAAGTCATTCTCTTGGGTGATTTCAATGCCATAACGGGTTCAAAACAGCAGGATAAAATAATAGGTCGATTCGGAGAAGACACAGTAAATGACAACGGAAGCAGACTTATAGATATTTGTGAACATAACAGCCTCAAAATACTGAATGGATTCTTTCAACACCGCTCAATTCACAAGTTCACCTGGGTCCAACATACAAGAAATTTGAAATCAATCATAGATTATGTGATCATACGACAGCAAACACGGATGGTCATCCAAGACGTACGAGCCTACAGAGGGGTAACATGTGGAAGCGACCATTACCTCGTCAAAGCCAAAATTATCCCCTTCGGAATTCAAAGCAGCCAAAAAACTTATACCGAAGACAACGAACAGGAAATCACGGAGAACAAAAAATATAACCTCGAGAGCTTCGACCAAGAGAGTGTTAGAAAACTATACCAGTCCAGATTATACGCCAAACTCACCCAAGAATATTTTGAGACCACGGAACAACAATATGAGTACATAAAAGAATGCTTAACAGGTGCAGCGTTAGAGGCTTTGGGAGAACAAGAGAGGAGCATCAGAAGGAAACCGTATTGGTGGGACGAAGAGATCGAGGAGATAATCAGAGCTAAAAAGAAAAAATATAACATATACCTCAGTACGAAAACAGAACACTGCAGAAAGGAATATAGATCAGCACAGAAACAAGTGCATAGAGCAATAGCAGCGAAGAAAAACAAAAGCTGGGAAAGAACCTGTGAAAAAATCAATTCATATATAGGAGGTACAAAGAGCACAGAGAGCTGGAGAACATTGAGAGCTCTTCGGCAGAACAAGAAGAGAGACATTGTCTCACCAATTTCTTTACAGAAGTGGGACGAACATTTCAGAGAACTCTTGGCGGAAGACAGGGCAGAGTACAACCAACCGTATGAGAATGATCACCTTACAACTACTGGATCCCCTATAAGAGTCATTAAAGAGCAAGTCGAAAGGATATGCCGCGGACTGAAAAATAGAAAGTCCCCGGGCCCAGGTAATATACCCCCAGAACTACTCAAATATGGTACAGACAAATTGTTCGAATGTCTTGCTGACCTGTTTGAAAAATGTCTCAATGGAGAAAGCGTCCCTGAGGAATGGAGATCCTCCTACATAACAACAATCCATGAAAAGGGTAATAAGGAAATCTGTGATAACTTTCGAGGTATCGCTGTGCTGAGTAGTATTTCCAGAGTATACGGAAAACTTTTGTTGGAAAAGATCGAAGGGGAGTTCTCTGACATGGAAGCTGAAGAACAGGCCGGTTTTAGGGCCGGTAGATCGACAATCGACCATCTGTTCACTCTTACGCAAGTAATAGAGAAGAAAAGAGCGCTAAACCAGGAAATTCATCTACTCTACGTAGACCTCAAAAAAGCGTATGACAGCGTACCCCAACAAAAACTGTGGGAAGCCCTTGAAAGAACTAATATAAGTTTAACCCTCATCAAGGCGGTCAAGGATTTATACAAAGACAATAAAAGTCAAGTAAAAAGAGGAAAAATGGTTTCAACTGGATTCTGCGTGAGCAAGGGGCTGAAGCAGGGCTGCTGTCTTTCACCTTCTCTGTTCAAAATCTATCTAGAACAGGTTCTCAGGATATGGAAGAGAAAGTGTCGGGGCATGGGTATACCATTAAGTGAGACAATTCTCTACACTCTGTGTTTTGCCGACGATCAGGTGGTCTTGGCCCAAGAATACGAAGATCTAGAGTACATGACACGGAAACCTATAGAGGAGTACGACAAATGGGGGCTAGAAGTAAACATCAGTAAGACAGAGTATATGTGTATTGGCGGAGAACAACAGGATTTGGTACTGGAACAGCAAGTTATAAAGAAATGCAGCAAATACAAATATCTTGGAGTACAGATCAGAAACGACGGAAGTATGGATGAAGAAATAAAACACCGAAACAACCTAGGAAGAACAGCAATCAGGCAACTGAATGGAATACTATGGGATAGGTCAATTTCAAAAAACAACAAGCACAGAGTGTACGATTCCATAGTCAAAACTATAGCATCCTACGGTAGTGAAATATGGCCATTAAAACAGAAGGCTCTCCGCTCACTCGAGGCTATGGAAATGGATTATTGGAGAAGAGCGGCCGGTAAGAGTAGATTAGACAGAGTGAGGAATGAAAGAATTCTTGAGTTAATGAAAGTTGAACATCGAATTACTGACGACATCAGAGAAAAACAACTGAGGTGGTACGGGCACGTCCAGAGAATGGGAAACGATAGACTGCCGAAGCAGGTCCTGGAGTGGATGCCAGATGGAAGAAGAAAAAGGGGAAGACCTAGATTGAGTTGGAGAAAGGGAATAACTAAGGACATGAGATCAAGGGGCATAGAAGAAAACCTATGGGAGGACCGAGACAGGTGGAGGCTGGAAATCAGAGGACGTCGAAGAACGTTGTGAACTGATCAATATATATAAGACCCATGTATTCTTCCGAAGTGAGGTGTCTTTAAAACTAGTAGTGGAATCGAAGTGAATCAAAAAGTTATAAATAATTTACGATTTTCAGAAATCGAAGAGGTACTTAGGATCTACTTCGGTCTGTTAGTTATCGTGCTCGGAAACCTCTATATAAGATTGTACATATAGTTGAGGCACTTGAAGAAAATTTTACGTAGATTGCACAAATTTAGCCTTATAAAGGTCCATCAATTCTCTTGTGTAATAAACAAAAGTTACACTTTTTTTCCAAAAACAACCTGTCTCAAGACATATTTCTTGGGCTTAAGCGCAAGGAACGCGGCCCGTTTTCGCACTTCGTATTTTCGCTAAAACACGGAGACGAAACATTTAATTTTTTCAACCAGAAATTCCGGTCTCCGAATTACTGTTTACGACGTCCCGACTGATTTTAATAAACACGACTCTCATTTAAATAATCCCGGTTGCTCCGAGGGATTTTGTTTTTCGACATGGATTTTTTAGGCGACACCTGAGGGGACCCGGCACTGACGTAAGCGCCGTTTTGCCTGCGTCATGTCTTTCACTTTTTTTTTATTCGAAAATAAGCACTTACCGAAATGTCAAGGTGATTTGGCCGTATACCTTACGGTCGTCCACGAATTCCGGATCAACGAGCAAAACCCCGGTGAGACGGTCGATTCGGCCGTTGGACACCACCAGGTCCCTCGAGGCCAAGTACATGGTCAACTTGCTATTGGGCGACGACTTCTTAAACACCCTGTAAAGACAAAACATACGCTAATAAGAGTCTGACTTCTCAGAGTTTTTTAAATATTATCAAGGCCCCTTTCTCGAGCTTCTCAAAGAATATTAAACTTTCATTCCATGGGTTTTAAATATTTTAGAGCTTTCCAAGAGCTTTTCCACGCAAACCTCTAAAACACAATACACTATTTTTGAGCAAACACTAATTTCCAAAAGCCGCCCCACTTGCCTTTTATGCACTATTTTGCGAACTTAAGCGGTTAATTCTAGAACCACATCACGTGCATAAGGCCTGTTTACACTAAACTCTGCAAATAAGCCAAGAAATTACCCTCCATCGCGAAGAGTTGACGTTAAAAAGTTGGGAAAATACGGCGGAAGATTGCAAGTGAAACGGCGTTCATTATTGAGAGAGAACGTTATAAGCTAAAAACTTGTTTCCTATGTTATTTCCCAGGGGGCGAACTGTTTGCCGGAGCCTCGCAAAGTTTCTTTTTCGGAAAATATTAAGAGAGGAGGTAAAAAAAAATGTCGTTTATTTGTGGGGTGCTTAAATTTACAAAACTGTCGTTGTGCGAATAATGCACTTTTAAGAATGTAAGAGTAAAACATTTTTACTGCAAAGTTTGTATATAAGAATGAAACTAACATTAGGTCTTGGCGCTACAAAAAAGTTTTCAATTTGTACACAGTAAATAATAAACAACACTATTAACTCTTGCCTACGTAGTCTACTAGGGAATGTGTATTTTGGGTTGCCTTGAACTGGCCACCTGACCTCGTCAAATTGAACTCAATCACGTTATGGGAAGGGGACGGGCGGTGTTGCCAAGGATACGAAAATTTTCTTATTTGCACAGAAATTGTAATAAAAAGCACGAACATGGAACTGAAGTTTATCCGACATACAAATTTCAAAATTTCGGTCATAATTTTATATACCCATACGACCGTCGGTCCACAGAGATTCGGGCCGAAGCGGCTACGCGGAGCGCCGACCGCGACCCCGGGAACCCATCTAGACTAAACGAGAACCGGGAACAGTCGCCTCCGTTCTCGAAAGTACGAGAATGTGTTCAAGCCGGATATATAAACGAGCGAGCCGCGCGAGATGGGATCGAAAAGATAGTGCAGTGTAGTAAATAAGCGGACGAGTGAACAGTGCGAATTGTTATTAGAGAATAATTGTGTTTTAATCGTGTTGTAATAGTTAAAAGTAAATAAAAGTGTGTAGTTAATTGACGATAAATTACTGAAGCCCGCAACCCGTAACAACTGGTGTCAGAAGTGGGATAATTTTCGTCAAATTTGGGACTGTACGGACAAGGGAGTCGTCGCGCGGATGAAATTTTGCGTGGTAAGGACAATGCAAGAACCTTGGTGTTTTCGACATGCCATATTCTTGATCTACGATAAAAATCATGGATAAACAACTGACAGCACTTATGGAAATGCTGAAGAAGGACAGAGGGTCAAAGGAATTTTCTGGAAGAACAAGAAAAACAAAGACAACTTGAGAAAAAGGAACAAGAAAAACAAAGGCAACTTGAGATAAAGGAACAAAGAAGAAATCAAGCTGTTCTGTTTCAAGCATTAACGCGAGTTGCAAGAACTTGTCTCAACCAAAATGACTGATAAGACGTAGATCAAGTCAAACAAGACGTGGATCAAGTCAAACAGGGGATGCACAATTTTGTCCAAATGAAAATCATCCAAAAAAAAAACGTCCAAAGTAAATCGATCCACCGATGATTTTCTCCAAAATAAAAACATCCACCGAAATTCAATCCAAACCAGAAAATGTCCAAAATAAAATCATCCAAAGCATTTTCATCCAAAATCTCCTTGAAATGACCTCTAATCTTTTTATTGTGGTTGCTATTAGCTCGCTACGGCGGGTTGATATCTAGAGATTATTTATCCGATCGGCAGAAACGTAAACAAATCGGAATTCTGTTTTATTATAATGTATTGTTTGCATGAATTGTTAATTATTAAAATATTTAGAGCATAAATTGAAAAAAAAATGCATTAAAATGTATTTCCTGAATGTCATTAGATAAAATGTCATTCGACAGATTATTTCTATGTATGCATTGTAAGGAATCTTAGGAAAAAGAAATAAAACGAAGTGTTTGTATTAATGGAATGACGAAGATGTCTCGGGCCCCACCGTTTATGAGCTTTATGGGGCAGTTGGGCCACAGGAAAAAGGCAGAATGGGTAAGAGCCTTTAGACAATGGAACAAATTCCAGGGTGCATTGTTTTATTCATAGCGATGAAAGTCACCCAACCTGCATACATCCTAATGAGTCAATAATAAACTCTGTTACTTTTAGGATAAATCTACAGAAAGTATAACTCTGAAAACTCTGAATAACAAGACAGAGAAAGGGTGTTGATGAGGAAATCGGAGGAGAGATTGGATATTAACGGTACCTATAGAATGAGGCCCTACCATCGAACAGTTAAATTACTAATTTCAGAAACTCAAGTCACATCAAAAGTGTATAATGGGGGTGATTGTGTTAGTTGCAGGTTGTGAAGGAACTACAACTGGCAGAGCCAGTAGAAAATGTTAAAAGGAGCCATACTATATTTCCAGACACCAGAGTGCTTAATGTTTCTGAAGCCACAATAGGCCACAGGTTGTAGCAAAGGACTGAACAAGTCCACTCACATAGAATACAATAATCTTGTGGGGTGCTACTGCTACCAGACTATGTGGTGAGTGCGAGGGTGAATGTTATAGAAACCCCACTATGGGCAGACACCAGACTAGTGTATTTAATGTTTGTGGCCTCTCTATTGCTAGGTTCAGTGTAATGTAGCTATGTTAGTTCAGGTAGTATACCTACATTAAGTATTGGTAATTTTTAGTGGCAGTTTTTGGCAGTTTTTACCATGTATGTAAGTAACCTGAACATACTTTTATAATTTTAGAGGGTTCATTTCAGTTCACCTGCTAGCAATATTATACCTAAATGTAAACAAAAAAAAATGTTTTGATTTTTTTGTATCTAAAGCATGTTCAATGAAAAAAAAACAATAAATATCAATATATTTCATGCTGCCTATCATGGACCGTTAAGAAGGCCCTTTTGAACAATCAGGGCTTCAACTAAGTCCGACCTTCATATATTTGACCTCCATGAGAAACACATTGGTATCAAAAGTAATGTCAACGTGACATCAACGAATTTTCTACCCCCATTTGCACCAAGCAAATTTAGGCAAATCTAAAGTTAAGGACCCATAAACCATACCCTGCCGACCAGAAAATCACCTATGACGTGAATATAACTTGATCATATAACCAAATAAACGTCATGAATAACAATGAAAATGATGAAATGTCACGTTTATTTTACGTGAAATTTTTGTGATAAAAATTCACCTACATGACCGAACCAAGCCACTGACTGACGTCTAATAAACGTATAAAAAAGGTTTCCAATTATTCACAAAACTTTGCGCCCTTTTACGTAAAATAACGCTAAAGTCTTAATATAATTACGAATAAATCGGGTTTGGTATTAGGAAAAGTTTATTGAATATCTGTTGAATATTATGTTAAGCTTACTGAATATGTATGAAATGGTGTAATATAATATAACTGAATATTACAACTTTACAACTATTCAACAAACAATCATGCAGGAAATAACAATAACACTGTTGCCATGTTGCCAACTCAAAAATTTAAATTCTCTCATTTAATATTTAATTCACCAGAAATGCTCTCAGGGAGCTCCCGTATCATTGAAAATCCTCGCTGTAATCCTCGCGCGATTGCAGCATAAGGTAATTATTAGCATTTTTGGCTTAATGTTCTAGAACAATCCGAGAGGAATCTCTATTCTCTACTCTCTGAATCATATTTCAAAGTTGAAATAACATGAATTTTTTTTTATTTTTTATTTTTATTTTTTATTTTTTATTCAAAATTTCTTGTCTACACCAACGAGCTAGTATTTTACATCTGAAAAGACTTCCGCCGCGATATCCGCTGTACTATAAATTTTAAATTAGTCAAAATTTTTCTTTTAACTCTCAATGGTTCTTTGCAACGGTTTTTTTTCAACTTTCAATGATGGAAATAAAATTATCTATTGCAAAAATATAGGAAACATTTCTGAAAAACGTAAAAATCCCTTTTAAAAAATTTAGAGTCACTACTAATGTTTAAAAAAATTAACTAAAAAATAAAACAGGATTTTTCCATTTTAAACTTAAAATTAGTCAACATTTTTTTTTTGTCTATGTTTGACTTTTATGGAACTCTTACCTTCCTTGTAAATGTTCCATAATCCTCTCACGAAAATATGTAAAGGTAATTTAAAAAAAGTTGAACAGATAATTAAGAATAAATTACACTTTTTGGTCTCTTCATGTGGTATTTTCTTCACATGTTGGCATTCATCATCAAATCATTATTTTTTAAATACAGTTTAGGATTTTTTTTTATTGTATTCTGAATTTCCTTGCAAGTCTGCATTTCAATTCAGCATGCATTTCGAATCAGAATTCAGAATTTATAATGGTTCCATAAAAACGAAAAGTCGGATTTTAAGAAAAATAGACCCAGAATAGACCAAAAAGTGGCTAAAAGTGTCATTTATTTTTAATTATCTCTTTATAAATTAAGATCGGAAAAAATAAAAACTTTTTTCAAAATGTTTGTTTTTTTGAGAATATTTCCGGAACCAGTTGGAATTTTCGAAATTTGTAAGTAGAAACAAAAAGTAATTTTTAAGCAGTTTTAGTTGGGCAAAGCGGTGAGAAAGATGATTTAAGAAAAAAATAACTCTAATACTAGGAAATACGACGGGAAAATAAATTACAGCAACAAATATGAAAGGTGCAAAATGAAACCAAATTAAATGAGCAGAACACAAGAGATCAAAGAAAAAAATTATGAAAATTGAAGTAAACAAGAAAGCTAAAACTTTTTTATAAATAAAAAATATAAACAAATAAACTTTATTTAAAAAAAAGTTATTGCAACTTAAAAGAGTTATCGCAACAAATAAAAAATGCAAAAAAAAAAGACAATTTGAGAAGCAAATACATATAGGTCTCATTAAGAAAACAAAAAGAATTAATAAGTAATAAGTACAATATATAACCACAAAATATTACTAAAAGATTATATTAATTCAAAAAGTGGAAAGGCTGTATTAAATTTTTGAAAAATCACAAAAACAAGTGGGTTAGAATGTTTTGCATGGAGATAAAAAAAAAAACAGGAGGTAAGATAATTTGTGAAATAAAAATTTAGCATCATTAAAAAAGAAAGAAAATAGAATTGATGAGCCTCATAAGTCAAGAAAAAAAAGAAATAAACGAATAAAAATTATAAGTGAAAAAAAAAACACTATAATAAGTATGCAGTTTAAAACGCGATTTACCCACGACTCAAAGAGTGTTTAAAAGTGTAAAATAGGAATTGGGCCAATCAGAACGGCGTAGCCAAGATCTGGTTTTGTCTCGCAACAAATTCAGAACTTTTCTTTTCCTCCCCTGTCAGGTAGTAACTATATTAAGTTCAAATAATTACAAATCGTGTTTCATCAATTGATGAAATTACTGTGATGATGAAATTACGTTGTGGGTACTTTAAAAATGGCGGACCTCCGGCCAAAAAAACGGGCTATTTTTAGGGGAATATCGTTATTGGTTTGCTCTGTCCGTATCTTCTACCTCATTGGTTTACACTTTACAATTTTTCATTACTAAGTGATGTAAAGGCAGAAATTTTCCGAAATTGGTAATTTTCCGGAAAAATTTTCTTCCTTGAAATGGAAATTTGTTGCATTTGTCACAAGTCGATGTCATTGTTGTCAATCCGCAATCAAATCCCTTTCTTTTTAACTTAACCGTGAAGGTTTTCTTGGATTTTTTAATATAATTATGATTATGTTAACAATTCTAGTTTTGGGGAGCTACAATTTACAAACAAAATACGTATTTCCTAAACTAAAAATGTTTTTAGCCAAATATTGAACACATTTAAAAGTGCTACAAATTTTTAATTCCAAATGTTTCCTATTTTACCGGTAAAATTTTCTGGAAAATTTTCCGAATATTATTTTTCCGGAACTTTTACATCACTTACAGCAGTTATAGCGTATTTCTTTGGTAAAGTTAGTGCTGCACTAGATGTCGCACGAAGGCTGCACTCGTTTGTTGTCCGTGCAGTAAAGCCTAGTTCTCAGCGGTTTGTCATGTCGCCGCGACACCCCCTTCTCCAAATTTAATAACGTGTCGCGGTCGCAGATATTCTACTTGGATACTTGTCTGAATTGAACCTATGAATTTGATTTGGCTTTAAATTTATTAGGAAATTAACCCCAGTGAGTTGACATATTTCAACTTGTAAAGTTTGTTCCATTTTTAGTACATTTTCAGCTTTCAAACAGTATGTTATTTTTTGTTTATTATACTTTTATTAATAAAATGAAGCAATAAACTAAACCATCTGAAATTAACGGCGCGAGTGCGGCGACAACCAGCGTGTAGTTGAAATAATCCAACTGCAAACGGGGTGTCGCACGACACAGGGAAATTTCAAAATATGATCTTTGATCTTTTATTGGTCGGACCAAGTATCGCAGCGACATGACAAAGCTCTGAGAACTAGGCTTAAGAGTGCAAAATCAATGGAGACCGATTTTATGACCTTGAAATATCTTAATCTTGAAATATCATAATTATGACCTTGAAAAATAAATGATCAAATTGCAACTGCAATAATAGCTATTTATGTAACCAGTTACGAAAAGTCCGATTATGTGTGACAAATGAATGTTTGTGTAACGAATTTGAATGAGATACACAAAAAAGGCTTTTCGTCACGTGTTTCATACAAGATTTTTTCTAATTTTGACTACAAATACCTACTTAGAGAGAGAGTTATTATTATTAAACTTCAATATTTACGTTTAAACCACCTTGTATCTACTTAATACTGTAAAACTGTAGCAACGATGTGCCACAACCGAAACCTATTTGTTTCTATGGTGATGAAACGAACTTTTTATCACCAGCATTGAAAAGTGCCACTTCATATGTCAAAATTAGAAACAGGTTTTATAAGTTCAGGAAAAGTATTATCCAAACTCATTCAATATTTACTAATGATCTACCTGGGCACTTACTCTATAAAAAGGTGTGAAAGTGAAAATGAAAATCTCTGGCCAATGGAATTGGTCAATAGATTTTTTTGACTAAGGGGTGGCGCCCGAGATACAGGATACCGTGGAAAGAAAAGCGTCACAAACTTGATCACTATATTTTTGTATTTTTGAGACCAACTTGTTTACTCGGTTTTTTTTTATTTCAACTGTGTGATTCCTTCTTTAAGGTCTTTATGCTGCATTAAAAATTTAATACCCACCTTTTAATACAGATTGCTGTAAAGCAATATTTATTGTAGATGTTGTATATCACATTAAATAAAAATGTTATTAACCGGTATTTCTTTGAAGCTATCTTTTTAGGCTGCTTGTGATTTTCAACAAAAATAAAGTGAAACCTAGGACTCCCTATTTGGTTAGTTTCATACCTACTTCGACGCGTTCGACGTGTGTCGCAGAACTCGCTTCCAGTCTGCATTCAGAAATGTAATTTCCTCCTTCCTGTTGAAACTGTTTTCGTGTTTAAAGATCTCAATGGCTTCCCTTGTTAGTCTCGGATAGTAGCGCTGTGAGTGATGAAGGATATCCACCTCATAAAAAAGGGTGTTGTGACCTTCAGAGAGAGCGTGCTCTGCTACTGCTGACTTTTGCGTTTGTCCGAGCCTGCAACTCCTTTGTGTTCTGTGATCCTCGTGTTGACACCTCGTGGGACCACGGCTTCAAAGCCCGGAAAACACTTTAGATATAGTCTGAATAATCATCTTGTGGAATTACGTCATAAATCGTGACGTGTCCTGTACATGACAGTACGTCGTAAATAAGATTTTTTTTACTTCAAAGATTTACCTACGATTTACCTTTAATTGCAACTATACTTTTTGGGTTATGTTTTTCTAAAAGATAGTTTACATTCGTCACGTATTTAAGCTGGAGCTTCAGCGTGTCTTTGATTGAAAAACAAGTTTTTTCCAAAAACAAATTAACATTTGCCTTTTGTGCTAACTATTAATTAATTTAAAGCTATAATATTACTTAGCAACAAGTTTTATTGAATTGAGAAAATTAGAATTTAAAAATGTTTAATAAACACCTTCACAGTAATTAACGCTTTGCAGACCTGAAAGTAATAAAGTAATAAATTATTATCCGCTAGAATATGGAACGTTAGGGTAGGATCTCAGGCTCCGTTGTTTTGTGCAAGTCGGTTTAAAAACATAGTATCCATGTCTTTGTAGATAAGAGTATTTTGTTTTACATTTGTAGACTAGTCCAACTACTTTTTCATCATCATCTTCCGTTGTTTCTTCTGGCGATCCAGATTTCTTGTCAGAACTGCCCTTTCGAACTCCTGCTTGCTGTGTCCGTTCCAACCAAAGACTCTTTTCAATTTTTTATTTTTTTCCAGTTCACAAATTCTCTTGGCTCTCAAAGACCGAATTTTTACAATTTTTATTTTTGGCTCGAATGATGGTTTAATCAATTGTTGAGGTATCGCTCAGTGTGTGGGTTTTTATACTCGGTTGCATCAGCTTTTCTTTTGGTTTCCTTACTTAAACAGGAAATAGTTTTTATTTTTACGTGTAAACAAACTCCTTCGAGCGAATTTTTTTTATGTTACATTTCTACGTATAAATCTTGCTCTATATCTATACCATTCGTGTCTTCTGCGCTCGACAGTTTGACCAGCGTGAATTTTCTTGGCGGTTCGAATTGTGTATGTGTGTGTAGTCGACATTTGCCACCAGTCCATCAATGTGTAATTGCTGATATAGTAAGAAGTGTCGAACCAGTACACGTCCAATTTCAATGAGATGAAAGGGACTAAAGACGCAATTGACAACCGCTGCAGTCCCTTACTTAAAGAATAAGAATAAATCTCAAATCCAATTTTTAAATGTCGGATTCTTGGTCGCTCAAATCAAAGGCATCATCAAACTCAACTGAATCGGGGTTGCTAATAATTATGGGCAAAATATTCGAAGCAGCCATCAATTAGCCTCTCTTTTTCCCATGCTTTGTCGATAATCTCATTCGTGTGTTGCAGTAATCTCTCCATTTTTCGGGTGTAACCTAAAAGAATAAGCATAAAACAGAAAGACTCCATTAGAGATGTCTCTAAATGTTTGCCTATGCCAACCACTTCTTCCACAAATTGAAGGTAACATCGCTAGTTACTCTTAAATATTCTCCTATTTTGGAATCGAAATACCTTTTATATTCTGACCACACCATCTCAATTGGGTTAATCTGGTAGTGATATGGTGGCAGTCTTAACACGCGATGACCAAAGCGGAGAGCTATTTCATCGACCCTAAACAAATAATTATTTTTCACAAACAAATTATACAACTTACACATAATTTAAGTAAAAAAATAAATTATACCATAAATTAATGAGAATAGGTAGTTACACAGAGTGTATCTAGATATAAAAAAAACTCCAGAAACAAAAAAAAAACATTTTTTGATCTGGCAGTCATTATTAGATGTTTTCTGCAACCAGCAAAGCGCGTTTTGCATAGAAATTACGACATAAATCGATTAAGCAATCATATTTTTTATATTATCAAAGATCAGAGATCAAAGAGATTAATTTTTTTTAATAAAAGTTTTTTCTTAATAATCTATTGTAGAATTTGTCATGTAAAAAAATGCTTTTTTCTGTAGAAAATTTGCTTTTCTTTGACAATTTGACAAGCATACTTGATTTTTTCCAACTCAAATTAGGTC
Source organism: Taphrorychus bicolor (assembly GCA_951812265.1). Classification (NCBI taxonomy): domain Eukaryota; kingdom Metazoa; phylum Arthropoda; class Insecta; order Coleoptera; family Curculionidae; genus Taphrorychus; species Taphrorychus bicolor. The sequence continues at coordinate 33,902,114 of OX638299.1, forward strand.
AAAAATTGGTTTTTTACCAAAGTACTTCTAATTTCTCTTGAGTGTTACGTCATCGTTGACTACGTAACCACAATTTTAGGGTATGTCTTAATTTGATACATATGATTCACGCGTTTTTAAAGGTAAGTGCACGTATTTTCTTAATCGACGTTAATGGATAAGTTAACCAGTATATTTTTTATTTTTAATAAGTGGTTTATTAGTATATATTATTTGAAATCAACTAAATAAATTACCTGCCTTATGTAACTAATAATTAAGAATAATTTATTTATTTGGTTTTCTGACCACGTCAGGACTTAGTACGTATGAAACTAATTAAACTGGGAGTAGTACGTTTCACTTTATTTTTGTTAAAAATCACAAGCAACATAAAGAGATAGCTTCAAAGGAACTCCGATTATTAACATTTTTATTTAATGTGATATACAACACATCTACAATAAATATTTCTTTACAGCAATCTGTATTAAAAGGTGGGTACTAAACTTTTCTGCAGCATAGAGAGCTTAAAGAATCAAGTACACAGTTGGAATAAAAAAAACGAATAAACAAGTAGGTCTCAAAAATACAAAAATAGTGATCAAGTTCAAACAAAAATAAGTTTCTAGTGGAGCACTAATTGTTTTGGAGCAATGTAGGTAACGCAAAAGCAGCACATTTGGTATGTGCATGACGAGTAGTAGAGAAATAAATAAAACCGATTTGGGAGAAAAAATAAGATACGTTGATGTAATTTTTTAAAAGACTCTCAATTATTTTAAACAAAGTTCAAACGTTCTAACGGAGAACAAATAGCTAGAAGCAAACAAAGAAGTAAACAACATTGCGAAAAATCGCTGTAGAAATAAATGTTATTAATTTTCGAATTTTTCCTCGGATTCACTGTCTTCATGTCGAAGATAGTTTTTCCATAACTCAGGAGTAACCTGCAAAAAGAGTTAGTAAGTTAAGTAAATTTTTTTTTTTAATTGAAAAACGATGCTTTTTCCAACGCCTCGTTCCATAAATTTAAAACGCTCTCGTTTGAGATTCGATGAACCGCAGTGATTTTCGAATCACAATATCGCTTTCACTGGGACCATACCATTTCGATGGGGTTAAAATAACGCTCTCGTTTGTGATTCGATGAACAGCAGTGATTTCCGAATCACAATATCGCTTTCACTGGGACCATACCATTTCGATGGGGTTAAAATGACAATGTAAGGAGGTAATCTTACACAGTTCGTCTATTCTGAAGGAAAAAAAACACCAAAACTAAATTCACTAATTGTCATTATAAAAGAGCGATTTTGGACTTCCCACAAATATTATAATGTAAAATACCAACCGATATATTTTCTCCAGCATGTTCTTTTTTGCTATACCTAAAAGCTTAGCTTTCATTGCAAAAGGAGAAAATGTAATGTGATGCTGCTGCAACCATTCTAATAGGCAAGGTTTGGACCAGGTTTGATTGGGTAACTTTTCTACTTGCATGGAGTGGTAAGAAGCATTGCCCGTAATTATCAGTGAGGGTTTCTCTAAATTAGGCAAAACCTGTTCAGAAAACCATTTTTCGAAATTTGCAGAGTTCATCGAGTCATGGTAGTTGCCTGATTTACTTCCCGCTTTGAAGATTAGGCTGGCATTCTGGATAAATCAATCCTCTGGACCAGCTTGCAAAACTATGTATCGTGTTCCTTCTGAGGAAGACTTTTCTCTTATCAACTTGTCCTAAATGCTCCTTTGATTGATGCTTAAGAAATAGATTAACATTAATTAATAGCGTTTATATACCTTTACTAAAAACCCATGTTTCATCTACAAAAACCGGTACTCTCTCAAAAACCTTATCCTTTTATGTATAATATTTGGTTGTTCCATTAGATAAAGTCAGTTAGATATTATACACTTCGTCCACTTAAACGTAAGTTTTTTTCAAGCACAAAGCCAGGGAACTGCAAGGATATATAACTTGCTCTATATTTTGGAGGTGGTTATGCAAAAACTGGAGTTTAACATGTTCGTCTGTAATAAAAAAAGTACTCAATAATCTTCGATATCTGTCGTGGAGATTGTTTTTTTGTACCTGCTGCATAGATTCGTCCCCTTATTATATGCTCGCAGACACAGATGTTGTGGTGGTTTCTTATACAATGTAGGCTCTTCAACAGCGTGATCTTTACTCGCTCCATTAGCTACAAGTCTCTGAATTGTTGCTAGGGACACACCTAATGCCTCTGCTAGCCTCTAGAAAAATAATTATCAGATTTTTTAAGTATTATTATTTGTAAGTACTTTTTATCAAGTATGCTTACATACATTTATTACACGGCATCTGAATAAGTAGAATAAATGGTGTTAAGCATTTTGTGTTTCTTGATTCGATTTAACAAGAATCGCCGCGTCCGTTTTGGCGGACTAAATGGGAGCAAAGCGGTAACTTATAGCAAAATCTATGAAGCTGCCTATCGGAATATTTACGCATATGCATATTATACCTGTTTTTACCTCTCCGTTGCCATTTTGCACCCACAATTCAACCACACCGCTTAGATTTGTCTCCCAAAGAAAATATGCCGTAACTAGTCTCAGAGCTAGTCTTTAATATTTCTCGTTGGAAATATTGAATTAATTTCAATATTAACACTTGTTCACCCTCGGAGAATGTTTTGCCCGGCGTTTTTCGATTTAAGAGCAGATTTAATATTGCTAGTGACAATGTCAATGTCAAGTTTCAATATTCTTATCCGACACATGTCGGTGACGCAAAACTTTTGTCTCATACGTTTAACGTGAGATAAAGTAATATGAAAGAGTAATGACGTAACACTCAAGAGAAATTAGAAGGACCTTACGCAAGTTACAACACTTACGTTATTACAAAAAGAGTTTTCTTAATGTCGACCCATTATCTATAGAGGATATAATTTTTCTAAAAAGAAATAAGAATACTTACTTATATCTCTTAGCAAGTAAATTTGTTTCACTATTTTCCATAATTCGTCGCTCATTAAATTCTCTCCAAAAGTTATTTGTTTCTGCTGGAGATAAACGATCAATTGTGATAACTCTCCTTGACTTAATCATGTACCAAGGGACTTGGACACATCTAATGCATCAGCCACTCTCTAAAAATTAAGCATCAGTAACAATAATAATATTGGATGTTTTGTAATAGTATGAAAAACTTTCTCTGAATACCAACATCTTATTTCTGGCAGGATGTGATTTAGAATATGATTTATAGCATATTTTTGTCTTATAGTTCAGGTTAACATATATTGGGTAGAAAAGTAATATGATTAAGTTTCGCTCTTGAACAAAGCTTATTTGAAGTTATTACAATTGCTTTGAAGGCATCCTTAAGCATTTTATTTATGTAGAAATTAAATGTCGTAATTTTAAACATAAACATAGAAAATACGTATGAAAAGAAGGTACTTACTTGGAGCACTGAAAGGAGAGGTAAAAGGAGTGTTCCTGCATCTTTCTCTTTCGTAAAGTAATCTATCAAATTTAAAATAAAGTTCTGTTCCCGTTCAGAAAATCGAGGAGTTTTCATTTTAAACGATAATAAAATAATGTGTCAAACTGATAATGAATCAATGTCAAACATTTTTTTCGGCATTGTTAAGTGGCAGGTGGTAGGCGACGTATGTTTATGACGTAATTTTTCTATTTCATTCAGTAAACGTGCGTTAGTGAGAATGGAAAATTATGACGAAATTCCACAAGATGATTATTCAGACTTTAGTATTATGACCGGCCGTGAAAGCCTTCACAGACTGCATGTACTGGTTTTTCGTCCCACTTTTTCTCGCTGAAAGTAGTCAATGAGTCTTAACTTCAAAATTTGTTCTTTTTTACCGTAGCGCCAAGGCATTTTGTAACCATTTCACAAAATTTTACATTCTTTTGCCGATGACGACGATTAATCTAGAATTTCTAAATTTTGACGACATTATGACATTTAGTGTCAAACTGACTTTAGCTGGTGGTTTTATTATTAATAAGAACTAATAATAGGCTTGGTTTTTGGCGATCTTTTTCTAATGAAATGAGATGAGGAATGTGACGTCATATTGAACCCTCGCTGAACAGAGAGTACATACTCTCTGATTCTTCTCCAGACCCTCACCCTGGACCAGCAGTTTGGAATGGAGTTCCATGCAAGGCTTGCTCTGAGAGGCTTTGTTAGTAGAGGTGCGAGTTGATCCAGGCCCTGTTGTAGTAGTGCCGGGAACACTTCATCCTCCCCAGGGGATTTGTATGATTGAAAAGCCATAATCGTGGATTTTAGCAGGGTTGGTCTGACCAGTTTTTTGGAGAGCTCCCAATCTGCCCTGTTGGGTCGTTTAAATGGTCTCAAGGGGATTTTATTAGTCTCTAAATTTGTCAGCCGGCTACCCGGAAAATGACAGCTTACGAGCATCTCTAACGTTTAACTATCAGTGGAGGTGTAAGTTCCATCGGACCATTTTATCGATCCAAGCTCCTGACACTGCTTCCTGGAGAGAATCCTATAGATTCGGGCTCCTGTTGGCAGGTCTTCAATCCCGCCACAGAACTTTCTCCAAGGCTCTCTTTTACCAGCCCTGATCTGCTTTTTGTAGTCAGTTAGGACTTCTCTGTAAGTGTTCCAGTCGCCGGTTATTCTTGCTTTACTAAAGAGTCGTCAGACGTTTTTCCTCTAACTTTGCTGGCGGTTATTCCACCAGGATGTTTGTCTGTTGTCTTTTTTTGTTCTCGTTGAACAGTTGTCTTCATAGGCCTGATGATCACTTTTTGCCAGTCTCTCGGCTGCCAACTCTATGTTAACAGGACTGTCAAAGAAGATGTTGATCGTATTTAGTTGTGTCTGGAGGGACTCCCGATACGAAGCCCAGTTTGTGCTTTTCGGATCTTTAAAAGTGACCATAATTCTGATACCTGTTTTTAGGTTAAACATTGTAAGTACCTGATATTAGATAACTTGTGTGTTTTGATGATTTTACTGGTATTGAGAGCAATGGTTTCATTTATAACCGGGAACACCCTTGGTACTCTCACATTCATCACGATGTGATGCATAGAATATAAATTTGTTATTTTTACTGCTTATTTATCTCTTACTTCTTTATACTTCCTATGAACTGCAAAGTTTAGTATGGTTTCTGTATTTATCCAAAAATACAGTGGCGCTCACTTTTCATAAGACCCCCAACGAACTCTCAGCCGTTCTCCAAATTATTCGACTACCACTAAGGAGGCTAAATTTTAACACCTTAAAAATTACATCTCAACCTTTTTCTATACTTTCATTATATAAAATCATAAAATTGAAAACATATTGACTTCCCGTTCCACGGCGAGACAAAATTGAAAAATATTTAATAAATTTTAGTTTCGAATCATCGGGTTAAAAATCATGAAACTTAAAAAAGTTCTCAACAAAAATGCTGTAAATCAGTCGAAAATTGAATTTTTATTATAGATAAGTTAAGGTAAAATTTAAAAATTTATCCCTTCAGTTCTTTACCGAGTCTGGCACTCTTTTTCAATCGATGGCCCTCCGCTTTATGTATGCAGAATTACTTTCCATATTTAATACCATTAAGCGCAGTTTTTTTATTGCCCTTAGCCAGCAATTTGAAACCGACATTGAAATTAGTCTGGACTCTGGTAAGCAAAATTGATCGATATTTAATTTCGAAACTCTCCAACCGCGATGGAATATAATTTTTCCTGCAGGCCCTTCAATGTGCAAACTAAATTAGAATTTTTTTTCAAAGAAAATCAAAGAAAATGAATGAATTTGATCAAGGGATTAAGGTAAATACATTATATGTATTTTTCAAGTGCTAATTTGGCTTTTAGATCTTGCATAATCCTTCCTCAAGGTCAGCGTTTAATTAAAATTTTTCTCTTGAACTTTTCTCTGAAGTTTTTCCTCATTTTCCAAAGCTAAAAACAGAGAAATAAGAGCGAATCTAATAAGTATGGAAAAATCCCCAAAGAAATGAGTTTCTGTTTACTCAAAGCTTTATTCTATAATTCGTTGTTGATGCCGATTAAAGAAGAGGATGGATGGAAAACAAAGAGAGCAACGAAAGCCATTAAATTATATCAAAACCTTTATTTCCCTAATATCCTTGCGACTGTTGCAACACGCATCAGATGCTGATATAATCTGCCTAATGGTTTGAAATCTAAGGAAAATGTTATTGCGGCAGATTAATTGAACTAAGAAAGTTTGTTCCCGTTTAGTTAACATTCTCAATGATAATCACTTTGCCAGAGGACGCAGTTTCCTGCGGGAAATCTAACTTAGACTATGCAAACTAAATTTCTCATATATTGGATTAGAGTGTCTTTGAGGCTCAAAAACAGAAAATCTGGTTTTAGTCTTTGTGACTTAGAGTCTCCTCTTTATTTTATTACAATTTTAATTTAATTTTTTCCTTTTTTTGATCCTCCTATTTACTAGTTCCAAAAGATAAATATTTATCTACTTCCTATTGGTCTTCTCTTCAGTCTCAACTAGAATCTCGGACTTTTGATGGCTGTGATTTTTTGGTCTTGCGAGGCAATTGCTGCTTTTTTATGCTTTGATACTATTTATTTGTGGATTGGAAAATGTTTAAGACCAGCAGCTTTGTGAACAGAACTGCTATTAGTAGAAGATACTTCTCTATTTTTCCTGCATCTAGGTAAGTGATTCATTCACCTCTGATCACCAAATAAGTAATCACTCACTCAGTTCTGTCTCTCACTTGTGTATGTGATTATATATTTACCTTAATTAATTATAAAATATACACAAAATCCAACTTGATCGACTCAAATAGTTAGTAGTAAAGCTTGGCCAGTACTGCGATCCAGAAAAGTCTGTACTACATATGTTTTGTGTAGTACACCTCGGTTGAAGCTGTGACAACCAAAATTGGTGGCACCTACCTTTCAATATCACCCTGCAAATGCTAAAAAAATGTGCCAGTCAGCAGTATAAAAAGATAGAAAAACATTTTTTTTATATGTGATCTTATAATGTCAAATAATACCTAGAGCTGAAGAATAGTAACCGCACTCTTCAGTGTCCTCTTCTCTATTCCTCTATGGCATCTAAAATAAAACGATAATATTGCTGGCACAACAATTTGTTTTCATTGTTTTAACACGATACCAATTGAAGTATTGAATAATGCCCTATACACTGTCCTTTATAGTAATTGGATATTATTTTATCACGTGTCTCTTTGTGCTTCAATTTTCATAGGAAGACTGCAATTAAAAAGCAATAAACGGACATGAGTTCCACTCTTCACGCTTTAAATGCACCGTGAAATTTTATTTAAAGACAAAAAGCCCCGCAAAGCATGTTCAGCAATGCTGCCTATTGTGTTTAACGAAGCAGCTCGTAATGAGAGTAGTCGTATCGCCAACGGCATTTCATTTACTTGCTGACGAATTAAACGGATAGAGTTTTTCACGTTTTATCTTCAAAGCCTCAGAGAATATAAATGAAAACGGATTTAGAAGTTGAAGAAGTTTGTTTAATAATTAAATTTAATGTGAAGTAGGAAGGCAAAAAGTGTAGCGTTTTCATTATCGTTTGCTGATAGGCGGTTTCGACTTTATGCCACCATCAGCGCCAAATAGTTATCACACGTTAATAGCATTATGAAAATAAGCACGATAAATAAGATGCTCAGAACATTAAAATAACTTGCTCAGGTTGATTTGGGTTGATGGATTGTCGCCGCAAGTAGATACGCAGCAGGGCTTCTGGCGCAATTTGAGTAATTTTTCCATGTAAACTCCCATAAGAAAATCGAATGTCTATTTTAAAAAAAAAACATATCAACTACACATGCGCTAATCAAGTTCCCCTCCTCTGTCTCCTATATATTAACTTTGTGTGACCTTGGGTAACTCAGTTGCTACAATAGAATACATTATGCTCGGTGCATACGAATGAAATGACCTCTTATGAAATGACAGACACCGAGACAAACAAAACAATTGAAGTTCGTTTTAACGTCACTTTGACTTTGACATATAATCGTTTTAACGTCACTACGTCACTTTGACTTTGACAAATAAAATAAAACGCGTGTTGACGAGCGACTTATTTATGTAAAAATCGTAAATTAAGCCGTGAACAAAGTATAGTATCCAACTTGCATATAATAGGCATCATTATCTCAGGTAATTTGCGCCACTCGCTAGGAGGCTCGTGGGCTCAAACTTCACTTTCGGTATGGCCTTCTGATGGCCTACATTATATGCTTGTTGGATAATATACTATTATCTGTGTTCTATATGTGAAACGTTGCTCTATTCGTTTTTTTTTAATATTAATTTCAATTTACCATTTTATTATTAACCATGTGTGGTTTTCGATTTCCTACAAATACAATTTTAAACGAACACATCACAAGGTAAGAAACCAAATTGGAATTAGTGTCATATCTAATATCTCTAGTGTCTGCTCATTATTCAATGAGTCGAAGTGTTCGGTGTCGAGAAGATATTTTAGAATCCCGATAAAAATAGCAACCTGGATACAAATGGTAATGTAAATAGCAAAAACTCATTTGCACCAGCAATAAGTGGCTCGTTCAGTTCTAATGAGCTGCGGAAGGTAAGATTTCCAGGCAAAGGTAATTTAATTTTAAAAAATTTAAATTTAAAATTTTATAATTGTTTTTATAGATTTACCCTCTCATCTGCCATATGTTTGATAGAATTATCAAAAAAATTGCTCAGATCTCAAGAATTAAACCTTTTTTTTTATATAAAATTTTAATAAATCAATTCTTGGAAATTATATTAAAATGTTGTCACTTTTTTAAACCTTTAGCTAAAGCAATAAATATACTTGAAGGGGACTTATATTGCAGAATTGGACAGGGTTTTTCCACTTTATTTGCAAACTGAGATAACCCTTCAGGATTTCAGAGGTTTTTTTTTTAACAAATTTGGAACAAAGTTCAAGAACTTATTAAATAGGGGGAGATTTTTTTTGTTTAAAATTGTTCCCTTCGCTGTTTATTTGGGTTATTTATTACAACCCGAATTCAAAGGAAAAAACTCTCTCAGGCACAGTTTCTGGCAACCTCGGAATATAAGACTGTGAAGGCTTTTACCGGCGGTTAAAATACAATCTAAAGCGTTTTCCGGGCTTTGAAGCCGTGGTCCAATGGAATTTATTCCTAAAGTTGCGTCTACAGGCGCAGCCCACTTTATCAAAGACGATGAGGCAATGGGCGACGTGATCTCCCGTGCTTCCCAACGTTGTCTGATTCGACTGTAGTGAGCCCCGTTGTATTTATTCCCTCACCGTCGGGCTGCTGTGGAGGGACTGGGGTGGGGGTAGTAGTTGAGCGGGGTTTCGGCGCACTTGAAGTATGTTGTAGAACTCGCTTCCAGTCAGAATTGTTGTCGTGTTTAAAGATCTCAATGGCCTCTCTCGTTAGTCTCGGATAGAAATGCTGCGATTGATATAAGACATCTACCTCGTTGAAAAGGATGTCGTGACCTTCGGAAAAAGCGTGCTCTGCTATTGCTGACTTTAGTGTTTGTTCCAGCCTGCAACTTCTATCCACACAAATCCTAGTGTTGACACTGCATTTTGTGGTGGATAGTGGATCTCTACGGTGTTTAGCCTATCTCAAGCTCTGTTGTATTGCACGAATGGGTTTAAAGGCAATTTTAACATTGTGTTTTCCCAGTAGCTTGTCGATCCTGTCCGTGTTGTATTGCACGAATGGGTTTAAAGACTGTTTTTTTCATTGTGTTTTTCTAGTAGCTTGCCGATCCTGTCCGTTACTTTGTGGATATCTGGTAGACTAGTCCATCCGTGCTTTTCTTCAACTTCTCCCAGGTTGCCCCTTGTTCCTTCCTGGCACTCTACAATGCTTGGATGGACGGCCCTATCGAACTCGTGTTTGCTGTACCTATTCCAACGGAAGGCTTTTTCCAGATGCTTCATTCCAGATGAATATTACAGTCCAAGCCGTCGCAACGAACCGACAAAGGAAGAAATTTGACGCACTAAGTGCCACTAACAATTCGCAGGACACATTAAACTTCACATTCGAAGAGAGCCATGGCAAGGTTGTAGTCAATTTGACTGAGAAAGAACTGCCAACAGACGAGCTGAGCGTTCTGAGCAAGAAAGTAAATTTTTCCATAACACCATCCAGGGTACCTATGGAAAAAATCATAGCAAATTGAGGAGCGGAATTCGGCAGCTGCGAATTCAGACGGCTAAACAGGTAAGGATGGAGACGTCACAAATTCTACAACGTGCAAAACCACCAAAAAGCAATCTCACCTTTGCAGAAAAGAAAGCTCTGAAGGCCTTGTATGAAGAAAAATGAGGACAGTGTTAGATCCATCCACCTACCAGAAGCTAATTCGTGACCCAACCGCCCGGATACTGAAGGCCATCAACAATTTAGTCAAGGACGTGGCATCGGATGAAATGACTAATCTTAAAAGATCAGAAGATTTGCCACCAAGACTGTACGGTTTGCCAAAGACCCAAAAACCGGATGTGCCACTGAGATCCATCGTGAGCACCATAGGAAATCACGAAAGACCTCACAAAACTGTTGTAACCTAAAAGAAGAAATACTGGCAGCTTTATAAAAGACTCCACTCATTTCGTCGAAAAACTACATTCTTTGACTCTTTCTTCAGGAGAAATTCTCGTTAGCTTCCATGTTGCTTCACAATGGTACCCACTAAGGAAGCCATGGAACATATTAACCAGCCAAGTGGTTCAACACTACCTAACCACTACATATTTTCAATGGAAGCAAGATTTCTACGAACAAACTGATGGTGTAGCTATGTGCAGCCTCCTTAGTCCAGTAATAGTCAACTATTTTATGGAAGTTTTCGAGGCCAAGGCGTTGGCAATGGCCATGGTTTGGAGCCATGGTGAGGGCGAACTTAACAACTTCCTCTTACACTCCCACTCTCCCAACAAAAAAAATCAATTTACTATCGAGATAGAAAAGGAAGGACGCCTACCGTTTTGGGATGTTCGTTTTTTTTTATAGAAATCCAACACACACTGACCGATACCTCAATAACGGATGAAATCATCTACTACTACTCCACCACTACCCCCCCCCCCCCCCAGTCCCTCCACTGCAGCGCGACGGCGGGGAAATAAATATCACGGAGCTCGCCACAGTCGAATCAGTCAACGTCTGGAAGCACGGGAGATCACTTCGCCCATTGCCACTTCGTTATATCAATGGATATTGAACAAGGGAACGTTTTTAACAATGTGCTGAAGTTTAAAAAAATCCTTGAATTTTTCAAAACGAAATAATTCGGACCACTGCAAAAAAATCTCTTCACTTGTATGGTGGAAGAATTTTAAGTTTCAAAGCCAGAAAATGTTGCTGTAAAAGGGTTTTAAAAAATATATACATAATAAAACAAGAAATAGATAGAAAATTCCAAGAATTTAACAATTGTTCAGTATCAAAAACAATTGTAATTTACTCTCAAAAAAAAAATAAAAATACTGTTGCGAACTCAGGGTTCAATAATTCCAGTGTAACGATTTAACTCGAAAACACTATTTATTTATTCCAGAAATACACACAGGTACAATTCGACTAGTAAATAACTAACTACTTAACACTTTATAGCCTTCCATTATCGCTTCGTACCTTAGCTTACTTATAGCTCGCTTAAAATAAGACTACTCTTAACCGCGCGCGGTATGTGCATTTTATACACAATCCTAAAATTACAGAAAAACCTATAAAGTTCTTGATTAGAATTCTTGAAAAATCTCAAATAAAAAAAAGGTTGTAAACAACTGCCTTCTAGATAAACAGAGCAATAAATCACTCGTGTTAGCCATGAAGCAGCGCGGATAGGTCGCAAAGCTCCACCAACCACACGCGTTTCCCCGCCTCCGATGCGGCATTGCTGCGAATCGTAACATTGCCCTCCTCCTAAGGCTGTTCGTCCCGAACAGATAGAGTTCCATGGTATCGTGCTAATCGATCCAAATGAACAACCTTCATCTTTGACCTGAGGGTCCGCTGGATCCTATACACCACGTCATTAATCTTCTTTATAATTGTATAAGGTCCTTCCCAATTTTGGCCAAGTTTGGGCGACTTCCCCACCTTTCGCCGCGGATTGTATAGCCACACCAAATCACCATCCTGGAAGCCGCGGGAGTTAGCTAGTAAGTAATATCTTGCTTTGGCTCGATCACTGGATATCCGCAGTTTATTCCTGACTTGTTCATGAACATTGTCCAGCCTCTCCTTGAGCTCCTCCACAAAGTTCTCAGAGTTGAGCGAGTCTTTTTCTGGTGTTCCATACATCAAATCTGCAGGAAGCCACATTTCCCTTCCGAACATCACTTTCGCCGGAGTATAACCAGTGGCTTCAAGCGTAGAGCCTCGATATGCCATCAAAATGAGAGGTAGATGTTGGTCCCAATCACGCTGATGATCTGCCACCATTTTAGACAGGTAATGTTCCATGGTCCGATTAAATCTCTCTACCATCCCATCCGACTGTGGATGCAAATGAGTTTTCTTTGTCTTGCGAATTCCGAAAAGTTCCACGACCTTCTGGAAAACAGCCGATTTAAAATTTCGGCCCTGATCAGAATGAAATCCCCGAGAGGGACTCCAAATCTGCAGAACATTTCATTTAATAGCACCGTTGCCACAGTCGTTGCTTCCTGATTAGGCAGGTCGTACACTTCAGGCCATTTAGTGAAGTAGTCCATGGCGACCAAGATGTATTTATTGCCTGACTCAGTCTGAGGAAATAGTCCCGCGACCTCAATTGCTACCCTCTCGAATAAAGCACCTACAGTGTACTGCACCATTCGGCCGCGTGATCTTGTTCGAGGTCATTTTGTGGCACAACAAACTTCGCACTTGCTGCACCAAGATTCGACGTCTTCATGATAATTCACCCAGTAGTACCGCTCTTTAATTTTGGCCAAGGTTTTATTGACCCCAAAATGACCTCCACTGGTTCCGTCGTGCAGTTCGTGTAGTACATCCGATTTTCTGCTACCAGGAACAACCAACTGACTGACTACGGTTTTGCCATCCGGACTCTCCCACGCTCTCTTCAGTAATCCATTTTCTATTTTAAGAGAGTGCCACTGGGCCCAAAGCGCCTTCAGGTTTGGACTTTTACCAGCAATTTCTTGCCATTCTGGTCTCTTGACGTCAGTCTTTGCAGAAAGGATGGGTCCAATATCTGGATCGTTTATTTGTTCTTCTCAAAGCGTCTGTGTGGTTCAGCCATCGTTTATTTCTACCGACGTTCTCCTTACAGAAGAAAGTCCCTCACGCTGCTCAGTTCTTTGACAATGTCGACAATCTTCTTTACAAGACCGTCCAGATAATGCATCGGCATTTCCGTGAGACCTCCCTGGTCGATGTTTAATTTGGAAGTCGTACTGCTGCAGGCGCTCTAGCCATCTGGCTATTTGGCCTTCAGAGTTTTTCATCTGTAATAACCATTTCAAGGGTCCATGGTCAGTTCTAATCAGGAACCTTTTTCCATAGAAGTAGCGATGGTAATGTTCGACTGCTTTAACGATGGCCAACAGCTCCTTTCTAGTGACGCAATAGTTTCTTTCTGGCTTACTTAAAGTCTGACTGTAGTATTCAATGACCTTCTCTTGCCCGTTTTGTCCTTGAGAGAGTACTGCACCTAGACCACAGTTACTTGCATCCGTGTCCAAAATAAACAGTCCGTCCTTTATATGGTAAGCCAAGATCGGGCTAGAACAGAGGGCAGCTTTAAGCCTTGCAAACGCCTGACTGCAATCGTGGTTCCACAAGAACAGTGTTTTCTTTTCCGTTAATTTGTCAGCGGTTTTGCGATGTCGGCAAATCCATCTACAAATCTCCTGTAGTAAGTACATAGTGTCAAAAAGCTCCTTACTTCATGTTTGTCTCGGGGAACTGGCCAATCTTTAATGGCAGATATTTTACTTTGGCTAGTTTTAATGCCTTGTTCTGAGATAGTATGCCCCAAGTACTCGACTTGCTTTTGGAATAGACTACATTTCTTGTCGTTTAACTGCAGGTGAGCATTCCGTAACTTATTGAAGATTTCTCTTAAATTCTTCAAATGCTCTTCGAAATCACGTCCCATGACAATTATGTTTACGCATCTAATTATATCAGGCAAGATTTCCAAGTCAGCCCCCTCAAGACAAGTACCATTAGTCGCTCGAAAGTTGATGGAGCATTGCACAATCCAAAAGGCATAACAGTGAACTGGTATAGCCGCGAACCAGCAGAAAATGCAGTCTTCTCTTTGCCTTCGGGAGCAGTCTTTACTTGCCAGTACCCACTTTTTAAATCTAGAGTGGAAAACCACATTGATCCCGATAAAGTTGCTAAGGTGTCATCTATACGTGGCAATGGGTAGCTGTCTTTCTTGGTCACATCATTAAGTTTCCTATAGTCAACACAGAAGCGCGTTGAACCATCTTTCTTCTTAACAAGAACCACAGGCGACGACCATGGACTAGATGATTCTTCTATGACGCCCTCCTTTAACATTTCATTCAACAAACTGTTAACTTCCTGTTATTTAGCCAGAGGGACCCTTCGTGGGTATTGTCGTATTGGCTGGGCATCTCCTGTGTTGATCTTATGGACAACTAAGTCAGTTTGACTGTCGTTGCTCTTGAAGTTGAACATATCAGATTCATCCATAGCAAATTTTATGGCAGATTGAAGTTGTTCGCTCGACACATGACCCCAATGTCGTTTGAAAGCATCAATAACTTCTGGGGAAGCTTGGTTAGAAGATTTAATTTTGGATGCCTCTACAGGTTAGGTTCTATAAGTCGAAAGGACCACCCAGGATCATTTTCAGAAGTCACTGTGATAATTTGTTCTGAATTTGGAGGAATTTTCACATCTTCCACCACCAGTAGACGGATACTAGTTTCCATATTTCCATTGGTTAATGCAAACTCCTCATCTCCAAACGTGAGGATATTCCGCTTATGATCGTGGGAGATTCCATGTTTCCTGATGAGATCCATTCCCAAAATAAACTCGTCTTTGATCCTGGCAACCAACACTTTATGCCGAACTTCAAGTCTTTCTCCAATAATGATGGTAACATCGGTTTCTCCATCTATAGGGCAAGACTCTCTAATAACTGATTTTAACATAATAGGGTTGGGCAGTGGTTGTATGGTATATCCGACAAGCTTATTTGGCCTTACAATGGTCACATTTGCTCCTGTATCGATGGTAATCTGGATTTTTTGTCCCTTAATGCGTCCGGCCACTGTAAGACTTTTTCCACCCAAACTATTGATTTTAAAGATCCTGGAGGTCTTAACGGGCCCGGTCAATTGCCCCCTTGCATTGACCGGAATTAGTTTTCCTGGGATCTAGGGTGGTCTTGGTCGCCGCTCGGTCTTCTAAATGACGGCGACTGACTTCTTGCCCTATTACGGCAGTTACTCTTGATGTGACCCAGTCTGTCGCAGTTAAAACATTTTATGCCCCGATTGTCTGTTGATAGAGGCGTTCTTTCTCATAGGGCTTGCATATTGACTGCCATATCCTTCATCGATTTATGTAAACTGGCCATGGATTCAGCCATAGACGTATTCTCCTCTTCATCGCAAGTTGCCATTCTTACACGTGGAGAAGAACTAGATGACACTCGTGATGCCTCGAATTCCAGGGCCCGAACTAGTGCCTCGCTGATATCCTTGGGCCTTACTAGACGTAAGTCGTATCTCATGTCACTGTCGCAAACTCCCTCAATGAACCTTTCGGCGGCAAATTGCGTTTGAAAAGATTCAGGGGCTGATGGGTATGCCAGTTGAATTAGTCTGTCAATGTCTGCCTCAAATTCTTGTAAGGATTCACTTGACTTTTGCTGTTTCCTCCTCAACTGAGCCTGGAACACGGTTTCTTTGTGCTCACTCCCAAATTGTAGTTGCAGAGTGTGTACTAAAGCTGCATAATTACTTTGATCAGCTGCCGACAGAGATTGGAGTAATTCAGCCGCTTTTCCACGAAGTGCTACCACTAGTGATGTAGCTTTCTGGGGCTCGGACCACCCATTAGCTTTTGCAGCTGCCTCAAATTGGGTTTTATAAATTTTCCAGGCCGTAGTACCGTCATAATCGGGAGGCTTAATTTTAGCGTTGGCTGTGCTAAAACTCTCTGTCTGCTAAAACTCTCCGACAAGCTTATCTGGCCTTGCAATGGTCACATTTGTGGCCATTGTCTGCTAAAACGTTGAGTCCTGAAAACAGCTTGAAACAACCTGAAAACATGTTGAAACAGCTTCGAGTCCTTCGTTAACGCCATTAACGGATTCATTAACTGATTGCATTAGTCTTTCTTCCAATTGTTACTCCCTAGCTTCGAGATGATTCACTAATTCTTCTTTAAACCGTTTCTGTTCTTCTTTTTGTTCTAGATAGCGTTTTCCTGCTCAGCATGACAAATTCTTGTAAGGATTCACTTGACTTTTGCTGTTTCCTCCTCAACTGAGCCTGGAACACGGTTTCTTTGTGCTCACTCCCAAATTGTAGTTGCAGAGTGTGTACTAAAGCTGCATAATTACTTTGATCAGCTGCCGACAGAGATTGGAGTAATTCAGCCGCTTTTCCACGAAGTGCTACCACTAGTGATGTAGCTTTCTGGGGCTCGGACCACCCATTAGCTTTTGCAGCTGCCTCAAATTGGGTTTTATAAATTTCCCAGGCCGTAGTACCGTCATAATCGGGAGGCTTAATTTTAGCGTTGGCTGTGCTAAAACTCTCTGTCTGCTAAAACTCTCCGACAAGCTTATCTGGCCTTGCAATGGTCACATTTGTGGCCATTGTCTGCTAAAACGTTGAGTCCTGAAAACAGCTTGAAACAACCTGAAAACATGTTGAAACAGCTTCGAGTCCTTCGTTAACGCCATTAACGGATTCATTAACTGATTGCATTAGTCTTTCTTCCAATTGTTACTCCCTAGCTTCGAGATGATTCACTAATTCTTCTTTAAACCGTTTCTGTCCTTCTTTTTGTTCTAGATAACGTTTTCCTGCTCTTCTTTTTGTTCCTTATAACGTTTGTCATGTTCTTCCTTCTGTTCTAGATAACGTCGCTCCTGTATTTGATCACGTTTTCCCAGCTCTTCCCTCTGTTGTTGCATAAGGGAGAGCAGTGTGGCTAGTTGATCCTCCATCGCTTGATCCCGGCTTCTGGTCACTGGCATAAACACGTAATGTCCGGCAATGAAGCACTCACTTACAGTTCCTCAAATTCCCACTGGAATCGCACTTCTGACACCAATTGTTGCGAACTCGGGGTTCAATAATTCCAGTGTAACGATTTAACGCGAAAACACTATTTATTTACTCCACGAATACACACAAGTACAATTCGACTACTAAATAACTCACTACTTAACACTTTATAGCCTTCTATTATCGCTTCGTACTTTAGCTTACTTATAGCTCGATTAAAATAAGACTACTCTTAATGGCGCGCGCTATGCGCCTTTTGTACACAATCCTAAAATTACAGAAAAAATTTGAAAGTTCTTGATAAGAATTGTTGGATAATCTCACATAAAAAAAAAGGTTGTAAACAACTGCCTTCTAGATAAACAGAGCAATAAATCACTCGTGTTAGCCATGAAGCAGCGCGCATAGGTCGCAAAGCTCCACCAACCACACGCGTTTCCCCGCCTCCAATGCGGCGTCGCTGCGAATCGTAACAATACTTTAAGAGTTGAACCTAAAATGAATGAAACTCATCTGGTTGTCCCTTATAGCCGAATAACCATTATCCCTCAATTTACCTTAGGAAATTGAAGTGAATGATATTTTTAGCTAATATTGTAGATATGCAGTTCTATACATCTGATTTACTTTTCGCATATAATTTTATTACCTCTTAGAACAAAGTCGATAGAGTCAGTAAATATAAATAAATATAATGTAATCTCAAGGTTATGTTTATGTCAAATTTAAAAAAAAAATAAAGGGTCAGTTAAGTTGAAATGTAATTTGCAACACTATTGAGAAGGTTTTGTTAGTTTCAATATTTTTTCTTCCCCAGTTCCGCACGTTATAAACTACCTTTCCTTTCATATACAGGTACCACAATTGAGAAATAAACATATAAACTGAATAACTGGGATGTTTGTTTGAATATACTGATTTTTTATTAATGGGTTCCTAAATACAACAGAACCTGTAGGTATACCATATCTATGCTATAGGCTATGTCAACTAAGTACACCACACCCTGGTATACCTCTCTTTGGACGGCAAATCTGATGTATGTAGGCACATATTAAAAAAATGTGTACTTACATATTTAAAATAACCTTCAATGTTATATTCTATTGGGTAAAATTGAAACTTTTTCTTGACCTCAGCTTCTCCTTCGGAGGTTGCTGATCATCATGGCTATTCTAACTTTAGATCGAATGAAACATACTACTTTACTAAAACTAGGCACTTAAAAAGTGTTTGACCTAGGTGTCTCCCTTAAGCCTACAACGCAACTTTATTCCTTATTCGATATACCTAAGGGATTAAAATACAAAATAGAATAAAATAGATACATTTCACACCACTATGAAAACAATATCTATTTAGTAATCAGCTAGATAACTCAGAATATGCTTGAAAGAATACTTAATTTAAAAAATGTGTGGATAAAATGGCGGAAGACGTTGATGCTAACATATTTTTTTAATATTTACCTCTAGTAACTCCAATTTCCAAATTAAACTGGAATTGAACTTTGTTATTCTGATATACCTTGAATATTAAACCATTATTTAATTATCCAGCTCTTGTACGTAATTAAGTGTGTATAGTATACTAAGTTTTGTGAGTTTATACTTTTATGGGAAGAGATAAATTACATTACGAAACCTAAATATGAGTATGTAGATACTATAAAAAATGAAAGGTATATCAGGTTAAGTAAAACTATAATGATTCCAAAATCTATACTGATAAACTATGGGGAATATAGGTGAATGGTTAATTTACTTTAACAGGTCTAGGTCATCTCTCTGTATAATATATCTACAAAACTGGATTTAATCATCAAACTCTCACATTTTTATTAATCTCAATGAATGATTTTTATTATGAAAGCCTCGTGTTCAACCATCCTTTTATGCTTATATCTCTAAGAATCTGTAGGTACTTTTGTTCTCCATAATTGTCCGCTCATCAAGGCAGAGACAGAGATCCATTTCCATCCTTCCATCATAGGATACATTCAATCCTATGCCTATTTGCCTACTGACTCTATCTACTTTGTTCTAAGAGGTAACAAAATTATATGCGAAAAGTAAATCAGATGTGCAGAACTGTATATCTACAATATTAGCTAAAAATATCATTTACTTCAATTTCCTAAGGTAAATTGAGGGTTAATGGTTATTCGGCTATAAGGGACAACCAGACGAGTTTCATTCATTTTAGGTCCAACTCGTAAAGTAATAACATCATGTTAAGAATTAACTTCTGACACTCAAAACTGAAATTAAAAATATTCAGGGTAAATATCAATATCACTACTAACAACAAGCACATACCTACTTTATACTTTACACAGAGATTGGTAATAGTTGGGCTCAGCTCCTAAAACAAAGAGCCTGGCAATAGTTGGGCTCCGTACTGTGCAAACTGCCTAATCCTTGAAATATAACCTTATGTATCCCTTTATAAAACACGTTATCCCACTTACATATTCCTTTAAGTTAAATCATCTTCCTCCATAACTCTCTCTCGAATGTTTCTTTGTAAATGTGACGATTGCATTACGTTAACCTTAGCATATACTTTTATATTTCATTCGCAGTCTCCTTAATTGTATGACTCATGTTTAAAAATTAGTCCACTATTTTTTCTGGAGCTGTAAATTTAAATCGTATATTGATCCCTGGAATAGACATTCTCCACTGTCTAAAGACTTACCCAAAAGGCCCTGCAAAAGCGTATTTGTGGACACTCTACCATACACTAAACCTATAGAGGATGGGGCCCGAGATATCTCCGAATCTTGCTAAAGGCGATTAAACTTATTTATTAAATTAAACCACAACTTCTCTCATACTCTCATCGTGCGTTTTTAATTGTGCGCCACCGAAGATTTTCCCTAAAGCGTTCTTAAACAGTTGTTAGATTAGTGGATGATTCACCTATTATTGTTTACAAAATTCAACTTAAAATTGTGGTTGAAAGCATCATAAATGCATCTTTCCACCATACCCAAAAGTTGGTGCTGTCGGTTAATTTCCGTTGGAGTAACATTTCTAACCTCAAAAAATGTCCAGCAGCATTTATGCTTCTCTAAAAATTTTCTGAAGTATAGAAGTAAAGAAAAGCTTAGGTGTCTATTTATCAGCATAATATGACGGATGAGTGCTCTGAGGCAAGTGGCCTCGTAATCGTGAACATAACAGGTGATGAAGAAGAGGTATATGAAACAAGCCTCTTTCGAGAGGAAATAGAGGCAATTTCAAGAGGTTAGTAAAAGCATTTAAAAGCTAAACAGATTTCCTATTGCTTTTAAAAAACAACTGACACACATATAGTTCTCAGAAAATTGGACTTTGAATTTTTTTTTTTCGTATCTAATCAACATGTGCTGGAACATCTGAAAAAATGAAGATTTCAAAGATAACTTGATGATATTAATACGTGAATGAGATATACCTTCAACTGAAAGTTCTATACATTTTAGACACAGAAAAATATAATTTCCTTTTAAAAAGACTCAAACAAACAAACAAAGATGAAAGGAGCAATCAAACAACTTCTGCCACTCTAGTATCCACAAAAAATATAAATGAAATAGGTCTTCAAAGTAGCAAATGGAATGAGCAATCTGTCAAGCTACTGATAAGTTTGAGACTAGACATGGAATCTCGTTTTATGAATTCACAGTGCAAGAAAATTAAACTGTGGAGTGAAATTAGTGACACAATGAAATAAAACGGATTTTTATTTTCGTCCAATGATTGTCATATGAAGTATAGAAACTTATTACAAATGTACAGAAACAACAAAGGGAAGCGTTTAAAGTCGACGGGAGAGAGCACCATAAAATGGGATCATTTTGAGAGGCATTTGACAGGGTTTTAGGGGGAAAATCCTCAAGAATCCCTACTCCAGAATTATTGCTTCAAGACACAATTGAAGAAGAGGGAAAAAATAATACTGATTCTGAAGGTGATAAGGTAAGTTTTTAAATGATATATACTATATAGATTACCTTCTCAAATTGTTAAAATTATTGTAAATTAGTATATACTCAATTTGAATAAGTGTGTATGCATAAAAGCCCTAATTCTAATATTATACTATATTTTAGAATGATGGTAAACATACCCCAAAAAGAAAAAGGCAACCTGAAAGTATGGAAAAGATGTCAGTAGAACAACACTTGTTTTTAAAGAATAAAAGAGCGACAGAGAAGACCGCCATTGAGAAACAAAAATGAGAGGAGGAAAAAAAAACTAAGAGAAGCAGAATTAGACGCAATGAGAGAGTTGGCAAAAGCCATCAGCTTACAATTCCATTCATCTCAAACTTTTAAGTAACTATTAGGCCATTTTCACATGATGTCGTTACCATATCATTTATAGTGCACGATAAATGATGGCAATATGATACTTCAATTTTCCGATATTTTGATACAAATATCGCAAGCACTATAAATGCTATGGGAAAGGGGTTGTTTGAAAACTCCCTATGACAAGGTCACATTTTATGGAATTTTTGTTAATTAAAACCGAGATTAAAACTTTTCCCAATGTTTATTCTCTTCAATGAAAAGATGTAGATAATTAAAAGGCTTAATTACCATATTCAAGCATTACATTTTTTATTTTATAGAAAGAAAGACAATTTAGGGTCCTCCTTAACTAAGTTTGGTTATAAGAATTTTTTGAAAGTAAAAAAATAATAAAAAGTCTGCTTACAACTGTGTCATCAAATAATTTCGTTTAGCTTTAGCTTCATTATTATCCGTTCTTTCTAAATTTTCAAGTTCTAAATCCTGATTGTCTCTATCAATATTCTCTTCAATCACAAAGTCAGATCAAATTTCTTTCCTTAAACACACATTGTGTAAAACACAAGCAGTAGTAATGACATATTTACCATATTTCTTTGCTACAATATTTAAGTACTTTAATCTACGCCAAATTCCTTTTAATCTTCCAAATGCTTGTTTGATGACTACTCTGCTACTACTTATTAGTAAATTAAATTTTTTTTGTTGTGCACTTAAAATTCTATTATCTTTGAATGGCACCATCAAAAAAACCTCTAAAGGATAGGCTGTGTCTCCTAATAAATGAAATTCCTTTGGCAACATATTATGCTTTAGTTTCGCAGAAAGAGGTGAATTCCGCCATACTCGAGCATCATGTGCTGATCTAGGCCATCCAGTAAATATATATCTATAAATTCCAATCTTGCATTGCATACACCCTGAAATAAAAGTTACTTTTGATAAGGTTTGGGTGCATGTGGCTTTTTTAAGCATTAGTTGAAGTTAATCATACAAACTACAGTTATGAAAAATGTACTTACCTGCAGTATAATCGAATGTACCCCTTTTCGGTTGTAAAAGGAATCATGACCTCTTTTTCCAAGAATTTGTATGTAACACCCATCAACACACCCAACTACATTTGGAAAACTTTGCCGGCCTCTTAGCTCTTGAAACTCCTTTACAGCTTCTTGAATATTTTCGAGCCATCTAATATATTTATGTCTGCGATTTGAAATATAAATCACAGTTTTTAAAAAAATTGTAATAAAAAAAATCAAATCGATCACTAATTTGTCTGAAACTCTCTTGATTAGCCAGATGGATGGATGTAGATCATAAGATATGGACAAAATTGGCCCAAGATATTCGAGTATTTTTGTGTGCTTACTATACCTAGTAGTGCTCATAACTTGCGTTGTAGAACCAATAAGCAAAAACACTTGTCGTCGGGTAGCCAAACATATTTTTTCGTTCGAATGCACCCTTTTCTGCGGAATAGTTCAATACGTGTCCGCATGAATTCATTCATTTGATAAAAAAAAACTGTTAGGCGTTTATTGTATATTCAATTCTTGAAATTTTTCTTACAATTTAATTAATGCAACATGTGATAATAAAACATGCAACATAAATAACTTAAATTGAGTACATAATCTAACTAAGTGTGGGCAATTTTTTTAAGACACTTAGTTTTGCTTTTATCTGTGTCACAGCACCGTTCTTCCACATTTTTTCTTTAGTTGATTCGGTTACCTGCTAATTTTGATTATTGTTTTATTCATTTCCACAGAAGCGGAACTAGCCTTTAGGTGACACCAAGGGAAGATATTTTTGTAAACCAGTAGGTAGTTGTTCAGGACCAGGGGCTTCTTTTCAACAATTCATAGTTCCGTCGGGACGTATGTTGATGGAATTTCTTCCGCCGCTTGATCAATTGTAACTCCTTGTTTCTCGACTATCTTGGAAATTTTCTCCGGTTTTTCTTCACACAGTGACTTTTCCTACATGATCCCTTAAAAGTGGTTCTTTCGTTTCTATATTTAGTTCTACAAAAGCTGGACTCGGATTTCTAAAGTTTGACGACATTGTGTGCTCTAGCGCTGAAGCTCGAGGCGAGTAATGCCCGTTCGCACCAAGGAAAATTTAAGTATACTTAGGGTTAAGTGGCACATAAACAAGCAATACCATTGCACCACATAATAAGCATCATTTTAAGGGTGGCTTGTCTAAGCCTAGAAATTCCGCGGCTTATTCCGCCCTTAACTTTAAGTGAGAATCGTTCGCAGGTGCAAGCTGGAAAGAAAGTCAAACTGTCAAATAAAAATTACAACAGTCACTGTCAAACAAAAAAGTAAAGAATTATTATTGTTTTGCAGTTTTGCACTTCGGCTATCACTTTATTTTTTGTTCGCTCTTCATCCATACTTTTACCATTGTTTTATTTCGGCAAAAAAGTTATATAGTAATGTTTCTGGAAGACGACTTAGAAGTTTTCGACTTAGTAGACTACGGATATCCAAGGAGAAGATACGTAAGGCAAAGCCCTTATGAGCAACTGGATGACAAGACCTTTTTTCAAAGATTCCGTTTGACCAAAACCACTGTTGTCTTTGGTAGAGAGATTAGAAGATTATCTAGAATATCCAGACAATTTG
Organism: Taphrorychus bicolor; assembly: GCA_951812265.1. Taxonomy (NCBI): domain Eukaryota; kingdom Metazoa; phylum Arthropoda; class Insecta; order Coleoptera; family Curculionidae; genus Taphrorychus; species Taphrorychus bicolor. The sequence goes on from OX638299.1 coordinate 33,926,322, forward strand.
TAAGTATCTATTTGTTTTTTTATCTATACCTACCAATTGTTCAATTACCATTGAAAGTTATTCCTAAAATCAAATTATTTTTGTAGCTATAGTTTGTAACATTATTTTGATCGAAGATCAGTTAAATGCTACAAACCTTATCGCCATCATTAGCATCATGTTTTCTTAAGGAATGATCCAGTTTCCCCTATAAACCAAATCTTAACTTGCCTAAGATTTTATGCTACTGGGGCTCATTTGTCTGCCATTGCTGACTTTATGGGTATGCATGTTTCAACTGCATCTCGAATTACACGTAAAGTATCACAGGAAATAGCATCTCTTAACCAGCATTTTATTAAAATGCCCACTGGGAATAATCTATTGGAGACTCAACAAGATTTTTTCAACATAGCCTCATTTCCAAGGGTTGCCGGATGTATTGACGGAACTCATATAGTTATTCAATCGCCTGGTAAGTGAAGCTCAGAACCTTTTAGACCCAGTTCAATTTCCTGGTAAATTTTTCCTGAAATTATCTTGCTAATAAAGTTACCAAGAGATTGAACAACCACGCCTTAAAAGAAAAAGTTTACAATGTGCAATTACATAAATCATATTATGTAGGAAGTTTGGTAAATAAAAGTTCACTCATTCATTCATTCATTCACACATTAATTAATTCATTCATTCATTCATTATTTGTTATTTATAGTTAGATGGTTATCTTGTACCTAACTAAACTCAAGTGGTATTTTGTTACAGGTGGAAATTACTCTGAAATTTATAGAAACCGTAAAAATCGATTTTCTATAAATACCCAAGTAGTTAGAGATGCCCATTTGTACATAAACGATATTGTTGCACGATGGCCTGGCTCCACACATGATGCCACAATTTATGCCAACAGTAGGATCAGAGCTAGATTTGAATCTGATGAATTTCCCGATTCTGTTTTGCTAGGTTAGAGACGTGTTATTAAGTTTTGAACAATGGAAATATACATAGGAATGTTCTGAATAAAATAGCAATCTGTTTTTAAATTTCAGTATTTATCTCAACTACTTTTAGGTGATAGTGGCTACATGGTAAAATCGAACTTCCTGACACCTCTCAATGATACCCAAACGAGAGCCCAACAACTATACAATGAGTCGCATATACGAACGCGCAATTCGATAGAGACACTGTTTGGCGTCTGGAAACGACGCTTTCCAATTTTGGCTTATGGCATTAGAGTACATGTGAGAATCTCACTGAGTATTGTTACGATTCGCAGCAACGCCGCATGGAAGGCGGGGCAACGCATGGGAGCGTGTTGGTTGGTGGAGCTTCGCGACCTATCCGCGCTGCGTCATGGCTGACACGAGTGATTTATTGCTCGTCTGGCTTAATCTAGAAGGCAGTTGTTTACAACCGTTTTTTTATATGAGATTATTCAAGAATTCTTATAAAGAACTTTCTAGGTTTTTCTGTAATTTTAGGATTGTATATAAAAGGCGCATAGAGCGCCCGAGTAGTAGTCTTATTTTAAGCGAGCTATAAGTAAGTTAAAGTACGAAACGATATTAGAAGGCTATAAAGTGTTAAAGTACCGAGTTATTTAGTAGTCGTGTGTATTTGTGGAATAAATAAATAGTGTTTTCGTGTTAAATCGTTACACTGAAATTATTGAACTCCGAGTTCGCAACAATTGGTGTCAGAAGTGCGATTCCAGTGGGAATTTGAGGACTAATATTACTGAACTGTAAGTGAGTGCTTCATTGCCGGACATTACGTGTTTATGCCAGTGACCAGAAGCCAGCATCAAGCGATGAAGGATCAACTTGCCGCCCTGCTGTCCTTTATGCAACAACAGAAGGAAGAGCAAGAAAGACGTTTTGTAGAACAAAAAGAAGAGCAGGAAAAACGTGATCAAGTTCAGGAGCGACGTTATCTAGAACAGAAGAAAGAGCTGGAAAAACGTGATCAAATACAGGAAAGACGTTATCTAGAGCAGAAGGAAGAGCAGGAAAGACGTTATCTAGAACAGAAGGAAGAGCAGGAAAAACGTGATCAAGTGCAGGAGCAACGTCATCAACAATTCAAAGAAGAATTAATGAACCATCTTGCAGCTAGGGAGCAACAATTGGAAGAAAGAATAATGCAATGCGTTAACGAATCCGTTAACGGCGTGAACGAATCCATTAACGGCATTAACGAAGGACTCGAAGCTGTCAACCAGAGGGTTCTCGAGCTAGAAAAGAAATTCAGGGAACAACTTGAGGACGACAACGTGTCTACAGAGAGTTTTAGCACATCATCATCGATCAACAGACAATCGGGGCATAAAATGTTTTAACTGCGGCAGACTGGGTCACATCAAGAGTAACTGCCGTAATAGGGCAAGAAGTCCGTCGCCGTCGTTTAGAAGACCGAGCGGCGACCAAGACCGCCCTAGGTCCCAGGAAAACTAATTCCGGTCAATGCAAGGGGGCAATTGACCGGGGCCGCTAAGACCCCCAGGATCTTTAAAGTCAATAGTTTGGGTGGAAAAAGTCTTACAGTGGCCGGACGCATTAAGGGACAGAAGATCCAGATTACCATCGATACAGGGGCAGATGTGACCATTGTAAGGCCAGATAAACTTGTCGGATATACCATACAACCATTGCCCAACCCTATTATGTTAAAATCAGTCACTGGAGAGTCTTGCCCTATAGACGGAGAAGCCAATGTCACCATCATTATTGGAGAAAGACTCGAAGTTCGGCATAAAGTGTTGGTTGCCAGGATCAAAGACGAGTTTATTTTGGGAAAGGGTCTCATCAGGAAACATGGATTCTCCTATGGTCACAAACGGAATATTCTCACATTTGGAGATGAGGAGTTTGCATTAACCAATGGAAATGTGGAAACTAGTGTCCGTCTACTGGTGGTGGAAGATGTGAAAATTCCTCCAAATTCAGAACAAATTATCACAGTGACTTCTGAAAATAATCCTGGGTGGTCCATAGGACTTATAGAACCTAACCTGGATTTGACGACTGAAATCATGGTAGCACGAACTTTGACCGACACGAAGAAGACTATGCCAGTAAAAAGAGGAAGGAACCTCAAGAAGGAACAGTTCTTGCCAATTATGAGCCTGTGCAATGGGTATGCAATTGTGTCGAAGCAGAGACATCCAAAGTTAAATCTTCTAACCAAGCTTCCCCAGAGATTATTGATGCTTTCAAACGACATTGGAGTCATCTGTCAAGGGAACAACTTCAATCTGCCATAAAATTTGCTATGGATGAATCTGATATGTTCAACTTCAAGAGCAATGACAGTCAAACTGATTTAGTTGTCCATAAGATCAACACAGGAGATGCCCAGCCAATACGACAACACCCACGAAGGGTCCCTCTGGCTAAACAACAAGAAGTTAACAGTTTGCTGAATGAAATGTTAAAGGAGGGCGTCATAGAGGAATTATCTAGTCCATGGTCGTCGCCTGTGGTTCTTGTTAAGAAGAAAGATGGTTCAACGCGGTTCTGTGTTGACTACAGGAAACTTAATGACGTGACCAAGAAGGACAGCTACCCATTGCCACGTATAGACGACACCTTAGCAACTTTATTGGGATCAAAGTGGTTTTCCACTCTAGATTTAATAAGTGGGTATTGGCAAGTAAAGATTGCTCCCGAAGACAAAGAGAAGACTGCATTTTCTACTGGTTCTGGGCTATACCAGTTCACTGTTATGCCTTTTGGATTGTGCAATGCTCCATCAACTTTCGAGCGACTAATGGAACTTGTTTTGAGGGGGCTGACTTGGAAAACTTGCCTGGTATACTTGGATGACATAATTGTCATGGGACGTAATTTTGACGAGCATTTGAAGAATTTAAGAGAAATCTTCAACAAGTTACGGAATGCTCACCTGAAGTTAAACTACAAGAAATGCAGCCTGTTCCAAAAGCAAGTCGAGTACTTGGGGCATACTATCTCAGAACAAGGCATTAAAACTAGCCAAAGTAAAATATCTGCTATTAAAGATTGGCGAGTTCCCCGAGACAAACACGAAGTAAGGAGCTTTTTGGGACTATGTACTTACTATAGGAGATTTGTAGAGGGATTCGCCGACATCGCAAAACCGCTGCACAAATTAACAGAAAAGAAAATACCGTTCTTGTGGAACCATGATTGCAGTCAGGCGTTTGCAAGGCTTAAAGCTGCCCTCTGTTCTAGTCCAATCTTGGCTTACCATATAAAGGACGGACTGTTTATTTTGGACACGGATGCAAGTAACTGTGGTCTAGGTGCAGTACTCTCTCAAAGACAAAATGGGCAAGAGAAGGTCATTGAGTACTACAGTAAGACTTTAAGTAAGCCAGAAAGAAACTATTGCGTCACTAGAAAGGAGCTGTTGGCCATCGTTAAAGCAGTCGAACATTACCATCGCTACTTATATGGAAAAAGGTTCCTGATTAGAACTGACCATGGAGCCTTGAAATGGTTATTACAGATGAAAAACTCTGAAGGTCAAATAGCCAGATGGATAGAGCGCCTGCAGCAGTACGATTTTCAAATTGAACATCGACCAGGAAGGTCTCACGGAAATGCCGATGCATTGTCTAGACGGCCATGTAAAGAAGATTGTCGGCATTGTCAAAGAACTGAGCAGCGTGAGGGACTTCCTTCTGTAAGGAGAACGTCGGTGGAAGTAAACGATGGCTGGACCACACAGACGCTTCGAGAAGAACAGTTGAATGATTCAGATATTGGACCCATTCTCTCTGCAAAGACTGACGACAAGAGACCAGAATGGCAAGAAATCGCTGGTAAAAGTCCAAACCTGAAGGCGCTATGGGCCCAGTGGCACTCTCTCAAAATAGAAAATGGACTACTGAAGAGAGCGTGGGAGAGTCCGGATGGCAAGTCCGTAGTCAGTCAGTTGGTTGTTCCTGGTAGCAGAAAATCAGATGTACTACAGGAAATGCACAACGGAACAAGCGGAAGCCATTTTGGGGTCAATAAAACATTGGCCAAAATTAAAGAGCGGTATTATTGGGTGAACTATCATGAAAACGTCGAATCTTGGTGCCGCAAGTGCGAAGTTTGTTGTGCCACAAAAGGACCTTTCTAGGTTTTTCTGTAATTTTAGGATTGTATATAAAAGGCGCATAGAGCGGCGGTTAAGGAATAGTCTTATGTTAAGCGAGCTATAAGTAAGTTAAAGTACGAAACGATATTAGAAGGCTATAAAGTGTTAAAGTAGCGAGTTATTTAGTAGTCGTGTGTATTTGTGGAATAATGTGTGAAATATGTTTTCGTGTTAAATCGTTACACTGGAATTATTGAACCCCGAGTTCGCAACAGTATCATTGTGGCAACAGCTGTCTTCCACAACATAGCAGTTTCAAGGAATGAACCAGAGCCCCCCATTGAAGATAATATGGATTTAGCACATCTAAACTACTTGATTGAAATGGGAAATGTTCCAGATGTTATAGAATTTAATGAAAATGCAGGGAATGCAACAAGAGAGCAACTAATTAATGATTATTTCTCCAATTTATAGAATTTCTTAGAATCTTGTTAATAAAATATCAGTTTTTGAGTCGTATTTTTAATTATGAGTATATTTTACTTTTACCACCACTCTTATGATAGATCAGAAAAAACACATGAGTGTGACCTTTATGATCCCCAAATGCGTTGCAACTCTAATAAGATTTTGTTAATCTTAGTTTTATTATTTATTGCTATTACCATTAAACATATATTATGATTCAAAAATTAAACTACAGATTTATTTTAAATTATTATTTATTAGGATATTGCGAGAAATAATGTCATTCTCAATTAATTAAATACCCTGAACTAAATTTTATAAACATTAAATAACAAAATATCATATGAACAATAATTTAACTAGGTACAACTAACTGTAACAAAATAACAGGAAACTGTCACAATCATTAACAAACTTAAGTGTGTCCAAGATGGTTAGTATTTCCTGGGTAATATGTCCAAGATGGGTAGTTCGGCGATCCCCATGCACTGCACGGAGATCGCCGAAACTGTAAAGACTGAAAGGCGATGAAATTTAAAATAAAAGTTGCACAATGAGAAAACCTCGTACATGGAGTGTCCAAAAATGTCTTGCTTGTTTTAGTATTTTAGATATATCAAAAAGAGCAGCTTAATGGATTTTGGCTTTTATTTATTTTTTAAGTTCTTTCAAACAATATCGAAAAAACAGAAAACATTTTTTCAATTCACCTTTCTAAGCTCTACAAAATGGTGATTATTGATTATTGTGCCAACGTATTATTACCGAGAAACCTACAAAATCGATAATATCGCTTTTTTAGAAATATATAAAACATTATAACAAGTAATTCGTTTTTGCAAGCGCTACGTGTGAGGTCTTTCCATTGCGCATCTTTCTTCTAATATAACCAAATGTATAAGCAGTACATCCTCATCTTGGACACACTGTTTCTGGATCAGACTAGGTGCGGTAAGCAAAGTTTTATAACATAGTTATTAACAACACCTATGCTACAAAAATATAATATAGGTAGGTATACAGGGTGGGAACATTTTGTACTGATCATCATTAGGATCTCATAAATGGTAAAAGTTACAGTGTTAGTTAAATGAAAAAAAGTTACACCAGTTAGTGTTTTTTCTTTTTTGCCTTTGACATTCTATCATCTCAATATAATGCACTAGATATTTAAACAAAATGCAATTTAAACTTATTTTCAAAAAAAATTGCAAAACTCTGTAGATATTTGGATTAGATTGTACTCCCAAGCATGATTTGTAAGATCCATTGTGGAGTAACTTTTTCCCTATTTAACCAACACACGTTTTCAACCCGTTCCAAAATCTCCAAAAATGTCCATCCCGCACTGTATTCTTAGCAAACTATTTAGTTACGTTTTTCTTTATTTTCTAATGCCTTTAACTGCTTCTCCTTAATTTGTACATCTAATGCTGAAAGTTTCATATTCATCTCATGTTCTTTTCTGGAAAATTCTAATGTCAATTCTAACTTTTTCCTTTTAAAGTCCTGAGTTGCAAGCTTCTTATCGATTAATGTTTCATATTTAACTTGCAACGAAGATGATGACAACGTTTGTATTGTGAAGTGAGGACGACGTCTAGCTGCATTTAGTTCTTGTCGATTCTTCTTTGATGCCTAAAAAGAAATAATGAATTTTCAACACCTTTATGGAGTACAGCATAAACATGTGGGGTGCTCATTAGAAAACGTCATCTAGCAGATTATAAATTTTTGACAAAAAAGGGTAATATAATCAGAGAAAATATACTTTTTTACTTTATCTTTTGCTTTTGACAGTTCACAGCGAATTAAATGCGGTTTTTTAAATGAACACCCCCTATTAATGTACATACAAAAAATTGTATGCTATGTAGCTACAAACCTGCAAATTACTTGCTTTAACTGTCTTCAACGTGGTACTTATAGGTTTCTGCAAATCACTAGCCTTATATCGTTCCCATTCAGGTTTTGAAGTAGATTCTTGATCGCCTTTAGATATTGCTCCTTCTTCAATGGATATATTGTCTCTCTGGCTTGACCCTTCTTCATTTCCTTTTATAATATCAGTATGGTTGCTATTATCAAAAATTATTTCTATATTATTCCTATTTTGTAAACTTCCTTGGACCCCATCAAATTCTTCTATCAATACCTCTTCACTGTCAGATAGATTGTACTGAAAGTCTTTAAAAGTCCTAGAAAATACAAGTACTTATCAAAACATCCTATCATACACTGCAGATAATATCAGTTTGTATGATTGCCTTTGATTGATGCCATTCATCAGACTGTCCCACCCTCTTCCATCTTTATTGTATATAGGATACACATTCGTGCGAATTACACCAAAGAACAGAACAGCTGACGGCTGTATCGTTGGCCTTATACCATCAACCAAAAGTAATGAAACAAACTATAGGTTTTGGTTTTGATTCATGACATTATTTCATACCTCACTAGTAGTACCTTCGAGAGTACCTTCTTTAACATTATGATCATTGTCATATGGATTTTCTAATCCGTAGATAGTTTTCCCATTAATTATGCTAAGCAATAACTCGGACGTATTGTCTTTAGTAAATGGTTCTGGTGGAGGAGTTCCTCCTCCAGTTTTGTAAGATTCTTTTTGGTTTTCACTAAATTTCTTCCGTAACTCTTTATTTCTTATTTTCATAAAACTTTTTTAAGGACTCTGCACTTGTAAAGTATAAATTAGGGGCTACTGAGTTAAACTCATATGATATTTTCCTCCAGGTATCGGTTTTTTCGCTTACAGATACAGCATCTGTTTTCTTAATTTCAATGATGCCCTTATATTTTGCAACCAAGCTCACTAATAATTCTTTTTCCTTAGCTGTATAATTAGCTGATCTAGCTTTCTTAGCCTCCATAATGAATGCTGATGCATTAACTTGTCTTTAAAACAACAGTATATAACAAGACCACTTCAGTAATAATACTACCTCTTGAGCTGGGCAAATTTACTTTATATATGCAATTTTAATGCTCCGGTTGACAAATGCCAAAATGATTATAATTCTAGGTTCTGTTATTAGTGTAAACGAAAAATCCCTAGAATCCGTGGGGGAGATTCAACATTGCCGAATTTATCCGACACTTGCTTAAGCTTTTGTTTAAAAGGAATGGTGCAACACAGATGGACACAAGTGTCACTTAACTTTTAAGCGGCCCTTATCTATTCGGAACTTAAGGAAATATTGGTGAGAACGGGCATAAGTGAAGGAGAATGGCTACATGGGCGAGAAGCTCCGGGCCGATATGGCAGCCCTCCGCGCGGAAGTGCAAGAAAACCGTGCGGACAAACCGCGAATAGACACAAATGCCGCTAAGACGGACATAGGTGCGAAAAGTGCACGGGAGTGAGTGCTGAGGATAAACCAGGTCTGGGAAGAATATTGGTGGTGGTAAAGCTTGCATCAGTAAACCACAGGCTACTCTGGGTTCTTTGACTTCAAGAAGGTAACGAGAGAAAGGAATGCAAGCTTAGGACCTTTGCGGAGGCAGTAAAGGTCGTCGAGTGAAAATTAAGAGGGCCACCCTCACCAAGGAGGGCTTCAGACTGGCGCCTGAAACTGTTGACGACTACAAGTAAGCCACTCCATGCTGGGTGGGCCAATGCCTGCGGGCCGCGAGTGTAAACTCGGTTCTGAAAAGCGCGCATCTAAGCGCCAAAACTCCCAAGCAGGCTAAAAAGCCGGAGGGTGTTACATCGGGCCAAAAGCCGGGTTTGAACCCTAAAGCTCCCAAGGGCAAAAGCTCTCAGAAGGACGATGGCCTCATCAAGGCTATCGAAGCCAAGATGAAAAACTGCTTGGGAGGATGGATTCGCGAGGCACTCCCCTCCGGTAATGGATGCTAGACACTCTGAGTCCCTCACCATTATGTTCTGGAACGTCAACGGGCTACGTGCCAGGAAGTGCAAAGTGGAGCTTCTCTTGGCGGAAAGAGAGCCGGAAATTCTGGCTCTTCAAAGAACCAAGATTGGTAGCCGCGTTCGCGTAAACTTCCGGAGGTAAAGCACATATCGCTACGATAAAAGGAACCTCAATAACGGAGGGGTAGCCATACTGGTGAGAGTCGACATCGTATATCATTAGCTGGGCGTCCAAGACACAGAAATTGATGCAATTTCTTTCGTCGTCGTGGGCACCGGCTTTGGTACATACAAGCCTCCACAGGACGAACTGCAGCAGGAAAATTTCGACATTCTCTTGCAATTGATAACATGCAATGTGTCAGGTGGTTGGATATGACCGACATGCCTACCTAACGGGGGCGGGAGACCGGATTTACTTAATATTGCGGTGTTGAGAAACGTCCGATTCTGGCCAGAACTGGTGACGGTGAATGAAGGTTAGTCGGATCACAGTCCGATTAGACTGACCCTTGGAGCGAATGCCGAAATTGAAACGCTTTTCTCTAGTCATACTAACTGGAAACGGTTTCAAGAGCATAAACTTGCGACTGTCCCAGTTATTGCTGATGTGGCCCAGCTGGAGGGTGCCGTGCAGGCGTTAGAGGAGGGCGTGATGCAGGCTCTAAGTCTATCTTACATTTTCGGGAGCTGCAGATTTGCAGATTCTGAAAACCATGAAAAACCTCACGGAAGGCACGAACTCCAGACTGACCTCTGGATTAGTCCTGCTGGACGTAGAGCGTGTGTTCGATAGGGTCTGGCACGAAGGTCTTATCTACAAGCTGAGAACAGAGGCTTGTCGGCAAACATTTACCAACTTATCAACAGTTACCTCACAGATCGGACAGTCGCTGTAAGGGTCGGATCCTCCCTGTCGGCGCCCAGAGCGCTAGAGGCAGGTGTCCCCCCAAGGGTTGGTATTATCGCCGCACTTCATGAGAGATTCAAAGCTGAGAAGACCTTCCAACGCGCGGAAGCACATCCAGACGACCTGCTGCGGGCTTTAGTTCAATAAGAGCCGGACTCCACATCAGGGCAACTCTGGAAGCGGCCACGGTACCAGCTATGGTATCAAGCTTCAGAGTAGTGACAGCCAAGAGGCCAAAAACCGCCCTGAGAATCAAGGACCACATCTCCCGCAAGATCTGTTAGGCCAAACCAGCCACGCTGGCGAGGCTATGAGGTATTGAAAACAGGAAAGAGCGTGCTGAGAGAAGACTGACGTTAGCAGACCGGGGAATTATAGGCAATCGGGCCTGGCATCCCCAAGCATAAACCGGTCTTTTTTAATGGGTAAGAATCCCACACTACCGGACAGCAGTGCGGGGTTGTCCGTCGTCTTGCCGAGAAGATTTTTCGCCTCAGGGTAGCTCCCAAAAAAAGAAAAAAGCTAAAGGGACTTTAAAACGATCAGCGACGAAAACACCGGTCGACGGTATCCATAGAAGTTCTTAAAATCATTCATTCATTATCTCATTCACCCTTATGTTGTATCCATTTAAGATCCCTGTTAACTATACAGGCCCAGTATAGGCCCATTACAGGTAAATGCCATAGAAATTCCCATAAGATTACCTGTAATGGGCCTGTTATAGTTAACAGACATGTTAAATGGATTCAACATAGGGGTGATTGTCAGTTGTTATTATGTTTTAATAAAATGTTCTTCTTTTTTGTTAAGCCTGTATTTATCACCATAAGCTCTACCCACTGTACTAACCACCACACGCTAGTAGTCCCAGAAGTTAATATGTGATAACTCCAAATTGGCTTCTATGACTTTATGCAACTTTTTTTTTAGTGTGTATGAGAAAAATGCGGGCAATTCTCATTTCAAGTTCTAAATAAACGTGATATACGCAGGAAAAGAAGTTTTCGCATTTCAAGCAGCATTTCCATTGTAAGTCAAGGGGCTCGTCGCTGTCGCATTGGGGAGTCTTAACCCATGAATAGCACGATAGATTTTCAACCCATATCGATCCATCGAGGAATGATACAGGAAAAACTTTGTTTTCGAAAGCGTGTTTAGCTTCTGGAAGATTAAACGAGCCTTTTACACGCAAAGACCTACTACTGATCAAGTTCCTTTTTTAATGTTCTGTGGAAGAAATTTTATCCTATATTTTTTCAGAAAGGCTTGTGCACGGAAGTGAATCCGGAAGATAAGTGGTAAAATACCAACAATTATTAACACTCCTTTATGTACGTGTAAATTAAAACAATTTGCCTAAAGCAGAAATTTAAAACGGAATTTGTAGTAAAACACGTTTGGTGTTCATTTTGTTTTCTTTAGTCAGGAGTTTGAAATCAACACAACACACATACGATACTATTATTGAAATAACGCTGCATATGGAGTAGCAAAAACAGCCCCGACCAATTTATTAAAATGAAATTGGAGGCTTATTTATACATCATATAACAAGATTAGTAATTATTTTAACGTCATTGTGACTTGCCTAAACTTCGCTTTGCTGACTAAAACTCCTAACCGTGGAAATCCATTTGGTCGATAGAGATTCTTTTCGGAAATCTGTTTTGAATCGGGGTGCACCGGCAATAAAAAGAGCAAAGATTTCTACAGCGCAAACCGTCTAGCTATTCGCATGCAAAGTATTCCGAATTTCCAATGGGAGCTTGCACTCGTAAAATCCTATTGAATAGTCAAACTTGGAAGAGCTTGGGAAATTCGAGACAGGTAACGTGTGTAAAATTTAATTTTCTAAGTTTGTTATAGTTGTGATATACCAGTCTAATTTTGTCTCCTATGGCAAAGGAAAACAGTCTTCATTGCTAACTGAATCAAAATAAGTTTCTCAAGTAGGTTTATAGCGTTTTTCAGCAAATTCTATTGTATTGTATTCGATGTGAGTGGACTCCTCCACCGCGACCTGCGGTGTTTGTGGATTGTGGCAACAGCGAAGTGTTGCCAGCAAGGTTTGCCCCTGCTTGCTCCATTAATTTTCATCCGTTATGCCAAGACCCTCAACGAATCTCATGAGTCTCTAGGGCGACACTGCGTTTGCATCTTGAGGTTCAATGATCGTGTTTCCGAACAATGAGTATCTCGATCTGGCAGTAGCCGTGCAGTCACATAGGATGTACTCCACTGTCTCGTCTTCCTCCAAGCACATCCGACACTCCGTCTCTTCGGACAGTCCGAATCTGTGCATGTCTTTTGTGGATATGTCCTATGTACAGTTGTGTTCATAAAAAAGTAGTACAAAATTTTAGCAGTGTGAATCTGCCGCTAATTTAAACATGCTCATAAAAAAGTATGGACTGATGGATGGATATATAATACTGATGTTGTGTTATGACTCATAATATATTTCAGAGAAATGTAATATGAAATAAACAATAACTACCTTATTCATTTATTAATAAGATTATAATTAACTTCAACATTCAACTATCTTATATTTTATGAAGAACGGAAGGATAATGCAATACACTCATATATCCAAAGCAGCAATGCAACCCCATCTCGTTGAAGAAGCTCTTCAACGGACGCAACAACAAATCAGGAACTTCAGATAGTTGCTCCCAAGCTTCTTATAGGAAATTTACGTGTTCAGCCCTGTTATTGGACCTTTGGCAATATAATTTTTAACAAAATTTTCAATCAATTCAGTTTTTTAACAATTTTTAAACAAAAAAAACACAGTGTGCTTTTCCTTTCCTCAAACTTCTATTGTGCTAAACGTTTCGATGCCCTATGGCATCTTCATCAGTAGACTGCAAAATATATGATCCATAAGTGACACGGTCCGTGAGACCATGAGTCCATCAGCCACGTCTCCCGTGTGAGAGTGTTTTGTGGTAAGCCGTCCCCTTTTTTCCCCCTGTTTTATAATGCTTATTACATATTTTAAATTTTAATATTAGATAATATAAATGTAAGTCTATCTTTTGGTCTCACGGACCGCATCACTTATGGCTCATATATTTTGCGGTCTACTGATGAAGATGCCATAGGGCATCGAAACGTTTAGCACAATAGAAGTTTAAGAAAAGGAAAAAGAACACTGTGTTTCTTTGTTTCCCATCACCAAGGACCACACCCCAAGAACACCCCCCATATATACAGCAAGGTCCAAGAACGACGCACGTTTATACGTCGCAACTGTACATTTTCCATAATATGAATATCAGGACTTCTAGAAGGCTACAATAACACTTCAATGTTATTACCATTAAACCCGAACAATTCGCTAATGATTCTTCCACACTGGGAAGCATTATATTTTCTAAAATATTTCGGTAGTTTCACGCTGTAAATCTATCCTCCATAATATAAAATACTCCCAGGCCTCTATAGCTGATAGACGCCCACAGATTCAAGGAAAATGACCAGATTTCTGATAATTATTGAGGTGTTCTTCATCAAATCGAGTTCCATAAGGTCGCTTAACCCGAATATGGTCATTGCATGTCGACTGGAATTTTTTTTTCATTCGTAAACACTACTCTAACCCAATTCTCTCTCAGTCTATTATTAAGGGAAAAAATTATTCTTTCCTGTGTTCGTTCTTCATTTAGAACACATTTTTTTGCAGCAGCTTGGTTCTTCAAATGCGATTCCTGAATTCTTCGAACAGCTGTTACTCTGGATGCTGGAAAATTGGTGTTATTGATTGCCTTATGAATATCAAATGGATTGCCATCCAAATATCCAATATGAGCCTCATCATTAGCTTGAGTATTGCACCTAGATCTACCGGAGGATTTGTTGTTCTCCAATGTCACGGTACTTTGAGGATTGTGCATTTATTTCTACCCATTAAGTGCGCAACTTGTCTTATGGACAGTCCATCTTCTAGATAATTAGTGATTCTGAATTTCTCAACGGGGTTTAACCGTGGCATAATGTTTTATTATATTATGATGGAACGATTCAAAATTTGCCACAAAGAGAGTGACATTGACTATGACGGACGTTTCAAAGACAGATAATTTACACGATACAAAACTAGCTGTACTATGGATATATGAACACAACTGTACAGTGCAGTCGTCGCTTTGATTTTTGGAGTGTGATAGTCCGGATAGGTGCTCCCACCAGTCCTGGGACTTGGCATTGCTCCATTTCTGGAGTTCAGCCTTGACTAGAGAGTATGGGACTCCCAGGGCTCCGGGCTTACGAATGCAGACCCCGCCGCCCTCCTGGCTAGAGAGTCGGCCCTCTCATTGCTTTCGTCACCACGATGGCCTGGGATTCATACCAGTGTGACGGTGTTCTCCTGCGCTAGGGTCAATGTCTTGTGGTAGTTCCAAACCGTTTTGGAATTGCAGCGCAAAGACATAAGCGCTGAAAGCGCTGCCTGACTATTCGAGCAGATCTTTATTGATTTATTGTGTTCTCCCTCCTCTAATAGGTGTCGGGCACACAATTCCATGGCTGGTATCCCTGCCTGAAACACTGTTGTGAATCCGCCCAGACTCTCTGCTATGCTGATGCCATCCGATCTCCCGTACCCTCCGGAGCCCGCCCCTCCGTCGGTGTTGGATCCGTCCGTATACAGGTGCTTCCTGCCAGTTGCAGATCTTCCCCTCGTTCACCCCAGTCTGTCCATAAAGGAGCAGTCTTGGCATTATTGGTCTCACCATCGAATGGCTTGCACGACCAAAGGGAGAGCCGTGCCCTCCTGACGGTACGAGTCACATATGGGGTCCAATTGAGTGATTTGTCCACGATGACCCCTAGAAATTTTACTTTGTTGGTAAATGGGATTGTCGTCCCGAACACAGATGGCGGTTTCAGGAAGTCCAGCCTCTTCCTTCTGGTAAATAGCACAATCACTGTTTCCCTAGGGTTTATTGCTAGGTTTTCTTTTGAACACCAATTGTGTATAACATCCAGCAGCTCTTGCAACGTACTGGAGATTAGCCAGAAAGTCGTCCACTAGTAGGGACCACAGAGTGGTAAAAGGACTCCGCCCTGTGAACAACCTTCCGCTATTGTGAATCTGACAGTGTCATCGTTTAATGATGTAGTTAGTGATCAGTCTAGATTCTAACATGTTGCGAAAGCAGTTGGTTATTGTTAGTTCGACCCTTCTCGCTTTACTGGCGCTCAGTCTGTAGGTGCATTATGAAGGGCCCCTACGATATGTATGAAAATACCAATTGCAGCACCCTTTGTATCCAGAGTACCTTGGATTTTCTCCACTAAGTTGTGGAGTGCTAGTTCTGTTGATTTGTTACCCTGGTATGCGTACTGTTCCGTATTAAGGAGGTACGTTGTTAGCGCTCCCACCCTTATGTATAGATCTAGCAGCTTTTCCAACTTTTTCAGCAGGAACGAGGTTAGACTGGTAGAGTCTTTGATATGTAGATGACCCTCACCCTGGACCAGCAGTTTTGAATAAAGATCCATGCAAAACTCGCTCTAAAGGGCTTTGTTAATAGCAAATTCTATACATATCCGCGATTATATTATGCTCGCAACACACTGTGTATTCGACCGCCTACATTTTAATAACGCAAACATTTAATTAAATAATACAATGTAATTCCAAAAGAGCACTTTTAAACAGCCCATTGATAGAAAACACGCTATTTTTTTCAATTAAAATAGAACTTAGTTAACATACCATACATCATTTAAGTCATATTTTATTATATTAATAGACAAATAAACCTAGAATGTTTTTATTTAATTAAATAAATAGATTATGGCGGTATTTTGCCAGTTACAAATAACGGGCTAGAGAGAGATGGAAATACTTTCCTGTTGCGGGTTTCCTAAATATGCAACCTCTAGTCTATTAAACGGATGGGTCTGTTACAATTCGAGCACTCCATCGATATGATAGATCACTGTCAAACTGTCGTCAGTGTCATGCCGAATAGTGATTTATGGGCACTTATTCAATTGAAAGGTGTGAAAGTGAAAATCCGGGGGAAAAATCTCTGGCCAATGGAATTGGTCAATAGATTTTTTGACCAATCAAGGTTGTTAATATTTTCATTGGCCATTCTATTTCAATATTTCAACCAAATAATAATTTTAATTTGAATCATAAAGTACCAAGCCAATGAGCTAAATCAAATATGGTGGGTCTGAAGCAACTTTCGTGACATTTTTTAAATATTAGAGACCTCAATGTCATACACTAGATGTCAGAGTATGTTTGAAGCTCGATCGATCAATGTTATTGCCAATTTATTTTTTGACCAATCAAGGTTGTTAATATTTTCATTCTCACTTTCACAATTTCCTACAGAATGAGGCTCCTGGAAGGTTTAAAACCAAATAATAATTTTAATTTGAATCATAAAGTACCAAGCCAATGAGCTAAATCAAATATGGTGGGTCTGAAGCAACTTACGTGACATTTTTTAAATATTAGAGACCTCAATGTCATACACTAGATGTCAGAGTATGTTTGAAGCTCGATCGATCAATGTTATTGCCAATTTCTTGACAATTTTGGATTGTCTCCAAGACCGAACGAGCATCAGTCTACCTCACTCGTCCGTGGGAATGATGGTAGGGAATGAAAAAACAAGGACAAGAGTAACTAGCGCTAATAGTTTCCTCATAAGTAATTTTACTTCCTTGTTCTTTCTGTCGCTATGGTTACTGTTCCTGTTTTACGTAAATTTTGTAATTTCTTAACTGTTTTATTTGACATGTTATTGATTGATTCATTTGGTAGCACAGACAAGAACGAGACCGATAAAAAGATAGGCATTTTTGTTTTATTTAAATTTTATTATCTGTCTCTTTTTAAACTAAAGTAACAGTTATAATGCGATCTTTGTACCATCTTTCGGTATGTTTTCACAGAGGCAAATATGTCAATGTTGTCGTATGACAATGCGTACGTTCCGCCAACGGCAGCTGCTTAGAAGTTTAGTCGGCGGACGCTGAAAATCGGCACCTGATTGGCCAATTTCAGGGTTCGCTGACTAAACTTCTCAGCTGCTGCCGTCGACGGAACGTACGCTTTTATTGAAAGTCCATAATTGGTTTCCTTGTTCAATGTCACGAGTTGAATAAAGATACAAATACAACTGCGACTCGAAAAACTTTTACCGCCGAATTTTAGAGGTTATGCATACATAACTTTATTTCAGATAGATTCAAAATAGAGATGGGGCTCTGAAGGTGGAAATTGACAGCTCGAAAAAATTTCCTAAAATAATTTCAATATAAGATAGCATAACTACGATAATCGGCACTATATGTTGTTTGCTGTGACTATTTCTATCTTTAAATTCTTATTGAGAAAACAAAGAATGGGAACATTCTAAGTATGCGCTAGAGCACCCAGCCCACCCCAAAAGATTTCTTGTTGGTGTTGTTATGCCACCGGCCTCCCGAAACATCCCCGTCCTCCCCGTCCTTCGTCGTAAATTGTTAGCGTGGCTTCGATTTTTTTATTTATGAATTATCTTTAATTTATTTATGATTTTAAACAAAAATTTAATAAAGATTTTTTTTGAAAATGAAGATTTTTGAAATTGAAATTAAAGAAATTTTCGTGTGTGTTAAGTAATTTCGTGTGATAGCTACGTGGGTAATGGGGATGAGCCTACATAGTATATAGTAGGGGACAAGGATGAGGGCTGGTGACTGTTCCTGTTTTACGTAATTTTTGTAATTTTTTAACAACTCTCATAGGATTCATATGCTAGCGCTACAAGGATTTGAGGAACCACTAAGTTGAGTTTCATGTCTCATACTTTCTGCTCGTCAGGTCCCCACTTGACAGGAGTTCTTTGTTGTTTCCACCAGTTTGTGCTGTTTGCTAAAGGGTGCTTGTTTACAAATATTCTGTGGGTACTGTCAAACTTTTTGGCACTAGTAGTGTTTTCGTGGGTTTGCAACTTCATTAAAGAACATTTACCTAATTCACAGAACATCTTTTAAAAGAGAAAAGGTGTCTTGATTCATAATTAAGTGTAGTTATTGACATACCTTGAGAACACGTTGTTGCCAAATAAAGATTAAACAGATTTTAATAGAACTCATAAAGTGCATTCAAACCGCTTTTTTAGAAACCGCCAAGCTCTTGATCTGTATGGGATTTTTTCCTATCAGTTGTTTTCAAACAATCGGATTGATCTTCCATGATAGGCCATATAATCAGGTTATAGCGTCATAGCACATATTATAGCACATAGTGTCAATACCCTTGTGTATAGTATATTTAGTGGTATTGGTAGAGAGTAGACTAAGCTCAGTGACGTCGCAAATGTAAAATCGACAGTGACAGGGTGCTACGTCAAATCACTGAATTTGACCATTCCAGAATTACGTCAATTGACAAGAATGCCCCCAAGGCAATATGGAGGAATAGCCCATTTAAATATCAGGCGGATCTTAACACTTGATCTTGATCATCATATTTCAAGTTTGATTTGAGCTATATTTATAATATATTCCTAAATTGTCTCTTTTAGGTAAAAGCTTCAAGACAGAACTTATAGTTTTGTAGCTGAAATACAAACAAATATGCTCTTCATAAGTAATAAACGGTTGCGGTGTTGTCCAGCATTATTAAGGTTCCCATGACGTAATGTTGTCGTCAGCGCACGTCATACAAGCTTCATAGCGACTTAAAGCCGAACCGGATATTGATTTTGTCTACTGTTTTTGGTTTTTGTTAGCTTGGAAGTTAAGTTTTAGAATATTTGATTGGATTAGAAGTGACAACTCTTTTTGCAATAATTTGACATAAGACGTCATGACGTCACCGTGACGTTACTTCCGGCGCATATCGTCACCAGTTTAAAGGTTTCCACTGCTAAAAAGAGTGGCCAAAACAGTATAACAGTAGGGGGTCTCCATATTAGCTCAATGATCTAACGTCTCAAATTTTAATAAGAAGTCAAATTTGAGGGCTTTAACTGCCTTTAATGGAAAATTTCAAACTAGTAGTTAAGTGTGTCTGTGATTTGAATTCCCATAATTAATTAACGAAATCGAACATCAAAAAAGGTTTTATTGGTTAACCAATGACCCAGAAGCTATGGACAGAACCAACAAATGCAGACATTTTCCTAAAATTAGTCCCATTTTTTGTAGGATTGGAATTAAGAAGTAATAAAAATAATGACAGTGACTATTGTTTTGAAGTAACTTGACACCAAGACGTCACTTCCGGCGGATATCACCGCCATTTTTAAGGTTCCCACTGTTAAAAAGGGGGTTCAAAACTGTAAAACAGGAGGGGTCTTCAGATCCAATATACTAGCTCGTTTGGTTTAACTTTATATGTCCACTCAGGGCCGTAGCTACAATGGAGTAGACGGTTAATAACTGTAACCCGACCTGTAAAACCTCACTTCGTCATTTCAAGTAACGATTGTGAATATTGTGATAGTGCGAGAGCAGTGGAGTCATGAGGTGTTCTTTCCCCGAAGGTCGACAACACTTGTCTCAACTAGAAGAACTTTATTGTCACTTCAGTTTTTGGCCTTTACATAGAAGGCAGGTAAACCATAACCCTTTATAAAGTTATAGACAAGGACATTGTACATTAGGTAAAAACTAGAAGATGGCTGCCAGGCCGCCCCTGCTCGTCAATGCTCGGTGTTGCCAATCTTCTAAGATATAAAATCCAGACTCTCGTGTATTTTTACGATTTTTTGGTTATTTTTGTGAATATCACAGTGAGATAGCATAATATAATCTGAATGTTGTAACAGTTTGGTTTTGCCATTAGAATTATATAAATAAATTTACCTTTTTGATTGCTCTTTGGCCTCATTACACTCAATAACTTTACCGTCTGGACCTTTTTGCTATTTGCCTTATTAGATAATTTTCATCTTGCAGTTATTTTGGGTTTATTTACATTTGCCATTATTTTATAAGGTTATTAAGCACAGCTGTTTTATGACCAGAGAAGTAAAGTCTAAGGGATTATTAATATCCATTTCAATTCTATCTGAAGTTTGGTGTCAAACATGGCGGACTTCCGGCCCAGAAACGGGACCATTTTCTTGGGAAATGTCTCCACTTGTTGCTCCTCTTCGGTTGCCGTCTGACAGTGTTGACAGTGACTTTTAACTTCTTCTTCCGTCATTATTTTTCGTTTTCTTGTCTTGGAATTTGCTGCCGGCGTGAAGGTTGGTCGTTGCAAAAGAAAAGTTTGTATCTTATCTCGGGCATCCTGAGGATTTTTCGACTTTTCTTGGAATAAAATTTCGTTGCTTCGCGCGGCCGAAATTAACGTTTCGTTACGGGATTTTGCCGACCAACCTCACTTGAAAAATACCTTGCTGGTAAGCATTTTTATGGCGTATTATTGGATCCATTACAAGTAGTTTTTTTTGTAATTTAATTTATTAGATTGCGAGTGTTTGAGCGTCAACTGCGCAGTTCTATTTTGGTGTGGGACGACCCACTTCAGAGAGATTTTAGTGGTGGTTTGTGTCCTCCTTGGAGGCAAGTCTTCCAGCCATGTGCCTTCAATGATTTCATTACTAGCATTTCCCCTTTTTCTTGCTATTCTTCTGCTTTTCGAATATTAGAGATTGTTGTAACCCTAGATGCTAGGTAGGGGCTTGAACTGCACACAGCAAACTTGCTTGGGGCTCGGAAACATACCACCCAATACTCCCTTATCTAAGCCACTGGTCCAACTGCTTGTGCCACCTTCCTTGGCCTGGACCCAGTGTTTGTGAGATTGTTGCAACCACTGTAGCTATCGAATCAACTCCGGACTACTGTCACTGACTCACTCTGACCGACATCCCTAGTGAGACTAACAGGACAGTGGACTGTTGCAACCCCATACCCCCCCCCCCTACAACATATGTAAATTAGTGGTAAGACCTTTTGACTGATTTATGTAACTTATTACGCATCTTACTTTATTTTGCCTCGTTACGTATAACATATATAGCATATTCTGGAGTGAACTCTTGCTGTGGCCCAAATTTATTAAGGTTTCCCTTCCACCTGTGAGGCGTCCTGTTAAGTCTGTGAACAACAGGTAGCGCACCCACACCTATTAGCCGAGCTTTATCTGAACCACCTCACAGCCTTGATTTATTGGCGACAGCAAGTTTTTACCTTAGTGGGCTTTTGGCCACCATTAAATATAGTCACCACACACACTTACCACACCTACCATTGTGTATTGTTAAATTTATCTGTTTTTACATACACCACGTCAAACAGGGCTTTTATTTCGTCATTGTCTTTCTTATGAGAATAAACCGTCTCAATGTGAATGTGAATAATATAAAGTAACGTCACAGGACACTTGACGCCCAAAAATCCGCCAGTCCGATGAAAGACGTTTGCACTTTTTCTTTGCATTTACTCAAATTTGGAGACATCGTACGGATTTCATTGAACTGACGGATGCATGAGATTCCAGTTTTACCTCAAATGACGTTTTGCGAATTGATATGGTCGATGTGGCCGTGAAGCATACAAACATGGCGGATTCTGGTCAAAGCAATATTTACCAATCACTGCTACCACTTGTAGGAAAATCTCGGCAATTGCTTGCTACCTCCATGGTATACCAGACAACCAAACTCTGGTTCTATAGAAAATTAGGAGCCCGAATAATTTATTTATGGGTCTGTTTTGATCTGGCAGTAAGAAGAAATTGTCTTCCAAATTTTTAAATTTCCATCTGGGATAAAACTCAATTCCGTGTCCGTGCATTTCATTACAAATTCTTTATAAATAAGGAAGTTTTAGTGTCGCTGTCAACACTGCTCGTCCCCTTCTCATGACGTGGATCGTCCTGCCATGCGACCTGTTCGAGGCAACCCAAAATACACATTCCTGAATAGACCACTTAAGCAAGAGATAATAGTGTATTTTATTATTTTTGGTATGGCTAACATCTAATGTTGACTTCATTCTAATTGAGGAACTTTGTAATACCAATATTTTACTTTTACACTCTTTCTACATATTATTCTCACCATAACGCGCTTTTTTTTTTTAATCAGCTGACTGATGACAAATGAAAGATAAACTTCCTTGACGTTTTTTTTAAGGTGCTGTTGCCAATATTTATTTGCCCATTTTACTAAACAAAGCAAAGTGATGCGACCCATAGCCAGACCTATTACGGCCGGGCCTTTTCATTTACAAAATTTTGCTCTTCGTAGTCAGGTTAGGCCAGGTCCAACCAGGTCAAATCACCTTAGGTCGGTTATCCGTTCAGGTTAGTTCAGTTTTACTCTTCCTTTGATTAGGTTAGTTCAGCTATCCGTCGTTTCGTTTATGCTAGTTTAAGATAAGCGGAGGGGTGCTGCGACGTAGCGGCCCATTGGCCTCGTTAGTTACTTATTAGTAATTAGTAGTTTGTTTTATTTCATTTCCATGTGCTACCGCATAGTTGTGGCTAATGATAAAGGAAAGGATTTTCTCAGTCAGTCTCATATGACCGATCACCTGAGAAAATCCTTTCCTTGTCGATTAACCGTCGAGAACGGCTTCAGTTTTGCTAATGATAAACTCAGACGTTTGGCATCACTGTTAGTACTTCCATCTTTACTCTCAGCTTGTAAAGAAATCGCATCAATTTCGACGTAAAGTTACAATCTTTTCTTTTCTCATTTTTCAGTAAAAAGTGGTCTAGCCAACGATTGTTTTTTCTTTTCATCTGTTCCACAGACGCTCCACAGCTACTCTGTGTAAAAAAAAATATTGAAAATCGAGATTTACAAGCACTTAGTAATTATAAAACTTATAAACAAAGACATTGTAAATAGGCTAAACATTAGAAGATGGCTGCCGCCGCTCAGTGATTCATTAGAACCACTCTACTGTTCACTAGAGTGCCTGAGAGTGAGCCATAAAGTATTATCGTTTTCTATTAGTGCAAGTGCCTCCATGTTTTTTTTTTCAAAAATCACATTTGTTTTTCAAAGGTCAATTTGTGCTATATGGCATATTCTGGTCGCAGCCCTACAATGCTCTGAGAGTATTGCCATCCATTAATTCTGATTGAGAAAACAAAGGATGGGTATACTCTCAGTGCAGACACCGAAAACTTTAATTTCTTCGGGAGTATTCGCGGACCTCCGAGATGGTTATTCGTCATACGAACTTTACGTCATATACAAAACTGGCAAGGTAATCAAAAATGACCTGAAATTTAAAAACAGGATTGGAAAAATTTGGGAATAATGGAAAAAATCTCAAGAGTTGCGCGTTGAGATATTAATATGAACGTAACAACTACAGACAACCTGTCAACGTACAAACTGATGAGGGTTAAGAGTTTACTAAAGCAAATATAAGCTTATCCGCTTCTAAACCCTAATCAATTATAGTTGCCAAACATAAAACGCAAAACCAATGTCCGCCCACAATATCCGCCCATAAAGCGGGCTGATACCATTAGAGACCCTTTTTAAACTAACATTCCACAGTTGATAGGGTTGGAATTCCAAATGGCTTTTCTGCATTTACGGAATCATTTCGCAACTGGTTTCCTCCGGTTGTATTTTACGAGCCCCTAACGGAATTTCATGAGGCCGTAACGTTACAATTGAGCCGTTTCGGAATTTTGTTCGCGTGTATTAATCGCTTCTTCCTGCATGTTTGAACATGCACGTTTGCCATTTTGCGTGACGTGCACCGCAATAATGACCCACAGGAGTTCAGAGAAGTTCACATTCAATAATTTCACACTCAATAACAAAAAACAAATTTAAAAAAATACAAACACTTACCTTTGAGAGCTGAGTGACGATTCTGGAACTCTAAAATCGGGCTGACCACTGCAAATTTAAAGCACTGGGTATAGACCTCAATTAATAAAAAAAAAGGCAACTAACCTTTCCGTAGCAGTGCTGGGTCCTGGTTCAGGTCCTGGAGGTTCTTCAGTATCCATGGTCATCTTGCATTCACGCTCTAACGTGTCGTTTAATAAGTCGTCAGCTCTCGGAAAATGTGTTATCTCAATTTCCGCTTTCCAAAGAGTTTCTTGGTTTAATTCCGGATTTTCTTGCACGCTCGAACGGCCGCTTCTAATATCTGAAAAAGCGCAAAGAAAAATATGATATAAAGGAATTACTTTGGGAAAGTTTTATTGCTTATGGTAGGTTTTAAGAGCTCGCTGTGTTTATTAGAGTATTAACTCAACTCGGAGAGTTTGGTTGAAGTATGGCGTGGAATTAAAAACAAATAATTCAGCAAAAATTAATCTACCGAACCAAACAGTACCCGAAAAAACTACTTTTTTAAAGTAATTTAAAAATCACCAGAATTTTCTTTTTTCTTCACACCAAATCACCAAAGTGGAAAGTTTCAATGTGAAAACTGAAATTACAACTTGTATGTGCAGCCCCCTGAAACCTCCCCTTAAGTGACAATGATCTTCAACCCTATTCTTAGTTGGGTGCACAAACATGGCAATTTTTAGCACTACTAATTTCCAAAATTAGCAATTTTAAGTTAAATATTTAAGAGTCGAACTATTAGTAGCGCGTACAACAAAATGGTATTCCCATGCAAAACAAAGGACTATCCATCTCTGGTTCACATTGAACAATATCCGATTACCAAGTACTTGTTAAGTGACGACCCGACTCATAATCATCCAATAACGACGTGTTCGGATAAAAGGAGAATCAATTAACGTGACAACGCCGTTGAAGGTCGTTAAAGGCTGTCCTTCACTCGTATGTCCCCTCTGCATGACAAAGGTTGACCCCAGTTTGCGATCGACACGGCTTAATTCCACCGCCAACACAAAATCGTGGATTAGCATTTAGCGCGGCTATATATAGTTTGGTTCTAGATTCTAGAGATTTACCGGAAAGTAACTGTCATTATCGGAAACATTACTAAGATAACGAAGGCCTTCACGGCCGATGCATCTTCCACAACTGCGGCGGAGATTATCAGGGGCGAAATGATATCACCGACGCAAGTGAAATCTTATCGAGCATTGCATCATCGTCTTTGATAATGTCCGCCGCAGTTGTGAACAAAACGTCAAGAGGAAATTAAACTATACCACGGAAACAATTTCGAATTTGTTACTACAACATTTATGTTTCCGAAGCATTTTAAGTATGATGTGCAACAGAGCACACCTAGAAGAAATATAACTTATCTCAACTGCTATTGTTTCGATTAATTCAATTAATGGTATGTAAGTTGTGAGATTGTGGTAAAAAAAGTGTCTACTGTTCAAGCATCCCACCACGATTTTGTCTGTTGTAAAAGAAAACAGACAGGAGAACTGCCATCTATGGCTGTCACTAAGATTTTTGTTATCATGTATATGCTCTCGCAAACATTTGAAATGGCGTTCGTGAACTTAGTCACAATCAATAATTATAAAATATAATATTGTGCAATATTATATTATGTACGCTCGAAAACTACTTAATATTCACGAAACGCACCCATATCAGTTTCCACATTAGCAAATAAAAACGGCAACCCCAAATCCAGATGCGTAAGTTATGAGAGCTGACAATAAGGGGATGTGTCTGTGTGTGTGTGTATAGAGATTCAAAATTTCAGACATTCTAATGAATCCCTTAATTAGTGGTTTTAGTAATAATGGGGGTTTGGAAGTTGGTCTGGAATAAGAAATTTAATTTTGGTCGCTATTATCTGGAGAGATGGATAAGTTCAGGTGAGGGACGCTTCTGCAAGGTAAAGTTTAATTGGTGGGGATGTATTTGGGGATTGATTTATAACTGGAAAGCGCTTCGGGATAAGGTTGGATGGGATTTAGCATAATATATAGGTGCTTTTTAAGAAACTGCCTAAGTCGTTCTTTATACATAAAGTTTGGTGTAAGTATGGTGTGGATTAAGATAACCTGCGGCTGTTCGCTGCTATTTTTAAAGTCTTCAGTAAAATCAAGTCTATTGAAGGTTTTTAACGTAATACAGTAAAGAATTTTGGCAACGTGCTGTGTTTCAAAGCTATTATTTTGATTCTTGAGATGATGTACAAAAAATCAGGTGAAACTGGGTGTTCCGGACTTGGAAAATGTACCATGCATTGCACTCAGGGGTCAAACGGTGCACCGAACCACAAGATTTGAAATGTATGGGTCATCTGCCTGACAGAATTTATTAACCATTCTTTTATTATTGATATCAAGTATGCGAAGGAAATTTGACTTTGACATTTTTAATGTCTCTTCTCAACATGTGCTGAAAGAAGATAGGTATAAAAAAATAAAGATTTCCAAGGTAACAAGAAGTCAAAAATAAGGGAATGAGTTATAGTCTGGTTACTCTGCTGTGTAGCCATCTGAGCGTGTAGGTCTAATCCTCGGTCACCCACGTCTGTGTTAAGAGACAAATATAGTAAAAAACTGTTGGATTCATAGATGGCGCCACGTATACTGTATACACTGCTATTCCAGCAGGAATCGGAGCCAATCGTTATATAGAAGTCCAATGTCGATCAGGTTTGCGGTAACAGCGAGACCAGTTTATGGTTCGTCTGCCTGACAGAGAATATATTGTGATATACTCTTCTATAGAGACGCCACCTGACGGTATAGATCAAAACTTCGGCAACTGGCCTGTGTAAAACGACAAATAGTTTCTTTTTTCAATGCAGACATTTGCGTGCCTTTTGTGGAAACACAAACTACCCTTAGATGGCGTCACGTATACGATGAACCGAGCATAGCAGAGACACTTTATCAAAGGCAAAGTGGTTACGTGTTTTTATTTTCATTATTTTTTTCCTTGATTTTTATTCTAATATTAACATTTTTTATGATTATTTTCGCCTTAATTGTTTAAACCATCCTCCACTTCCCGTATATTTAATTGTACACTTTTTAATCTGTTTTTTACTATATCTTTTATTTCGTTATCTACCTAATTCCTACTATTCTCGCACTGACTTTTCTCCTTTCCTTATAGAATTCTGTTTAACCGTTTTCTTTTTTCCTTCTACTATGTTTCTTACAAATTCTTTAAATACTTTTTAGTACTATAATGAATGTTTTCTTTGTCGGCTCTTTTTTATATATTTTTTTCTCTCCTTAAGTAGTCTCTTGACACTTTTGGTTGTTGAGTTTTTTAATTTTCATAATTGTTAATTTTCCTTTTTTTGTTCTTTCTCTTCAAAGTTTCAAATTTTCGGGAATATTTTATTCTCAATTTTTTGGCCTCATCGACTTTTTTATTTCTGAGTTAATCGTTTTAAAATCTGTGGTATGTTTTGTTTTATTGCTTCATATTATTCTTGCAATCTTTCTTTTTGCTTTCCATTACAAAAATTTCTTCAAGATTCTCTGCAACTATTTTCCTCTCAATCTAAAGTATTTTCTGCGCCTTGAAACCGTGGTCCAATGGAATTTCTTCCTGACGTTTCGTCTACAGCTGCGGAAGACTTTATGAAAGCGAGGTTTCGACGCACTTGAACTATGTCATAGAACTCGCTTCCAGCCCGCATTTAGAAACGTAATTTCTTCCTTTCTGTTGAAATTGTTGTCGTGTTTAAAGATTTCAATGGCCTCTCTCGTTAGTCGCTGATAGTATTACAAAGAAGCAAAAAGACATAAAATTGCAGCATTCTTAGAAATGGTCGGACGATGACCGGTTTAGTAACCATGCGCTAATTGACCCAAATTTAAAAACTAAACCTTGCAAATTTGTACAACATGTGGAAAAATGTGCTGACTATAAAGAAAGTTAGCACGAGCGTTTTTGAGAGAAAAACGGCAGTGTTAGTCTGAGTGCTCACGAAGAGAGTCCGGTTTTGGGGGGACTTAAGAGGAGTCGGTGCGGGGAGTCGTGTTGGGGCTGGTCGGAGGTTGACATTACGCCGGAAGGACGAACGACCACCATCAGGTACCAGCCCATTGTTTTAAAAGTAGAAAAGAAAATTGTTTTTAGGGACTCGCGAATGGAGTCTAGTTTGGGGACTTGCACGAAAACTTGCACTTAGGCAATACTCCAAGATTTTGAGTTCGGGTTTTTGGGGAACGTTACATCAGATAGACGAACGGTCACCCTCGGGAAATACTAAGTTGTTTTCTTAAATTCGCTATCTAGTGAGTAGAAGAAGTAAAGAAGCCACAAGTATCGATAAGTGCGTAGGGCCCCACTAAACAACCTTCGTGGCGTCAAGTTTACGGTCCTCCTCTACCTGCCGGACTATGTAAGAACCACTTTGTTGGTAATTGTGTATAATTTTTGGATAGTCTATTTTCTTAAAGTGGTTAGGGTAATTTTAAGGCACAGAAAATCTGATGTTATTTTAGATATAAACCCCCTTGTTTTGAAAGCCCCATTCAGTGAGTAAATCAGCAGAGGACCTTTTGGGGGAGGTAACGACCACCTGATACCCGGTAGAAGTTAAAGTGTAAATTAACGCACATTCAAAAGTAGCAATTTTGCATATAATACGATCGCTCATAGTTATTAGTGACAATAGAAACGCTGCCATTGATATAAGATATCCACTTCGTTGAAAGGATGTCGTGACCTGCAGAGAGAGCGTGCTTTGCTACTGCTGACTTTTGTGTTTGTCCCAGCCTGCAACTCTTCTCATGTTCCGTAATCCTTGTGTTGACACTGCGTTTTGTGGCGCCAATGTATACTGAGCCATGGGTAACGACCTCTTTTTCAATGAGGTGGATATCTTATATCAATCTCAGCGTTTCTATCTGAGACTAATGAGAGAGGTCTCAAGGATTGAGATCTTCAAAAATGACAACAACTTCAACAGGAAGGAGAAAATTACGTTTCTGAATGCAGACTGGAAGCGAGTTCTTACGAATTACTCCAAGTGCGGAGAAACCACTACCCTCTCCCCAGTCCCTCCACTGAAGCGCGACGGCGGGGGAATAAATATCATGGAGCACAGTCGAATCAGTCAACGTCGAGAAGCACGGGAGATCACTTCGCCCATTGCCCCAGCGCCTTTGATAATGTCTGCCGTAGCTGTGGACGAAACGTCAGGAAGAAATTCCATTGGACCCCAACTTCAAAGCCCCCCCCCCCTTCTTCTCAATCAAATACTAGGTTTTTATTAATTTTGAGAAAAAACTGGAAGTTAATTTTTCTTCTGGAAATTAAATTTTTTTTTTTAATATTCGTCAACAGTGAATATGATTTGTTGTTTACTCTACCCTTTCCTAATTTAGCTAAATGTTCCTTTATATCTTCTTTTACTTCATTAGAATTTCAGTGAGGTTTCCTTTCAGTTTTAGGTTTTTTTGTCTTCAATTTAATAGCTAAGTTTATAATAAACGTTATTGTGTTAAGTATTGATTTTTTTCTAGTCTTCTTTTATCTTGCAGTCTGTTAGTCTGTACCCTGATGTCCGTTTTATTATTTTTTAATTTTATCCTCCACACTTTTATTATAATCTTCATTTATTTTGTTTTCCGTTTATTATTGTATTTGTTTTTCTTCCGCATTCTTCTAATTACAGCTGGATTTTAAAAACAACACAAAATTTTAAAAATTCTGACTCCAAAAAATGTACGATATTTTTAAAACAAAATAAAAATAAATCTGTATTTTTACAATTTTTTTTTTACCGACTGTTACTAAATTCGCATTTTTTAGCATACTGCATGTTTTTAATTATGTGTTTTAAACAGTTTTTTCATGATTTTTAAATGTTAAAAGTATCAAAAAATTTGTATTCACACTTGAAAGAAAATTGCGATATTTTTAAGATTTAAAAATAAAAAAAAAATTAATGTATATTTTTGCAGTTTTGCTTTTTTTTTTGCTTCTAATTACTGTACATATAGGGTGTTCCATAACTATAGAAACACAAGGCTCGAGGAAATAGCACATGTAAAAATAAGACATTAGGCATCACCGAGTTACCCGTCTCAAATATTTCTACTTAGGAAACTACAGAGTGACACAACAAACAATTTTTTTTTGAAAATCTTAGTGTTGCGTAGTTTTTCCTCTTACTAATTTACAAAAATTCAATAATTTATATTAAATGACTATCAAGATATTACTGATTTTTTAACAAAAAAAAAGTTTGCCCACCCTGTATTTATTTACTGCAACTTTTTTTTTTACTTCACAGTGTCCCAATACAGTCGTATGTGAGAAAAAATCTGACAAACCCAGCTTGTTCAGGGTAAACTTTTTTTACTTTATAAATAATCAAACATTTTTGGGATCTGCATTTTTCAAAGTTTGTGTTATTTTAAAAAATTTGCAAATTGATAAAAAAACTTTGGGACGCAATATTTCAAAAATGCAGGTTTCAAAGAACAATTATAGAGAGTGTTGCATAACTATAAGGAAAGATGTGAGAAAAAAATCTGACAAGCCCAGCTTGTTCAGGGTAAAATTACACTCTGTATAATTGTTCTTTGAAACCTGCATTTTTGAAATATTGTGTTCCAAAGTTTTTTATCTATTTGTAAATTTTTTAAGATAACACAAACACAAAATAAAAAAATGCAAATTCCAAAAATGTTGGGTTATTTTTAAAATGAAACAAAGTTGTAGCTAATTTTACCCTGAACTTGGCTTGTCAGATTTTTTGCTCACAGCTTTCCTTATAGTTATGCAACACTCAGTATATGTGATCTCTGAAACCTGCATTTTTGAAATATTGTGTTCCAAATTTTTATTATCTATTTGTAAATTTTTTAAGATAACACAAACTTTAAAAAATGGTGATCTCGAAAATTTTTGATTCTTTATAAAATAAAGAAAAGCTGGGTTTGTCAGATATTTACTCACATACTTTCCTATAGTTTCGGGACACTCTGTAAATTTTTTTTTGAAAACTGTATTTTTTAAATGTTTTGTTTCAAAGTTTTTTTTATTTATTAGAAAATTTTCAAAAATAAGACAAACTTAAAAAAAGTAGAGCGCAAAAATTATGAATTATTTATAAAGTAAAAAAAAGTTGCAGTAAGAAAATACAGGGTGGGCAAACTTTTTTTTATTAAACAAATCAGTAATATCTTGACAGTCATTCAATATAAATTATTGAAATTTTGTGAACTAGTAAAACGAAAAACTGCGCAACATTAAGATTCTCGAAAAAAAAATGTTTGTTGGGGCACTCTGTATTTTCCTAATTAGAAATATTTGAGGTGGATAAGTTGATGATACCAAATGTCTTATTTTTACATGTGCTATGTCCACCAGTCTTGTGTTTCTGTAGTTATGGGACACCCTGTATGTACCTTATATTTTGGTTGAAGTGTGAAAAAAATTTTTTGTTACTTTTAACATTTAAAAAATAATAAAAAACTCTTTAAAACACACAATTTAAAAATTGCACGTTTGAAAAAAAAATGCGAATTTAGTAATAAGCAGCAAATACATTGAAAAATTGCAGATTTATTTTCATTTTTTTTTTAAATATTGTTATTTTTTTTGGAATCTAAATTTTGCGCTATTTTTAAAATGAAAAATTGGATTTTACATTTTTAAATTAAACGTAAAAAAGGAAAAATCCAGCTGTAATTAGAAGAATGAGGAAGAAAAACAAAAACAATAATAAACGGAAAACAAAGTAAATGAAGAGCATAATAGAAGTGTAGAGGATAAAACTAAAAACAATAAAAGGGAAATTAAGGTGCAGAATAACAGATAACTCAACAAACTCAATAAAATAACGTTTATTTTAAACTTGCTATTCAAATGAAGACAAAAAGACCTAAAACTGAAAGGAAACCTCATTGAAAATCTAATGAAGTAAAAGAAGATATAAAGGAACATTTAACGAAATGAGAAAAAGGTAGGGTAAACAACAAATCATATTAACTGTTGAGGAATATTAAAAAAAGAGTTTTAATTTCCACAAAAAAATCAACCTGCAGTTTTTTCTCAAAATTAATAAAAACCTAATATTTGATTGAGAAGAAAGGGGGGGGGGCTTTGAAGTTGTGGTCCAATGCAATTTCTTCCTGACGTTTCGTCTACAGCTACGGCAGACATTATCAAAGGCGATGAGGCAATGGGCGAAGTGATCTCCTGTGCTTCCTGACGTTGACTGATTCCGCTGTGGTCACTTCCGTCGTACTTATTCCCCCGCCGCGCCATCGCGTTGCAGTTGACTGCACTTGGCCTCTCTTCCTTCTCTTCCGAAAAGGAGGTCGTGACTTGTGGCTCGGTATACATTGGCACTACAAAATCAGCAGTAGCAGAGCACGCTCTTTCCGAAGGTCACGACATCCTTTTCAACGAGGTGGATATTTTACATCATTCACAGCGTTTCTATCAGCGTCTAACTAGAGAGGTCATTGAGATCTTTAAACACGACAACAATTTCAACAGGAAGGAGGAAATTACATTTTCCTACAAGCGGTAAAGTCGCTTTACCGCACGCATTTGCATGCGGGAAGTAGTATTTTACCGCACGTGTGCGGTAAAAAATTTTACCGCACCCAAAGCCAAATTACATACAATTTGAAGCTTTATTAATCTGAGTGTTACTTTTGCATAATTTTATTGTTCTTGTGGTATTGCTTTTTGCTGAGTTGCACTATTAATTAGGTACCTACCATGCGTGCGTGCGTGTAAAGGTTAACCCACATTCATATTTAATTGAACTTACAGAAGACAACAAAATTAACACACATGCGCTCATAGGAAATTAACTATCCACGCCGAGAAATTAAAAAAAAAAGTTGGTCCTCACCGGTATTCGAACCCACGACCTTAATTTCACAAAGTAGGTGTATCAACTACGACACCATGTATTTCTTATATTGACATGTGTTAAACCAAAATAAGTTCGGATTAATTAAAATTTGACAAATGTCAGTTTTGGTGTTTGGGAGTGCTTTACCGCACTCGATTGTGATGATTGCTAAATTTCAATACTTCAATTGCGCCAAAAACCCGCTCTATCACTACCCCCACCCCAGTCACTTTACTGTAGCGCGACGGCGAGGGAATAAATACCAAGGAGCTCACCACAGTCGAATCAGTCAACGTCGGGAAGCGCACGGAAAATCACTATGCCCATTGCCTCATCGCCTTTGATAAGGGCTGCCGCAGCTGTAGACGAAACGTCAGAAAGAAATTCCATTGGACCACGACTTCAAAGGCCGGAAAGCACTTTAGATTGAGAAGAAAATAGTTGCAGAGAAACTTGAACAAAACTTTTGTAGCGCAGCAAAGAAAGCAAAAAAAGATTGCAAGAACAATAATGAAGCAATAAAACAAAACACACTACAGATTTTAAAACGATTACCTCAAAAATAAAAAAGTCGATGTGAGGCTCAAAAATTGAGAATAAGAGCATTCTTGAAAAATCTAAACTTTGAAGAGAAGGAACAAAAAAAGGGAAATTAACAACAATTATGACAATTAAAAAACTCAACGATTAAAAGTGTCAAGAAGCTATTAAAGGAGAAAAAAATATATATAAAAAAAGCCGACAAAGAAAACAATCGTTAAAGTACTAAAAAGTAATCGAAATTTTGAGCTTTTTGCAGAAAACAGTTTAAAATATACAAAACGGCAATATTTATTAATTGGATATTGAAAACTAATCTGTTTTCTATATTTCCAAAATATTGGAGCTGTTAAGAAGTAAGTAAACAGAAACAACTACTCCGAGGGCTAATATCCGTACCGGCATTGAATTACACTGCTTGTTTCAAAGCTCATTTTATAAAGCAAAAAAATATATTAAAATGAATTAATAAAGTAATAAAAAATCACTGCTGAAAAGTCAAAAAAAATATTAAATTTTTTGCAAAGAATATAGAACTAGAGTTTAATTAAGATATGCGAAATTATCTACAACTTTTTTTTATTTTAAGAATTACCAAAAATTATTGGAATTTGCGTTTTTTTATTTTGTTTTAGTTTAAAAATTAGTATATAAAAGAACTTTTATATTAAAACTGCTGGTACCAAAAGAAATTTATACAGAGTGTTCCATAACTACATATAAGAAAAGTTCTTATCACTTATTTTTTACTTAAAAAAAATCAACAAAAAAAAACAAATCTGCACATTTTAAATTTTCGGTTTGGTGTATATTGCTATAATGTTTGATCTTTTAAACTCTACTGTTTTTTATTTATTTATCTATTACGTATTATATTGATTTCTGATGAAGATACAAAGCAGGATACAGAAACGATAAAAATATTAATGGAACAATGGATTTTATTGTTTTCTCTTTACCTTCTCAAGCTCGGACCCAAACCCAAAAAACCTACTCGTATTATTTTTTGCGTTTAAACTTCTGCAGATTGAAAAGTGGATAGCAGGTATAGGGCAAATAAACAGCTACTTGTGAATACACCAACGTTTCGATCTTTATTTAGATCTTCTTCATTTAGATCAACTCTATTTAGTTTGAGAAGTCTGTTAACTAGGCTAGATGTATCTCAATATGCCGTCTCAAATTATTATGGACTGGAGTGTGCCATGGAATCCAGATGTTTTGCCCCCCTATAAATTTTTGGCAATGACATTGAGTGAATTTGGCAAGTAAATGAGGTTACAAACTTGGCAAATGTCTAAAATATTTGTAAAACGTTGCCAAATTAATAAAAAATTAATTATCAATCAATACAAAATGGGTAGGTGAGGTAAAAAACCCAGCATGTTATAATTGATAATTAGTTCATGGGACATCCAAAGGACTGCTGATATAAACTCGAACAGCCGAACATCATCATATTTTGGTGCTAACTTAATGGACAATTAAAGAAATATGCAGAAGCACCTCTTTCTTAAGCCGGCTTCCCACGGACCGTGGTAGCACGGGTCGTCCGCGTCTGTACGGACCAACAAGCCGTGGGAAGGGGGTGGCGCGGTCCCGTCCGTGGATGCCTGTTAGTATCCGGATCGAGTCGGTAACTTCAAAGGGCTTCCTGGTGTTGCCTTTTGTCTTTTACGACTCTGTGGGTCGGTCATAAAACGATGCTCGATTTCTTGTTGATTTGTATAAATTCTTGCAAAAGTTGATTGCACATTTTTTACTTTTTTTATTTTTGCAGTTTTTTAAAAAGACAGCGGGTCCAATTATTTTCAGCTGTGAGGAAAATGCTTAGAGCCTCACTTTTAATTTAAGACTTTGTGGAATTATAAAACCAATTGCAAATTTTCATTTCTGGAGGGAGGCTTTATAGGTATACCGAAATCAGTAAGATTGCAAATATTTTTTACAGCAAAGTTATTTCTCTTAGAAAGAAAATATCTAAAATCTAAATTTTTAAAGTAAAATGGAGTAGAGAAATGAATTAACTTTTGAATTTTTAAGTTTATATGAAGGAGAATCCGCGTTGTGAGACTCAAAAAATCCTCAACGCAGAAATAAAAACGACGTTTATGATGCGTGGAATCGAATCAAAAACTTGTGTTGTTC
This sequence comes from Taphrorychus bicolor, assembly GCA_951812265.1. Taxonomy (NCBI): domain Eukaryota; kingdom Metazoa; phylum Arthropoda; class Insecta; order Coleoptera; family Curculionidae; genus Taphrorychus; species Taphrorychus bicolor. The sequence continues at coordinate 33,962,036 of OX638299.1, forward strand.
ACCACAAAACGAATCAAAAACTTGTGTTGTTCACCACAAAACGAATCAAAAACTGTGTTGAAGGATGGCTCAATTCCTCTAAATAAAATAAAGAAAAAGAAAGACAATTTAATGTCAACTTATAGGAAGCTAAGAAGTAAGGATCTTTGTTGTGCGCGTTTGATTCATTTAACAAAATAATTCCTGCAGCACACACACCGATTTTCTTTTGGCGAGATAACATTTTTTATATGTACTGGCTCTCTCGTGGTCAATTTCTTAACTACTGTCCCAACTTTTAAATCGTTTTTTTAACCGTTTTAAAGCCGTGGGAAAGAGTACGCCCAGGATGATCTCGTCTGTATGCGTCCGTGGTACTTCGTCCGGCCCGTGCTACCACAGGCCGTGAGAAGCCGGTTTTAAGAAGCTAGAGGTAAATTAAGCAATGACAGCTAGACATGTTACTTCTATATTTCCATTCCGAATGAATGATCGAGAGTGTGAATTTACAACAATTCGCGAAATTTGTACGATTGTATTTGAATATTATGAGTAAAAATATCCATTATTTCCATTTTTTTTTAATCCAACCATTTTTTTTTAATTTCTAAATCATAAAAACAGTATAAAATAAAATATTGTACTATGCACATCCATTAGGTGTTGTTACAGGGTACAGTACTCGTATAACTTTCTGTTACAGTGGTAAACACTTCGTACTGTAATAAGTCACCTACTGGAGTGACGTAACTTACTATTTCATAACATTAATATGCCAACATTTCACGAATGAACTAGATATAGTCGTTTTCAGGAAGATATTCATCTAGCCAGCCCTGAAAATATAGGTTTTGTAGTGGCAGCCCTTCTTCCAAAAATTTTTCAACTGAAATCTGGGGAAATTCTTATTTTCTATTGGTATCAATCACATTATGTCAAAATTTAAGAAATGGCATCACCCTTACTTTCTATCCTTGTCTTCTGCATGTATTTTGAGAAAGAGAGCGCAATATTACGTCCGTCAATTCCTTGGATGCAATATGCATCTTTGTAAATATTGTGAATGTAATTCTCATATTTTTTTTCTTATTCCAATTGTTGTGAGTAATTTTCAAGTAACTACACTGCATATTATCATCAAACAGTCCTTTACATGACAATTTTTATACTCAACAACTTATATAGTGAAAGCAAAAAGTGAAATAAACCTACGACCTACCCCGGATTTGATCCCTTACAGAATGAAGCTATTTTTTTACAATTTCCTTAACTCCAGTAGCAGGGCTGCAGCTGCATGCATCGACTGGTTTTTGACTTTGTATGAAGACTGTAAGCAAAGTGCTCGATGCTGAGATAGAAAGAAAAAAAGAATTGCCCAGTTTCCAGTATTCAAGTGACATTTTCAAGGTGCTACTGAATGAGTTTGTATTATCCAAATGAAGAATGACCATTTGACCATCTCAATTATCTGTGAATGTACCAAAAGAAGGATGAACTAACCTGAACAAAAAATGTGTGTTTCTCTTTATAAATTAAGAGTTCTGTTAAGTGATTGTGTGGGAACAAATTTGAGGGTGACCATTGTGATCTCAGTTATACAAAGTGCTAATTATGTAAGTTTTAATCTCTCCGAAGGATGCATATAACATTTGTCAAAACAGTTTAAAGAGTTGGTAGTCGCCAATTTGTCGATCAACCCATCTGCATACTAGTTTCGGGGTCTACTCCTCATCAGTACAGCTTTGGCTTCTCAACAAATTGGAGACCATGTGTTTGCGGCTTAAAGCCAAAATCTATGGATGCTCTGTACATCTCACCATTTGTCAAAATAACACTAAGTTTTTATATATTATCATACTCCTGCATATCATATTAGATATATTCATTTTTTGCTATTGTGATTGCTAAGGACTGGACCTCAATAGGGGCCTCTTGAAGTTTACAATCCTGGATTCTAATATTTAAATCACCATACATTTTAAGTGTTTTGTATAATGTATTACTACAAAGACCCTTAATGTGCCTTTAAAGTGGATCTTCCATTCTTAGAAAAAAGCCAGCGGCATGTGTATGGAATTATTTTCTTCTGCAAATATAATTTTTAATTATACTTTAGATTTTAACAGAAACCAAGCAGAAACCTTTTATTTTATGTCATGTCATGGTTCCTTCTCATAACTCATTTTATTAAAAATTCCAAAACAATACACGAGTGAGTTTGAAAGTTTGTATCCAAATCACAAACTCTCAAGTCCATCTTTTGAGCCCAAGGTATGTCCTAGAGCCCAAATTGAGAAAATGTTTACAAACAACTCAGTGACCTTGACCTGCTCTATACACTTCTGAAATCATGTTAAGGTAGACATCCTGTAGTGGAAAGTAAAGTCCTAATATCCAATATAAATATTTATACTATATTGTACTCAATAAAAACCACCAATATGTGTGTTGTAATTTTTTAAATATTTTCCAAAATGTGTACAGGTTGGTTGTGAAGTTTTCATAGAATAGGATAGAACAATGAAAGTAGCTGGTACTTTATTACTCCATCATTCTTGTCTCCTGATAAGTCACAGCCAACTTAATGAGTTTTTCCATTAAACACACTATACTTGTTTTGCTTTGTGTATAAAATAAAAAAGTTCTTGCAACTTCAACAGCATTTTTATTCCAGGTATAGTAAGTTAGTTGCAAAGGGGGTTCTTAATTTCAAACTAATAAATAGCCTTTACTTGTTTCTAAAAGTTACTTTGTGTTGCTAGTGTGTTGGCCAAAATGATTTTTTTAAAGGTTCTGCAATGGTTCTCTAGCATTTGTTTAAAGGTGGTAGACAATGATGTATTATTAAATGAAACATCTTAGACTTCCATTGTCTTTATTGAGTTTTTTTCACGACGTTTCGAGCAGTGGAATTTCTGCATGTTTTCAAGTTCATTTAATGGTTCTCTAGCATATTGGAACAAACCTCATATTAAATCACTACACAAATGTTTTAGTTTCTTGATATTTAGGTAGTTTAAGAAATTAAATTCTCAATTAGGCAAGACATCTTTTTGTGTAAGTAATTTATAACTTAAAATCAATAATCATATATAGTTAACAAACAAAAATACACTTCTCTAAATACCGACACGTACAACTGAAAAGGTCAACTTTTATAAGTTGACCTCCAATAATGGAGCTATACCCAAATGACAACTGAACTGATATAACAGCAAATTCATCTGGTAGGAAATATTCTGTTCTTTATGATGGGGAATAATCTCGACTAATATTAACTCAATCCATAGTGATCATCGAGGAACATTATGGATGGTGTATGGATATAGGAATTATGGATGGCATATGGCATATAGGTAACCTATATAAAAAGGCCACTGGGACTCTCACCACGGATCCTAATCACACAATCCAAATCATATGGCAGTACCAGTACTTAAATTCAGTCTGGTAGAAACATAATCTTTTCTCAGGTGATGTTGCTGTGTTTGGAACAATGTTTACTTGACTGCAATCTGCATTCAATATTAAGCTTGGAAAGTGGTAAACTATATAATATTATGTAAGACATAGGCATAATCATAGTTAAATGTATGGTCTATTCCCAGGGCATTTGGACACTACGGTAATTTCTGGGTGAGTATATTTGGTACTTTTGGAAATCTTGTTCATGGTTGATGGTCCAGTTTAGTCCTTCTCTCATCAATAACTGCTTGAATGTGGCCTTCCTGTCTCAATTTTTGTAACTCTACTCTGGCATCTTATTTTGCAGAAGTTGGAGGTCGCAGCAATTGTGTTAATAGTTCTGTGTTGTAGTTAGTTGCTTATTAAGCCAGTTTACTTTTTCTACATTACATACGCAGCATAACAATTGGATTTGAGCAAAATTTGAGAAAAAACGTAGTTATGTTTGAAAATTACAAAATTTGAGGTTAAAGCCCGATAAATTCGTTCGTTAAGCTCGATTCGCAATACTCTCCGATCTAGTAACTTTTCTGGTAACTTTTCAATTGTTTTTAAAAGGTGCGTTTATAATGTCATGGGTGGCTAGATGAATATCTTCCTGAAAACGACTATATTTGTCAAATTTTTAACCTCATTTACTTGCCAAATTCACTCATTGTCATTGTCAAAAAATTTATACCGGGGCAAAACATCTGGATTCCATGGCACACCCCAGTCCATAATAATTTGAGACGGCATATAGGTATAAAGCGTTCCATAAAGTTTTTCCAAAGGCTATTATTTGAATGACCGAACTACCCCTTGGAAAGTTGGAAAGAAGCCTAGTGTTATGAGGTACAGCGTTGTACCTACCATATCCGAAGTGCAGATAAACACTGTTTCTGGTCAAATTTTGACGGCAGTATGAATGCATTTTATGTGCACCTGGTTTCATAGCATGAGTATGTCCCTCCCTTTTTGTAGATTTCTACAGTGAAGAAATGTTAACGTTTTGTAAAAGACCTCATATACAGTGAGTAGATAACCGGAAAGATACTTTTAATAGAAAGATTTTATGGTTCCAGGAATAAGAGCCACTTATGTAAGACCTTTAATGGTTCAGTGTTAACAAACTTTCTCTTAATATATATTATGTTGCACAGGGTGAGCAAAACTCGATGTCCCAGCTCTAGTATAAAAAAATGTGTTGTCCTAAGAATTACTTTTGCCAAGTATTTGACCTGAAAAGCGTAGTATCAGCTCTAGTACATGGATTTAAAAAAATATTACAACAATATTTTTTGTAATGGCAGCATTTTATAACCTTAAAATTATGTTAATAGACGATTCCAGAAAAGCTGTTTTTGATTAGGTCCGCCATACTTTATTGTGGGTCAAACAAACCATGTAGCCAAACATACAAAACTTTCCGTGTTTATACGGAAATGATCCACAAGGATCATGACAATTCACATGTTGTTGGTACTTTTGAGGTGAGAAATCTTTTATTAAAAGAATATTTTTCTGTTGTTATTTACATTTTTTCACAATATTTTTCATCTTACGGATTTTAAAACAACATAAATAAATTTAAGTATAAAAAAATAGTGAGAATGGCAACCCCGCCGCCGGTTTATTAACTTGGATGTGTAAACGTTTGAATAACATCGATTTTGTTGGTTTGAACATTGAAACTTATTGAAAAAGTCGTTTATTTCTAATTTTTGTGCCGAAAATGTTTAGAAGTGAATATTACTTCAAGCTTACTGGTGATGTCAAGTATCCTTATGACCAGAAAGTGGAAATTATAAACAATATTGATCCTTACTCCCTTTCGCCACAAGATTTGAGTTTCCCAATTTGTGATTTGCCAAATGTGACCTTACTGGATCTTGCAGACTATTTTATTTTAAAGCACAGTTATTATACGTAGGTACTAAGCAGCAGTTGAAAGCATATAAAAGTCTACAAGCTTTTAAACTGTATGAATCTGGTGCAGTTCTTTCGATCCATGCAAAACAAGTCACCAAGGATGCTTATGTAATTTTAAGTAAGGTAAGATCAATTTAAACAAGCTACTGCTTTAGCCAAAGTTATGACTTATGCGGTTTTTTATAGTTTTTCCTACAGTCTTAACTTCAAGACTAGCATATTCATCAAATGGTGTATGTTTCTGAATTCTCATATATCAATTTAGGGCCTGCTGTTTTTTTGTCACAAAATGAACCAAATTGAGTTTAACCATACAGGCAGAAATTCAACCAATTGTCCGCTGTGTTTTCTCCTTATATTTTATACATACTTAGGGCTTGCCTTTATAAAACTGGGCATTAGCATAACCACATAACTTTTCAATTCCATCAGAAATCTCATTAAAGTAAATTTCTTATTAAAGGTACTTATCAAGACTATGTTAGGTTTAGAATCACTGGGTGTACACATTTTGCAGATTTAGTTGTAGATATTCAGAAGAATTTATGGTGACATAAATTAAATTTTTTAATAGATTTCCTCAAAATTCACCCCAGAGGGTCATTTACCCCAGAGGTATAATTACTGGTGAGTTTTATTGTGGGCACATAGAATATTTAATGAAATTTAATTAAATTTAGTAATATTTAGTGAAATTCAAGGAAATTTTACTTGACACTTAGTGGAATGAATTTGAACATAATTTATGAATTAATTTATTTGCAATACTCATTTGCAAGGTTCTGATTTAACAGAGTCAAGTGGGCTGTGAATCAAGGAATCTCTCACCAAGTAAAAGAATGTACATATGTTGGTCAAGTGCAGACATCTTGTTGCAAAGGAGGCAGAAAATTTCATAAAATTAACATGACTGCCATAAAAGTACATAGGTAACTCCAGATATAAGAAAGTGCATGAATGCAAAATGCAAATTATTTTCACTTGTATTTTAATGTGAGAGATCTCTTTCTTTGAGTTGTTGAAAGAAAATAGTGGCGACTCGAGTGAAATTCATTTTATCTAAATGCTTTTATTACTCCAACTTTTTGGGTCAAAAATTCATACCCAACTTGAGAACTTCTTCCTGAGCTTTTCTGTCGAACGTCTACTGTTACATGTAAGTCATTCACTTGTTATTGACATCAAGTAAGCATTGGAAATTAGACTTTGACATTTTTATTGTATTTTCTCAACATGTGCTGAAAGGAGATATTTAGGTTTAAAAAAAAATGAGGATTTCAAAGATAATGAGATGACAAAAATAAGTGAATGATTTGTATTTACCTATTATACTCTGCCTGTTTATTGTATTTAATATTATCAGTGTAAATTTGCAGTATTGTTAGGGTTGTATTAATTGTTACTTAATATCACTTTTATTGACATGCTCAGAACTGCATATAAAAACATGTTGTGTATCATATAATTTTACAGCGGAAATAATATACTTAATGTTAATATACCTACCTGCCTAATATCCAAAAACAATTTGTGTACTTTTTACAACTTTGACACCCTGTCCTAACTTCAGAGAGAATCGGATCGGAAGCTCCAAAATGGCATTATAAAACCCCACTTAGTAGTGTTTATAATTTAACCAGCACCAAGCCACACTTAGCTAGCTACAACCTTTGACAACAACAATTGAAGACATGAAATATGAAATAAGACATGAAAGTCTTGTAAAAGGATTCTACGTGGTTGGTCTAATGACAGATTTAGAGAAGTATTTAAATGGTAAGTTTAACAGGACTTTTATAAAAGGACAGTATGTACTAAAATAGTGCTATGGAAACATCTTGGACTTCCATTGTCTATATTGAGTTTTTTTACACGACATTTCGAGCAGTGGAATCTTTGCTCGTTTTCAAGTGAAACTGAATCAAGCAGAGATTCCAGCCTCACTTGAAAATGAGCAGAGATTCCACTGCTCAAAACGTCATATAAAAATACTCAATAAAGACAGTGGAAGTCCAAGATGTTTGGCTTAATAGTACATCAATGTCTACCACCTTTAAACAAAAATAGTGGTATGTTTAAAAGCATATAGTATGTTTAAAATATTTTAATACGTAAAAGTCCACAGAACTTTCTTATGATGAAAAAAATATAAACATGCCTTGTACGTAGTTGGACTAAAGATGAGTTTAGAAGATAAGTATTTAAATAGCAAGTTCAGCAGGACTTTTATAAAAGTATAATATGTAGTATGTTTAGTAGTATGTTTAAAAGTAAATAAAATGTTTAAACTATTTTAGTATAAATATCTATAATATATATGATAGTATGTTTAGAAGTGGCTAGACATTCTTACAATGAAAAACTATAAACAAACAATACTGTATGGATCAGAACCAATTACATACCTACAACTTTTTGGAGGCCCTGTAGAAAGGCATAATTTTGGTTAACTAATTATTTCTAAAATGCCCACTATTAATATCAGATTTTGTGTGTTTAAGTTTAAACTAAAATTAAACTACCTCATTATCAAAGTATGTATTTGTCTTGCTGACACAACTTTTGACTGGAGGCTCTTAAAATTATTGTATAAAACTTCCTTTGCCTAGAAGAAACAACATAGGAATACACTTATTACCTAAACTCTATTTACAAATCATATCTTTGTTTGGATCACACTTAGCTTTTCTAAAATTCCTTTCAAGAACCGAAATTCTAGCTAAACAACCAGCTTGGGTTTGCCTTTCAGGGCAATGCAGGTTTTCCTACAATTTTAAACATAAATAAGTAGGTATGCTCCAGTATACCTGCACATATACCTATCTAAATACTTTTTAAGAATAATTACTGTTGAACTTACCAGTTATGAAATATCAGGTAATACGTCTCTTGCTAAGTCATTTTTGCTTCCTTTAAGGCTTGAAATTCAAACCCAAGCATTTCCCATTTCCATGTTCAGTGTTCGCTAATCAGGCATATCAGGAAATCGAAAGAATGAAACGGTATTTCAATTATCTCATTCAGTACGCATTTGAACATAAACGACATTACAAGAATAAGACATTTCCAATAAGGGCATAATTCAAAGCAACACTTCAGATGATGATTAGGCCGCTTAGAGACTTTAGGGGATACTTGTAGTTAAAAATATCTTAAATCAAAACTGAAACATGATGATAAAGATCGATTTTCAAGTTTCGTTTGACAGTGACATTGTGGGGCAAACCTATGTTAAATGACGTAATCTTGGAATCGTCTATATAACCAATAAAACTGACACAGTTCAAATATTATACGAGGGGCAATCTGTCAAATTTCCATGACCTACTTTTCCGAAATATGTCTCCTATCGGACATAATATAACATACCTCTACACCTCAACACCTCCTATCCACTTTTCCATGGTACCAGAAAGGACACTAAGCATATAAATATTTCTGCAGTTCGTTTTAGGTTGTTACCTTTCTACCAAGTTTTTCTATTTTTGTATTTCTGTTTTCCTCCACAAGAGCTAATATGAGGTTTAAAAATTAGCGTAACATTCACCATGATCAGCTAATAATAATTCACTCTAATCTACCGCCCTTAAACCGCATTTAACCAACTCTAAGAGGGAAATGCATAACTTTGCCAGCCCGGCTAGATGCTACCCGGAGAGTTAAAACGTAGTATACGTCGAAAGTAAATTGGACCGGTGTTCGTAAATTTTCATTTTAACTAGGTACGTAAATCGTGTTTTAGAGGGGAGTTTAAAAAAACTAAAATAACGTCCATTTTCCAAAGGTCAGAAAATCGATACCAACGCACAAACTTTACTGCAATCTAACCCAATAAATCAGGTTTATTGTTGATGATGGATAGTTATAAAACATAATAACGCAATTTAGGGAACAAACATTATTTAGTATCTACGCAACTACAACACTATCTGCTCGTAATTGTCCCTGTTGCAGCACACCCTTTGATGGCATCAAAGCGCAGTTAATGGAACTGACTCGCTCTCAGTTAATTGATATGGATAGCGTTGCTGTTTAGAGCACAACACGACTGACGAAATGTAATACCTAATTAAATGATGTCCTCCAGAAATATAAAGATGTTCTCCTTTATATCGAATCAAAGAAAGTCTTTTTTTTTTTAATTCCATTGAAATTCTTCTTCCACTATATTAGGCCCTTAATTATCTTTTATTTCTTTTGGAGTTTCGTGTGTGCCAGCTGCTAAAACAACATGTGCGTGCTGGTGTTCGCTGAAAGGAGGCCAATAATGAAAGTTATCACTCTTTATATCTATATAAAAAGTAAAATTCCGGAGCTAATCACAATCAATAATATCCTTTTAGTCAACATTAGCTTAGGGCTTTAATGTTCCGAAACTTCACATCGGGGTGCAATCAAATTTATTCCACTCCATGCTCGAAATAATGTTCACAAAACTGCCTAAATAAATAAGAAAATTTTCCATATTTTTGGGTCGCGTGAATTGGGTCAATTGCCAGTTACCGAAATCCACCTGTACCTACCTAACCAAACATGCCCCTGTATAATTGCTTTCTGCTTCTTTACTACCACGCATCAACCACTTTTCTATAGTTAAATTGTTTCAATCAACAAACCGAAGAGGAAAATATGTCACCGGTTATTATTATCGAAAGTGGAAATATCTTTGAAAGTTCCCGCGCGACAATAATCCCGGAGTTGCGCGGTGCGACGTGGAAGTTTGCCGGTTGGAGGATCCAGATCGACTGGCGGATTCGGGAGACCCGCCTGGAAATCGGAAATTCAGACGTTCCGGAGTCAGGCCAGACGGCAACCTGTAGTGTTGTACTTTTACATTACCGAGGCTGATCGAAAAACGTAACCAAATTGAACGATGAAAATAGTAACAGATGTGTTTCATAAATCTTTTAATTTAATTGTTGTAATTAGCGTCCTTAAGTTATAAGTTGCTGGTGAAGTTAGCGGGATTAGGACAAATAATGCACCTCTTCTTTATTTGAAAATGGCCGACGTTTCGACTATTTATTTAGTCTTCATCAGGGCTAAAACCAATAAGTTCAAAGTAACAAATCCCTGGGCCCAACATAAAATTGTAAATAATGCTTATTCAAACGTGGAACGTAAATTCCTACACATCCATTACATATATCGAATTTAAAAAATGTTTTAAACACAAAAAAATAAAAATATTAAATATACAGACAAACTGTAGACAACTACAAGAATTAATAATTGACAAATATCGACAATACCAAGTAACCAGTAAACATGGAGGCGTACATTACGGATGAAAGAACTTACCTATTCTCACTTAGAGAGGGTAGTCAGTTAAAGTACGATTTAAGATATTTACTGTAGCAAACTCCATTCGATTGTTCGGTGACCCTGGTATCCTAGGCTCGACTGTATATATGATTCCATGTGCTGATTGTGATTCTTGCTACGTGGGCCAAACTCGCCAATACCTCAAGAGCCGAATATATCAACATAAGTATGACAGTCGCGAGGGAAGTCTTGAGAGGGGTGAGACGACGATACTGGCACATCACTATTTTGTCACCGCACATAATTTCGATTTCTCGAAAGTTTCCATTGTTGACCGGGAACATAATTATAAAAAACGCAACATTTCGGAAATGATACATATAAAATTAAATAACACTGTCAATTTTAGAACCGACACACAGGGCCTTATTAGCCACTATGAACACCTGCTAAGACTTCATAATAAACATAAGGGAAAAAAATAACAGAGCCATTATGGTTTCCAACCTTCCATCTGGATTGGTAGTTGGGAAGCTTAAAGTGATCGACACTTGATAGCGGCCCCCCTCGTCATGAGCGTACTACATCTTTATATTGGGCGTTTGTGCCAAGCAAATATTGTTATTCGCAAATTTTGTACCTTAGGCAGCGGATGTGTGTTTTGTCGAGCCTAGGATACCAAGGTCACCGAAAAATCGAATGGAGTTTGCTACCGTAACTATCTTAAATCGTACTTTAACTGACTACCCTCTCTAAGTGAGAATAGGTAAGTTCTTTCATCCGTAATGTACGCCTCAATGTTTACTGGTTACTTGGTATTGTCGGTATTTGTCAATTGTTAATTCTTGTAGTTGTCTACAGTTTGTCTGTATATTTAATATTTTTATTTTTTTGTGTTTAAAACATTTTTAAAATTTTAAAAATTTGATATATGTAATGGATGTATAGGAATTTACGTTCCACATTTGAATAAGCATTATTTACAATTTTATGTTGGGCCCAGGGATTTGTTACTATTGAACATATTGGTTTTAGCCCTGATGAAGACTAAATAAATAGTCGAAACGTCGGCCATTTTCAAATAAAGAAGAGGTGCAATATTTGTCCTAATCCCGCTAACTTCACCAACAACTTTTAATTTAAATTAATCATTTCATTAAAAGAACATCTATCACGTACGGCACAGAGAATTTAAAAGTTGGTTTTTTAAATAACTAAGAGCGGGTGAGAGGCCTTACACAACTCATAAACTAAAAAGCCTTTTTTTGTGGTCGTTTGTTGTTTGTAGTTGTAATTACTTTTTAGTCAAAGGGACACATTTTCAAAGTAATTCAGGACGTGAAGGTTAGAAATTTCAATATGGCCAGTAGGTGCTTTTTCAGTATTCAGCCTTTTTACCAGTCAAAATGACTTCCTCAGATCTCTCTCCGTGATAAAGACCTACGCAGATATCAATGAATATTCTAGTAATATTCTTACAATCATCTATAAGAAATATTCTTCTATAATATTTTAGGAATATTCTTAGAATATTCGAAATATTTTTTAAAAAATAAAATTATTCCGGAAAAAAATAATAGGAATAATTCTATATTTAAAGTGGAATATTTTAGGAATAATACAGGATTATAAAATAAGTGTAAATATATAACCCAAACTCCCACCAAAGTACCATACAGGAATCCATCGGTATTTTGTTTTTTTTTATGTCTTCTTTCCCCTCCCACAAAAAACACTCCCGTAAGTTTCAATAGCCTGAGGTAGTCGATTTTTAGGTGCTTTTTGAATGCGCTTTGGGGACATTTAGAAAAACTCTACTGATGGGACTAATTTCTTTATTATTATGTTTGTTCGTTCATAAGAGATTGAAATCACCTCAATTCCTTAAACAACAGAAAAAAAATCATTCAACATCATTTTTTCGAAATTGACCAAACAGGGTATTTAATAGTATTGTTACGGGATACGGATTCCAATAATTTATCGTCAATTAACTACAAACTTTTATTGACTTTTAACTAAACTGCTCAGCTTAAATTTCGGCACAAACAATTTTTCGTGTCATTTTCAATCAGCTGTAAATTTTTAACCAATGAATTGTTTTAAATACAATTTGCACGGTCTGAAACCTAACTTCCTCTAGATTAAGGAAGCGGATAATTTTGAAAAAAAAACGGCATTATCTTTATTATATAGGGTGTGAAACCAAGTGATGCAAAGCACATTTCAAAATTTTGATGTTATGCAATTTCGCAACAAGCTATTTTTTCTTTTCGTTTTCAGGTCAGGAGTAAGCCAACATCCATATCTCGGGACCTTTTCGCCAGATTTTTTATTAAAGCACTCTGAATTTTTATACAGAGCGAAACGTAAAATATGTGAATTTCTTGTTGCTGATATTTTTAAATCGCCGTAGTTCGGAAAAGCGGTCAAGAATCTTACTGTGTTTTTCCTCATTTGTTGCCATATTGTCTGTAGATTGTTATTCATTCAAAAAATTTCAAAATATATGCCGTTTTTTCTAGTATACGAGCTTTCAAAAAATGTGATAACATTATTGTTGATACTCGTGACTTATAATAGCAATATTAAATAAAATAACATTTCTAGAGGAAAAGGGAAATTGAGTGATGCCGTCGCAGATAGCCAACATCAATATCTCTAGACGATTTGTAATTTTTTAGTTTTAAGGTATTAGAACTTTACAGAGGGAATCAAAATATTCTTAAAAATTTCGTTAGTATTTTGTTTAAATCGTCGTAATTAGCGGACAAGTTGATGGATTATTATTTTTTTCTTTGGATCAACAGCATTATCTACAAATTGTTTCTCAACAAGGGAGTTTTCCAAAAGTGATTAATGATTTACAGGTACGGACTTGACAAAATTAGTATACGGGGTGAATCATAATGGGTGGTCGAAAATGAAATCTCATATTCTTTGGTCGGTTTTAATGGTGTTCTGTCATACACTTGTGTTATAGTCGTTTTCAGGAAGATATTCATCTAGCCAGCCATGGAAATTTCGTTTTGTAGTGGCAGCCCTTCTTCCAAAAAATTTTCAACTGAAATCTGGGGAAATTCTTATTTTCTATTGGTATCAATCACATTATGTCAAAATTTAAGAAATGCCATGACCCTTACTTTCTATCCTTGTCTTCTGCATGTATTTTGAGAAAGAGAGAGCAATATTACGTCCGTCAATTCCTTGGATGCAATATGCATCTTTGTAAATATTGTGAATTTAATTCTCATATTTCTTTTTTTCTTATTCCAATTTTTGTGAGTAATTTTCAAATAACTACACTGCATATTATCATCAAACAGTCCTTTATATGACTACTTTTATACTCAACAACTTAAATAGTGATAGCAAAAAGTGAAATAAACCTACCACCTACCACGGATTTGATCCCTTACAGAATGAAGTTATTTTTTAACAATTTCCTTAACTCCAGTAGCAGAGCTGCAGCTGCATGCATCGACTGCTTTTTGACTTTGTATGAAGACTGTAAGCAAAGTGCTTGATGCTTGAGAAAGAAAGAAAAAAAGAATTGTCCATTTTCCAGTATTCAAGTGACATCTTCAAGGTGCTACTGAATGATTTTGTATTATCCAAATGAAGAATGATCATTTGACCACCTCAATTATCTGTGAATGTACCAAAGGAAGGATGAACTAACCTCAACAAAACATGTGTGTTTCTGTTTATAAATTAAGTGTTCCATTAAGTGATTGTGTGGGAACCAATTTGAGGGTGACCATTGTGATGTCAGTTATACAGAGTGCTAATTATGTAAGTGTTAATCTCTCCGAAGTATGCATATAACATTTGTCAAAGTTTAAAGAGTTGGTAGTCACCAATTTGTCGATCAACCCATCTGCATACTAGTTTCGGGGTCTACTCCTCATCAGTACAGCTTTGGCTTCTCATCAAATTGGAGACCATGTGTTTGCGGCTTAAAGCCAAAAATCTATGGATGTTCTGTACAACATCTCATCATTTGCCAAAATAATATAAATAATAAATAAATAACTTTTATTTAGCACTTGCATGGCTATACAAAAAGTTTTTTACATGTACCTACAATCTCAAATTTAATTCTAAATAATGTTCTTTTACTCTATTTACAAATGATTTCATATTATTAATATTTTTCAACTCTGGCGGGAGAGAATTAAACAAACGCAAGCCGTCCCCAAACAGGTACTTTTGCATATATGCGCTGCGGTCAAAAGGAACATTAAAACTCTGTTTTGATCGGACGTTATAAGAGTGAAGCTCTGATCTCTGAACTACCCTGGCTTTCAGGTAGGATGGCATAAGATTATTTTTAATTTTATAAATTATTGTCAGATTGGAAACTTCAATGCTCTCCCGGACAGACAACCATTTTAATGTGTTTAACATTCCTTTTACTGACTAGGTTACAATTCAAAATTATTCGCATGATTTTATGCTGTAATTTTTGCAGCCTATAAATTTCTTCTTTATTACATGACAGCAGCAGAGAGCTGCAATAACTAAAATGAGGATAAATTATTGTGTTGTACATTTGCTTTTTTGTCCAACTACTTAAGTTTTGAGATATCCTATAAAAGAAGCCAACTTTTTTCCCAATTTTCTTGCAAATAAAATTTAGATGTTCTTTAAATGACAACTGAGGATCAAGAACTACACCCAAATATTTTATCTGTTCTACCCTAGAAAGATTATCCTCATTTATGCAAATTTGGTAATTGTTGTCAATAAATAATATACATACGTTTCTTTTCCCCAGCACCATATATTTTGTCTTATCCGAATTTAGTTTTAATTTATTTACACATAGCCAATTGTATACCACCGACAGCTCTTCATTTAGATCTTCAACAATGATCTCAAAATTTTTTCAACTGACGGAGATAAGAGCCTCATCAGAAAACAGACTCAGATGAGACGTATGTAGAATTCTATGCAAATCGTTTATAAAGATGATAAACAATAATGGCCCCAATACGCTGCCTTGTGGAACGCCTATTTCGTTCTTTATAGCACCTGATGTAAGCCCATTTACTCGAGTTTTCTGGTACCTTTCACAGAGATAACTTTTTAACCATTTTAAGGCAGTAGATAACATAACACTAAGGCACAGACGCAAAAAATAACACTAAGGTTTTATATATTATCATACTCCTGCATATCATATTAGATATATTCATTTTTTGCTATTGTGATTGCTAAGGACTAAATCACCAAACATTTTAAGTGTTTTGTATAATGTATTACTACAAAGACCCTTAATGTGCCTTTGAAGTGGACCTTCCATTCTTAGAAAAAAGCCAGCGGCATGTGTATGGAATTATTTTCTTCTGTAAATATAATTTTTAATTATACTTGAAATTTTAACAAAAACCAAACAGAAACCTTTTATTTTATGTCATGTCATGGTTCTTTCTCACAACTCATTTCATTAAAAATTCCAAAACACTACATGAGTGAGTTTGAAAGTTTGTATCCAAATCACAAACTCTCAAGTGCATCTTTTGAGCCCAAGGTATGTCCTCGAGCCCACATTGAGAAAAAAATGTTTACAAACAACTCGGTGACCTTGACCTGCTCTATGTGTGTTATAATTTTTTAAATATTTTCCAAAATGTGTACAGGTTGGTTGTGAAGTTTTCATAGAATAGGATAGAACAATGAAAGTAGCTGGTAGTTTATTACTCCAGCATTCTTGTCTCCTGAAAATTCACAGCCAACTTAATGAGTTTTTCCATTAAATACACTATACTTGTTTTGCTTTGTATATAAAATAAAAAAGTTCTTGCAACTTCAACAGCATTTTTATTCCAGTTATAGTAAGTTAGTTGCAAAGGGGGTTCTTAATTTCAAACTAATAAATAGTCTTTACTTGTTTCTAAAAGTTACGTCAAATTCTATGCATATAAATCGAAACATTTTCAACTGAGTTTATAAGAAATTGCCCCAGCTTATATGCCATTTAGTTTTAAAGAACTGTAGCTCTCTTAGTTGAAAAGTTGTTCCATTCCACCAAGAAATCATTCCAGAATGATCTATCATTCTTGACAACTCACTAATATGATATTGGAATAAACAATGTGCTTGTCCAGAGTGGTTCTGCACACGTCAAGATGGTTCCTTATTTCAATTTGAAATATTTGCTAGTGAGTTCGCCAAAATGGTTTTTTTAAAGGTTCTGCAATGGTTCTCTAGCATTTGTTTAAAGGTGCTAGACAATGATGTATTATTAAATGAAACATCTTGGACTTCCATTGTCTTTATTGAGTTTTTCACGACGTTTGGAGCAGTGGAATTTCTGTTCGTTTTCAAGTTCATTTAATGGTTCTCTAGCATGTTGGAACAAACGTCATATTATCACTACACAAATGTTTTAGTTTCTTGATATTTAGGTAGTTTAAGAAATTAAATGCTCAATTAGGCAAGACATCTTTTTGTGTAAGTAATTTATAACTTAAAATCAATAATCATATATAGTTAACAAACAAAAATACACTTTTCTAAATACCGACACATACAACTGAAAAGGTCAACTTTTATAAGTTGACCTCCAATAATGGAGCTATACCCAAATGACAACTGAAATGATATAACAGTAAATTCATCTGGTAGGAAATATTCTTTTCTTTATGATGGGGAATAATCTCGACTAATATTAACTCGATCCATAGTGATCATTGAGGAACATTATGGATGGTGTATGGATATAGGAATTATGGATGGCATATAGCTAACCTATATGAAAAAGATACTGGGACTCTCACGACGGATCCTAATCCATTAGTGCACAAAGTGTCTTTTTTTTCAAATTAGCTTAAAAAATGGGTTTTTCGCATTGATCTATGCATGTTAACACCCAAAAAAATATTTTACAAAAAAAATTCGTGTATAGTTTTTCAGAATGGCCTGTCCATTAAAATGTCCATTAAAATGCATTGTGGGCAAATAAAATTCGGAAATTCTAATGACCAAAAAAACGTTTATGTAAATATGTACAGGTTATGTATGTACAGTATAGTCTCAAATTCGGTGGTTTTACGGGGTATCTCGGTTATTATTGAAATTAGAAAAATGCAGGTTTCGCAATAAAGTACTCGATTTTTATGAAACGAAAGTTGACAGTGACAGAAAAGTCGCCGCCATCTTTGTTTCGTAGATACGGGGAACTTCAATAATAACTGAGATACCCCGTAAAACCACCGAATTTGAGACATCCTGTACCAAATATAAATTTATTATAACTACTTTGTGTGATAAGCCTTGAAACAGTTTTTAGGATGTAGACCAACGTTGCACTTCTCACAAATAAAGTTCGCTTTTTTGGTGCATTGCTTACACCTCCTATGAGTTTCACTGTATAACACGATATGGCCGATATTGTCGAATTTTACATCGCTTGTTGCAGTTGATATTTTGCCCCTTGATGGTGGTGTTCCATAAGTTTGTAGTAGAGACTTAGCAACGTACCTTCTGAAAGTGAGTAAGTCGGAAGAATTTCGATCCTTGGGCAAAATTTTCTTCATGAGTAGCCAAGCATTCGAAACGGAAACATCAAGCAAGTAGGCAAAAATTGGCCAGTACCATTTGCGTTGTCTAATCCTCGTTCTATAAACAACAACCAAATTGTCCATTTTATCAACTCCTCCCATTCCGGCATTATATTTCGACATCATTTCTGGTTGGTCGATTTGTTTTTTTGTTTTAGTCTCTCTGCACCATCGAGAAGTCTTGACTATGCTATTTTGGGAAAAATTTGATGCTGCTGTAACAATCTTGTTGTCCTTCCATTTTACCAGTAGCACAGATTCACTAGCCATAAATGTATAAGCCCCTCTTGGTTTCTTGTTCCATTCGTTTTTATCAGGAAATGGACAGCGTTCTAGTCTGTTATCTCGGACTGTTCCCATTGCACAGATATTGAGATCGGCAAGATGGTTCAGTAGAGCTATTCTTGTGAAGTAATTATCAAAATATATTTTATATCCAAAATTAGGGGTGATCTTTGCATTTTTTAAAAGCGATAAAACCACATCTCCACCTAATCCAAATTGGTTTTCACGTGTCGCAGATTTACCAGTGTATATTTCAAAAGTAACACAATATCCTGTATTGGTGCAAAGAGCCCAATTCTTGAACCCAAACCTAATTGGTTTACCCTTTATGTATTGCTTCACGTAATGTTTTCCGTAGTAAGGTATCATACTTTCGTCAATTGATATTATGCTCTTCCAATCCCCCATGTTCTCGAAAATTTTCATTTAGATGCGTAATTATTGGACGTAGCTTATATAGTTTGTCTGTTTGGTCATTCACAAAATTGTCATTGAAATGCAAATTTCTTATTAGAGTTTCAAATCTATTGAGCCGGATACTGTTATGAAGGATTTTTGGGACATCATCAAAACTTGACCAATACATATGCGCTTATTTGGACATTTTGTGTATCCTGATAGCAACATAGCGCCAAGAACCACATAAAATTCTTCTTTGGTCATATTTTGGTTGACATTCTTCTGCTGAGCGTATTGATTTGATTGTGTGACTATAAGCTCGATTATGTTTTCACCCCAAAACAAATTGAAGAATTCCAGAGGTGTTTTAGCAGAAGACGCCTCATGCGAAGGAGCTTTTGGTGAGCAGACTTGGTTCAAGTTATACGTAGGTATATTTGTAGACCAGTTGGACTTCCTGCGCTTGTTAGGTGGTGCATCATATCCATGAGTGTCAGCAAGGGTCGTTGAAGGTATGGATAGCAAATTATTTCTAATAATCGATAATGGTACGTGGTCATCCTCTTCGTCAAAATCTGAATCGTCATACCTAACATCACAAACTTGATTTAGTATTCCTCTAGATAGGTGGTTTGGATAAGCATCCTCTTCGTCGGACTTATCGCTATCTTCTGCTGTTTCAGCCGATGATGTTTCATCTGGTGGCAAAATGTATATATTTGTTGGTTGGTAGTCATTATTTTCTTGCTCAATTATTTCTAGCAATTGATGCAATGGGAGTCTGTAAAAATATTTATTTGTTATTGATTGTTTTATAAAAACATTTTAAGAATTATATTCGACCTCATGCGTCGTTGTGCATAGAGTCCATTATAATGGATCACATAAAAAAATCCAATTTTCTAAAACAATAAAATTAAAAAAATATCCCTAACCATGTAAGAATGATGTAAATATATAAAAAAGGCTATATTCAATTATATAAACATATAAAAATCTTAGTTTATAATAAAAACCGTAATACAAACCCGCCATGTCGCGTGTAGTACAAACCGGGATCCATTTTAGAAGAAACCAACACCAACAATACGTAAGTTTCGTTTTACACTGATCGAGACGAATTCCAGCGGGTGCTAGCCTTCCACCGAAAGCCATAAAGACACGTTTTCTATAAAGTTATGTAGTTGGCAACCAGAAATACGTGCGTCCATTAATAGTATATTATACAACAAGCATTTAATGAGAGTCGTTATTCTCGAGGGTAACGTTTGAGCCCACGAGCGAAGCGAGTGGCACAAGTTGCCCGAAAGAATAACGCTCATTAAATGCGCGTTGAATACTATACTTTATCCACGACCAAGATTCTGGGTTTTCTCAAATATGATAGGTTATAGATGCCACAAAGATAATTTACAATTATAAAACCACGACCACGACTGGTTTCGCTATTCAATGGCGCGACGTTTGATGCGTCTTGTCGATAGATGACGGTCTAGTCACCCGCGCATGTCACCTCATGTTCATTTCAATGCTACGAGGGTGGACGGTAAATTGCTTCATTTTATGGCCTATTTTAAGTATTTTTCAGTGAAAAGTACATATTTTAGGGAAAAAGAGACACTGTAACCTACATTTGCCTCAATACATCCTAATAGAAGGATAATTATTTGAATGAACCAGTGGTAACTACCGATTTCAGGTTTAGGGCAGTTTACTTTTTGAGTTGTCAGTTGCCTACGACATGTTTCGTTTCCATGACAACTCATTATTCACTTGTGAATAATGTTCATTATTCACAAGTGAATAATGATTATCGTTAGTCTTGAGAATGTACAAGAATAATGTGATTATTATAGTATGGTCGTGGATAAAAGATACATTATGCACTAATGGGCTAATTACACAATCCAAATCATCTGTTCGGAACAATTTTTACTTGACTGCAATCTGCATTCAATTTTAAGCTTTAAGAAAGTGGTAAACTATATAATATTATGTAACACATAGGCATAAGCATAGTTAAATGTATTGTCTATTCCCAGGGCATTTGGACACTAAGGTAATTTCTGGGTGAGTATATTTGGTACTTTTGGAAATCTTGTTCATGGTTGATGGTCCAGTTCAGTCCTCTCATCAATAACTGCTTGAATGTGGTCTTCCTGTCTCAATTTTTGTAACTCTACTCTGGCATCTTATTTTGCAGAAGTTGGAGGTTGCAGGTTGCAGATGAGTTTTCTGGGTCATGCGATGAATTGTGTTAATAGTTCTGTGTGGTAGTTAGTTGCTTATTAAGCCAGTTTACTTTCTCTACATTACAAACGCAGCATAACAATTGGATTTGAGCAAAATTTGAGAAATAAACTAGTTATATTTAAAAATTACAAAATTTTAAGGTTAAAACCCGATAAATTCGTTCGTTAAGCTCGATTCGCACCACTCTCCGATCTAGTAACTTTTCAATTGTTTTTAAAAGATGCGTTTACAATGTCATGGGTGGCTAGATGAATATCTTCCTGAAAACGACTATACCTATCGAGCTTCGTTGAAAAGTTACAGGGTGTTGAAATTAGAATTTCAAAATGCATATGTATTGATTATTCCGAAAGCGTAAGAGATATTTGATTGAGGTTTTGTACATTTTGACTGCTATGAAACGCGCACATTTTGCGAAAATTCAAATGTCAATCAGTCAATTTCAGATCTCGTTTCTTATCGAATTATTGAACAGTTTTAATCGCATCCAGCATTTAATCCTGTTTTATTTCAGGATCGACTAGTCAATCTTAATCGTTAATCCACAACGTTTCTCTCGCCATTTTTGCCGTAGTTTACTCGATCCGATTGAATAAGCCAATCGAACCTCTACGAAATAAACGAAAATCAAAGAAGTTAAAAACTGTCACTATCAAGAGTCTCGAGCTAATCTGGAGACGGAAACTCCTAATTTGCTGACCCGTTAGAAATTCTAGGTGACCAGTATGCAGGGTGACAGTTGAGAATGTTCTACACAATGCATCTGAATTTCGTAAAAATCTGGCAAAAAAATAACTTAGTTACAGCCCTGTAAATTTTTTTTATTATTTATTAAATTTTTTTGCTGACCCGTTAGAAATTTTTGCTGATCAGTATGCAGTGTGATAGCTGATACTGTCCTACATATTGCGTGTGAATTTTGTAAAAATTGGACAGAAAATAACTTAAGTACAGCCCTGTAAAAACTTTCAAAGTGCTATTTCTTTGCTGACCCGTTATAAATTCTTGCTGAACAGTATGCAGTGTGACAGCAGAGACTGTCTTACACATATATTGCATGTGAATTTCGTAAACATCGGGCAGAAAATAACTTAGTTACAGCCCTGTAACATTTTTAAAGTGAGATTTTTTTGTTGACCCGTTAGAAATTCTTGCTAACCTGTATGCAGGGTGATAGCTAAGTGTCTCCTACACATTGCATGTATATTTCATAAAAATCGGTCAGAAAATAGCCTGTAAAGTACAGCCCTGTAAAAAGATTCAAATTGATATATTTAGCAGACCCGTTAGAAATTTTTGCTCAAGAGCATGTAGGGTGACTGTCCTACACATTGCGTGTAAATTCGTAAGAATTGGTCAGAAAATAACTTAAGTACAGCCCTGTAAAAACATTCAAATGGATATACTTTGCATACCCGTTAGAAATTCTTGTTGAACAGTATACAAGGCGATAGCTGAGACTGTCCTATACATTGTGTGTAAATTTCGCAAAAATCGGTCACAAAATAAATTAAGTACAGCCCTGTAAAAACATCCAAATTACATACAACATAGTGCATGTAAATTTCGCAAAAATCGCTCAGAAAATAACTTAAGTACAGCCCTGAGAAAACATTCAAATTGATCTATTCCAAGTGTTTAGCGTCCCAAGAGCAATAGTACGAAGGTGGATTAGCAAATTGGGGACGAGCTGGAGCCGCAGTCTCTGACTCCGGCTCCGGCTCTGACTACCCACGGCGCTGCGTGTATTTCCTTAGGGGATATCTCCAAAAAAACTTTGGCTCAGTAACGGATAATGGACATAATTAACGTTATAAACATCGACATAACTTCGTCAAATCAATAAGAACCTTGATAAAGACCGCAATATACGGTCGAAACGTCGGCGATTTGAAAATTGAATGAAGTTGTTATTTCGTCCCCAACCTGCTAATCCACCTTCGTATTCAAATTGATATATTTTGCAGGCCCCTTACAAATTCTTGCTGAACAGTATGCAGGGTGATAGCTAAGAGTGTCCTACACATTGCGTGAAAATTTCGTAAAAATCGGTCAGAATATAACTCAAGTACAGCCCTGTAAAATCATTCAAATTGATATATTTTGCAGACCCGTTAGAAATTCTTGCTCAACAGTATGCAGACCCCCTATGGAAATTAGTGGCCATTAATTATGGTCCATTTCAATTAGATATTCATCTAGCAGGCTAAGGAATTGACAGATTCGTCCTATTCCATCCATGTAAATGTGTCATTTTTATGTCAATTTCTAAGCTTACTAGATGAATATCTATTTGAAATGGACTCTATTATTATTTGATACCCTGTATACACCAGCAAATATACGTCATAAATTTGGACAAGTGACCTGCTGCCATCTCGCGGCCAGCCTAACGTGTCTCACAATCGCCGTGACAGAAAACTGCTTTTTGTCTCTGAAATAAGAAGATCGGTGGTGCCGCTGCTTCCATAAATGTGTTGTACTAAAGAATATAAATATAAAATATAAACTATTATTCCTGCAGGTTGTTCAATTTTCATCTTCTAGATTATTATCTAAAGTCACAAATGTACTATTAACTTCTCAGTAAATTATGCTTTCTTAACAATTAATTTCTCCAAATTACCCCACTTCTAACTGCTGATGCCGTTTTCAATGCGGCAACACTGCACGAGCGAAACAAACGTTACTCCGCCATATTGACGTGTGCACGATCGTTTCGGCGAAGCTTGATGCTTTTCCATTTTTTCCATCATTGGAATGGAAAATTCTGAGCGATTTGCCGTCCAAATTAATGTTCGCAGTTGGGATAAGTCAGGAACGTAGAGTTTTTCGCACTCGGTAAGTTGTTTGTGTACTATTACAGTTTGGGCGCCAACAGGGTCCGGTCTGTTACCCCTTCTATTCTGTAAAACATTGGACTTGCTGCAGTTTGCTGTTGCTCACTTTTTGCATATTCAGCGAACGTTACTCAATGTTTTCTGCAGTTGCAATTACCCCTTATCTGGTTTTGTTACTCACCTACCTATTTAATACTAATAAAACACATTTTTCCTGGGACATTAAAATAAGGATAATAAATATCAACAACCAATTCATAACATACATAAATAAACACACAACAATAATAAATGTTTGTCCTTGCAGTTTCCAGTTGAGAGGTATGGTGTAAGGAGGCAGCTGACAAGAAGTTGAAGTGAAAATGTTTTACTCTCATTTTATATTGGCCAAAAAGGGGCCCCTGGCCCGTATTTGGCTTGCTGCCCATTGGGACAAGAAGATTACCAAAGCTCATGTTTTCGAGACCAACATTGAGACTTCAGTGGATGGTGAGTTTTAGTTTTTAGTTAACTCTTTATAGCTCTTGGACTCTTGGGGTTCAATTGTATACATCTTAAGCTTAAGCTCAACATTTATTGTGTATTACTGTTTATATGGCACCTTTTTTTCTTTACTCTTTTTTTTGATTCTCAAGTTCAGTTTAAACTGGGTGCATACAGCTGAACCTTAGCAGATAATTATGGTGGAGATTGAGGCTTTAGTGCTGTTGTTTAGGGCAAAAATAACATTTTTGTTTACCAGAGTGCATTTGTTGCAAACTTTTTTTTGGGAATGGTAAATATTATGTTGGTTCAAAAAACAGGTTTTTCTTGAAAAAAGTTACTGTAGGTGATTGATTATATGTACCCCTTTCACATTAAGTGCAGATAAATACACTTTTTTTATAATTTAAAAAAATTTTACTCATTTTGGTAAGTTTGATTACATTGAAAATAACTTTGATTACGTTACAAAAAAACCGCTTTTTTCTTGAAAAAGGTGACTGCAGGTAGTAGATTAAACTTACCTCTTTCATATTAAATACGAGTAAATGTTCTTTTGCAAGATCTGAAAACACAAAGTTAAAAAAAAATGACTGAAGGAAAAAAGTTACAACTGTATTCCAAACTGGGATAAATGCCAAAATGTTTCTTGTCAATTGTCAACAAGAGGAATATGCAATGTTGCCAAATATTACGTAAATGAAGGAAAAAAAAGAAATATCTACTAATCTAAACTGCTCTATCTCAACCAACCAATGAATTTGTAGCAGCCCATTAGGTTATTCGTTCAATGAAACTGAACTAACCTGACCTAGGCTAAACCAATCTGAGCTAAGCTGAACTAACCAAGACTGAATTCTGTTTCCAGACACGTGGGTTGGGCTCAAAGCGGTCTAGGTAACCCACGTAGTGTCGGGTTGGTGTCTATCTAAGACCACCGACCGACTAAACTCCTTTCCTCTCTTCGCAGAACCACTGTGGGGCATTACTTTGGGAAAGACCATTTAGCCCCTTTCCTTCTCTTTTTCATAAAATACTTTCCTTTGTATGACCATTTTGATGAATGTGTAGATTGAAGACCAGTTCTCTTTGTTCTTGATCATTTGAGACACAATGCTTGTCTGGGATATATCGTCCTTCACTTAACGTATGTAAGGCGTCGTCCTTTGAAAAACATAAACGCAAGTAAATCTGAACTAACCAAACCAAAGGAAAAACAACTGAAGTCACCTAAACAAAGGGAAAAACAGAACTGAACTAACATAACCAACAGAGCCCACATTTATATGCAGCAATCAACATGCTCCATAATGGCCCTAAAGAGCTGCTGAGACAAAAAACAGACGCGGCCCTAACGGGCAGCCCTAAAAGACAACTACAACTGAAATGATCAAACCAAAGGAAAAGCATAAGTGAACTAACCAAAGAGAAAGTAAAATTGAACTAACCTAACACACTTAATGTGTAGCAAGCAAAAGGCTCTTTAGCGACCATAAAGGTCCGCTGCAGCAAGAGGCAAAGACAGGCCGCCATAAACGACATGTAAGACTGGACTAACCAAATTAAAGGAAAACATAACTTAACTAACCTAACCAAAGAAAGAACAGAATTGAACTAACCTGAACTAACCAAAGGCAAAGCAAAACTGAACTAACCTAACCTACAGAGCCCACACTTAATGTGTAGCAAGCGACAGGCTCTGTAGCAGGCCTAAAGGGCCTCTGCAACAAGAAGCAAAGGCGGCCCTTACAGGCCGCCATAAAAGGCAACTAAGACAGGACTAATCAAATCAAAAGAAAACCTAACTAAATTAACCTAACCAAAGAAACAACAAAAGTGAATTAACCTGAACTAACCAAAATCAAAGTAAAACTGAATTAACATAGCCAACAGGTCGAAAGGCCACGGGCTGCCGTAAAGAACAGGTGTAGTTTAACTGAACTAACTAAACCAAAGGAAAAACATAACTGTACTAATCTGAACCAACTTAACCAAAAGCAAAGTAAAACTGAACTAGAGTTTTACTTTGCCTTTGGGCCGCGCCGCCTGAACTTAGGGACCATTGCGGGTTCTGATGCATACTAACTGCTTCTGAAAAGGCCTAGTTCTGGACATTGAGTGTCCAGACATCTACACATGTGTCAGACCGTGAATGTGTTTGTTTAGGTTTATGGTCATTTTAAACTAGACAATTTTCTTATTGTCAGTTTTTCCACAGTTTAAAGTTAGAGTTTCACAGTTCAAGCGCTGTTTTGTTATACTGAAATTTTTTTGTTGTGGTGCCTTCAGACGACTGCAGATGATATACGAGGGTTGCACATTATCTGAATCACAAGTTGAGTTCAAGAGATGTACGCACTGTATACATTGGTTAAAATTACTGCTAGCTTGGCTAGAGATTTGGTAGGCAAGGTGCTAAAAATGAAAATGGCAGGAATCTTTGTCACTACCTGTCAAGTGTTTGAACTTGTTGTATTACTGAAATGGGGTTTTACAACATAAGGCCCTGGGGCTGTCAGTTCAGTTATCTGTTAGGGTTAGTTTAGGTCAGGTTAGTTCAATTATTGAATTACATCAGTTCAGTTGTTATTTGTTTATTTTCTTAGTTTGCATTACATTTTGCCTCTAATGTCATTTAAACTTTTGAATATTCAAATCATTCAATTTTGAGCAATGTTTATCAATGCTGTAGGTGGCCAGTGATTGTGAGAACAATTTTAGCCTAGAAAAGCAATTGCAATTGCAAAATTGGCTGATCCTGATTCATTTTTTTGATTTTATTTATGGACAAACTGTATTTGTTCTTAATCTACTTAAAACTCATCCTACTCTTAAAAAAAGGAAAATTAAGTTTACAACTAAATAATTTGAAATCTAAACTATCACTTCATTAGCTACAACTAGCACAAAAAACAGTTTTCTGTTTGCTAAAGTTTATCGTGGTTTGCCAGTACTTATTGATTGCTAGCAATTACTGGTATAATATTGATGACTTTTTAATGTACCTAATATTTATTGAAAAAGGTGCCTGTAAGGGGATCACCTTTCATTATTATTTGTATAATAATATTCAAAAATGTTTGAAGTAAGTCCATTTATTTCAAATGGAAACTAATTGACAAAGCCAGACTTGAGGCTTACTTGGAGCAATTTTGACGAATATTTCCCTCATGCATAAATTTTCCCATAAGGAAAGTTTAATTATTCAAAAAAATGTAGCGGATATTCCACTTTGTCTAGACAACGGTTAATTTCTGCTGTTACCTACTAACCATTTTAACTGAGAAATTCAGTAACAACTTCAGATTTGTATTTGGCAAAAGTCGTCAAAATTAATCTTTTCAGTTGTGTGTTTGCATTTATCAGTCAGTCAAACAAAAATCCCAACAAAATCTAAAAAAAATAAGGGAGGAGGAGGCAAACACTTGATTCCAAGTCATGACTATAAATATGGGTATAAATTTGCTCTTTGAAGTAATTCATGAATAAGTTGTAAGAGATTGAAAATTTTAGCTTTTTTGCAGAAAACCCCACATTAAAATATGCAAAAATGCAATATTTACAATTTGGAAATTGAAAACTGATAACAGAGAATGTAAATATACTTAATGTCTGACCAGTTTATTATTTCATAATAATTGACTTCTATCAAAGTCATTTATATTAACAATAATACCCTAGGCCGCATAAACAAAAAAAAATAACGCCCTTGGGCATTATGAATTTATATTGAGAGTAATTTGATAAGTAAATCATTTATAAATCAAAATAATCATTGTTGTGTGTTGCCACGGTAAATGCCCGGCCAGGTATAGGTACCTATAATTTATATCAAATCATAACATATAAAAGTTGATTTTTTTAAGTACAAGAAGTCGGACATTCAGCGTTGAAGACACCATGAGCATTATAAGACATAATGCCTTTGGTCAAAGTATACCCCTTAGGCCAGGGGCCTTCGGGTTCTACACTATCGACCTCATGCGTTATTATTCTTATAATGCTCTAGGTATCTTAATTACTATAATGTTCGACCGGCCTATTATTTCATAATAATTGACTTCTATCGCAGTCATTTACATTAAAAATAATGTCCTAGGGTGCATAAAGAAAAAAATAATGCCCTTGTCATTTATGAATCTAAATTGATAGTAATTTGATAAGTAAATCATTAATAAATCAAAACAATCATTGTTGTGAGTTGCCATGGTAAATGCCTGGTCAGGTATAGGCACCTATAAATTATATCAGAACGTAATACATAAAATTTAATTTTTTAAGTACAAGAAGTCGGACATTAAACGTTGAAGACACCATGAGCATTATAAGACATAACGCCTTCAGTCAAAGTATACCCCTTGGGCCAGAGGCCCTCAGGTTCTACATTATCGACCTCATGCGTTATTATCCTTATAATGCCCTTGGTATCGTAATTACTATAAAAAAGTAGTAAGCAGGTATTTTTGGTCAACATATACATTTAGCAACTTTGATCCATATTTCAAAAAGAAACTTAATTTTCTATTTTATGTTATATATTTTTTTTCTAGAGCCCCTTCCTGTATTTCATCTTTGCTTTTATGTTTGTTTTATATATTTATTAAGCTTTGAAAGATGGTATAATTCAATGCCAGTAGGGGTATTAGCCCTCAAAGTAGTTGTGTAGTTGTTTTCCTCAAAAAATTTGTTTCCTTCCCTATATATAGCTACAAGGTTTTGGAAATTCCGAAGTTGTCAAATTTCCAAATTGTAATTATATATGTGAAGTTTTTACATATCTTATTAAAACCCTGTTTCGATTTTCTTTGCAAAAAGCTTAATATTTTTTTGCGGTTAATCATTGATTTTTTTATTATTTTAATAATTCATTTTGATATATTTTTTTCTTTATAAAATGAGCTTTGAAATAAACAGTGCAATTCAATGCCGGTAAATATTTTAGAATTATAGGAAGCAGATAAGTTTTTCAATTTTCAAGTTGTAAATATTGCCTTTATGCATATATTAAGGGTTTTCTGTGAAAAAGCTAAAAATTTCAATCTCTAACCTCGGAGAAAATAAATTCCTTTCAACTTAAACCAAATAATAGTAAGTTGTAATAAATTGTTAAAGTCTAGTCAAATCCAAGCCTGGGTCAAAGTAAACTAAAACTAGACAAGAAAAGGCTACTAAGTAGTGGACACCTCATACATGTAATTTTTTGTCTAGTTTTGGTTTACTTTGACCTTAGCTTGGATTTGAACATACTAGAGTGTAATTAATGCTTTGGTTGTCCTGTATATGGGCCACTTTTAAAAGTAATTAATAAATTGTAGTGGTAGATCTTTGGAAATTCTGGTGAAAATGGGATGTAAGACATTTTACTGTCAATTTTGAAACATTTTAATTCAACTTATGTCATTTTTGATAGATGAGCCATGGCAGAGCACTTTCATACTATATGCCTAAAATGTCAGTTTTTTTTGGCGTACCAGTGTGAAACTGTTCTCATTTCCTTGTTTACCTACTGAAATTCCACTCCCTACAGCAGCATATCATATATTTGGTTGATTATCGTAACAAACCAATAGCTCTATTGGTTGATTGGTGGCTGGTTTAATCGGTGGATGTAACAGTGAATTTTAAAATTCACCCCATTTTTAATTCTGGGATTGAGCCTCTGGTTGAACTTTTTTAGAAAAATAAATTATGAAGTTTCAAATCACTCTTGAACTTTTTGAAACCTTGATAATCCTTAAAACTATTTTTAAGAAATACCAGAAAGAAATAGGGTAATACTAGTTTGATAGAAATCTCTAAAAAAACTAGTTTGACATGTATTAAAAAAATCTTCCTAATGGAGCTAGATCTTTTTATGAAGGAGCTCAAATGGCTGTTTTTTTTATAACTTATTCTTAAATGGCTGAAATTAAATCATTGGTAAATTTGCCATGCTGAATTTTAGCATTAAGTCGAAACTGTTAAATTTGTCAAATAGGTACAAAAAGAGCAATGCATTAATGCCTTACCAGAATTTGCTCTGACCCTTTAGATCAATAAGGTGTTGGACTCTTAAAGTTTTCTCATAAATATGGTCATTGCAAATCGGGAATCCCGTCAATAGTATCCACCACTCTACTTTACTATTTTAATCTTAAGTTACCTTGTCTTTAATTTTTGATAAAGCAGAGAACAGAAAATTTTTTTGTCGTATTTCACTTGACTGTCTTTCTGTTGGTATGGTCTGTGGATACATTGTTGTGCAAAGTTAAACTTATCCAAAGCTGAGTTGCGCTTGGACAAAATTATATAAAAAATCAGTTTCATTTGGCTCAAATTTTTTTTCCATAATGATTCAATTTAACAGAAATTTGTCAAACATTAACAATTAACATATTAACTGCTTTTGGTTTCTTTACAGGTATAATCAAGCCGAAAGTAAAACTTGCTTTACGAACGTCGGGTCATTTACTTTTGGGTGTCGTAAGGATCTACTCCCGTAAAGCCAAAT
The DNA here is from genome assembly GCA_951812265.1 of Taphrorychus bicolor. NCBI lineage: Eukaryota > Metazoa > Arthropoda > Insecta > Coleoptera > Curculionidae > Taphrorychus > Taphrorychus bicolor. The sequence goes on from OX638299.1 coordinate 33,992,974, forward strand.
ATTTGTTAGCCGATTGCAATGAAGCTTTTGTCAAAATTAAAATGGCCTTCAGGCCGGGCATGGTGGACTTGCCGGAGGAACACCGGGAGGCCGCCGTGAACGCTATCACTCTTCCAGAAGTGTTTCACGATTTTGACACTACAATACCTGAGCTAAAGTGAGTAAATTAAAAATATCAACTTACCATATTGGACAAAAACAGATGGACAGACCAACTTTGTAGTTCTGTTTTAACATCACTAAAGTTACCCTTCAAATTTAGGTAGTTACATAAAAGGAATCCTTTATCTTTGTTAACAGTGACGTAGATATAGAAGCTCAGTTTAGTTTAAACCAATCTCGAGCGGAAGAAATTACAATGAGGGAAGAATACGGTAACATTTCTCTGGTGCACCACGACGATGGTTTCGGGGATATAGGGTTCGACAGCGATGCTCCAGAACTAATGAGGCATGCCGGTGACCTTGAGCCTTCCATGGAGCAGGTTATTTCAGCAACATCTCGTAAAACTTTTCGTTGATTATTTTGCGTTCGCAGAGCAACTTACTGTTCAGCGAACCGGTGCTTGAACAAGATGGCCTTCACAAAGACGTTAGTGAACCGATTCCCTCCACTTCTGGCACTCAAGATCAACCTATGGAGATTGATACGCAGGACGATAATTTGATATGTAGGTGCCCCGCGTTTGTTTTTCTGCTAAGTTATTTATAATGATGCTATTATTGGGTTGCAGCTGGTGGTTTATTTGAGGGAGGTTTGTTCGACGAGGCGCCAATGGGGGAAGTACCTCCTGTGGATGCCAGCATACCAGTTCCACCTCCAGAACTTGGTGGGGCTGATAGTGACGACGACGGAGATATGGATAACTTCGGCGGCCCTCCCTCCGTCGGTATGAGGTGAGTTTCAAGCATATTCCTACTAGTTAGGTATACAAGGTGACCGTTTTTCGAGTTTAACCATGGGGATCTCGGTTTTTTCAAATAATGCGAAGAAAGTTAAATTAGAGCGAAGTTGTGCAATTAGAAGTCTATAAAAATTACTTTTCAAATTGCGAATATTCTGACTGATTTCGGAAATATTCGCATAAAATAGAAACTTTGAAAAAATGTTTTTATAATTAAAAACAAACTTTTTGCTCGACGAAATCTTCGACGTGGTATTTTAAAATTTAAAACCCGTCGTTGCATTTTCATGCAACGTTCATCCATTTTAGTTTTTTTAAATACGGATACCTGAATTTTTTTATATCGCTTTCTGAATCTACTTGCAATTCTGCATTCATTGATTTGCGATAATTAATAATTCTATTAACTTTTAGGTTAGATTTTGCTGATATTGTGATTATTCGAATTTGTTGATAAAGTCGTATCACGATCTTTTTGGCCAACGCAGGCTAAAGACATTTTCACTGGCCTATAGTTTAGTCGTATGGGGTTGGATCTTTACACAGTACAAAGATTAAAAAAGTCTGTTACCCTATGGATAAGCATTTAAAGTTTCGATATATTTTATATTGTTTTTTTTGTTTACACAAAGTTTTTCCCAATTTTAATATCTACCACCTTTACTTCTAGATAGACTTTCTCGTGAACAAATGTACTCATCAAAGTGAGCAATACAGACGTGTGTAAAGGGTTGCCTACATTGAGGCGCCAAAGCCGTTAAAATTAGCTGCGTTTACACAGCCTTGTATTGGAAACTACAACCATCATCAGAAAAATCTAACCTAAAAGTTAATAACATTATTAAATGTTGTTTACTACCGAATACAGAATTACAAGGAGATTTAGAATCAATAATAAAAAAATCCATAACCATATTTAAAAAAATTAAGTTAATTATGGTTGCATGAAAAGGAAACATGGAACTTAAAAATACCACGTTGAAGAGAGCAAAAAGTGCCTATAAAGAACTGTCAATTATTTTTAATTATCTCTATATATTAAGACTAGAAAAAATAAAAACTATTTTTTTCAAAAATTCGATTTTCTGCGAATATTTCCGCAATCAGTCCGAAATTTGAAAACCTCATTTTTATAGACTTCTAATTGCGCAACTTTACCCTAATTTAAGCTTCTTCGTATCTCTTCAAATAACCGAGTCACCCATGGTCAAACTCGAATAACGGTCAGTCTGTACGCTATGAGCGTTAATACTTTGCCATGAATTGAAAGTGCAGCGTCGAGTGACCCAGGCAAGCCAAAACCAGATCGGATTTTGCAGATGCGCAAGATGACCTTCAGCAAACAAACAAGCGTTTTTGGATGGCGGCTTTAGAGTGCACTGCTACTATTTCAGTCTTTTGTTTGGTTGGAAGAGGGCAATTACTCTCAGAGTTTCTCAAAATTAAGGAGAGGAGCTGGGCGGAGCTTGACAGCCGGCGCATGCGCATCTGTTGCTTTTCGACCTGGTTTTTCGAGCTGCACTTCCTAATGTTATGGTCATGTTATTATATTCAATGGTTCATTATATGAATTATCAAATTATTTCATTTGAAAATTGTTATTTTTCTTGTTGCAGTTCGGCAGGCGGTTCCAGGCCGCCGACGCCTCTTGAAGACCCCTCACAGCCGCCCTCTATACGGCAACCTTCCCCGTCCCGACAGTCTATTGCGCCTCATTCTCCTGCCCCTAGTTTGCACTCGATGAGAAGCGCCCAACCCACACCTGCACCTCCAGAGGTAAGTTTATTTTAACCATCAACCTAACTGCAATTACGTAGTATGGAGAGTCTCTGTCGCGTCAAAACTGTATCATATCATATATGTTTTACTTCCCTTTATCAAATTGAAAGAGGTGGATAGGGAGTGTAGGACAAACCACACTTTACGTTTGTGAAATCTCATACTAAATTTTTGATTCTGCGTCAAAAAACTACGACTATTATGAACGTTTTATCTCCAAATAACAGTGTTTTTTTGTAACTTTTTCGATATATCCCCCAGATTCCACAAGCTGAAGAAGCTCCACCAGCCGCTGATCAGACGACTCTTATTAACAACGAAGAGGAAAGCTTTGCCCTCCCGCCAGTCGATGCGTCTGCCTTGAAAGGTAACACAATATTTTGATCTATTTAGTGAGTTAATGTTACTCTCAGACCATGTTGAGTAATGCAGCCTGAGTCAGGATTAAACCGTCATTCGTAAACCACGCGTAGGAAAATGGATTTAAACACAAAGTTGTATTAAAGTTGTATCCGAAAATGCTTTGTCATCAAGTTACAGGGTCATAAACTTTCAGATTTTTTACATTTTTTATTTCATAGATGCTTCACTTCTTGACATAGTAAAATTAAATTTTGTACATACTTCACATTCACAATTTACAGAATCTAGTGAAAATCTTCAGGGTGATACGTTTTCATGGGTCAGACCTCTTTTTACCTTCTGTAAAACTAATATTTATAATTGCAAGTACTGTGTAATTGCAACTTTTTTATTCAATTTGTTATGCAACTCTTATGGAAAAAATTTCGTGCACTACTATATACTGTAGGCTTTTTTTATGTTCTGTCTAAGGAATAAAACATTTCCGGTCCGGCGATATTGAAATAAGTTGATATAAGGATTTATTGAACACAAAGAAAATACACTGAAGAAATGAATAAAATACGGATGGTAATTAAATATGACAAAACAACCAATTAATCGTCTTATCGGCTTTTATATGTGGGCAAGAATGCGTCGCGTCTCGAACTGCAAATTAGGCCCCGTCTTTCGTCGTCTACTCGTCGTTGTAATCTAGTCTTTTTTATAAACCGAAAAGCCGAAATAAAACTTCACTACTCTATTCTCCGAATATAAGAACTCGATAGCAACAAGGCGTTATGTTATTATTCCCTTGTGTCGAATAATACGATATAATGATTTAATAGTTTCTACTGATAAGAAAAAAATAACATTCAAAGCTTGCAGTTGCGAGGACCGAAAATATGGATTCTACATTCGGCCATCCTTCTACGTATCCGACCTGGATTCGTCATCACTCGGCAACCATGGTTTCATAAACTCTGAGCACGTCGACGTTTTGTCCGGTCCTTCATGAAATCTTATCTTCACAACATCATACCATTCATTGTTTTTAACATTAACCACCTCATATGTGCCCAAGAACTTCCTACACACTTTAAGCCCGGCACCAAATTCAGTTCTTTTAACAGCTACAAGATCACCGACTTTATACTTCTTTGGTTTTTTTTCGTGTCAAATTGCATCTCTTCTTGGACTTTTATCAACTGGTGTCTACATCGTTTCCTCAGCATCTCTCTTTTTACTGAATTGTATTTGAGCTTCCTCTTCTATTATCTCTCTCAAGAGAAGATCCTCTTTACACTTCATTCGTACTCTGGTCAACACTTCAAATGGAGTCGTATTGACGATAAATTGATAAGTCGAGTTCAATGCTCTCTGAACCCGGTCCACATATTTATACCTTTTTGCAGGATCGTCAACACTAAGGCTGGAATCACCTTTGTATGGATGCGCCGCACTTGCCGGTTACTGCTGCGAGCACCCGTAGTAATTGTCACAACAATCATACACAATAATCACCAAACTCTTTTGCTGTAAACGCTGTTCCCTTCTCAGTGATTATCGTATGATGTTTTCCAAAAGTCTTTTGCCGCTTAACAAAGCAATTGAGGGTCTCTTTAGCAGTAGTGCTATTTGTAGAGTAAAGCTAAACTAGCTAAACAAACCTAAACTTTGTAAAATCGTCTATTATAGCAAGGATATACTGACAATTTTTATTGGTAGATGGAATAGGTCCTACGTGATGAGCATGAGTTTTTCCTGTTTAGGAATAGAATGTAGAAACCCGTGTTTTTACCTTCTTTTCGGCTTCCTAGAATGCATTGTATACAATTAGTTTCAAAATTCTCTGCCATCTTCGGAATCAAATACTCTTTCTTAAACACTTCCTGTGTCTTTTTTTCGGCAAAATGTCCATCTCATGTTTACTTTTTATAACATCTCGTTGCATTTCTTTTGGCTGTACAAGGAGTTCGTTGCCGTTGACATATTGTATACAATGTCATGTTTTAATAAATAATCGTGATGCTCCTGACCAGCCTGTAATAACTTATGAATGATCTTAACTTGTTCGTCAGTTTGTTGGGCTGCCTTAATTCTCTTCAAAAATCCATTTTTCTCCAATAGAACAGCAATCGTTGGATATCTACTGAGGTCGTCAACATGTGGTAATCTACTTTCCGATCGATGCTCAATCTCGTATTCGTATTCTTCCAATAGTAAAGCCCATCGAGCTACTCTGGTTGTCAGATCACGTTTGGACATGGTCTTTTTAAATGCAGCACAATCGGTGACTATCTTAAAGATAAGTCCTAAACTTTTTGACAGCATTTATCACAGTCAGCACTTCCAATTGATATGAATGATACTTCTCCTCAGCCGGCGTGGTTTTTATACTATAAACATCAACAGGATGTAATGTTGAGTCTTCACTACACATTTGCAATAGACAAGCTCCGTAGCCATATTTGCTTGCTTCCGTATGCAGTTCCGTCGGGACATTCCTCTGAAATGTATATAGCACGGGATATCGGGTAAGAAGATCTTTTAGTGTCTGATAACCTAATCGTTCATCGTCTCCAAATTGAAAATCTGAATTCTTTTTTAACTTATCACTGAGAGGTTTTGCAATAATCGAATATCCTTCAATGAATTTACGAAAATATCCAATCAATCCCAAGAAGTTGCTTGACCGTAGTAGGTTCCGCAAAGTTCTTAATAGTGTTACGATCGCAGCAACGCCGCATGGGAGGCGGGGCAACGCATGGGAGCGTGTTGGTTGGTGGAGCTTCGCGACCTATCCGCGCTGCGTCATGGCTGACACGAATGATTTATTGCTCGGCTGGTTTAATCTAAAAGGCAGTTGTTTACAACCGTTTTTTTATGTGAGATTATTCAAGAATTCTTATAAAGAACTTTCTAGGTTTTTCTGTAATTTTAGGATTGGATATAAAAAGCGTATAGAGCGCGCAGGAGAGTAGTCGTATTTTAAGCGAGCTATAAGTAAGCTAAAGTTACGAAACGATAATAGAAGGCTATAAAGTGTTAAGTAGTGAGTTATTTAGTAGTCGAGTGTATTTGAGAAATAAATAAATAGTGTTTTCGTGTTGGACCGTTACACTGGAATTATTGAACCCCGAGTTCGCAACAATTGGTGTCAGAAGTGGGATTCCAGTGGGAATTTGAGGACTAATATTGCTGAACTGTAAGTGAGTGCTTCATTGCCGGACATTACGTGTTTATGCCAGTGACCAGAAGCCAGCATCAAGCGATGGAGGATCAGCTCGCCGCCCTGCTGTCCCTTATGCAACAACAGAGGGAAGAACAGGAGAAACGTTATAACGAACAGAAAGAAGAGCAGGAAAAACTTTATAAGGAACAAGAAAGACGTGATCAATTACAGGAGCGACGTTATAACGAACAAAAAGAAGAACAAGAAAGACGTGATCAAGTACAGGAGCGACGTTATCAACAACAGAAGGAAGAGCTGGAAAAACGTGATCAAATACAGGAACGACGTTATCTAGAACAGAAAGAAGAGCAGGAAAAACGTTATTTAGAACAAAAAGAAGAACAGAAACGGTTTAAAGAAGAATTAGTGAGCCATTTCGCAGCTAGGGAGCAACAATTGGAAGAAAGAATAATGCAATCCGTTAACGAAGGACTCGAAGCTGTCAACCAGAAGGTTCTCGAGCTAGAAAAGAAATTCCGGGAACAACTTGAGGACGACACCGTCTCTACAGAGAGTTTTAGCACAGCCAACGCTAAAATTAAGCCTCCCGATTATGACGGTACTACGGCGTGGGAAATTTATAAAACCCAATTTGAGGCAGCTGCAAAAGCTAATGGCTGGTCCGAGCCCCAGAAAGCTACATCATTGGTGGTAGCACTTCGTGGAAAAGCGGCTGAATTACTCCAATCTCTGTCGGCAGCGGATCAAAGTAATTATGCCGTTTTAGTACACTCTCTGCAACTACGATTTGGAAACGAGCACAAAGAAACCGTGTTCCAAGCCCAGCTGAGGATGAGACAACAGAAGTCAGGTGAATCCTTACAAGAATTTGAGGCGGACATAGACAGACTAATTCACCTGGCATACCCATCAGCCCCTGAATGTTTTCAAACGCAATTTGCCGCCGAAAGATTCATTGAGGGAGTTCGAGATAGTGACATGAGATACCACTTACGTCTAGTAAGGCCCAGGAATATCAGCGAGGCACTAGTTCGGGCCCTGGAATTCGAGGCGTCACGAGTGTCATCTAGTTCAGCTCCGCGTGTAAGAATGGCAACTTGCAATGAAGAGGAGAATACGTCTATGGCCGAATCCATGGCCAGTTTACATAAAGCGATGAAGGATATGGCAGTCAATATACAAGCCCTATTGGGAAGGACCCCTCGATCAACAGACAATCGAGGCATAAAATGTTTTAACTGCGGCAGACTGGGTCACATCAAGAGTAACTGCCGTAATAGGGCAAGAAGTCCGTCGCCGTCGTTTAGAAGACCAAGCGGCGATCAAGACCGCCCTAGGTCCCAGGAAAACTAATTCCGGTCAATGCAAGGGGGCAATTGACCGGGGCCACTAAGACCCCCAGGATCTTTAAAGTCAATAATTTGGGTGGCAAAAGTCTCACAGTGGCCGGACGCATTAAGGAACAGAAGATCCAGATTACCATCGATACCGGAGCAGATGTGACCATTGTAAGGCCCGATAAACTTGTCGGATATACCATACAACCATTGCCCAACCCTATTATGTTAAAATCAGTCACTGGAGAGTCTTGCCCTATAGACGGAGAAGCCGATGTCACCATCATTATTGGAGAAAGACTTGAAGTTCGGCATAAAGTGTTGGTTGCCAGGATAAAAGACGAGTTTATTTTGGGAATGGATCTCATCAGGAAACATGGATTCTCCTATGACCACAAACGGAATATTCTCACATTTGGAGATGAGGAGTTCGCATTAACCAATGGAAATGTGGAAACTAGTATCCGTCTACTGGTGGTGGAAGATGTAAAAATTCCTCCAAATTCAGAACAAATTATCACAGTGACTTCTGAAAATGATCCTGGGTGGTCCATAGGACTTATAGAACCTAACCTGGATTTGACGACTGAAATCATGGTAGCACGAACTTTGACCGACACGAAGAAGACTATGCCAGTACGAGTTGCCAATATTGGAGAAAGGACCATCAAGCTCAAAGAAGGAACAGTTCTTGCCCATTATGAGCCTGTACAATGGGTATGCAATTGTGTCGAAGCAGAGACATCCAAAATTAAATCTTCTAACCAAGCTTCCCCAGAAGTTATTGATGCTTTTAAGCGACAGTGGAGTCACCTGTCAAAGGAACAACTTCAGTCTGCTATAAAATTTGCTATGGATGAATCTGATATGTTTAACTTCAAGAGCAACGACAGTCAAACCGATTTAGTTGTCCATAAGATCAACACAGGAGATGCCCAGCCAATACGACAACATCCACGAAGGGTTCCTCTGGCTAAACAACAGGAAGTTAATAGTTTGCTGAATGAAATGTTAAAGGAGGGCGTCATAGAAGAATCATCTAGTCCATGGTCGTCGCCTGTGGTTCTTGTTAAGAAGAAAGATGGTTCAACGCGGTTCTGTGTTGACTACAGGAAACTTAATGACGTGACCAAGAAGGACAGCTACCCATTGCCACGTATAGACGACACTTTAGCAACTTTATCGGGATCAAAGTGGTTTTCCACTCTAGATTTAAAAAGTGGGTACTGGCAAGTAAAGATTGCTCCCGAAGACAAAGAAAAGACTGCATTTTCTACTGGTTCTGGACTATACCAATTCACTGTTATGCCTTTTGGATTGTGCAATGCTCCATCAACTTTCGAGCGACTAATGGAACTTGTCTTGAGGGGGCTGACTTGGAAAACTTGCCTGGTATACTTAGATGACATAATTGTCATGGGGCGTGATTTCGACGAGCACTTGAAGAATTTAAGAGAAATCTTCAACAAGTTACGGAATGCTCACCTGAAGTTAAACTACAAGAAATGCAACCTGTTCCAGAAGCAAGTCGAGTACTTGGGGCATACTATCTCAGAACAAGGCATTAAAACTAGCCATAGTAAAATATCTGCCATTAAAGATTGGCCAGTTCCCCGAGACAAACACGAAGTAAGGAGCTTTTTGGGACTATGTACTTACTACAGGAGATTTGTAGAGGGATTTGCCGACATCGCAAAACCGCTGCACAAATTAACGGAAAAGAAAACACCGTTCTTGTGGAACCACGAATGCAGTCAGGCGTTTGCAAGGCTTAAAGCTGCCCTCTGTTCTAGTCCGATCTTGGCTTACCCTATAAAGGACGGACTCTTTATTTTGGACACGGATGCAAGTAACTGTGGTCTAGGTGCAGTACTCTCTCAAAGACAAAACGGGCAAGAGAAGGTCATCGAATACTACAGTAAGACTTTAAATAAGCCAGAAAGAAACTATTGCGTCACTAGAAAGGAACTGTTGGCCATCGTTAAAGCAGTCGAACATTACCATCGCTACTTATATGGAAAAAGGTTCCTGATTAGGACTGACCATGGAGCCTTGAAATGGTTATTACAGATGAAGAACTCTGAAGGTCAAATAGCCAGATGGATAGAGCGCCTGCAGCAGTACGATTTCCAAATTGAACATCGACCAGGAAGGTCTCACGGAAATGCCGATGCATTGTCTAGACGGCCTTGTAAAGAAGATTGTCGGCATTGTCAAAGAACTGAGCAGCGTGAGGGATTTCCTTTGGTAAGGAGAACGTCGGTAGAAATAAACGATGGCTGGACCACACAGACCCTTCGAGAAGAACAAATGAATGATCCAGATATTGGACTCATCCTCTCTGCAAAGACTGACGACAAGAGACCAGAATGGCAAGAAATTGCTGGTAAAAGTCCAAACCTGAAGGCGCTATGGGCCCAGTGGCACTCTCTTAAAATAGAAAATGGATTACTGAAGAGAGCGTGGGAGAGTCCGGATGGCAAGACCGTAGTCAGTCAGTTGGTTGTTCCTGGAAGCAGAAAATCGGACGTACTACAGGAAATGCACGACGGAACCAGTGGAGGTCATTTTGGGGTCAATAAAACCTTGGCCAAAATTAAAGAGCGGTTCTACTGGGTGAATTATCATGAAGACGTCGAATCTTGGTGCCGCAAGTGCGAAGTTTGTTGTGCCACAAAAGGACCTCGAACAAGATCACGCGGCCGAATGGTGCAGTACACTGTAGGTGCTCCATTCGAGAGGGTAGCAATTGATGTCGCGGGACCGTTTCCTCAGACTGAGTCGGGCAATAAATACATCTTGGTCGCCATGGATTACTTCACTAAATGGCCTGAAGCATACGCCCTGCCTAATCAAGAAGCAACGACTGTGGCAACGGTGCTAGTAAATGAAATGTTCTGCAGATTTGGAGTCCCTCTCGAACTTCATTCTGATCAGGGCCGGAATTTTGAATCGGCTGTTTTCCAGAAGGTCATGGAACTTCTCGGAATTCGCAAGACCAGGACAACTCCTTTGCATCCACAGTCGGATGGGATGGTAGAGAGATTTAATCGGACCATGGAACATTACCTGTCTAAAATGGTGGCAGAACATCAGCGTGATTGGGACCAACATCTACCTCTCATGTTGATGGCATATCGAGGCTCTACGCATGAAGCCACTGGTTATACTCCGGCGAAAGTGATGTTCGGGAGGGAAATGAGGCTTCCTGCGGATTTGATGTATGGAACACCAGAAAAAGAGTCGCTCAGCTCTGAGAATTTTGTGGAGGAGCTTAAGGAGAGGCTGAACAATGTTCATGAGCAAGTCAGGAATAAACTGCGGATATCCAGTGATCGAGCCAAAGCAAGATATGACTTACTAGCTAACTCCCGCGGCTTCCAGGATGGTGATTTGGTGTGGCTATACAATCCGAGGCGAAAGGTGGGGAAGTCGCCCAAACTTAGCCAAAATTGGGAAGGACCTTATACAATTATAAAGAAGATTAATGATGTGGTGTATAGGATCCAGCGGACCCCTAGGTCAAAGATGAAGGTCGTTCATTTGGATCGATTAGCACGATACCATGGAACTCTATCTGTTCGGGACGAACAGACTTAGGAGGAGGGCAATGTTACGATCGCAGCAACGCCGCATGGGAGGCGGGGCAACGCATGGGAGCGTGTTGGTTGGTGGAGCTTCGCGACCTATCCGCGCTGCGTCATGGCTGACACGAATGATTTATTGCTCGGCTGGTTTAATCTAAAAGGCAGTTGTTTACAACCGTTTTTTTTATGTGAGATTATTCAAGAATTCTTATAAAGAACTTTCTAGGTTTTTCTGTAATTTTAGGATTGGATATAAAAAGCGTATAGAGCGCGCAGGAGAGTAGTCGTATTTTAAGCGAGCTATAAGTAAGCTAAAGTTACGAAACGATAATAGAAGGCTATAAAGTGTTAAGTAGTGAGTTATTTAGTAGTCGAGTGTATTTGAGAAATAAATAAATAGTGTTTTCGTGTTGGACCGTTACACTGGAATTATTGAACCCCGAGTTCGCAACAATAGCTTTGGTTTTCTCATCTGATCGTTGGATAGTCCCTCCTTTATTGACGTAACCCTAAAAATTCACTCTCCTTCAAAAAATGACATTTACTTTTCTTACATTCCAACCCATACTCTCGTGCAAGATTTAGTACTAACTTAAGCTTTGCTAAACCTTCTTCGCAGGTTTGACTTGGAATGATTAGGTCATCCATATAATAAATAACAACATTATTCAAAATTAACAGTCTAAAAATGTGATTAATAAATCTCTGAAATACACTCGGACTATTGCACAAACCGAAAGGGCGCTTTAAAAATTCATACTATCCGGTGGGTATTACAAACGAAGTATTCTTTACACTCTTTTAGTCCATGTCGACATGAAAAAATCCGTTTTTCAAATCAAGTGTCGTGAAAATTTTTGCACCGTCCAGTTTATCCAAAACATCTTCAATAAAAGGCATGGGAAACCTGTCTTTTACAAGCTGCCCTTTACATATTTTGGTTCAGCCTTCTGTAATCACAGCACATGCGCATACCTCCATCTTTTTTAGAAATCAAAACGATGGCACTTGCGAATTCTGATGAGCCTTCCCTGATGATGCCGTCTCTTAACCATTCCTTTATTTGACGGTCCACCTCTTTTTGTTCCAAAACTGATAAGCGCCTTGGTGGCTGGTGAACTGGTTCATTTTTCAGAATTAACTTCATTATGGATATTCCATTAAAAAATTTGTCACGTTGGTAACATCTGTCTTCTTAGTCACAGTGATATTTTGCATCTTTAATGAAAATTTCAGCTAATCCTAATAAGTTATTTCCAATAATACCCTCAAAATTGCACGCCTGCTTTGTTAATACATGGAACAGAAAATTAAATTTTTCTACAAACGTCAAATAATGACGCATTTTACGCTTGCATTAGACAAACAAAAACCTGACCTTTTTTGAGAATCAGAGTGTGAGTATACTTTTCCGCGCGTTTCCCAGGACAGCAAGCGAAATAGTAATTTTCCTAACAAGTGCGGAAAGTGATACTTTTCCGCACGCGACTGCATCAGTTGGCGTGAAGCAGGCCATGAAGTCGAGTGCGTTGTTGTGCGTTGCCATGGCGTTGTGTATCTGTCAGGTAAACAATGCAATGTACGTCATATCTGGTATTTTAACTTCAAACTGAAGTTTTACTGATAGTTAGTAAAAGTCGGCCTAAAACTCTGTCAATATATTGGTATTTATTGCCTCAGCTGCGCGATGCTTACTTTTATCGCCCATAGCGATAATTAAAGAAATCAACCTTTTCAATTAAAAAATGTTGAGATCGATATCCTGCCTTTTTTGCAAAACTAAAATTAAAGATGCAGTACAGGTGTAAGTAAGATGGTATACCAGGCACCTAATGCCACCATTCCTAACAACTATAAATCATGCTAGTTTTACTGGTTTTTATTACGTTCTTCCATACCAACAATAGTTACCAAGGTTATTTAAAGCAAAATAACAGCCATTTGAAGGTTTTTACTTTTCCGCACTAGTGCGGAAAAGCCTTAAGAGATCTTAACGTTTGTACTTGTCAACATCCTATACCACTGACAGGCACTGATTGTCTGTGTAGCCACTGATTGTCTGTGTAGTCAGAAGATAACTTCTGAAATGTCTTCTATAAACGTCTTCTTAGATAATACTTACGTCGCTTCCTGTATCAAATAGAGCTGCAACATCATTCTCATCTGAAAGCATTAGATTCCTGTCCCCGCTAAACTTGTCTTGGAACAATTTTTTGAAACAGGTTTACAACTCATTGCATTTGAAACATTTAGTTCCCCGGCGTTTGTCAGGACAATCTATTGATTTGTGACCTGTTGATTCGAAACAATTTGGGGATATCTCTTTTATATATGTTTAACTTCTCACGCCACTTTTCCCCAGTCCCACTATATTTCCTGTTTTTGTATCAGCTTTGTCATATCTATGATCTCTCTAAAGGGGTTATTCATCAAAGGGTTGTTTTTCTTAATAATGCTTTCATAAAGTTTAAACTTTTCTTTTAAATCCTTAAAAGTCTTGCTCCATATAAAATCACTTTATTAGCTGAAGCGTTCTGAATACCATCTATGATACAGTTAGATACAGTTAATCACCACTTCTGATTCAATATTTCCTCGAGACCCTATTTCTCTCTTTGCTATTACATACTCCTGTACTCTTTAATTCGCCTTCTTCTTTCTGTACATCAAAATCTTATGGATTTGGACACTACTTACTTTAACTTCAAATTCTTTTATCAATTTCGGTCTCAACATTTTTCACGTAGTAATACCATGCTCTGATTGGATGTAGAGTTTTGCCAAACCCCTCAAAGATCTTTTCGCGAAAATCAATTTTTGAAGATCATTAAATTTTAAAAGATTGGTTGTGTAAAGTTAAGAAATATTTGTGCCGTCGATCGGATGACTTAAATGATAAAACAACATTTTATAACATATTTAAGGAAATATATAAAATGATTAAACAGCACTAAAAGTTATGTAAAACAACTTACACTAGGTAAAACACGACTAATTGTCAACAATGGGCGCTCTGATCGGGATGACACGTCTGTAAGTGGTACAACACACAAACAACACACAACAAACACTTCTGGGTCACTGGTATTAAGGGTCAACTCGCGAAATACCTCACCAGAAGGAAACTATTATTTATACAACTATAATGACTCAAAAACACTTCCGGGTCACTGGCATTAAGGGTCAACTCGCGAAATGCCTAACCGGAAGGAACGCTAGCTAGAGTTTTACCATGGTAAATAGTCAAATTGCACGCACTAAAGTACTAAGGGTCAACTCTCGAAGTACCCACTCTTTAACACTAGCAGTGTGAAGGGTCAACTCGCGACACACTCAAACAAAAGAGTCAAACTGTCAACTTTAACAAAAGACAATATAGATAAATTGTCAGTCATTTACTGACGATCTTTATAACAAACTATTGCAATATTTATAGCAATAATTAATTGAGAAATTATAGAATGTTGTGCATAATTAAGTGAAATAATAAAATACCCAAAATTAGTTACTTTGTGAACTAAACTCACCTAATTACTTCAAATATGGAACCAGGCACAAAAGAACACACACAAGCTTCACTAACTATCGCAACAAAACTGTTGGTGTGGTTCTTGGTTTAAGTAAAGAGCCCTCTCGTTAATTTTAATGTCCTGAGAAAGTCATAGGCGATTCTCGCCCTTAAAAACTCATAAATTAAATAAGCGGTCGAGTTACACTTTCCAGCTAACATCAACAAACACTTATGGCTCTTGAGCACAATGTCGAAGATAACATTGGCCTTTCTTTCTTTTAAAAGCTTGATTTTTGTTTGAATATTGTAATATAGTTTTACTGTGAAATTAGTACTTCTTACAGTTGTCTCCTCAAAGTCATCAATCCAGCGTTTTATGGGATATACGTCCTTACCGTCAAATCGTCGTATGCTTTGCTCTACGTCTTTGAAAGTTAGAGAAAAACTTTCTCTTTTTGAGCAGGCTTTTCCTTGAAGAGATGCCCCTTCCTTGTCACTTTCGCTTTCGTGAATGGATGGCTGATCGTTATCACTAATATTATCGTCCTCTTCCTTGTCATTTTCTTCGTCATCGTCTTCTTCGTCTTGATTAATACTTTTTTTCTCAAAAGTAATTAAAAACAGAAGAATTCTCAACACTTCTCAAAGCTACCACTATAATCTAAATCTAACACTCCACAAACAGGTACTAAATCAGACAATTTTTTCATACTTCAAAATAAACTTTTGATCACATGGGAAACCCATAAATTCACGTAAAAGCCCTACGCTGCTTTCTAGATTCAGCCGCTTTCCCAAAACAAATAATATGAAGTACCTTAATCGCGGATAACTTAGCATGTGTTATGCTGTAGTCCGTATTTGAAACAGTACCCAATGTAGACATTTTGCTTCCTGCAGCAGCCTGACTGCCTCAACAGTTTGCGTCAAAATTTTCAGTATTCCCAAAATCGTCGTCCAAAGTACAAATGACACCATCAGACACCAGGATTTTCACTTCAGCAATCCTTTGGTCAATCACCAACGGCAACTTCATCAAACTTTCGAATTTATCCGCATGCCAAATTCGTGCGTCAACACTTTGTCGCCTTCAGAGTTACCGGTTTGGGTCCGTCTTACACCCGCACCATCCAACGTCGTCGTCTTTGCGTTAGTGCCTAATTTACTTCTTGCAGGACACTAACATTTAATTTACTCCACCATTATTATGTGTACTGTATAAATTAAACTTTCTTTGCGTCCTCTAGCATCCCTAATCGATCCCGGACAGGCCCCCAAAATGTAGGCTTTTTTTATGTTCTGTCTATAGGGAATAAAACACCTCCGGTCTGGCGATATTGAAATAATATGATGTAAGGATTTATTAAACACAAAGAAAATTCACTGGAGAAGTGAATAAAATACGGATGGTAATTAAATATGAGAATACAACAAATGAATCGGCTTTATATGTAGTTGGGCAAAAATGCGTCGCGTCTCGAACTGCAAATTAAGCCCTATCTTTCGTCGTCTACTCGTCGTTGTAATTTAGCTTTTTTTAGAAACCGAAAAGCCGAAATAAACCTTTATTTCTCTATTTTCCGAATATAAGAACTCGAAAGAAACAAGGCGTTATGCTGACGCTCGAGCTGCCAAAACAAAAAGCTCTTTGGAAGTTTATAATCGGAACGGCATTCCCTTGTGTCGTGTAATACGGTATAATGATTTTGTCCACGACCACTTAATAATATACTGATATTCAGCTTGTTCACAAAAGTTAAATAGGGCTCATATAGCCTCAGAGGGATATATGAGTTGAAACAGCGGGAATAATATCATTATTCCCGCTCGCCATTTAAGTTATACATGTTGCCTTGGCAACCAGTAGGAGTAGGCAACAATGCAATATCAAATACCGCAGCGTAAAAAATGCACTGGTGGCAGCGGTTTTGCCGTCAAACGCGAGTGTCACTTTGACATTTCAATAATTTTATTTACACTACTTAGATTTTATAATTTGTAATTATTAGACAATGGCCGTGGACAAAGTATAGTATTATACTCGCTTGTTATGGCCATTATTCACACGGGAGACTTGCGCCCCTCGCCTGCGGCTCGTGGCGCATACGTCCCCCTAAGGGAATAATGGTTATCATAAAAAGCTCGTTTAATAATATACTATAATAGTTTCTACTGATAAGAAAAAATAACATTCAAATCTTGTAGTTGCGAGGACCGAAAATATTCCACAATACTTTTGCAAATAAATCGAAAACGGTGATGGATACGAATATTTCAGTAAACAAAAATGTTTTTAAATTGAAGAAATAGTTTATATTTTTAGAAGTAAATGATCAGGAGCGCACTACAAAATAGTTTGGGAAAGTAAAATGGGGCCTGACTCCGGAAAAAGTATCACCCTGTAGATTTTCACAACAATCTGTCAGTGGTGCTTGTAGAGATTGTAAAGAGTAGTGTATGTATAACATTTCATCCTGCTATGTGAAGAACTGAAGCAACTATGAATTAAAACCTGTAAAAAAAACTCAAACTTCGGATATAAATTTACCACAACTTTCTGCTTAAAATCCATTTCCCTATGCTTGGATTACGTATGATCGTTTAATCCTGACTAATCCTGTATAATATGAGAGACATCTGTAAATGCTCCTGCCACTCTTGTAGCTCCGTCCTTATTTTGTCATTTCCGCATGCAAACTTTCATTAAGGGCGTGATTTGTGTACGTTGATGCTAATGGCTACCGCGTCAAACTAATGACCATTTAGTGCCAAGCGCAAGAAATAACACACGTCGTTATTAACAGATTTGCCTGCAGATGTCAAATGTGGACAGAATAATTATTAATGACGGCTGCATATTTGTTTCAATCAACCTATCTTTTGGTGAAGTCTGAGTTACGGTAGCATTAATTCCAGGATAATAAATATTAACACTCTTAAAGATTTCTTACTAACAAGTTGTTTGCAATTTTCTTTATTTTACCTTTTTACTTTATCTTTAACTCTATTCTTTTCATCCCGAGGACTGCTCTTATCTCTGAATAGATATGTATTTTCTAGGCACAACGAAATCCAGGCGGAAGCGAAAACTCATTATCGACGAGGTGAAAAACATTAGCGGGGAAGAGATGAAAAATCAGCTGAGTGACACCAGTGATATTGGTAAGTTTCATTGACGTCTTTAGTAAAAATCACTTTATGTATTGTATGTTAATGCCTTTTGCAATTAATGTTTGCACATTGCACAGTTATATTTAATTCTTACGGGATTTCTTATCGCCTTTGGTTTCATCATGGGACAAAACACAGGAATCTTTATTTGTTATAATAATACTTACTACATAAAATTACAACTGAAATTTTTTTGGAAGCAAACATTTGCAAGTTGATCGTCAGCTGTTTCGGCTTCATTTGCAGGACTTACGTTTTTTTTTTCTAGAACTCTGCATTATCTGCTTTTTACTAGGAATTATGGATGCTGATTTTGTGTTTGTTTTGTGCCTGGCATGATATTTTTTTCCACAAAATGTTTCTCATTTGCAGTGACAACGTTGGATTTGGCCCCGCCGACGAAAAGACTGATGCACTGGAAAGAGACCGGTGGTGTAGAAAAATTGTTTGCGCTTCCAGCTCGGCCAATACCAGCAAGATTACTGTTCAAGGTAAGTCGCAGTTGAACACTGCCAAAGTTTCTATGTTTAGTTAAAGTTTTCAAAGATATTTGCTGACAGCAGAAAGACAAAATCTGACTTCCTTGTCCTTGTCTTATTGTTAACGAAGTCCTTTGATAGTACAAAAGACAAGTCAGAAGAAAGTGACGATTTCTGAATGAAAGTTTGCTATTTGCCACTGATGCGCTGGGAAAATTTGATTGACGGGCCTGTCTTTGTTAAGTTTCCTCTTTACCTTTAATATTTGTGGATACTGTTTTTTTATACATATTTCTGTACCCAAAATCCTACTTGTTCGTAGATCTATCAGAGGCATTTGACGCTGAAGACAATAAGAACGGAGGACTTTGCTATGCTGGGTGACCCCGACTCTTTGGCTTTGGACCAAGCCAGAGACCACGACGAACCCAGCATGGAAGCTGCAACGCCCGGCAAGCGGGGCAGAAAGAGGAAAGTAATGGAGGAGCCGGTAAGTGTCCTATTATTTTCAACGGTGGTTCTAAACAGGGTCTCCGGCAAATGTTCTGAGAAAAGTCTCAAGCACAGATATACGCTTGACGTCATGCTTTCTTATGCCATCATTGGTGTCGAGACAAAGATAAAATTTTTAAGTTCTTCAAGACCAAAGTGATAGTTTGCAAGAACTACGTCGTATATCCTTTGGCAACAAGTTATTTTTGTATTTATTATGTTTTTATCTAGTAATTAAAGATCTATGTGTTGTAATTAAAGGTCTATGTCATATAACCAGAATAAACGTATGGAACCAGGTGAAACTGCGTACGTGACTTCAGTCAGCACTACACGAAAATAGTAATAAAACTAGTGGTTACCAACTTTGTTGGTAGACATTTTAGCGCTCATTATAAGACTTTTCAATCGTTCAGACTCCTAGAGTTTGCGCACCGAAAATGAGCTAGTTGCAGATATACAGGGTGTTTAAAAAAGACACGGCAATGTTTAAGGGGGTGATTGGCCATGTGATTTTATGAAAAATTGTTTCTATAAACAGGTCCGCAAACGCTTCGTTACCGATCTACAAGGTGTTGAAATTTAATAAAACATAACAGTCAAAATTGGATTTTTTTCTGAAAACCGTTTGAAATATTGCAATTGCAAAACGATTTTTTAGTTTCACCAGTGGGGCGCGTATTGGCACGTCACAGATTATTTTTTTTAAGACAAACATAGAACGACCCTGGTTTCTCTAAAAATGAAAATTTGTTTGTGGAAATTGTTTTTGATTCCATGTTCAATAGTTAAGAAAAAACTTCTCATGACATTTTATCGTACCGCACACACACTCTTTTTGAGAAAAAAAAAATAAAAAACCATTTTAATGCATGTCCATTTATCATACAATTTTTTTATTGCAAAGATTTAATTTAAGGGAAAAAAGAAATATTTAACAATACGTATCACCAAGATATTACAAAAATTGTTCAAAGTGACCACCTCTAACTCGGATGCAAGAATCCAAACTTTTCTTTATTGAGTGGCGAACTGTGTCAAAAACACCAGGATCGGTTCTATGTAAGTTGCTCCTGGCAACGATTGGCGTGCTTCTAAATTTTCCACTGGAGAATACAGCAAGGACTTCAAATGGGCCCCACAAGAACAAATCCAGGGTAGGTTAAGTAAACTTTAGCAAAAGCAACAAATTACAAGATTTGAATCAGTTCTCCGTGATTTTCTTAAAACTAAAACAGGTGAACAACGGGTGTCAGACATAAAAACACTTCACGCCAACATTTCAACCTGTATTTAGGTCGTCCTCAGGGCTTTTTCAATAACCGTTGTTACGTTACGTTTGTCACAGGCTAGGAATACCATTCCGACAATTATTGAGGTCTTTCCACTACGTGATGGCTGATTTTTTCTAAAATTAAATTCTTCAAAAGTACAAATTTCATTTTTATACAATTTGAGTCGTTTTTAACCACATTTAGTCATAATTCTAACACCAGTTACTCCGCGTTCCCATTGTTAGACGCTTTGTGTAATTTTTAAACTATTTAGGCCTTGATCCTGATTTGAATTTTTCCACAAAATCCAGATTTGAATTTTGTAGAAAAACGTTTTGAGCTATTTCTAACACTCCAAACTTTTATTTTTATACATGATACGTCCTCCAGAGATCCAGAGAACGTATGTTCCAAAGAATTGTGATACACCTTTCCGGTAATTCTCTGGGCAAAAAACCGGTCCAATGATGCAGTCACCATTCCTGGAATCTTTAAAAACGTTTCTGTTTGATAAATAGACATTCATTTTAATGGTTTTTAGTTTTTTTTACTCAAAAAAGGTACGATAATATGTTAACAGAGGCTTCTTCTTCACTATTGAATGGAAAATTAGAATTTTTTTTTTAATTTTAGAGAAATCTGGAACGTCCTATTTGTGTTATTAAAAATAGCGAGTGACGTGCCACTGGTGATACTAAAAAATCATTTGTATTGAAAAGAAAGCGTCATCCATAATTATTGACACGCATAAATTTTCATTACAATATGTCAATCGATTTTCCAGAAATCGAATTTTTGCTGTTAATTCATTAAATTTCAATACCCTGTAGATTTCCAACGAAGCGTTTGCGGACCTATTTTTATAAGAACTTTTTTTTTATAAACATTTAGCCAGTCATCCCCTTAACACTAAAAGCGCCGTGGTTACGTTCTACCTATTAGCGCCATTTGGGGTCATTTTGACTCCCTCGAGTATTTTTATTTCTTGAATCGTTTTCCAGAATATATTTTGTATCAATGATATGTAATAAGACACAGGTTTTCTTTATTATTTATTGAATATTTTTCACATCACCTTAGATTTTTCTTTCATTCGATGCATTTGACGGTTTTGGTTACGTTCTCAGTACATTTACCGTTAGTGAATTTTAAGCAATTTCGGCATTTGTCTACTGTTTTGTTACCTTTGCAGTTTTGTCCAATCTGACACTTAGGTATGTCTTGTGGATGATCCTGGTTCAGTCTCTACAAGATGAGTCTGATTTGTATTTTTGTGACTGCAGTGCGATGCTCGTAGTTGTTCTGCAAGACTACGCAAATACTGATGTCTGGATATTTTTTGACCTGCCGATTCTTTGTATAAAACCAGGCATTGATAAGTGCCAAATCGAGAATATTATAAAATACCTGAACAGGCCAACGACGTGAACCACCTCTCGTAGTGTACTGCCTGGCCATCTAGTCAATTACATCAACTCCATATTTAGTATTATTATAAAAACTCACAGTTTCTGGAAGTTATTTTTTTTTTCAGTTGAACGTATAGCTACATTGGGATGCATTGTGCTTAGAATCAGAACATTTTTTTGTTTTTTTTTTCCGGATACACAGTGAGTGTGCAGTTATATCCCATGAATTTCGTATCGTAAAGAGGTGCTTTATTATGTTGTATTTCTTCAGGAATTTCTTTTCGATTTCTATTTACTGTACCCACAATGCTGGGGTTGGCTTGGGGAGTTGGTTTGCTAATTGTACAGATGTGAAAAAATTGTCGATAGTAACATTTCTGCCCTAGTTTAGAAAAGATTCCATCAGTCGCCATACCACATTTTCGGAAATGCTTTCGTTAGGAGGGCGGAGCTCAGAATTTGATACCAAACTCATCCGGTTTATTGTACATGTATTGTGTAAACAGGCATCGTGCCTTTGTCGGAAATAACTGCTCGTCGACTGTAACATATTCTGCAGGTTTGTAGGACCAGATACAATTTTCAATAAACTAATCCCATACATATGACACCAAAGCAAATGTATCAGTCTTCAGACGTTCAGACCGGGTGCATTTTTCGTCAAATCTCAGGTATCGCATGATGCTTCTAAAGCGGTTCCGACTCATGGTGTTTCTAAACATTCCTATTCCCCAATCGCTGGAACTTGGGAGATCCTAGTCCATACCTCCACACTTGTAAGATCTGCGCACATACAGCAAAGCAATAAATCCATCAAGCTCTTCTAAACTGATGGTCCAATCTGTTTCACCCTTACCCATTGCTTCAGCTTCACTGCATAGCTTTATATGTTTTAGAACTGGCTTAGATATCAGTAGTAAGCGCTATGAACTTATCCTGTCTCCTTCTATTACGTGTCGCTTGGCATAAGGTGAAAGACCAGGCTTCAATTTTACAATGTTTTGAGAGGATGCTCGGCGGCCAGTTGTTTCATACTTCTGGCCGTTCATACTCCTGGCCGCCGATACAACATACAATTGATTTGTCACTTCCAAGAAGGGTTGATCTTTCACAGAATGTATCAACACTGTCAGTAGCATCTGACATTGGGGACACTCTAGGGGGACGACTACGCCCACGTGCCCGGCCTTGTTTGTTCCCAATATTTGGTCTTAACAGCACGGTACACGGTTCCACCTTGACGAGAAGCACTGGACGTTGATGTAGAAGATAAATTTCCAGCTGCAACAATTTCTCTTAAACTATTTTCAGAACAGAGGAATCCAAATCGAGAAGGACCCAGAGTTCTTTGTGTCAGCCGGAATCCCGCAGGGTTCCGTACTAGGCCCACCATTGTGGAATATCATGTCCGATCCAATATTAAGAGAAGCGTCATCAGAGAGGGTTCTACCTGTAGGCTATGCCGACGACATTGCATTGGTAATAAGCGCCAAAACTAGACACCAGCTGGAGGTGGGAAATACAGCAATCTCTAGATGTGAAAACTGGCTTGAGCGTGGCGTGAGCATTCACTAAGCCTTGCACCAGAGAACACAGAGGCGGTAATTGTAAATGACAAAAGAGACAAAAGATATATATCTTTTATAGTGGGACATACAGTGTGTCCCAAATTGGTCTTCCATGTATTGGGATCTCGGAAACTATAGGAGCTACGAAGTCGGTTAAATGGGGAAAGTTCTAGACAATTATGTTAGTAATGTAATGACAAAAACGGGGTGGTTGTAACCAATCGGGTTTTTGAGAAATTCTGGGAAAGCCAAAATGGTGCATTTTTAAAAAACTGTTATAAATCCTTTACTTTAAAAGATGATCGAAATTTGTAAAAACATTTCTGAGGCAACCTTTTGAGTGGAATATACCTGTAAATGTAAAATTTCGGTGGAACGTTTCGGTTTTCTGGAAGCATCATCGACTCCTGTTTTTCTTATGACGGCCATGTTGGATTTTTACACTTGTTTACAGGAGACAAGAAATGCGTTTCAATAATGTATAACAACCCTAGTAAGATTTTATAGTATTTTAAAAAAATCAAGAAAAATAATAGTTTTTATTAGTAGGCATGGATTGAACGTGACAGTAATATGTGGTTGTTATCGCGAATGCTTAAAAACAATATCACTATGGCTGTAGAGGTCACAGAGCAATCTTTGTTGAATGCAGAGTTCTTGAAAATTAAATTGAAACAGCTGGAAATTATTTAAAGTTAAGGAAATTTTGACATGCGAGAATTCATTTCCGAGCAAACAGAAATTCTCAAATTTAAAAAACTGACTACGAGGGAAAATATCCGAACGACTTCGACATAGTTTAAAACAATTCAAGTCTTGAAGTACCGATAAATGTATTAAATAAATGTACCGATAAATGTATTAAATAAAAAAAATATTTTCTTTCTTCAAGTCAAAAGCGGAATGCGCGATAACGGAATATTATTCTCAACTGAAAAAGAATTTTTTTTTAGTTAGCCATGTATACCAATACACAATATGAGGTAACTTATGTGAATACGTCAACGTTAGTCCCGCTTTCATCTAACCAAATTACTTTGACGGTATCTAAAGACTTCAAATTGGTCGCGATAAAATTTAAACCACCAGAAAATATTTTTTAATTCAATAAATTTATAGACTTCAAGACTTGAATTGTTTTAAACCATGCTAAAGTCGTTCCTCGTTCCGCATATTTTCCTTCGTAGTCAGTTTTAGAAATTTGAACATTTCTGTTTTCTTGGAAATGAAATACAAGCATGTCAAAATTTCCCTCATTTTAAGTAATTTCCAGTAGATTCAATTTAATTTTTAAGAACTCTGCATTCAACAAATATTGCTCTGTGACCTCTACAGGCATTGTTATATTGTTCAATCCATGGCCTACTAGTAAAAACTACATTTTTCTTGATTTTTTTAAATACTATAAAATTTTACTAGGGTTGCATTATTGAAACGCATTTCTTGTCCACTGTAAATAAGTGTAAAAATCCAATATGGCCGTCATAAGAAAAACAGAAGTTGATGATGGTTTCAGAAAACCGAAACGTTGTATCGAAATTTTCCCTTTAAAGGTGTATTACCCTCAAAAAGTTCAAAAATGTTTTGTTTTTGTCATTATCACCCCGTATTTGTCATTATATTATTAACATAATTGTCTAAAACTTTCCCCATTTAACCGACTTTGTAGCTCCTATAGTTTCCTAGATCCCAATACATGGAAGACCAATTTGGACCAAACACACTGCACAGAAATAACACCTAAAAAGAATATTAAGTATCTAGAAGTTAATAAGTGCTTTTCGGAACCAGCCTGTATTTTTCAGTAAATCATGAAGACCAAAGAAGCTAAAAAAAGGGAATAGCAAATATGCGTTCTAGCCTACAAAGAAATCTCAGCTAAAGTAAAAAGTGCTTATCATTTGAGAAACCTGTAAAAATGTACGTGATAAAATGTCATAAATACAAGACTCCCACTCTACAACTAATGGGTGGAATAATATCAACAAAAACAAGAGAAGAAAACTTTCAGCTTCGCGTCGCGTCGGTGAATTACCGACGCAATCACCGAAGATGATTCATCGAAATGTATGTTTTGGATTGGACAGGGGTGAAAATGACTCCTCGGCACCAATAGGTAGAAGTTATTAAAAACGCAAAACTTCTTACTAAATCTGATCCATCTCTCTGATACATGGTTTTTCCCTCTAATAAATAAATGTCAAAAATACCTAGGGTCATTTTGATTCTGGTTAAAAAGATACAGAGTAATTAAAATAAAATGGTGTCAAAATGACCCATCGGCGTTTCTTATGTTAACAATTGCCGTGTCTTTTTTAAGCACCCTGCATAGCTACATTTAGCGTTAAACGTCGCGTCGGCGGTGATACCAAGCTAACTTACATTCATTATGATTAAAAATAAAGAATACCTTTCAAATCATCTGCAACTAAAAGTACGTTTCTGTTAGAATCAAACTCCTCTTCACGTACCTGAAGAACATTCGATGCACATGCCGCCAATGTACCATCCGTCGCCTGAACAGCCGCTGCCACCCTCGACGCCAATTCCCCATCAATCACCCATACCGCCACCGGGCACCCCGTTGCTCCCACCAGGTACCCCCTTGCCACCTGGGACTCCTCTTCACCATCCAGGTAAGTCCAAACTTAATTTCATTAAAAATTAGAGAAGTAATAGGGATTTCAGACATGAATATAACGTAATTTTTTTATATACCACCGATATTTGTTAGTTATATAGTTGGCTATATCTGTTTTACATAATGTCGTATTACATAACCGTTTTTAAGTTACATAATGAGAAATATTATCGCACTAGTGCGCGATTTCAACGCGGACAAATGCAATCGCTTGCGATATTAAAAGGCTTTCAGCAGTTGTTAGATAAACAACTCTAATGTTCATTTTTGCAGTGTAATAAGTGACTTGCAAGCTATCTAGCAGGCAAAGAACCAGAAAGAAAAGAAACTTCAACTCTTTCGCAGACATTTTGCCGACGTTTCAGCGTGTATTTGACATCTCTATCAAGGCTATTCTGCTAAGCAACCGCAGACATTCTTTGTGTCACATATTATAATGGTAATCAAAATGTTGTCAATGGATTACCATTATTATCTGACACAAAGAGTTTCTGCGGTTTCTTAGCAGAATAACCTTAATAAAGACGTCAATTAAACGTCGAAACGTCGGCAAAATTTCTGGGAATGAGTAGAAGTTTCTTTTGCTATCCTGTGCCTGCTGCATAGCTTGCAATAGTATATTTCATTAAGAGTACCGAAAATAGCCTTTTCCCGTGCGCGCGTGACAAATTTCCGTGTGAGGCGAAGCCTAGCACGGGAAGTCATGTAAGCACGGGAAAAGGCATTTCTGACGTGTAATGAACGATACTTTTCATTACACGATACACTAGTTAAATTAAATAATATATATATTATTAAAATTACTTAATTTTCAAACCTGACAGAGAAATCAAAAGCCGAGTTCGGTAATTCCATCCGAGCGCTCCGGACACAGACCATCTCACAAAATCTTAAAAAACTAGAGTGAGATAGACTGATATCCCGAGCGCTCGAAATGTAATTACCGAACTCAACTAAAATCAACAAATCATATAATAGAAGTTGTCAAGGATACTTGGTAAAGCTGAAGTTCGCAACTGGTGGCCATCTTATTTTAATATAACTAGTGATATACAATTGGGAACGGCAAATAAACAGCGCACGGAAAACGGTTTTTCCGTTCCCTTACGGCAAATGTGTATTTTCTGTACAGTTAACTAGCGTGGAAAATGGTCATTTTCTGAGTAGTGTATTGAAATATATTTTACCGATGACGCTATATCATACTATGTAATAAGTAATAAGTATTGGGGTGTAGGTGGTCACCAATTTGTCGATCAACCATTTGCATACTAGTTTCGGGGGTCTACGCCTCATCAGTACAGCTTTGGCTGGTCGACAAATTGGGGAACATGATTCGGCGACTTAATTCCGGAAACGTACAGAGTACCGGTGAGATGTTGTACAGAGCAGAAGCAGGCGACATCCACCAGCGTATTTTAGATCCAATACTACATGGCAGATGGCTCTCAGTTCGAGAAGCAGCCCATATTGCTCTGTACCTCGCTGGTTATCGGAACCAAAACGAAATGAAAAGAGTGTAGGTGGTAGGTGACTCTACGCGTAGTATAGTACTCTTCACAACATCTCACAAGTAATAAGTAATATTTAGCTTTAACCTCTCCTCAACATTTTTTTTATTTTTTAATTAGTACTATTTTATTATAGTTTAGAATAGAAATGGTCGAACCTTTTAAAAACAAAAACTTGAAATAGTAATTAATTTTTAATATTGAAGTGTTCTGAAGCAAACATAAAGTCAGTAACTTTCAATTTAATCTAGGTACACCAATTCACGCTCCTGGAACGCCGATGCATCCCTCCCAGTTGGGGCTACCGCCCGGTACACCTGGCGGGTACGGTGTTCCGCCTACTCCGGGATATGTTGGAAGCGGTTACCCTGAAACGCCAGCGGGGATGCCGGGGCAAACGCCGTTGCACATTCCCGAAGGCGAGATGCCGCATTTGGCTCCTGATCAGGTGCAGTCGATTTTGCAGCAGCAGGAAACTTTAGGTGAGTTGTGTGGTTTACCGCATAATACCCGTGTTCAATAAAAAACGTTATCAAGGGATATCACTTTTCATTCCTCTTATGTAGGTAAGAGTAAAGAATGGATTCATTTTACAGCCAACTAAACGTCTCTTTTTTATTGAACACTCTTTACATTGACATATTTTTCTACCTAATTAATATTTTCTCCTTGTAAAAGAAATAAACTTCAGTGTGGTAGGTCTAGTTTAGTGTACGTTAGTTAGCAACATGAGAGATGGTGTGGAATGTTCTGGTAAGAGGAAAAATGAAATATGAAACGAATGCTTTATTGGGAACTGCGATCAAAGCAGTACGGTTCGGTTGACTTGCTAACAATGTGACTGCTGGAACGGACACATCAGACAAGAGAAATGTTAGTCGCAATGTCAATGGCCTCAACTTCTACGTCATAAGACAAAAAGGTCGCTAATGGGACATATGTCGTTATGAATTACGGTACCAGTTCTGTTTTATCAGCTTAGGGTTGATAGTGGTTGAAATTCCTTTACTCCTTTGTGACACGTGGTGTCATATCAAAGTGGATCAAAGACGATGTGGGTGTTTGACGATCACGAGTATTTGACGATGTGACGTAGTTACTACAAAAGAATTGTAGATTGGTGATTGAGTTAGGGAGGGATACTTACACCCAATGAGCCAGTAAGTTACATCTGCAGAGATCCTCCTGTTGTAGAGTTTTGGCTCTCCCTGTTTAGAAGTGCATATCTTAAAAATGGCGGCGATATCCGCTTGAATTGACGTGACTTGACGTCTTACGTGAAATCATTTGATGTGCTGTAACGATGATTTTACGTCATGGGTATCTTTAAAATATCGGCATTTGTTGGCTCTGTCTATATCTCCGGGTCATTGGGAAAGATACTTACTCCCAATCACGGTATCTCTTCATGCAATATTATCGAGTATCAGACATTTTTTTCTGCTGTTTAGTTTGCACTAGTTTTTATTTTATCCGACTAGAAGTGAGTTGTTAATTCGGCTCTATACTTCTTTGTGATGAGTAGCGTCGTCTGTGAACTACTACAAAAGTAATTCTCAGGCGTTTACTACAAAAGGATTGTGGGTTGCCGTATAAGTGGAGTTCTACGGGTGGAGTCACGTGCTTACTACAATAGTGTTGTGGGTTGCCGTATGAGTTAGGAAGGGACACTTCTATTCATGCAATATTATGGAGACATCTCTCTCTGACATTTTTTTTTAATTTGTACTAGTTCTTTTATCCGACTAGGGATGAGTTGTAATTCCGTTCTATACTCATGTGACTCGTGTCGCCATCTGAAAGGGGATCAGCGGCGTTCGCATTTGACGGTGTCACATGGTTACTACAAAAGTATTGTGAATAAATTGTCGTTTGATTGGGGTACTAGTACAAAATGGTTGTTTGTTGTTCTCGAATTTAGTGTGGGCGTTTTATACGAGGATGGGATGAAAAGTTTCCGGCCTCGATGTAATTAAAGCAAGATAGACCCAAAAATGCAACTTGTTTATCTAGTGGCGTGTGACACTTTCTTGAAATTAAAGTTTCGTGTTAATATGTCAAATAGTTTTGACGTTGTCGTTTTATTTGTACTCATAAGTATTTTATTTTCCAAGTATGGAAGAAAACGAAGTTCGCGCTGTCATCAAATACTTTTTATCCAAAATTTTTCGCCAACAGAAATAAAAGTTGAGCTAGATTCCACACTAGGCAGTTCATCCCCATCATTTTCCACCATTAAGGCATGGGCTGCAGATTTCAAGCGTGGCAGAATCAGCACAAAAGACGCCACACGTTCAGGAAGACCAAAGTCAGCTACCACTGAAGAAGTTATCGAAAAAATGCGCCAAGCTGATGTGTTAGGTGATAGGAGATTAAAACTGACTGAAATTGCTAACATTGTGGGGATATCTAAACAGCGGACACATCATATCTTAACCGAGTCCTTACACATGAGAAAGTTGTCTGCAAGGTAGGTGCCGCGTCTGCTTACCACTGAACACAAACTGATTTACTTGAACATCTCGCGGCAATGTTTGGATAAGTTTCAATAGAATCAGGCTGAGTTTTTCGTTGCGCTTTGTTACACTGGATGAAACATGGATTTATCACTACACACCGGAAACCAAACAACAATCCCCACAATGGACAGCCAAACATGAACCTATTCCAAAGAAAGCCAAAACTGTTCCATCAGCCGGAAAGTTATGGCGAGAGTTTTGGGATTCAAAAGGTATTCTTATTGATTACTTACCAAAGGCAAAATTATCAACGGGGAATATTATATGAACCTCTTAGAAGAATTTTGCCAAAGAGTTCTAGAAAAACGACCTGGATTGGCGAAAAAGACGATCCTGTTCCATCAGGATAATGCACCATGTCGCAAGTCTTGCGTCGTGAAGGAAAAAAATAAAAGAATTAGGGTTTCAATTGCTGCCACATGCACTTTATTCACCAGATTTGGCTCCCTTCAACTACTTTATTTCCTAATTTAAACAAATTTCTTGCCGCTAAGAAATACGGGTCTGATGCTGAAGAGTTCAACCAGTCTTCTTTCAGGGATGCCATAAAGGGCTTAGAGTCTCGTTGGACTAAGTGCATTGAAGTTCAAGGAGTTGACAGTTGAGGAGTTCCCTAGTTGACAGACGACGAAACAGTTTTCGTTGGCCGTCGCTTCCCATTCCCCGGACACATCAGGCAATTAAGATTAAATGCGCATACGTACGTTACCGCTATCGCAATGCGCACTTCCGTTCGTTAGCAATGGCGATAAACGTTAAGTGACATTCAGGCCGCCGTCACATACAGCGGAACGGAGCAGAAATGCCAATAACGTCATTACACATGTCATTAATGTCATTACACATGTCAACAACGTCATTACATGTGTCAATTCCTATTTTAGCTCTTATCTGATTTTTTAAATTCACCTGCCCTCAGAGCGACGTCACACAGTGGAATTTGGTTAAAAGCGGAACGGAGCGTAATTTGACAGCTTAATTTAAACCAATCAGATAAATGCTAAAATAAGAATTAACATGTGTAATGACGTTATTGACATTTCTGCTCCGTTCCGCTGCGCTGTATGTGACGGCGGCCTCAGTTTGTCAAAGTTGTCAGATAATGTTGTGATGAATGAAAACTATCTATTATCTTAGTGTGGCTGGTAAATCAGGTAAACATTGATAACTTCGTTACGTTTTAACCTCGCTTCGCGTTATGCGCTTCGTGTACAATTTGTGACTTTTTCTCTGTTAGGTCTTCCTCACATGACCCCTCAAGCGCATCCGGACGATTTATTAGCGCATCAACAAATGGGCAGTCTCGCGCATCCGCAGCTGGCCCCAGGCCACCTGGGCTTACCGCCTCAGTATGGATTGGATCAGTCGCACATGCTCGGGCAACATATGCCAGGTGAGTGTTAAAAAATGTTTTGTTAGCATACACTACTTTAACCATTTAAGGATTTGATAAATCATTTCCTGCTGGTCACATAAATATACAGAAACTTGGTGGTATTTTTAAACCTTATAATGTTACTCATTGCGTTATGTTTGTTACGTGGACGTGCAATTCGTGTCGTTCTCAACGGTTCGCTGCGAAGGACCAGTCAAATTTTACTCACGTTGAGTTCCTTATTGACAAAAAAATTACGAGTTTTCTTTCAAAAAAGGTTCGTGTTCCAAAAACAAATTAATTATCAACAACAACAAAAGAAAATCACCAGCAAACATGACTTCCAGATTTTAAACTTAAACATGCCGCCCCCGTTAAAAAGTTCTTACTTTTTAATAATTAATCAGTAAGAGGTAGCGGACATATTTTTGATATTGTTCGTCGCGTCAAGGTTCCATTAGGCAAACGTACTGTTACAACACGCACTACATGGTCGGCTCCTTCATGAAGCTGTATAACACGTGCCAAGGGCCATCGAAGCGGTGGGTTTCGTTCGTCGATCAGCAATACTAAGGATCCAACAGCTACAGACGGGTCAACAGTTGTTTTCCATTTCTGACGGGTTTGAAGGTTGGAAATATAATCTCTCGACCAACTATGCCAAAACTGTTGCTGGAGTCGTCGCAGTCGTTGGTAACGAGTGAGTCGAGACATAGGCAAGTTTTCAATTTCATGCTGAGGCAAACCAGCCAATGAGTCTCCGATAAGGAAATGAGCGGGAGTCAAAGGAAGGTAATCGTTAATGTCGTTGGAAATCGGCATCAGAGGGCGCGAATTTAGACATGCTTCGATTTCCACTAACAAAGTAGAAGTTTCTTCGTATGTTAAAGAAGATTCCCCGAGAACGCGACGAAGGTGAAACTTGGTGGACTTAACCGCAGCCTCCCAAAGTCCTCCCATATGGGCACTACGAGCAGGCAAAAAATGCCACTGGATACGATCCTTGGCCAGAAATGTAGAAACAGATTCAAATTGTTTTTTATTGTTTATGAGATCATATAACTCCAAAAAATGATTACTTGCTCCTACAAAGTTCGTACCATTGTCCGAGTAAATATCGGTCGGTCTACCACGTCTCGAGCAAAATCTTCGCAAAGCGTTCAAAAAAACTTTCCGTACTTAAATCCTTAGCAAGTTCAATGTGCACTGCGCGCGTGGAAAAACATACAAAAATGCACATATAAGTTTTCACTAATGTAGCTCTTCGTAAGACCCCTTCTTTTACGAATATAGGTCCTGCATAATCAACGCCACAACTTGAGAAAGGCCTTGACGGTGTAACCCTAGCCGCGGGTAGTGAGCCCATGAGAAATTTCGATGCTCTCGGCTTCACTTTGAAACATCTTATACATTTGCTTAAATTTCTTTTGATCGCGTTTTTGCCATTTATGATCCAGAACCTCAAACGAATTATGGAAAGTAAGTTCTGAACACCTGCGTGAAGGTTTCTCATGTGTTCATTCATAACTATCAAGTCTGTGAACTTGTGTTTGTACGGTAATATGGCAGGGTGCCGTTGATCAAATCCAACGTCAGAATTCGTTAAGCGTCCCCCTACTCTTAATATTCCACTTGAGTCCAAAAACGGATTCAAACTCAAAATTTTGCTGTCGCTAGAGACTCTGTTACATTTCTTTAAGTCAGAAATTTCTTTTCGAAAAACGTTTATTTGTGCCAATTTAATTAATAACGATAATGCTTCGTCCATTTCTTCAACTGTAAGGACTTCGGACTGTGCTTTAATTTTTCTTAAAGTGCGATTTTTAAATCTACATATATACCCTATCACTTTAAGTAATCTGTACATTGTTGAGAATCTGCCGAAAATATCAGACTCGACTTCATCGTTCTTTTGAGTGGTAGAAGTAGTGTTAGTGACAGTCAGATTTCCTTTCATTTCCGACAAATAATCTTCCGAAAACCGAGCGTTATCAGATAAACTGAATTTCATATCCGACTGATCAAAATTGTCTGAATGATGCTGTAAAAAACAGGGACCATTGAACCAGAGATCGCATGTTAGCAATTCACGCGGGCTCAAACCTCTGGATATTACATCAGCAGGATTGCTTCCACTCGGAACGTGAGACCAATCCGCTACTTTAGACAAATCGTTAATTTTCGATACTCGATTCGCGACAAATGTTTTAAGATTAGAGGGTTCGGTTCTAATCCACGCTAATACAATACTGGAGTCGGTATAGTATTTCACTTGCGAGATCTCTATGTCAAGTGTGGATAGTATTTTATTCATTAGTTTCACCAGAAGGTGAGCAGCTAATAATTCGAGTCGGGGAAGAGTTATTTTCTTCGCGGGCGCTACCCTGGATTTTGCGGTAAGTAGTTTAGTTTTCTGATTTCTCATTCTATCTACTGAGCCGACATAGATGCACGCACCATAGGCCTTCTCAGAGCTATCGCAAAAACCATATAATTTGACAGAAACAGATTCTGAGGTAACTACATACCTTTCAATTTTAATCTCGTTTAAATGTTCAAACTGAGACAAAAATTCTAGCCAATGTTTCTTTAGATCACTTGGTACTTCAATGTCCCAGTCTAACTCTAACTTCCACAACGCTTGTATGATTAATTTTGCTCTGATTAACACCGGTCCAATCAATCCTAGTGGATCAAAAATTTGCGCGATAGTTGAAAGAATGCTTCGTTTAGTTATAGCGGAAAACTTTTGTTTGACATTTACTGAGTATTTTAAAACATCCTGCTTGGGCTCCCAAGCAACACCCAGTGTTTTTAAATGTTTATCTTCGTGAAAAATTATAAAGTTATCCGAATTTTCGCCGTGATTTAATTCGAAAATTTTATTCAAAACCGTAGGACTGTTTGACGACCATTTCCTTAACCTAAAATTAGCTTTTTCTAAAATCTGATTGAGTTCTTCGTATATTTGTAAAGCTTCTTCATCTGAGTTTACACTTATTAATAAGTCGTCCATATAAAATGACTTTTTTATTATATTCGATGTATGTGGAAATTCCAGCTTATTTAGATCCGCCAGTTCAACAAGACAGCGTGTTGCCTGAAAAGGAGCACTGGACGTGCCGTAAGTTACAGTGTTAAGGTTGAAAACGTTAATTGGTTTAGAGGTATTCGAACGCCACAATATTTTTTGAAAATCGCGTTCTTCTTTGTTGATTTGTACGCATCTGTACATCATTTTTATGTCCGCATTTAGTACTATTTTTCGAAGTCTTAATCGCAGCAAGATAGAGTACAACTCTTCTTGTATTACAGGACCTACCCTGAGCGTATCGTTCAAAGATATGCCGGTACTAGACTTGCAGCTAGCATCGAATACTACACGACACTTCGTTGTCATGGAGTCGCGCAATACCGCACTATGCGGTAAAAAATAACAACTACCTGGATTAGACTTGTCTTCTGAAAGAGGTCCTTGCAATGTCATATGACCCAACGCCTCGTATTCGTTCATAAATTCAACGTACTGTGTTTTTAGTTCTTGATTTCTGTTGAGTCGTTTTTCAAGATTATAAAATCGCTTTAATGCAGTCGTTTTAGAATCGCCTAAACCACTATTTAAATTATCCTTGAATGGATACCTCACTATAAAACTACCGTCGATATCGCGTTGAGTTGTTTGTGAGAAATATTCTTCACAATACTGTTCTTCTTTCGAGAGAAAAGTCAAATTTGCAAATTCTTCTAGCTGCCAAAATTTCGTAAGCGAATCATTCAACATCTTATTAGATAAGCTAGTCGTTGACAAATTACATACCGCTTTATTGTTTTGCGTTTCAAAAGAAACTAGATTACCCGACATTACCCATCCGAGAACAGTCTCCTGCAAAATAGGTAAACCGGGACCCAGCTTTATCCTGCCACTCTGTAATAAATCAAAAAATATTTCTACGCCTAACAGTATGTCAATTTGTTTTGGTTTGTCAACATAATCGTCAGCAAGCTCTATTCCTTTCGGGATGCATAAAAACGACCTATCGAATCCTATCAAAGGTAATTTTTCTGTTAACACAGGCAAAACCAAAAAAGATAAATCAATTTCGAATTGACCTACTCTAGATTTTATTCTCGTTCGGGCACGGTAGTCAATTTTTGTCACGATCTGACTAATACCGGACAATGGCAAGTTGACTTTTTGAAGAGTCAAACCTAACTTTTTGCTCAAGTTCTCACTCATCAAATTAGATTGACTTCCGGAGTCAAGTAAAACGTTGCACTTGTGCCAACGTCCTTCTTTGTCGGCAATAAAAACTGTAGCTGTCGAGAGCAATATTTGATTATTTGCTGAGCTAGAAGAAGCTAAAGAAATCGGACTTTTTATTGCTTCGCGTGAACTAATATACGTGTGCGATCCTAATTCTGAAAAATTACCGTGTTCTTGGCCTTTGCCGATCGTTAGCATCGTAGGCCTACGTGGTTCGTTCGAATCAGCTGATGCGTTTGTAAGCGAGTCGGTTCGCGAGTCGAAAAGCGACGCTCTCTGTCCACCTGCTAATGGGCATGATACATCGTTATTGTTTATACTTTCGTTTGTTTCCCTATCTGGTAAAACTTTTTGAGTGTGTAACGCGGTGTTATGGCGTTTATGACACTTCTTGCAACCACCTGACAAACAATCCTGATTAATATGCCCCTGTCTTAAACAGTTAGTGCATAGCCTATATTTTTTAATTTTGTTATACTTATCAGGCAACGACATACTTAGAAATCGAGAACATTGATATATATTATGTCCCTCGTTACAAATCTGACATTTATTACCCGAAGGCTTTGTTAACGAATACGAGTAATTGGGTCGATCAACGGGTCGATATTGAGATTGCGTGGTACCACTCTTGTTATGATTTATCGATTGGTGTTCTCTTTTATCAGTTTTATCTCGTTTATTGACAAAAAAACTGGAAGAATCGCGTACTGCCTCCATGGCAAAACACTTTCTGTTTATAAATTCCACTAGTTCTTCTACCGTAGGAAGTTCGTTTTGTGTTTGCTTGATCTCCCATTCACGAATGGTGCGGTCATCGAGTTTACTCAAGATAATAGGAACCAACATAGCGTCCCATTCGTGAACCGGCAACTTTAACTTTTCCAAAGCCGCTTTGTGATGTTGAATTGTATCCAAAAGCTTTCTAATGTTCACTACAGACTCTTTTGTGGCGTTTGGCAAGTCAAACAAAATTTTTTTTACATGAAAATTAATTACCGCTTTTTTATTTTCGTATCTTTTTTGCAATAATTCTAACGCGATAGTATAATTGTCGGGTGTTATATCTAATTCGTTAATGAGTTTTAAAGCATCTCCCTTACAGCACATCTTTAAATATAATAATTTTTCTGTTTCGGTCAAATTAGCACGGTTATGAACAAGAGAATCAAAAATATTTTTAAAGCTAAACCATGATTCATAACTGCCAAAAAAAGACGGTAATCCCAATTGGGGTAATTTTCCCATATCGAGTGATTTTTGTGTTTCAACTTTGGGGACTGATATCGGCGTGTTACTCAAACGCTGCTGACTTGATGAATGTAAACATTGTTTGGCTTCAGCTATTAAAGAGTAATACGCTGACTCAGTTTCGAGTCGGTTGTCTATCTCATTGGGTTCCAAGAATTCTAGTCTTGTTTGAATTCTATCGAATTCTTGGAAGTCCTCTTCGATACTTTTAAGGCGGGTCTCAAGTTGGAATTGATCATTTTTACCATTACTACTTTGCAGAAACAGCTCGAAACGCAACAAACGCTGAATGACTACGCGACGGACATGCAATAACTCGCGAAATTCCTCACCCTCGGTAGGAGCAACTACAACATCGTCCTCCTTGAATTTATCCTTTTTTCCTTTTTTGGGCATTTCTGGCCAATATCCCTAACGCTGCTTATTTTCAGTAGGAAATTAGGTACGTGGTAAAACCAAAGCAATGAGAGGGTACTGAGATTTAGCTCACCAACTACCCCTTTTGAATCATAGATTGTCGTGCGCTTACGATAGTTTATTCCAAACTCCAATTTACGGTGGTATATAAACAGTTGACAAAACGAGCTTCAAAACAAGGCGTGAAAGTAAAGCAAACTGCCGATTTCCAACAATAGTAACAATCGATTTGATCGGGAATTGTATACACGGGTTTTACGAGACGAGAGGAGATAGTACCATAGTAGTTATTATGCAGGTATTATGGAAATTGGCAATTTAAGAGATGGAAAATGTGCAGTCAAAGAAAATCGGAACGGACTCACCGGTTGCCTTCCCTAATTTTCACTATGCCTGCCTTTCTTCGTGATAATATGTTCGTGATTCAACTGACATTCACTGACGACGTCAACTTCCTCATCGATGTCGTGGTTATATTTGTAATACCATAGATTTTTGGATTCCAATCCGGCTCGATTCTGACCAAAATGTTACGTGGACGTGCAATTCATGTCGTTCTCAACGGTTCGCTGCGAAGGACCAGTCAAATTTTACTCACGTTGAGTTCCTTATTGACAAAAAAATTACGAGTTTTCTTTCAAAAAAGGTTCGTGTTCCAAAAACAAATTAATTATCAACAACAACAAAAGAAAATCACCAGCAAACATGACTTCCAGATTTTAAACTTAAACAATGTTCTTAAAGCTTAGAACGCCATTTTTTTTTCGGAGAGGCATATGGGCCTACGGCAATTCATTACTAGGTAGCTTTAGTGATGTCGAAAGTTGTTGGATTTTCGTTGGGGGCATTTTTAACCCTTCTAATGAACTTCCACAGGGGCGCCAATTGTGAAATCACTTTGTTTTGATTCTTCTATCTCGTAGAAAAGTTCTTTTTTGCTGATTTTCTCAGGTTTTAAGTCGTTCAACATTTCCGTGATGTTCTGCGATTGGCAGACAGGGTCTTATAAGCCGGGAATTTTAGCACTTTTTGGATGAGGACGAGTTTGAGACAAAACGGTGTGTGGGAACGTGGTTGATGTGCTAATTTAGAATTTTGGTGTCCGTAGCAGGACAATAGTGAATAGGCCATTATAGGGATAATGTAATGATTTCGGTTATTAATTAATAGTTGTAATTATTCTCCAGCTTAGGCTGTTAAAGGTCTCTTAATTATTGTGTAGGAAAGCGAGCCTTTATGACTTGATTGGCTATTTCTACGATTGGCAACGGCAAATAAGAGGCCAAAGTGCTGGTTCTCTACGTGGACGACACCTTTGTTATTTGGAGCCATGGAGAGGGCAAACTTCAAAACTTCCTCTTACAATTCAACTCTATCAATTTTCAAATTGGATGTCTTAGTATCAAGGAGGCCAAATAGGAAGCTTGCGCACCCGTTTATAGAAAACCAACACACACTGACCGATACCTCAATAACAATCATCATCCCAGTCAGAAAAGGGGAGTCATAAAGACTCTGTTGGTGAGAGCCAATAGCATTTGTGAGGCAGCTGATTTGGACCGGGAAATGAAGCATCTGGAAGGAGCCTTTGGTTGGAAGCTATACAGCACGAGTTCCATAGGGCCGTCTGTCCAAAGAATGTAGAGCGCCAGGAAGGAACAACTGAAGATGAAGAAAAGCGCGGATGGTCTAGTCTTCCATATATCTACAAAGTAACGGACATGATTGGCAGGCTACTGGCGAAGCACAATGTTAAAACTGTCTTTAAGTCCAGTCGTACAATACAATATAGCTGGAGATCGGCCAAAGACCGCAGAGATCTATCGCCATCCGGAGTTTACCGAGCTCCATGCAGCTGTGGCTCGGTATACATTGTCAACACGAGGATTACGGAACACAAGAGGAGTTGCAGACTGGGACAAACACAAAAGGCAGCAGTAGCAGAACACACCCTCTCCGAAGGTCATGATCACGACATCCCTTTCAACAAGGTGTATACTACCGACACTGACGAGAGGCCATTGAGGTCTTTGAACAGGACAACAATTTCAACAGGAAGGAGGAAATCACGTTTCTAAATGCAGACTGGAATCGAATTCTACGGCATACTTCAAGTGCGCCGAAACCCCGCGTCACCACTACCCCCCACCCCAATCAGTCAACGTCGAGAAGCACGGGAGATCACTTCGCCCATTGCCTCATTGACTACGGCTTCAAAGCCCGGAAAACACTTTAGATTTTATCCTAATTTTGCTTAGGAATTTCGATTCTACTGTCAGTTCTAATTAATTTTTGTCAAATGAGCCAAGCTCTTTCTCTCTCTCATTGGTTTTTGCTGAATATCTAGTAAGCCCTTACCTTTTTCAAGAAACCAGAAATAGTTATTTAACGAATTAGTGTATTAATGAAGGCGATTAATAATCGAGATGGTTTAAAGCGCGAACGCAGTGAGCGCGTTATTTGAGTTGAGATTATTAATCGACCATTAATATACGAGTTGGTTACAATACTTTTCCGTCGGTTGCAACTTGGTCATTCAATACATTCAAATCAGAATACTTAGTTTGAATATTTGAAACTCGTTCCCTATATGTCAAATACGATGACATCGATAAGCTCAATCCAAAATGAGAGATGTCAGGTTTTTTTCTATCCAATGCCTATCAATCCGTAAAAAGATAAAAATTGAATTTGTCTATCTTTCTCTGTCGAGTAAATGTCAAGTAAGACAACAATATACACGGTCCTGGTATTTACTCAGCAATGAAGTCAGTGTTTTATTGATTTTGCATACAGAGAAATAGAATTGACATTGACATAACCGCTTTTTATAGTGACAGAACCGTTCATTAATGGGAGTCATTAATAAACGATTTTTGCAAAGAAATCGTACCTTAAACAAACCTGTTATTAGTTAGTCGACGGAAAAATTATTTTCAGGATATCGCACCAATAGCGCTTTATACGAAGGTGGCGCAGAGGAAACGCACGTTTTTCACTTAAGCATAACGTTTTTTATTTTCAAGATAATTTTGTTTTAATTACATCTAAATAAAGTAATAATAGTGCACTTTTAAATTAATGGAAAATAATGTTAGTCAAGTGCCGCCCTGCTTCGCGCTCGCACATCTCCAACCGCTCTCAAAAGTTGTGCGTCACACGTAAAATCATTTCTTCTTATATTCTTTCGATTTCTTGACGAATAGCAATTTTTAGTTCCTGTAACGTACAGGGTTTGTTAGCGTACACTTTAGACTTAAGGTAGCCCCACAAAAAAAGTCACATGTAGACAAATCTGGAGAGCGTGGGGCCCAAGGAACATCGCCGAATCTCATGTTGAGGAAACGTTTGTCGAACACATTCCATTGATGCTTTTGCAGTGTGAGCTGTGGCGCCGTCTTGTTGAAACCATAGTTGTCCCATATTTACGTGTCGCCGTTGAAGTGTTGGTAACAAAAAATTATGTAGCATGTGAACATAATAGTCACTGTTGTTGTTCTTTCTTCCTATTCAAAAAAGTAAGGCGCCATGATACCCAATTTCGCATCACAGTCACCTTTTCACTATGTAGGGGTCTTTGGTGTAGCTCTCGTGGATTCTCGGCTGACCGGTACCTACAGTTCTGCTTGTTTACATATCCTGATGAATGGAAGTGTGCTTCGTCACACATCATTTTTACGGCATCAGGATCATCAGCAAAAATGGCCTGCATTCTCCCAGGGTGCCATGGCTAAAACTGCTTTTCCCGGGCTATTTGTTGGCAGTGCAGTGAGGGCCATCACCCCTTCTCTTTGCGAAATAGTATCCATTCAGAAAACATACGTTTCCTCTGCGCCACCCTGTATATCGAAAAAGAACAAAATCTACAAAGCAGTTGTCTATACACAGGTCACATACCAATGGGTATACCGTCGGACATGGCAGGTCACCCTCCGGGAGCTCCTCTGCGGACAGAGCACAGTATTCATCCGCAGTTGCCTGAGAGGCCATTGGAACAATTACAGGAAGATTTACCTGCTATGGAGAATATGGGCTACGATCAGGTAAACGCACTTTTGTTACTACATATTTTCGTTGTTTTTACACTTCATTATATAGTTATTTATTTCATACTGTATCATTTAGGGCACTTTTATGTACTTGATTTTGGTCCGGTAATTAGCTTTTTACAGTTCTGGGTACCGTAATGAAATTTTACAGTACTCAGTACCGTAATGAAACTTCATTACAGTACTGAGGATCGTATTGAAATTATACTGGATTTGTCAAAAATATTTATCGCGCATAAATCTTCTCCTGTTTTGAAAAAGTATGAAGTAAATAGTTATACGTCATACGTCCAGTAACGTTTTTCAGTACCCCTTTCGAAATTCGAATCAGTTTACTTCTACAGTAAAAACGTATTTACCAAACTTATAACATAAATAACTATTACGTTTTTAAGTCCGTTAACATACATTGTTACAGTAGGAGTAACATGTTTCCGGCCCTGAACGATACCCAAGTCTGTAAAATTTTATTACGGTGCCCAGTACTGTAAAAAGGTTTTTATTTCATACTGCTATCATTTAGGACACATATACAAATTTAATGTTAGTCTGGAAAGTAGCTTTTTACAATACAATATACCGTAATGAAATTATACCGGGTTTTTCAAAAATATTGCGCGTAAAATAATTAATGTTTTCCTGTTTTTAAAAAATATAAAGTTAAATGCTTGAGTCTGAAATTTCATTACGGTACTCAGTACTGTAAAAAGCTTTTTATTTCGTATCGCTATCATTTATGACACATTTACGTACTTAATTTTAGTTCGGAAAAAAGCTTTTTATAGTACTGATTTTCGTAACTAAATTTTACAGTAATAAGTGTCGTAATACAATTTCATAGCAGTACAGGATACGGTAACCAAATTTTACCAGATTTTTCAAAAAAATTCGCGCGCATAAAATTATCCTTTTTCTGTTTTTTAAAATTATGAAATAAAATGTTGTACGTCATACGTCCCATAACGTTTTTCAGTACTCGTTTCGAAACTCCAGACGCGGCTGTTGCCTCATCGAAGTGAATGTATTTTTGGTTTCAAGCAAATGTATATTTAATAATAATTGCCGGTAGAGGCATTAGGCCTCTTAGATAACTCCTAAACCTTTGAGGCGGAAAGTTCATTTTTTACTACTTACTTTTGGGTGAAGACTCATACACGTTTGGGCCCGATTCGTTCGTTGTTGGAGAAAGAATTTCGCACTACTCACAGTAAAATTACTGCGAATAACAATTTACCCTAGAAAGGGCTCGGACGAATCGACCTAGTTGACGTTTCGGCAACTTCTCTGCTGCCTTCTTCAGAACTATCTAAAAAATAAAGCTTTAGAAACTATGAATTACAAAAAAATTATACCTATTAATGTGTTTGGTATCTGAGTATTTGTGTGTGATATTCTAAAAATCGCTTTTTGCTTTTGACATGAAAATGTCATTTTAAGAAGGCAGCAGAGAAGTTGCCGAAACGTCAACTAGGTCGATTCGTCCAAGCCCTTTCTAGGGCAAATTGTTATTCGCAGTAATTTTACTGTGAGTAGTGCGAAATTCTTTCTTCAACAACGAACGAATCGGGCCCAAAAGTGTATGAAGCTTCACCCAAAAGTAAGTAGTAAAAAATTAGGCCTCTTGGCCATTTTGGCAATAGTTGGTCCTATTTGTTTCCTTCTTAATAGTTACAACATTTTTTGAAATGCTCAAACTCTTAAAACATTCTGTCGCAGAAAATCAATTACTTGCATTGGTGGTTAATGTGGAAAATGTTATTAAAAAAACTCTTTAGATGGCCAACATGGGCTACGATGATCAATTGCTCGGCCAAACCCCGCACGCAGGCATGTCGGAGCGGGTGCACTCACCTTGGACGGGCGATTACGATCTTCCAGCGTCCGTAGACCCGGTAAGCTAAAAACCGACTATCCTAAACCACACTAAACGAACGGTTTTCACTAAAATTCACAGGCGGATGAGCAGCAAGTCGACGAGACTGATGAACAGTTCGAGGAGCGAGTCCTCAACAAGCGGGCGTACCAGCTCTTCCTGACCGTCAAAGGCAAACTACAGCGCGACAACCAAATGACCCTGTCGGAAATTTGCCGTCACAACAAACGAAAGCAGGCGGCGCAGAAGTTCTACAGTTTGTTGGTGCTGAAAAAGTTTCAGGTATTGGAACTGGAGCAGCAAGGAGCTTATGAGGAGGTGTACGTATCCAAAGGGCCCAAGTTCGAGAATCCTGTAATATAAACTGTAGAGGTAGGTTAAGGGCGTTTTCTCATTGCGTTGATCAGGTGTACCTACCGAGATACTAAAAGGTTAACTTTGTTTCAATAAACCAGATGAAAGTGAGTGATGTGATAGTGAACGATGAGCGTTACTTCTTTGTTGATTGATCTTTATAGTTCAATGAATTTTGTATAAACAGCTGTTTCGATATTTCGGGGCCTGATTGGCAGGTATTTTAGGAAATATCGCAAAGTTTTTGTATATGCAACTGGGATGTATATGCAGGGTGGTCTTGTCTTTTTTATCTTGAGACAACTAGATATCTGGAAAACTAGTAGGTTAAAAAATTTGTTTTAACGGTGGTCTATATTGTACAGAAGAGCCTATTTTCGGTACATATGTTTACTTATACAGGATGGATCAGAAAAGTGTGACATCATATAATAATATAATGTAATAGTGGGGGTTGATTTGAAAACGTCATCTAGTTAGCTGGCAAATGCCAAAAGAAAAAAATGAAGGGACATAGACCATTTATTTTTATTATGTCATCTATTTAAAGAGATTTAAAGATAATACAAGATACCCCATGAGATACTTTCAGTTCTTAAACTACTCCAGGCAACGATGTCAAATTTTCAGCGTCTAGAAAAAGCTATAAAATCTAGCAAAATCTAGTAAAAATAAAGGTATGTGTGTTATTTAAAAATATTACATTATATGACGCCAAACTTTTGTGGGTCACCCTGTATAAATAAAATATTTTCCTAAAATATAACCTACTGTACTGGGTGGCCTAATTTGGGTGTTTTAAATGGGAACCTCTTAA
Source organism: Taphrorychus bicolor (assembly GCA_951812265.1). Taxonomy (NCBI): domain Eukaryota; kingdom Metazoa; phylum Arthropoda; class Insecta; order Coleoptera; family Curculionidae; genus Taphrorychus; species Taphrorychus bicolor. The sequence goes on from OX638299.1 coordinate 34,037,094, forward strand.
ACTAATAGGAATATTAAATATCAAAAAGTCGATGCCGAGGTAAGTTCTCGAGCTGAATTCATTGCCGCCAACAGAAATCTGCTATCGTCTTTTGTTTTCTTGCAATTGGTAAAAGCTCAATTTTCGCCATTTTCGAAAATACCTTATAATTTTTTTATTAGTCCAGTTTGGTAAAAATGGTTTTTACATTATTAATGCACTTTTTTGAATAGATTCCAATGGTGATTTTTTAATTTTTATAAACTTATTGTTTTTTGAGTTATTACATAAACTTCTATATTTTTAAATACAACCTATAGCTTCTTTCTACTTTGTCAGAAAGAGAATTTTTTTCTCTTTAAAATGACGTATAACATGATAGGTATTGCTTTGAACTTATATGCTTTTTTGATAAAAACTTCTTTTTGTAGTAGGCCATGACGCGATGACGTTCCGATGCCGATGTCGCGGCCATCTTGTTGGGCAGCTGTCACTGCCGATATTCCGCGGTTGGAGAAATTTAATAATCTCGTAACAAGCGTAGACAGTTCAATAACGTTCATTAAGTTTTACCCTTGTAAGTACGTAACGAAAAAATGTCATTTCAATCTTTCGAAAAATTCGACATCTAATGGTATTTCCCCATGTGCGGATATGGCGTATAGTGCGGATTCACAATGTTGCCGCAGTGCACACTGCATTCCATCTTTTTTGATATATGCATCGTTCTACCCGAACCTCTAAAATCATATGGCAAATGTCAAGGATTTTAATATAGTAACTGTCGTTTTTTCCACTATTTATCCAACTACATGTATCACTTTAATGAGAATGCAGAGATTTGGCAACACTTAGGAAGAAACTTCAATTTCAACCAATCAGACCACATCACCAAATCCGCAATATACGCCATATCCGCACAATGGGACGTAGCATCAGAATATTATATTCAAAATAATTATATTGCATCTGAGTTTTACTGGAATCATTTTCCTGAGAGGACAACAATTTTCCCTTTCTGCAACAAGATGGCGGGTGCGCCATCTTGTTGCAGAAAATAGAATGACATTTTTTCGTTACGTCCTTACAAGGGGAAAACTTAATGAACGTTATTGAACTGTCTACGCTAGTTACGGGATTATTAAATTTCTCCAACCGCGGAATATCGACAGTGACAGCTGCACAACAAGATGGCCGCGACATCGGCATCGAAGCGTCATCGCGTCATGGCCTACTACTCCAAAAAGAAGTTTTTATCAAAAAAGCATATAAGTTCAAAGCAAAACCTATCATGTTATACGTCATTTTAAAGAGAAAAAAATTCTCTTTCTAACAAAGTAGAAAGAAGTTATAGGTTGTATTTAAAAAAAATAGAAGTTTATATAATAACTTAAAAAACAATAAGTTTATAAAAATTCAAAAATCACCATTGGAATCTATTCAAAAAAGTGCCAAATAATGTAAAAACCATTTTTACCAAACTAGACTAATAAAAAAATTATAACGCATTTTCGAAAATGGCGAAAATTGAGCTTTCATCAATTGCAAGAAAACAAAAGACGATAGCAGATTTCTGTTTCCGGCAATGAATTCAGCTCGAGAAATTACCTCGGCATCGACTTTTTGATTTTTAATAGTCCTATTAGTTTAGGAGTTTCCCATTTAAAACACCCAAATTAGGCCACCCTGTACAATAGAAAACCCCATTGAAACAAAATCTTGTATTGTACTAGTTCTCGAGATATCTTGTTTCTAGTTAAAAGACCACCCTGTATACAAGATACTTGGGTTATTGAAAGAGTGAACAGCCATTTTGTAAAACTTTTTTCCGGTCTTTAACAAAACTATATGTACAAAAATAGCGTTCTTACAGGGTGCCCATTTAATATTTTTTTCAAACGTGTAGATATGTTCAAATAACTATTTGTTTACTATTTATACAACCCGTTCATTACATTGGTAGTCACTCAAATGTAAGGGTGGAGTTGTAGAGTAAATAATGTAATGATTACATATCAAACAAACTTACCAAATGAAGTTTGATATTAATTATATTATGACTCCTTTCCCCGAGGAGCAATATATACAGTAGTCCTTGCCCCAACTAGTAGATGGCGCACGTGATTCTAAAAGTAAAAAAGTTCCTAGTTTTCTTAAGTGGGGCTAGATATACCCAGGTTAACGAGGTAGTATATTAAATCTGAAGAGACCGTCCTATTTTACAGTTTTGGTCCCATTTTTTAGCAGTGAGTGCTTTAAAAATGGCGGCTATATCCGCTTGAATTGACGTCACTTCACGTCTTACGTCAAATCTTTGGAGGTTGTGATTCGCAAATTGATGTGCTCTGACGATGAACTTACGTCATGGGTACCTACCGTAAAATGACGGACCTCCGGCCAAAAACGAAACTATTTTTAGAAAAATATCGGCATTTGTTAGCTCTGTCCATATCTCGTAGGTCTTCTAACTTCTGTAGACGAAGCGGTATTATTTTTCTTAGACCGACGACTATCTAATTGACCATTCCGAAATAGCTGATTTTGACAAACTTCTTGAGGGGCATTCATACGATCTTGTCAAACATACAGAATTTTCTATGTTTATGCGGAAAAAGTGAACAAGAATCATGACAATTCAAATGCTGCTTCTACTTTTAAGAAGGGGGTGATCATTTGAAAACGTCATCTAGTAGTCTGTGAAATGTAAAAAGAGAAGGATGAAGGACAAAAGTATTTATTTTCATTATGTCATCTATATTTTTCTATCGAAAACTCATAGTTTTCTAGGTCACGTTTTCTAATGATATAAAAAGAATACAAAGTATTAAAAAAATAGTATGATGAATGGCAACACCGCGCTGCCAGTTTATTAACGTTAAGGATCATATTTGCTTTGGGGTTTTAGGAGTTTCTTCTTTTTTTAGCTACAAATACAGCCTTGGAGACTGCTTAAAAGACAACTTATTAACACAATACTTAGGCTTTGTTTAAAAACTAAACTTCTGGATCAGAGTTAGTTCTTTCTGAGTAAATTCTAGCTGAAAAACCAATGTGGTTTGCATTCCAAAGCAGCGCTGGTTTTCCTACAATTTTAAATATAAAGAAGTATGAATCTATTGTTTGTACATTATAATTTTACTTGTGCAGGCAATGGCCTATTTTTAGTCAGATTAGCACTACTGAATTGTTAGATCTTCTTTGCTGTTATCCATAACGAGGTACGAAATTAAAATCTCCCAATAAAATTGAATTTTGTCAAAATTGAGCTTGTCGCTTTCAAGGGCTCCGTTTGCCTATAAAATTAACTTAACATCAGTGTCAAATGGGCTACCAGCAATCACTTTTTTAAATTGGACGTTGTCTAATTTTTGGCTGATTTCGAGTCCGTATGTTTCTATATAAATCTTACTAATTGGAGGATCTACCGTAATGTATTCTCTTCTTTTCGGCTACCCGAAAGGAAGACATAAACACGATCACTCCAGAATTACCTACCATCTAGTGTACTAATCGTTATTGTGTACCATGAACAGTGTCGGACTGGCAAGAAATTCAGCTCCTAATGATCTAGGTCCACAATGGAACTGATTTCTCTCAGTAATCAGCAAGTATAATTCATTGTACTTGTAAAATAGTGCTATCACTTCACTTTTTTTTTTAATTACTAAGAATGCTATAAATTATAATTACTTTTTAAATAAAAATTTTGCATAAAATGCATATTTATTAAAATGAAATCACATATTGTTAATCAAAGGGTTTTATTTTAGATAACTCCTAAATCTTTGAAGCGGAAAGTTCATTTTTTACTACTTATTTTTGGGTGAAGCCTTATCCGCTTTTTTGCCCGATTCGTTCATTGTTGGAGAAAGAATTTCGCACTACTCACAGTAAAATTACTGCGAATAACAATTTACCCTAAAAAGGGCTCGGACGAATCGACCTAGTTGACGTCTCGGCAACTTCTCTGTTGCCTTCTTTAGAACTATCTAAAAAATAAAGTTTTAGAAACTATGAATTACAAAAAATTATACCTATTAATGTGTTTGTCTCTGAGTATTTGTGTGTGACATTCTGAAAACCGTTTTTTGCTTTTGACATGAAAATGTATTTTTTTTTTTTTTTTGATAATTGATATAATAATAATAATATCAGGGATGCCTCGGCTGCAATGATGTGCCAGCCTGTCGCCAAAGTGTATGTCCAATGTACGAAACAACGTAGCACCCTGAAGAAGGCAATAAAAGTACTGCCGAAAGCTTGGTAGCTGAAGAGTTTTATTCTTTTGATGCCCTGACCGATTACCCGAGAAACTTGCGTCTTTGTAAATTGTTATTCCCAGTAATTTTACTGTGAGTTACAACGAACAAATCGGGCAAAAAAGTGGTTGAGACTTCACCCAAAAGTAAGTAATAAAAAAAGGGTTTTATTACTTTAAATGGTCCTACAACCATGGCACAAAAGACTATAACCTCTAAAGTCATAAATATAACCTAAAATATATGACAATGTTTGTCTTAATATACAGAGGGAAAAATGTCAAATTTCCCATGACCTACTGCGCAACTAAAGTTATAGTGTATAAACTATATATATATAAGCCATTCAGTTATTTTTGTCGTCAAGTAGGCGTTGGAAATTTGACTTTGACATTTTTATCCTATCTTCTCAACATGTGCTGAAAGGAGATGGGTATAAAAAAAATGAAGGTTTCAAAGGAAACTAGATGACAAAAATAAGTGAATGGGTAATATTATTAAAGAATAATTCACCGGAGTTACCAGTATGTCACACAACACGTCCATGTGACTATGGCTTGCATTAAAAAAATCTAAATTAATCCCAATAATATCCATGTTTACTAACCAGGTAGAGACGCGGAGAAGGAAATGGAAAGAATTAAATATTGTCTCATTCAGTAGTAAGGGGTAGTCAGTAATTTGGATGAAAATTAGGCCTTACGGCATAGGGGAGAAGCGGGACCTTGTTGAATGGGCTCAATTATCAACTTTCAAACTAGCTTTTAAATTGAACAAAAAAATCTTAACATGTACACCAGAGTTTCAGTAATTTATTTGAAAAGATTTATGTGGACATTTAAAAGTATTACATGTTTGATAGACTAATAGCCAATATCGTTGCAATTGACCCAAACCTACCGTCTAGAGGAAGCTTTGGGTCTTATATGTGGGATGTTTAGGTTGTGTCCGAGGTTGTGCCTTTTAATTAGTTCTAATCAATAAAAGAAGTCAAAAAAACACATTTTTATTCTGTTTTGTTTCCTCTTTAGACTTAAACATTTTAATAATACAGTATATAGCACACACTTTTAAGAACAAAACAAGCATAGTTTACAAAAATAATGAGAAATAAACTCGGAAATAAATATTCTTGTTATCGAAGGTTTCTAACTGGATCCAAGTTGATTTCAAAGAACATATGGGACATTGCCCTACTAGTGCCTTCTACCAATACGGGGGTGGTAAACGCATAATAATATTGACAGAATCAATAATTGATTTGTCCGCAGTATTCGGGAAGAAAAATGTTGATGGGTCAGTTTCTCATAAAGTTTATTAAAATACGTAGTTCAGGTTCAGTTTCAACACTTTCGACCTGCTTGACCTCTGAATCAATAGAATAGTCAAAATCAAATATCTTGAGATCTTCAGGACAAAATTCAAGTGACATAGAACTGGGTGGTGAATCTTCTTTATCTCCGCTTGAGGATGATGCTATCTGTTGCTTCTTTTTTGTTTTTTTTTTATTTTCAGAACAACTTTGTACTGTTTTATGTTCAGCGTCATTTTTTCTTTTTACTTTCTGCTAGTTTTTATTATTTTTTTCATCAAGTCTTTCAAGCACTTGCTTCTCAGGAGTTTCAGTTAAAATTCTAGTAGTGCTTCTCTTCCGACCCCTGGTAGCTTTTCGTGGTTCCGCTTTTGGAAAGGGCCTCACTTGCTCAGGGGTTATTCTTCTAATGTTATACTTATAACTTACTTATGATGTTAATTTTCTTATATTGTGGTGTGTGCATGATAACCTCAGTTTGTAACTCAGTTGTGAATTACTTTTTAAAATCTTTGAGTTCTCAAATGGTCTGTTGGTTTCTAAGAAACTGGTATAAGGTTTGTTATCCATCAGAGCTAACCTCTTCACGATTTGCTCGATTTGTTACAGATGACATTAGAACATCATCATTTGCAAATATTTCACTTCTTAAGGGGTGGATCCCAGTTTTTTCAAATCCAGACAGAATGTTCTGACATTGCTTTGTTATAAGCCAGTTTGGTCATCTCTGGAAGATGATAGATGGTTAGCGTTTTTCCAGGATTTGAGATCCACGCATTTCCAGCTAAATTAAAATATTCTTTAAATGGTCCATAAATCGATACATCTAAAGGTTGCAAGCGATGACTGTCTGTGTGGAAATGTTAGTAAATGTGCACCGTTATCCTTGGCCAATGAAAAGACATCTCTTGATTATCCAGCAATAATAGGCATGGGTTTTCTTTGGTGGCTCCTGGATACTTAAAACTGCAACGAAATTTTCCTTTGTCATCCATCCACTGGAGTGGGCCAAACCAAGACTATTTTCAGGCGCGTTAATTAACATATAATCGTGGAATCGCTTTAAAAGAAACACAAATGCGGGGGGAAGAGCATTTCCCAGGGCGTTTATAAAACAGCCAACTTTCCAGTTTACCCCGTTCGCCGTTAGTAACTTGCCCAACTTGCTTTTGTTCTTTCTTTGCAAACACTTTTGGGGGTTTGTGTACTGTTGTACAACCAGTTTCATCCACGTTATATATTCTTTCGGCACTAAACTGATACCTTTCTAGAACTCTTGACAAGTTTTCAAAAAACTTTCCCACAGTATGTCGAATAAAACTTGTCGAGCGACCTAACCTCGTTGCTGCAGAAAGAGGCATAATTTTGCTCCAAGAATCCAGTTAGCCAGTCTCGTCCAGCAGACTGATGCTCATCCCACTGATTTGGATACCAAATCCCTAATGTTTGAGCATACTGATATGCTAAGTTTTTAATTTGTAAGTCTGGTGTTTTATCTTCAATCTGAAGTTTTACTTGAACTTGTAAAAGTCGCCCTTAACCCGTAATGCATTTTACTGCATGTTTTCAAGTATTCACAGAGCATTTGTTCTTGTTCTGTATTGAATACTGTCGTGATAGAGGGGTTTGCGGAAAAGGAATATGTGTTTCTCTTTCCTTCAGGAAGCTTTCGAGCAGCATCGACATGCCTCTAAAGAGCCTAATAACTGAATCCTAAGTCTTCAGCAAATTGTCTTATTTTTGATCCATCTTCAATGACTTTCCTTATGACAAAGATGATTTCTTCTGATGTTTTTCTTACTCTGTCGGTTTCGTTCTTATACTTGCGAAGCATAGTAACTAGAAAGAAAAAAAAATACATTTGACCCAAAGCTCCCATACACCACGGGAGGTTTGGTTCAAAATCAAACCTCCCGCCTTTTTTAACCCAATGCTCCCACATGCGCCATGCGCAAAATTTGGTCCCATTTAGCGGCCAGTAAAAAAACCGAGGTTAGGTTGTAAGCCGCCTTTGTTTTCTCTGACAATCACTTAATTTGGGAAAATACCATTTTCAACTATTAAATGCGAAAATGTTACTAAATAACTGCTTTTTACTTACCACTTTTAATCACAATTTACACTAAATGCACTACCGATTGAAATGGCGCGATTTTGTCGATGGTAATAAGTTTTGATAGGTGAATGTTTGACCTTGAAAGTTTCTTAAGCATATAGTGGAATATGGGAAATAAGTTTTGGCAAACCCAAACCTCCCCTACCTTCCAATGTAATAATATTTCAATACAAACATGATTAATCAAAGTTTTTATCTATCAGAGGTTCGCCTGATATATTAATAGGTTGGTCCGCCTTTATTACTTTTGTATTACACCGTTTCTGGTTGACATAGATCGTCTGATTTTCAACAAATCTGATTGGTTGAATATCAGCTGGTCTTCCATTTTTATGTCAACCAGACCCGGTCTGAAATAAAACAACTCATAGTTGAGTTCGGTAATTACATCCCGAGCGCTCGGGATATCAATATATCTCACTCTAGCTGGTTACGATTTTGGGAGATGGTCTGCGTCCGGAGCGCTCGGATGAAATTACCGAACAAGTGCGCCTCGTGCACTGTGATCTCTGAGATTACCTTAATTATGTATTAGCAGTGTGTACAGTATATAGAGAGTGTTCATTTGAAATCGTCATCTAGTTAACTAGAAATGTCAAAAGAAGTAAAAGATAAAAGAACAGAAGTCCATTTACTTTGATTATGTCATCCTTTTCTGTCAAAATATCATAGTATCATACTGTTCCTTTTAAGTTTGATCCATTGCTAAGAGTGTAATTATTTGTGCCCTTGTTTTTGACACCGTCTTGTTCGTAGCCATTTAAATATTTTTTTCCACTACTAGCTTTAATACGGACCGTTAAAGGCCAGCAAAATTACTGTAAAGTAGGTTTTCTTGTTTTGCTTATAAAACAATTGAACATAAGCGGTCTATAATGACAACGTTATGGCCGATTATTTACCGGTAAATAAAGCTGTCAGTTGTCAGGAGCATTAGGCGCCGTAATATCGTCATAAATACCATTTTGTTTATCGTTTTTTTTTATCGGTTTCCACGGTAACGAAGCCTCCATATAGATTGAAGACGCGCCTGTTCTTAGTAATAAAATATGCGGAACGCTATCTTAGTAATTTAGGCAATTTTCTGTTGTAGATTTATTGTGTCTAGTAGTGGAAAAAATCGTATATACACCGCGGTTGTGAACTACTTATGACCCTCACGTCTTAGATCCCTCAGCGCTACGCGCTTCGGGATTTAAACTTGACGTTAGGGTCATAATAATGTAGTTCACAACCTTGGTTTATAATATACTATTAATTTTTATTCAACAAAAAAATATATGTCCCACCAGTTCATTACTGTTTTTTTTTTAGTTTATTGCTTAGTTACCAAATACATAAACATAAACTTTATGCCCGCGCGGGCATAAAGTGTATTTTAAGGCCAGCGCGGGCATAAATTAGATATACTTTATGAATATTTTAATAATAATTTATTGTTGAAAAACACTAATATGTTTACTTTTATATCCTAACAACACTAATATGTTGTTAGGATATAAAAGTTTGTATGCACCACGGACACAAGCATATGTTTGTGCCTTCGGGCGACTTATGGCGGCCAATCGAACTCTATTTCGCTGAACTAATTTCCTTAAAAAAATAAATAAAGATCGATAATCGGAAAAATCTATATTTATCTTCGATTATTTTTAGAATCGATTCCTTGGTTCTCGATTTGAATCGAATTTAAAAATCGATGTGTTTTTCTGGAGGCTGGAGGATCGCCATCTTTAAGGTATACCTAGCTCCACTTAAGGAAAGCGGGCAAAATAGGAACTTTTTGGAGCTTAGTATCATCGGCGCCATCTATCAGGCGACGCAAGGACTACCGTAGTATAATGATCCGAACTGAAAGGAAATATAATAAAAGTAAAACAAGTCTAGTTTTATTTTATTAGCTTATTAAGTTTTGTCTTGAAACACCGCTGTCAATATTTTTAGTTTATGAACCTCGGAACATCTTCTGGAACATTCGGAAACCTAGAAAATCTTTAGAATCCAAACCGAAACTTTTTTTTTCACTGTATGATAAACAAAGCTGTACCGCAACCGATAATCCCAAAAAGGTTTTAAATGTCGGCAATTGTTTGCTACCTCCATAGCCAACACACTTCTAGACCTGACTCCGGGAAAGACTGTTAAATGGGCACGCTGTACATAGTTTCATACATGCCATTAGACTTCTACGTCATCATTGAAACTAAAAAAAAAGTACCCAGCCACCAGGCTGGCTATATTCGTACCGGTCGTTGAAAGTACGGGGTGTTCATGATAAAACTTCATCTAGTTAGCTGTGAAATGTCAAAAGAAAAGGATGGAGAAACAAAATTCCATTTATTTTGATTATGTTCTCCTGTTCTGTCAAAATTTCATAGCCTGGTAGATGAAATTTTATAATGAACACCCCGTATAATACATACTAACTTGTGAATATTCATATTTGTAAGTGTGCGCAGTCGTAGGAAAACGTTTACTTAAGTAACAATAATTAATTCTAATCGTTTTTGAAACGCTCGGGATCAAAATTAGAATGTAATCTTAGTGTATAAGTAGTCGTTTGCTGAGCCACGCGATAGAGCTAGCTCAGGAAACGATGACTGAATGTTTACGAACTACTAACGGTTAAGGAAAGTTAAACCAAAGATTTAACCTTCCTAGAAAATACGTACGTCAAATCCATCAGCTTGAGTTATAAACTGAAGTATAAAACCGGGTCTTAGTAGTGAGATTCATTAGTTTATTTGTAAGGCGCACCAAAGTAGAGTTTCGTGTCAAACACGTTTTTTTTCTGGCAGTTTTATGGATTGGTGCTTGTACAGGTGTATCATATGTGGGCGGTTTTTTTGGCTGCTCAGCTGCTATAAGAACCATTGGCATCGCCAATCTTGATTCGACCAATAATACTTCTAGGTTTTTTCTGCCAAATTGATCGTTCGCTTTAAGTCAATCTAATTAGTATAGTAAGCATTGCTATAATTCACTGTACATAATTTAACTATATAAATTTAAGAAAACACTATATTTGTACCGAATTTAAAAGTCAATTTTAGTTTGACTGTAAAAAAATATAGTACAAATTGTACACTGTAAAAAGATAATCGACTTTTCGAACATTTTTGCAGATCTCGTCTGGACTATTCGGCTCGAAATAACTGCGTTATTTTTTTGTTTGTGCTGTATGGTACATATCGCGGCGGCCTTTTAAGTCCAGCTGAAATCGTGGTTGGTATGTAAGTATACATGTAAACAAATTTGTACATATTTTGTTTCCAAACCAAAACAGAATATCAAAATTTGTAAACAATAATTGTGTCTTACTTAGTTTTTTTTTATATATTCCTGAAATTTGCTGAGTCCACAAACTCTTTTAGGCAATTAATGATTCCATTTTGATCTTTTTTTTGTCAAGTAGTTTGTTCTATTCTAGCACAATATTTTTATACTTGGCACCTAAAAAACGTAAAATATTTTATTTTATATATGGCATTTTTATGTAAAACCGAATTTTCTGATAAACCTTAAAGTTGCCCACAAATACCGTTAGTGGGGCTTTAACAACACTCGTCTTTATTTGTTTTTTTTACGATCAACACATGTTTGTCTCTAATAAGATATTCCTTTAAATATCTTGTTAGAGAACTTTATACACCTGTATATTTAGTTAGTTTAGTTTCCTATTAATATTTAGGATTTATATTTTCTCTAGGTTTGTAGCGAAAAGGTTTCTTTGAAAGGTATAATATATTATAATGTTGTTATTGTATTGATAATGTTTATAGTAAAATTAATACAGATCTTCTAGACAAATATATATATAGTTGGAATTTATTGCATCAAACTCTAACGCAGGAACAAGAACTAACCACTAAAAACACTATTAAACTGAATTTTTGCTACCAGATTCGATAAATACGTCATCGTCAGTCACAGTTACCTTTCCTTGAACATCTGGGGAAATAATTTCCGAAAAGAACATTTCGGGTGAGAATTCGCACTGAGGCTGACTTTCCTCCAAACTAGGCAGCTCCATAATGGATCTTGGGGCTTCCACCACGGGAGCAGGGAGGGGAACTGTTTCGCCAGTTGTAGAAATCATCGAGCAGCACATGTTGTCCTGCAGAGGCTAAAAAAACCAAAACGTAAATATTTTAACGCTCTCTCGCGATTGACTACGTCTGGGAATCCAAGATTGCCTTAATGGAAAGTGTATCCTCAGTTTCGTTCAAGTAGTCGCTGACTTCCAAGGTTGGTTTAGTGAGGTTCGCCATCTCGTTATTGTCGCACGGCTGCTGTAGGACGGTATTCACCAGTTTGTCGATTTTGTTGATTTCTTGGAGATCGCTCACGCGCCCTTGTTCATCTACTACTTGATACTGCAGACCTATATAAACCCTTTCTATTAATATCTATCGTCCTTCGCGATGCTATGCTAGCCGAACCTTCTTTTGCGAAAAGAGTCTGCAAAACTTCTTCGTTGACGGGCACAAAATTCCCTTCTGCATCCTTGTACATAACTTCCACGTTGGCCGGCATATTGGGCCCCAAAATGTATTTTAGTTTGTCTGCGGTCAGGACGCGTTTTTCTGGCTGATGGTTCGTTTGGTTGATAATCTCCGGGTACTCGGCTGGAAAAAAAATCTCTTTGGTGCTCAGAAACAAGTGGAAGGTTACATCACAAAATGTACCAATGTTTTTTTTTTTTTTTTTGATTAGGATTAAATTTAAACTATAAATTTATCACCGATTTCGTTTGTCTTACACTTCTTCAGGGCTAAAAAGATACAAATAACCTTAGTCAAGAATAGTCCGTATTCCTATGGTAATCTGTACCTTTACAATGAAAATAAAGTGACACTTATAAGAGTTGTTGGACCTTTTCGAAACATAGTCTGTTCTGGAAGGTTTGGCCATGTTGGGCATCTAGTATTAAAAGGTCTTTGATTCCAGAACACGTGACCTTTGATAATTTTTTGGGAGTGCGACCAAACAGTGTAGTCGATAGGTATACCAAAATGTCCGTCAAAGAAAGTAGAAACAACATCTAAATTGTCATTATTCTTGTTTTCAATTTCCTCATAAACAGACCATTTTATAAGTTTGGTTGGCCTTCAAAGCAGTATGGCGAATCTAGTCAGTCGCATGTTATGGAATGGACAATTAGAAAAACAGATTTTGCCGATATAGCTGAGAGGCTAATAAATATGAAATCTCAAAGAATGTTTCCGAAGTGTTTTTTCCGATAGGTGCAACAAATTTGTTAACCGTAATTATATTATTGTTATTATATTCCTAACATTAGGGAAGACAATTTGGATTGGACATTTTTTTTTCCTCGTATCAGCGGACACACGTGTTATTCACCCAACATGGGCGGTAGATTTTATAACTCATCGTTTGAGGAAAATTACTGGAAAGTTTCCGGTAATTTTCCTGAATTTCAAAGTTCTACTTTTGCCCAACGGCAACTTTCAAACACTGTATTACAATTTCAAGCCCTGAAGACTGAAGATAAAAAGTATCATCTACTGCTATTATTACTCGTATTAGCGGACGCACGGTGCAAACATAAGAGACAGATTTTACAACCCAAGGATCGACAAATAAGATGAAATTAAAAACTCGGAGTTTGTTTTTCGGGAGCCATTGGAACATTGCAGCAATCAATGGTACAATTGCCAACAAAATAAGGTACGCTGACGATACTGCTGTAATAGCAAGCTGCCTCAAAGAGCTGCAGATAGTGGTAGACAAAGTAACATTAGTTAGCGAACATCAGTAGTCAGGTAAGTATACGCAATAAGACGGTTGAGCAAGTCCATCACTTATACCTAGCAACTATGATAAATGAAAATGTTGCACACAAACAAGAAATCTTGTCAAGAATTGAGCAAGCGAGGACAACATTTATGAAACTGAGAAGACTGCTGACAGCCAGAGATCTATCTTTGACTTTGAGAGTGAGAATGCTATGGTGTTACGTTTTTCCGGTATTGGCATATGGTCTTCAAGGATGAAAACTGAACAATGAAACATCGAAGAGACTGGAATCGTTTGAGTGGTGGGTGTGCCGCCGAATGTTAAAGATCTCCTAGATGGACCGCATTACAAACGAACAAGTTCTGGAAAGAATGGATAAGGGAATGGAAATTCTTTTCACAATTAAGTGAAGAAAACCAGAGTTTCTTACCCATGTTATGCGTAATGCAAAATATAAAATTCTACAGCTCATCATGCAGGGGAAGATCGTGGGACGCAGAAGCGTCGGGCGACGTAGAATTTCCTGGCTACGTAACCTGCGAGACTGGTTTGACCTTTCATGTGTCGAACTATTTCGAACAACTGCCTCGTAAAGTTAGAATATCCATGATGCTCAGCAACCTCCGAAGGAGAAGCTGAAACACTGTACTACAATTTCAAGCCCTGAAGACTGAACGTAAAAAGTATCATCTACTGCTGTTATTACTCGTATTAGCGGACACATGTGCAAACATGAGACAGATTTTACAACCAAATGATCGACGAAAATTATATATATAATAAATATAATTTTCTCGATTTCAAAACTTCTAGTTTTGCCCAACTCTAGCTGAAAGACTATACTACAAAATCGAGCCCTGAAGACTGAAGATGAAAAGTATCATTTACTGCTCTTATTACTCAGTATCAGCAGACACACGTGCAAACATGAGAGACAGATTTTACAACCCAACGATCGACGAAAATTACTGGAAAATTTCTTGAAACTTTTTGGTAATTTTCTCGATTTCAAAACTTCTAGTTTTTCCCAACTCTACCTGAAACACTGTACTAACTACAATTTCAAGCCCTGAAGACTGAAGACAAAAAGTATCATTTACTGCTCTTGTTACTCGTATTAGCGGACACAAGCGCTAACATGAGCGATAGATTTTACAACGCAACGATCAACGAAAATTACTGGAAAGTTTCTGGAAACTTTCCGGTAATTTTCTCGATTTTTAAAACTTCTGGTTTTGCCCAATTCTAGCTGAAACAATGTACTACAATTTCAAGCCCTGAAGACTGAACGTAAAAAGTATCATCTACTGCTGTTATTACTCGTATTAGCGGACACATGTGCACACGTGAGACAGATTTTACAACCCTATGATCGACGAAAATTACTGGAAAGTTTCTGGAAACTTTCCGGTAATTTTCTCGATTTTTTAAATTTCTAGTTTTACCCAACTCTAGCTGAAACATAATATAACAATTTCAAGCCCTGAAGATGTTTAATGGTAAGGGGTGTTCAGTAAAAAAAATCATCAAGTTAAAAGGAATTTCCGAGAGAGTAATATAGCAACAAAAATATCATCTCTTATTACTCGTATCAGCAACACACGTGCAAACATGAGAGATAGATTTTATAACGAAAATTAGCTTTTCTATCAAAAAGCATAGTCAACTTAGTGCAGGTCGTTATAGAACCACTGCTGATTATCCGAACCTGTCAATCTCAGTAAAGCTTACCTGAATTAGTGGTTTGAGAAGCAGGAACAGGTAGAAACATGGCGTTGTCAAAATCCTCATCAGTGCCGACGCCATTGTAGTTTAGCACGTTAACGTAAGGCGCTGTTTCTGCGTGCGGGATGAAATTTTCCACGGTCGTCTCTGTGCAGGTGTCTTCGATAATAAAACTGTTGATCTGCTCAAAACAAAGTGCCACTTTGATATCGAAACTTCAATACCCGTTTCAATTATTTCGAAATTTCGTCCCAAAAAGGCAATTTTCAAAAGCAAAATCAAGGTGACTATAACTTTTCTGTCAAATCTACTATACTATTCGTTTCATCTTATCTAGCAGAGTATTGTAATGAACTCTCAATATAACTTAATAAACCCATTGAGGCTATAGAGAGTGTCATACTCTCTATAGCCTAATTTAAGACCATCTTTATACAAAATATTTAGTGAAAATAAAATAAAATTTCTCCTCTACTTTAAAAGTTATAAGTACCTTACCTGTGGAGCAGCTGCAATTTCCTTTTGCAGACACGCCAAAGCCAGTCTTGACGCTTGAGCCTCCTTTACGCAAGCCTGTTCAGCCTAAAATTTGTAGAACCATACTGTAGTTTCTTAGCTACTCTACATTTATGAAATTGTCGACGTTTCGATTTTTATTTTGCGTAATCTTCAGTGCTTTTTATGTAGAAAATTTTTGGCAAAAGGAAGAAAAACATTAGCTTCATTCTACTGTAACATCAATATGTACTTCAGAAAATACCTTGAACACAAGGATATTCATATTTATACGTGGAAATCCTGAGCGATGACAATTTTTCCAAGAAACCTCGTTTGACTCGTCGGCTACAAAACCGCGACCTAACTGGATTTAAATTTGTAATTTTCTTCAAACCAGCGCAACGATTTTACAACTATGAATAAAATTTCAAATTTTTGCTTATAGGTCCTTCAGCTTTCAGTCATCCTCCTGAGACTGTTGAATGTAGGATAAAAAAGGTTATTTTTGACCGTCTTGAACCAACGGCACTAAACATGATGTAGCGCCATAAATAATTTCTGTTATAATGCCCTCCGGTACATGGGCCATTTTATTCAGATTAAATGCTAAGTGAGTGACGGACCAGACTTATCGATTATCGATCGTTCTGTCTGTATTCGAATATCGAGAATTCATCATCAAATTCTAGAA
Source organism: Taphrorychus bicolor (assembly GCA_951812265.1). Classification (NCBI taxonomy): domain Eukaryota; kingdom Metazoa; phylum Arthropoda; class Insecta; order Coleoptera; family Curculionidae; genus Taphrorychus; species Taphrorychus bicolor. The sequence goes on from OX638299.1 coordinate 34,053,434, forward strand.
TACTCATTGGTGTTAAATAGTAAGTAAAGAGATTTAAACGATTTTAAGAGTCGAACTTCATGGTCACGTCCTGTATTATTCTAATAATTATTGTATTTTGACTGGTAAATAAAGTTTATTGTGGTAATTTAGAGTCTTACGCAGAGTGTAATAATATAGATTATCCATATTGTTATTCCCGACCGTCGGTCCACAGAGATTTGAGCCAAAGCGGCAACGCCGAGTGTCGACCGCGACCCCATCTAGAATAAATGAGAACCGAGAACAGTCGCCTCCGTTTTCGAAAGTACGAGAGGTGTGTTCAGGCCGGGTATATAAACCAGTGAGCCTCGCGAGATGGGAAGGAACAGATAGCGCAGTGTAGTAAATAAGCGAAATAAGCGGCCAGACAAGCGAACAGTGCGAATTGTTAGTAGAGAGTAATTGTGTTTTAATCGTGTAATAGTTAAAAGTAAATAGAAGTGTGTAGTTAATTGACAATAAATTATTGGAACCCGTATCTCGTAACATACTATATATACCACCACTGAATTTATTATAAAAAACTCACCTGTTGCTTCAAAGTCCTCTTGCCTTTGACATACGACTTAAAATTCACCGGCGGTATGGGTTCAGTGAGCGGGACATTGAAATCTAAAGGCTTCAAAATATTGTCGCCACTTGACGGGGCAGGCCCGTTAACGACGGCCACGGCCAAGTGACCGGAATTGGCCAAACTGCAATTTGGTTGAATGTTTCGAGCAATAGCACAGGTAGTAATCGAGGTAGGATTTTGGGAGGTTGCTGGCAACGACTGGTATGAAAAGGCCGGATATTTGGGCTTGTTGGTCAGGAATTGTGGTTTGGGCAGGTAAATGTCTTCATCTGTGAACGGGACAGAGAAAAAGGAAGAGCGTTTTTATTTCAAGGGGCAGTTTCCTCAATAGACTAAAAATAAGTAACCAGTACCTACCACATAAGTGCTACAATAATATAAGAGCCGTGAAGAGCAAGAAATGTTTGTTTCTCCTCTCGTCACTTTTCGGAGAGGAGGCCTAACAAATGAATGTAAAAACAAGATAAGAGTTAATATGAGGACAGACAAACCATAAGTATTTGATGTACTCACTTAGACAAATTAGCATACTCAAAATTAGAGATGTAACGAGTACCCGGTCCCGCTGCTAGGTACCCGATTTGGCAGAGCACAGTACTACCCGATTTTATTACCCCGGGCAAAAAATAAAAAATTAGGGATTGTTGATTTGAAAACGTCATCTAGTAGCTTGTGAATTGTCAAAAAAATCAGTATGAAGGAACAAAAGTCTATTACTTTTATTCTTTTCATTCTGTCGAAAATTGATAGCCCTCTAAATGACTTTTTAAACGCATCGTAGTACATACAGGGTGTTCCGAAATTAGGTGGCCAAACTTAAACAGGAGATTCTTGAGATCAAAATAATACTGAATGGTCAAATAACCATATATCGAGAAATGCCCCCTAACGGAGCTTTGCCTCCCTAAAGAGAGGAGCAGAACTATAGTTTTCTTTAATTTATTCTCACTTTGTTGGTATTAGAATTACAGTTGTTTCTCTAACGTAATAATGTTTGCATGGTGAATCTAACCCGAGACAGGGGCAAGAAAAGCCTTTTTTAGGAAATTATCTTGTAGAAGGAGCACTAAACAGAATTGAAGAAAACCCTTAATTGCGATTAAGACCTTTAGCCAATATGACTCATATTCCCAAATCAAATGTACGTTTTTTTTTGCTGCGTACGTAACAATTGGTTCAAAATTCCAAGAAATACTTCTAGATTTGAAGAATGACTCAAATGCAAGACTTGCATCCTTTCCATTATCAGAGGGTACAGGCTTTACCGGATGCAGATTTTCCATCACGTGTAGAGTTTTCAAATTGGATTCTCAATAACCAAAATGTTTCTCGAATCATTATATGGTCTGACGAACTTTTTCAGGGAACAAGGCATTCAACATGCATAAAACTCATTTTTGGAGACTTGAGAGTCCAAAATTCGTTCGAAGAACGAACTTTCAACAAAAGTTTTCCTTTAACGTATGGGCAGGTCTGATAAGCAATAAATTAATTGGGCCTATTGTTCTGCCAAATAGCTTAAAAGGTAATAGCTATTTAGATTTTCTTCAAAATGATCTGCTCGATTTGCTACAAAATATTCCCATATGTACTCGTTTAGAGATGTATTTCCCACATGATTGACCACCTGCTCATTATGGCCTACCCGTCAGAAATTAGTCAAATCAGCAATTGCAGAACAGATGGATAGGTCGAATTGGTCCGATAAATTGTCCTGCTCGGTCACCTGATTTAAATCCTTTAAATTATTATCTATGGGATAATATGTGCAACATGATTTAACGCTACAGAAATAAACAACGGGGAAGAACTTCTGAATTGAATTCATACTGCTGTAAATCAAATTAAAGAAAACCCTTTTGAAACTCTTCGATCTACTCAAAATATCATATAAAGGTGTAGAATGTGTATACAGGAAAATGAAAATTTATTTGAAAATTTACTTTAATCACTTAAGCAAAGTTTCTAAATTAATGTGTTTACTGTTTATTCAATAAATAATTTTGTACTTTATGTGCATGTACTGCAGTAGAACTTTTAAATACATTTTGTGGAAAAATGGTGCGTCTAAGCGACATAAACAAAGAGTACCTTTTCTTAAAAGAATAGTCCAGAATTTCAAAATTCATTAAGAAAAAAGGTAAAATGCTAACCCTAAAGAAGTTACGCCAAATTGTGTATCAGTTACCCCAATGTTACGGCTGTGATTAAATTTTCACAACTTTGATTCTCGGGTTAGATTGTGTGTTATTTGACGAATCAGTATTATTTTGGCCTCAAGAATCCCCTGTTTAAGTTTGGCCACCTAATTTCGGGACACCCTGTACAGAGGGGTGTCCCCCATTTGAAAACGTCATTATATACGAGACGCGTTCGGAATTAACCACTGAATAAACGAATATACGAGGTGTTCGTTTGAAAACATCATCTAGTAGGCCATGATATGTCAAAAGAAAAGGTATGCAACAAGTAAGAATAAACAAAGCGCTAAAGGAATTGTAGTGTGCAAGAAAGTATATCATTTAATACAACATGGCCACTTTTCTTATTATGACGCTAACGGAAATTAGAAGGATAGCCTGACGCCTGTACAGGATGTCCCACCACGAACGCCGTCTGTCTTTGTACGGAAAAGTTGCCGTAGATTTTTTTTTTATTTTATTTTAATAAGTTGTTATACCCAATTTATTGTTATACCAAATTTGATTTCAAAACTGGTGTTCTTTACTTAAAATGTATATCAGATTTTAGATCTTGCTAATTTGTATACAGGAAGTTATAACATATTGTTGGAAAGCTTATTAACCCGCTCATACTTCCATTGGGTAGCGTTACTAGATTTCCTTCCCAATTGAACTCTAAAGGAAGGACACTAAAAATTTTAAAAAACATATTTTTTTTAATTAATAGAGAAAAGGTATCGCCATTATATGCAGGAAGATAAATACGTAGATACGGTCATGCATACTCATTGTGGGGTTATACCGACACAAGATTTTCCTTCCCTACAATTGAACTCTAATGGAAGATATTATTAAAAACTAAAGAAAACTTTTTTCAATTAAATTTCCATTGACAGAGAAATGGTATCGACACTATATCCATGAAGATAAATGGATACGGTCATCCCAAACTTATTATGAGGCTATAGTTTTCTGTGTACCTCCTACTAACAAAAATAGTAAGTACATTTTAAAATAGGTACTGATGGGCATATTTAATTTAAAAATTGATGTTTTCCATTAACAGAGAAATGGTACTGCCATTATATCCATGAAGAGAAGTGGATATAGTCACGCTAAACTCATTATGGGGTCAATAGTCTTCCTCGGTAGCTCTCGTTTGGCCGGGTACTAAAAACTACTACCGGTTACATCTCTACTTAAAATATTTTTGTTTTGTTTGCGTGCGGTAAAGTCATTTTACTGCAGCATTTGCTAGTTCAAAGTAGCACTGAAAGGTTATAGAGCGTGTAAAGATTTTTTTCTACGACTTCCTCGAAAATGAACAAATGCGCACTACTAACTACCGTTGAAAATAGCATATTGCAAACAGCGTGCGCAAAGTGCATATTGGGAACGCTCTTATATAGAAGCGTGTGCAAAATCCACTTTGCACACGCTTCTGATTGCTTTGCACACGCTTTGCATATATCTTATAATACGAATGGATCATTTATGAGGCAAAATCGCAGTGAAAGAAAAGTATAGTGTGCAACACGTACGAAAACCACTCTTCACACTCTTGTGACGTTGTATCACTCGTAGTAGACACTAGTTGCACAATATACTATTTTATACGACTGCCTCGAAAATGAACAAATGCGCACTACTATAACTACCGTTGAAAATATCATATTGCGAACAGCGTGCCAAAGTAAACTTTGCGCACGCTCCCATGATGATTTATGAAACAAAATGGCAGTGGAAGTAAAGTATAGTGTGCAACCCGTACGAAAATCACTCTTCACACTCTTGTGACGTTTTATCACTCGCCCACGGCTCGTGACCGAACCGTGTGGAAAGTGCAATTTTCGACACTAGTTGCACAATGCACTATTTTCTACGACTGCCGCGAAAATTAACAAATGCGCACTACTATAACTATCGGTGAAAATATCATATTGCAAACAGCGTGCCAAAGTGCACTTTGCGCACGCTCCCATGATCATTTATGAAGCAAAATCGCAGTTGAAGAAAAGTATACCAATTTGTCGATCAATCTATCTGCATACTGGTATCGGGGTCTACCCCTCATCAGTACAGCTTTGGCTGGTCGACAAATTGGGGACCGTGGTATAGCGACTTAAAACAGGAAGTGTACGGAATACCGGTGAGATGTTGTACAGAGCAGGAGGAGGCGACATCCACCAGCGTATTTTAGATCCAATACTGCGTGGCAGATGGCTCTCAGTTCGAGAAGCAACCCATAGTGCTCTGTACCTAGCTGGTTATCGAAACAAGAACGAAGTGAAAAGAGTGTAGGTGGTCACCAATTTGTCGATCAACCCATCTGCATACTAGTTTCGGAGTCTACCCCTCATCAGTAGAGCTTTGGCTGACCGACAAATTGGGGACCGTGATTTAGCGACTTAAAGCCGAAAATGTACGGAGTACAGGTGAGATGTTGTACAGAGCAGGAGCAGGCGACATCCACCAGCATATCTTAGGTCCAATACTGCATGGCAGATGGCTCTCATTTCGAGAAGCAGCCCATATTGCTCTGTACCTAGCTGGTTATCGAAACCAGAACGAAGTGAAAAGAGTGTAGGTGGTCACTAGTACAAAATCTCACCGATACTATTTTCTACGACGCTCTCGAAAATGAACAAATGCGCACTACCATAACTACCGTTGGAAATGGCATATTGCAACCATTGTGTACAAAGTACACTTTGCGCACGCTCCCATGATCATTTATAAAGCAAAATCGCGGTGGAAGAAAAGTGTGGTGTGCAACACGTACGAAAATCACTCTTCACACTCTTGTTAGTTGTATCACTGGCCTACAGCTCGTGTCCCATCCGTCACACTAGTGTGAAAAGTGCAATTTTTCGACACTAGTTGCACAATATACTATTTTCTATGACTGCCTCGAAAATAAACAAATGCGCACTCCCATAACTACCGTTGAAAATAGCATATTGCAAACATTGTGTACAAAGTGCACTTTGCGCACGCTTCCATGATCATTTATGAAGCAAAATCGCAGTAGAAGTAAAGTATAGTGTGCAACACGTACAAAAATCACTCTTCGCACTTCTGTGACGTTGTATTACTCGTCTACGGCTCGTGTACAAACCGTCACACTCCTGTGAAAAGTGCAATTTTCGACACTAGTTGCACAACATACTATTTTCTACGACTTCCTCGAAAATGAACAAATGCACATTACCATAACTACCGTTAAAAATAGCATATTGCAAACATTGTGTGCAAAGTGCACTTTGCGCACGCTGCCATGTTCATTTATGAAGCAAAGTCGCAGTGGAAGAAAAGTATAGTATGCAACACGCACGAAAATCACTCTTCACAGTCTTGTGACGTTGTATATCTTGCGTACGGCTCGTGTCCAAACCGTCACACTCGTGTGAAAAGTGCAATTTTCGACACTAGTTGCATGATATAGGTACTATTTTCTACGACGCCCTCGAAAATGAACAAATGCGCACTTCTATAACTAACGTTGAAAATAGCATATTGCAAACATTGTGTGCAAAGTGCACTTTTGCCAATTAACGACCCAACGATAACATAAGAAAGCATTACGATAAGAAGACTAGGTACGTGCTTGGATCTTTGTTTTGATGGAAGGAACACTTGCATAAGAGAGATAACTTATCACAAATAGTATGGTAGAAAAAAAGATTGCTGAACCTTTTGGACACAAGCTCTTTTACACAAGGTTTCAGATTCATATTAACTACTGAAAACTACTAAAACTTTTATTAATGATGTACCTACTGGAAGGGTGATAGGAAAGGAATAGATGTATCTCTATCGCATTTGATATAATATCTGTTTAGGGAGATATAGAACATATTTCTGTAATATAAACTTTTAACGATAACTGACCATTAAGTGTAAGGAATTATTATGAAAGGACCAATCCTGCCCTCATAAGGATAAACGTGGTAGTTCATGGAGTGGCACATTGACATATTCACGTTTAAAGTTTTTTCTTTGGCTCTTATAGATTTTATGACACTTAAATAATTTTTTTGTTTGATAATATTCACTCAAACCAAGAAAAAAAGCGAAAGCTTGTGCTAGTAAATTCAATATACGGGTTTTCCTAGGGGTGAACAAAAGAAAACATGCAGTATACGCAAATTTGTATAGAAATAAAACAAAAACGAAAAACATTAAGTACAATGAAAAACATTAAGACAAAATTAAGACAGGTTTTGGAGAAAAATTAATAAATTTTATTCAAAGTTAAAGTGGCTTTTCTGGCTCACCCATGTTGCACTGCACACTCTCGCCAGAAAAGTGACTTTTCGCCCCTTATATGAGTGTTCATTAGAGGCAATTAGAGGCAAACTAGACATCATCTAGAAGGCAATTAATTTTACACAAAAGGATGACGATACAATTAAAGTAAATGGATTTTTTTTCCTTAATTTTTTTCTTTTGACATGTCACAGCCTATTTACTGGATCACATTTTCAAATGAACATCACTCCCTACTATTTCTCGACCGGCAGTCTTTGAAGTCCAGATATAACACGGTTTAGTTCATGTGCTTAAAATGAATGCCATAAGTTCATAAACAAAAAAACAATCTTTACTGCGTTTATTCTTGTAGAGCTTAGATACTGCATTCATTCTTGGCATGATTTGTTAATTGAGACATATGACAAGATTTCATTAATAGTTTTAAAGAGTTTCTGTAAAGATTTGGCATTCATATTGGGCAGATACCTCAAGCAAAAAAAAAAGCGTTTGTCATCAACAACCGGATTTTCGATATTTTTGAACATAAGGCGTTCATCTTTCGGATGGCAGAATATTACTCGATGATAAGTACTTACTTGCTCCAGGGTGCTCATTAAAAATATTCTCCAGATGCTTCATTTGAAACAGTTTCAATACCGCTATCAAAAATTTGACATTATCATCATTGACCAAGGTTTGGCCGCAATACATGATTTCTACTACGCTCTTCAAAACTGAGAACTCGCAGCCTCCAATCAGTATTTGCTCCACTGAAGGATTTTTTTCAAATTCCTCCTAAGGCAAAAAGGTATTATTAGTTGGTGCAATATGGATGGATTTCGTAACAACAGGGCATGAAAGTCCAAGAGGAGAAATTTGTCTTGAAAGGTTTTTTGGTTTTTAAATAATGGCTAAAAGTAACCATTGTGTTTGGTCTGTTCAGTTTGTTATTGCTATCTAACTCAAGGTGTCAGACATTATTTGCTGGCCTGTGACTTGCATATTTGCTTCTGTTTTACCACAAACGCTGTCCACAGCCTGAACTAACCCAAAACTACCAAGATTAAAAAAAGGTTTATCAATGCCATTACACAATGCTTATTTTAAGTAATGAGAAAAGACTCGAAACAAGATTACTATAGATTTGTGTGGTGTGAGACAATAAATGTCTGCAAAACGTTGACAATTTGAAATAGTTTACATCCATTTCTTATTGATTCATTTCTCAAAATCAAAGAGCAATGAGTATATAAGAATGTCCCATAATAATTACTAATGAGTGAAAATAAAGTTGGTACAGTTCTTACCCTGAACAAAGGACTATTGGCAGCTAATACAAACTTATGCGCCTGTATGGTGTTGTTTCCACAGCACATCACCACATCAACTAAGCTTTGATGTTCCATAAGTGAGCAGAAGTTCTTCAACAGGTTCTTGGGGTGGGTCTCCCAGCTCACCACATATCTAACCACTTTTTTACTTGAGTTTTTGTTCATATTAGTAGCCTGGACTACAACCACTAGAAGTTGTTCAAAGAGAGCCCTGAAAACCTTTAAATAGGGTGCTGTCGCGGCAGCATTCAGCAATACCTTTAATTTCTGCTTACCAGATGAAAAGGGTTAATTGGGACAATAAGAGTTCGGAATCACTGCTTTAGGTATTTGAAATTGGCTCCCTGTAGCGCTTATTTAGACAAAAGGATTCAATAAATTGGAAGTTTCAAACTTTGAAAATATTTCTAACAAAAATGCTGAGCATGCGCATCACTCTTCTGTCAAAACGGTCAACAATTGTAAATGTCATATGCCAACAAATTGACGTATAGCACTTATCGAAGATTTGCTCATTTTGCTCAAGGAGTTCTCAGTGCTCCGTGAGGAATTGGTTAAGGTTTTGAGCGTTTTTGAGTGGCCGGTCTGTCCGGTCACTCTAGACCGCTTTGGGAGTATTCTTTCCCATCCTTATTAAGAAAACAAAGAATGGGAAACTCTTACAAACAAAGTAACAAGTGATAAACAAAATAATCCTTTACGATTATGTTAAGAAAATACTTTATTCAGAATACAAATACAACATTCAATAATTACTTACAAACGTAAATTAGGTTAAAAATATTTATTTTTAGGTTAAAAAATCAACGAATTTGTTAATTCTGGTTTAAGGAGTTATTACAATAATAATGGCGACTTGATATTGAGTGTTGAAATAAAACATACACATTAAATTCTAGGGAGAATATAATGTGAAGGTTATATTCAATGACATATTTTTTGGCATTTTTCAAAAAGTTTATAGAAAAATACAGCCTCATTTTGAATCTTTTACGAATGTGTGTTCTATATAAAAGCGCAAATAACACCTTATTTGGCACTATATACGAATTATATTAGGCAAGTGTAAATTTTGACACTCTGAATTTGTCTATACAAAAGGATGTAGTTAATAAGATAATCCGCATGTATTACACAAAACGTTTTGGGAAATTTATTATTAACTATTTAATACTCACGTTATAAGGTAAGTACAAAATGCGTTGAACCACAGAACACCCACTGGACCATATACGCAATACCAAATTTGTTTAATGTTCGCACTATGGAGGTACTAAGTGACCAGCAGAACAACGAACTAAATAAGGACCTTGAGAAAATGTGGCTAATTTAAGCCGAGTTCGGTAAATCCATCCGAGCGCTCCGGACACAGACCATCTCCCAAAATGTTAACAAGCTAGAGTGAGATAGACTGATATCCCGCCTGGAGTCTCATTCTATAGGAAGTTGTGAAAGTGAGAATGAAAATCTTGACAATCTTCATTGGTCAAAAAAATCTATTGACCAATTCCATTGGCCAGAGATTTTCATTTTCACTTTCACACCTTTCTAAAGAATAAGTGCCCAGAGCACTCCCCACGCCCTGGGCATTCTATAGAAAGGTGTGAAAGTGAAAATGAAAATCTCTGGCCAATGGAATTGGTCAATAGATTTTTTTGACCAATCAAGGTTGTCAAGATTTTCATTCTCACTTTCACAACTTTCGCAACAACTTCAACAAAAACCGAGTTCGGTAATTCCATCCGAGAGCTCCGGACACAGACCATCTCCTAAATTCTTAACAAGCTAGAGCGAGATAGACTGATATCCCGAGCGCTCGGGATGTAATTAACGAACTCAACTAACCTTCACATCGCAGATTGACAGTGTTTTCGGGTGAAAGCTTTATAGCGTTCTGAGAGTATTACCATCCTTTGTTGTTTTATTAAGAATGTAAGGATGTGAATACTCTCAGAGCGGTCTAGAGTAATACCCGAAAACGTTGTCACATTTGTCCAAAAGAGTGGCACAACAAAAGCCTGCGCCCCCTACAAATTTGAAAAAAAATCTGTATAAAGGGTATCAGGAGTGTCGCCTCTGGTCTGGGGTGTTTTAGAGCCAAAACATTTATACTAAGTTATCCAAAATAAAATAAAAATGCATTTCAGGATTTTCACATATAAGCATTCACCCGGTTTATACCAAAACTTCACCCCCAAAATAAAAAACTATAGGTGGGTATTTTTTACAGATAAACCTGACACCTGCGGTTTTTCTACAGGGTGAACTTTTTAGAAGGGTTTTAAAAATATCCGATGGAACGATTAAATTTTATAATCGTAGACAAATTTGACATTATAAAATCTGACAACTGACAAACGGATGTCACTTGTCACGGTGAACTGCTTACGTCTTACGTCACAATGCGTCCTACTAATACTAGGTCCACATGTAGGCGGAAACGCGGAACTGGCTCGCATCTCTTATTAATAGAAAATCAGCTGACATTATTATTTGACAATTTGACAAACAATAGGACTAGCTTCTCTTATTCGGGTTAATTCCACCTACATAATAGACCTAGCAGAAGAAAACATCGTATTTGATTGGATTGATAAAAATGTACTAAATTTCTGCTTAAAAAAAAATCACCCTGTAATTGAAACCTGTCAATTCCTGCGCTTTATATTAAGAAGAAAATAATTCATATATTAATTATCAATTTGTCTCCTCCTCGTCCACGGTAGATTCATTTTCAGATTTGAATTCTATGCCACGAGGTTAACCTTTACACTATTTACGTTGCTTACCTAATGACTTTTTTTGGGGAATGTTTTAAAATTATCACATAACACGTCTATATTAATGATACCCGGTCGCATATTCTTTACTAAAACATATACTTATTCCTGACTCTAGTTGTAAGTAGCAGCGTTAATGATAGAAGATCTATTGTCAAAATGATTCGATATATACTCATCTAATGCGAGTAATAATTAAGAATAAAGAGCATCAATCAAAAGAATTAATAACATATAATTCCACAGCCATAAAAATATGTAAGACTTGTTAACTAAACGTTAGGGAATGCAAAGCGTTGAGTTTATCATGTAAAAACGCTACAGACAAAAGTGTATTCGCAATTCAAAATAAGCGCTTGCCATCTGGTGACGAAATTCTAAGCTATTCCATGCCCCACTAACAAGAAGCAGTTGTTTTGACGACCTTAATTGCATAACCAATCACAATCTTGAAAGCGTGACTATTATTAGTTTGTAAACTCACCACATGGCGCTACTATCTTAATTTGAATTGTGCGCCCTTGGTTGGTGTTTTGGATATGAATGGTTTGAAATTAATTGGTTTTAATTTGAGTCGCCAATAGTGTTCTTAGATTTTTTAAAACTGTAAGACTATTCAAAGCTTCATACTCCCCACACGAAACTCAAATTCTACAATAATTGACACACCCTTATTTAGTCATCCACACTGACGTAGTCATTCTCGTCAGACAACAGAACTTCTAAATCGCTTTGGACGGTATGCACGTTTGAATCTATATCTACCGCCGCCAAATCTATAGTATCGTAAGGCGCTGGAGACGCCTTCGCGGCAAGCTCCGACGCTTTAGCCGCCGACGATGCGGCAACCGGGTCGAGAAGTTTGGCGGCGCTGCTCTGCACCAAGAAAGCAGTCCTCGAACTCGACTTTTTGATTGGCTCCACCACGACACTAGTTTTTTCGGGCTTGCGCAACTTAAGGCTAAATTTGAACGGAGGTTTGTACACGACCTGCACGCGCACTTTATCCTTTTCGCTCGGAATGTTGGCAACGCTGCGCGATTTACTCTTATCCGGACGCGTGACGCGTAGGGTTGGCTTCGCGGCGCGGATGGTAGTCAACCCTACCGGAGTGCTTTTCGATTTGGGCAGGTTGTACTGGTTTTTCAACCAGTGGTGTACTTTGCCCACGGGATCGGTGGACTCTTGAGCGATTGCGGCGTGCACGACCGGACTGGTGGTATTGTCATTTTTGCCGTCGATGTCCGGTTGGATCGAACTGTAGTCAATAATCTCCTTTTTCTTTTTCTTCTTGGATTTGATGGGCAGTTTCTTCACCTTGCTGCGTGAAAAAAGAATAACATATGCAATAATTTGGACGCTCTTTGCAGTAGTAAATAAATTGAGAGGTGAGGTTGATAGTTTGAATGTGACATTTTTTATTATTACGACCTGTTATAGTCTAACTGTCCTAAAATAGAGTTTGGTACCTGGAATTGGTATTTTTATTGCATAGTAAGTATGGAGAGAAGGGGAAAGGGAAAGTTGTGCTGAACTACGAAGTCAGGACGCCCTCGAAGTCAGGAAGCCCTCTAGCGAGTACAAGCATTATGGCTACGCCTATTTCGGTTCAATTGCAGCGGTAGTGAGTGGCGGAAAAGTGAGTTAGAAACCTGTCTGGGAAATTAATTAGCAGTGGTACTAGTAGTAGAGTCAGAGTTCCTAACCGTAACTGCCCCAGAGTAACCTAACCCAGTGTACTTTACTGAAAGAAAGCAGCTGCAGAGAAGACTGTGCAGAAGGCGGCGGGTGGCAAAAGGAAGGCCATCGAGCTAACCCCAGAGGCCGGGTCTAGCAGCGAAAAGCCCAAAAGGCGGACCGTATTCGACCCGATCACCGGGATGAAGGTTGACGAACCTCAACAGGAGACGAAGCCTATGACTTTTGCAGAGGCAGCAAAGGTCCAAAGAATTCCTCCTGTTGTGGTGAAGGGCTTGCAAAAGTGCGCTGAGCTGTCGGCCTAGCTCAAAGTTGCCGGCGCCAAAATTAAAAAGACCACCCTCACGAAAGAGGGCCTCAGGCTCTGGCGCCTGACACCATGGAAGACTGTAAGAAGCTAGTCCGCGTGCTGGCCTCTGCCGAGCCAACTGGCTCGGGTGCCCCAAGACCCCGAAGAGCGCGCGCCATGACCCTAAATCCAATACTCCCAAGCAAGGAAAGAAGCCGGAGGGTAAAACGCCGGGCCAAAAACAGGGCGTGAGCCCGAAAGCTCCAAACGGCAAAAGTTAGCAAAAGGACGACGGCGTCATGAAGGCCATCGAAGGCAAGCTGAAAAACGGCTTGGAACGTTAACGGGATGCGCGCCAGGAAGTGAGAGGTGGAAGTCCTCTTGGCAGAAAGAGAGTCCTAAATTCTGGCTTTTCAGGAAACCAACATTGGCAGCCGCGTAAACTTCTAGGGGAACAGCACGTACCGTACGACAAAAAGAACCCCAATAACGGAGGGGTGGCCATTCTGGTGAGAAACGACATCGCACATCATTGCCTGGGAGTCCAAGACACGGAGATTGATGCAATTCTCCTGGGTGGCCAACAAGCACTAGTTGGTGACCTCAATTGGAAGCATCGCTCGCAGAACTCAGCAATTGATAACAGGCAAGGTGTCAGGTTGTTGGAAATGACGACCGCGCTGCTGAGGCAGTGGTAATGGGGCCAGAGGAACCAACATGCCTACCCAACGGGGGTAGGAGACCGGACGTACTCGACATCGCGGTGTTGAGGAACCTCCGCTTCTGGCCGGAGTGAGTGATGGTGAATGAAGATACTTCGGATCACAATCCAATAAGACTGACCTTTGAAGCGAATGCCGAAGTCAAAACGACTCGCTCTAGTCACACTAATTGGAAACCGTTTCAGGAGCATATTAACGCACTTGCGATGGGGCCAGCTGAAGGGTGCCGTGCAGGCGTTCGAGGACGTGCTGCAGGCTCTAAGATTATCCACAATTGAGCGCGAGGTGCAAAAACCACGCGGTCAATATGGAGAAACCCCCAAATATATATGGGTGCTCGTTCGGGAACAGAGACGACTGCGTAGATTGTACCGCTACAGCCCCTAAGAGGACAGCCCTGCGTGAACATCGCAGTCGATGCTAGGAATATACACCGTCGCTACACAGCGTAAACGGTATGGTGTACAGCGACGAGCACAAGGCAGAAGCATTTGGCCAAACACTCGAAAGAAAGTGTAGACTAAATGATCACCCTGATGATGATGATCATCACATCCTGACGGTTGAGAGAACCGCCCGGGACCTGAGGGGCAGGACCCCAGGGATCAGTAGGACCCGATAGACCCAGTTACCCCCGGGGAAGTCAGGGACGTCCTGAGGCTCCTCGTGGAACGAAAGCGGTTGAAACAAGGTGCTTAAAAACCTGACTAGGAAGGGTGCAGCCTATCTTTGCGCTGTGACAAAGGCCACTCTGAGGCTACGGCACTTTCTATCGAGGTGAAAACAGGGAGTGGTGATAATGCTGAACAAGCGGGGCAAGGATAAGACATTTCCGCAGAACTACAGGCCCATCACATTACTATGTGGGGCTGGCAAGGTTGTGGAACGTATTATCCTGAGGACACTCCAAGAAGAGAGTACACGCCTAAACGTCGTGCCCGACGAGCAATACGGTTTTCGGGGGCTGCATTCGGCAGAATTGCGGGTCCTGAGGACCGTAGAGAGCGCCGCAGGAAGGCAGGAACTCCAGACTAACCTCTGGATTGGTCCGGCTGGATGTGGAGCGAGCGTTCGATAGGGTCTGGCACGAGGGCCTGATCTACAAGCTGAGTTAGGTAGCAGACTTAGGTTCGTCGGCAAACACTTGCCAACTTATCGACAGTTACCGCACAGATCGGACAGTCGTTGTAAGGGTCGGATCCTTCGTTTCGGCGCCCAGACCGCTAGAGGCAGGTGTCCCCCAAGGGTGGGTGTTGTCGCCGCACCTGTACACTCCGTACACGATCGATATTCGTAGAAGCACTACGCTCGCACTATATGCTGACGACACGGCTCTTTTATCCAAACACCGGAGAAAAAATGTGCAGCTACATTTGACGACCTCCAGGAGCGGCTGGTACGTTCGCGGATTAAGTTTAATCCAACCAAGTGCCAGGAAATCTTGATAGGTAGACGTCGCGATGCCATCCCGTCAGCTTGTGATCGATGGCATCGAAGTGCCTTAGATAAAGGGCTGACTTAGTGCCCCTATGTCAGGGTCGCCGCTGCCAAAGCTAAGGGGCCTCACTATACCCACTGCTCAACCGAAGAAGCCATCTGCCGTGAGAGGGAAGCTCCTGCTGCTGAAAACCATCATGCGGCCGATCCTAAAATATGGACCGGCCTTACGGGGGTGCTCGACGGAGGCCCACCTCTCAAGGGTAGAAGCTGTTGAAAACATTTACCTCCGTATGGCGGTGTACGTTCCGTGGTACATTAGTAACGAAGAAATTAATGCTAATCTACGATGGCAAACAGTGCGCGACTTCATGAGCGCATCCGCATCCAAGACGCACATCCAGACGACCTGCTGCGGGCTTTGGTTCAATACAAAGCGGATCCCGCATCAGGGCTACCCTGTAAGCGGTCACAGCAGCAGCTATGATATCAAGCTCCCGAGTAGAGTGATAGCAAAGAGGCAAAAAACCGCCGTAAGAAGCAAGGAGCACATCTTCCGCAAGATATGTAATTCCAAACCAGTCAAGTTGGCGAGGCTGTGAGATATTAAAAACAGGAAAGGGCGTACTCCAGAGAAGACTGCTGGTAGCAGAGCGGGGATTTCTAGGCAGCCGGGCCCGGAATCCCCAACCACAAACGGGTTTTTTTAGTGGATAAGGATCCCACACTCAGCTCTTCGCCCCGAAGTCGCTCCCTAAAAGAAAATCAATAGCTGCTAGTTGCGTCGGCGAGTTCTATTACAGCGAAACGCATCGATAGATAGATCGATACACTAACAAATTTCTTCTCTACATTCAGAGAAACTTCATGTATCATTAGACGAATTTTGACAAGTAAAGAAACATGTCAAATCCGGAGTTTGAACCTCAGGTACAGTCTAAACTTGGCCTAAGGCTCCACCGACCGTTCAACCGAGTTCCACAGAGCATTAAAAGATAGCCCCCGGTTACTACACTGAGAGAAGTCTTGCATTTGTTTAGGACCACTTTACAATTCAAGTTCAAACCCTAACTGAGATTTGAGCTCCGGATTTGACGTTGATTGCATTGTTTATCTGTTAAGATCTTTCCTTTAACTTCAAGTGAAATTTGATGCACTCCATGCGCCAAAAGTGTAACTTGATTATTACAACTGGTGGTGGAGCAAATTTGAAACTCAATTTTCTCTCAATATAGAAACCGAAAATGGAGATATTCTAGAATTTCAAGGTCATGAAAACAGGAAACATGAAGATCAGAAGTGCCGGCGTTAGGTTCCTCTTCCATAAGCACATTAAAAAAATCTGATCAGAACATACAACAATTGCATCTCTGGGAAAGAAAACCTTAAAAAACTCACCTGTGAGGCACTTCCACGATATCCTTCTTGCGCCCAGTTTCCTCCGAACCAATGGCCGCACTAATCCGTTTTTTCTTCTTCGGAGACACCTTCTTGGGACTGTTCATGTTGTTGTTGACCCCTGCCACTGCTTTATCTTTGTCAGCGTCCCCAGCGGGGCTACTGACGCCCGTCTTCTTACTTTCTTTGCTGCTGGCTTTGGTGTTGCTCTCCTTTTCCTTGGCGTTAGTTTGTTTTTCTTTCGTTTTGCCCACAGTTTTCCTCTTCTTCTTCACGCGACCGTCCCGTACGCGTTTCTTCAGCGGCACTTTGGAGCGGATGCCCCGGTGAATGATTACGCCGTCCTGTCCATCCGGTAGGCGCACCGCTTCCGTGGTTTGTTTATGCATTATTGTCACAGATTTTAGTTTGATGTTTGGACGTTTGCCTAGATACTTCGTGCTCAGAACCTGAAAAATTAGAGTTAAAAAGCCAAATATTAAAATGGAGAAAAAGACGAGGCAACTGATATCGAATCATCATATTTTCACCAAAAAATCTAAACTTTCCGTAGAGCCAGTTGACAACCTTCGTATCAAAATTTTAGACCCTCTATTATCTCGTCAGTGAGTAGTTGCTAAGACTTGCAAGGAGACATTAAGCACAAACACTGGAGTTTTGATTGTCAAGTTTTCATTGCAGTCAGTACGCAAGTGATAGAAAAGAAAAAAATTATAACAACCCTGCCAACTGCCTCAGCGGGAACATCATGTATAAAGCAAGAGCATTCTAAATCATTTTTTTATACTAAAATTGTTTCCCAAATTTCTGTATACAAGGTGAGTCATAATGGGTGGTTGAATTTGCTTACTAAATCATAATTAACACTAAATTTTCTCTTAAATGGTGTGACGTGTTTTGCTAGGTCATAATTCGAGATGACAAAAAAAACCTGTTATTATTATTAATTATAATGGGTCAATTATTGTATTCTTCTCTGGGTTCGTTCAGGTTAGATCGTTAGGTTAGTTAGTTAGCTTTCTATAAAGCTCTGGAGGGGTCAGGAAATGCCTTTTGGTCCTTACCCCAATGAAAGAAAGATCCGAACCTGCACCTCCTTGTGGTGCGAGGAATGCGGGTAAAGCCAACGCAGGTAGAGACCGAATGATCGCCGGTATAAGCGATTTCCTTTTATTGGCCAACATCTTCGGGTGGAAGAGCTAATAAAAGTAGGGCACTTCATTGTCCTGGGGCTAAGAAATTGGCCTCGAAGGCGGAAGAACTATCGTATTGAGATGTAGAGGGCAAGGAGGAAGCACTACATTAAAGATCCTGTTGGATACCTCTAGTAAAGAATGATACAGATACATGAATAATACAGATAACCAAACGGCCCCGAGTCCCCGGCGTTCCTGTAATGAATCATAAGAACGCTATATGAAGCAGGTCGCCTACACAAAAATTTAATACAGGAAATGCGCAGACTTAATATCGATATCATGGGTCTGTGCGAGGTCAGATGGGGAAACTCTGGATTCCTGAAATCTATGGGCTATTCAGTTTACTACTCAGGTACGCAAAATGGAAAGCATAAGAACGGCGTGGCCATCGCCCTCAAAGCCAGCTTATCCAAAGCCATTAAGAATTTTGTCTCCATAAGTGACAGAGTGATGTTGCTCTGCAGATCTTATAAAAACAATTGAATATAAGATCAGTCAAGTCAGAAAAAAGAATGGTAAAACTGCCGGAAACCCTACAACAGTAGACTAGATATCCGGTGCGCATGCGCGAGTTCATGGACTGTGGGTTGCCAGCATTACCACTATTGCCAGAATTAACCCTAAAATATCGAGATCACGTGACGATAAAGTATTAAGTATGTCCAAGTAAGTTCTTCATATTTGCGATCTATTCTAATATTCTTAGTAAAAATATTCTATTTTATTCATTATTCTAAGTAATGTGCTTGATATTGACCTTGGGAAACATTTTTTATGAAAGTCTCGAAGACTGTGAATGCGATTTGGCAATAATGCAAGTGATTTAGCGGCGCCTTTTTCTATTCTTCCTTATCTATTTTGACAAGCCTTGGCATCTTATAAACAAATTTAACATAATAATAACATGATAGCATATATAATCCATTCAGTTATTTTTGGCATCAACCCATGCGATTGTTTGTTTGTTTACTTGTCGCCAAGACAAATTTGTCAAGATGCGTCATTAAAATTTCGCTGTTGCCGACTTTTTGTATACTTAAGCGTGCATTTTGTAAGCTATTTTGTTATTTAAAAAAACTATTCCTTAAGAAAAAATTCCCAAGGTAATTAACGCGAAAGTGCGAATTTGCATAAAAAAATGCTACCTCCAATTTAAAAGAGACCTCCCCCAAGAATCGCCCACTAAGACCTCGGCTAAAGTTTCCAATATTTTTGGGGTAAGCATTAACTCTGCTTGTTTTCAATTGCCGCTGACAGAAACATATCATTTTTCCTGTTCTTCCCTAACTGTATTCCACCTTTCTTTTAGTCCAAAAAGCAAACTTCTTATACATATCATCACAACCACATTCACACTATAAACTTATTAACTTCAACTATTATCGTTGTGAAAGATTCATTTTTAAATTCATTAATAAAATATAATCTTTTTGCTAACGCAGAGCCCTGGCCCATTTTTTACTAGATTCTAGGTTAGTGATCATTAATCAATATTATTAAAAGTTTGAACTAATGAAGCCATCTGGCAACTATGTGAGCAAAATAGTAAACAATAACCTTAACCTGAAACTGATTATTAATCACTGTCACTGTCAGTCATGTTATACCGGGTGAAATATGTCAGATTTCCAACGCCTACTTGACGACAGAAATAGCTGAATGGATTATACCAGGTGCGGGTTGTGTAAACATTAGAAGAGCGTTTTCGGGTGGCCTTTCTAATTTTAATTGAAAAAAAAGGATAGAAGTACTCTCAGAGAGCCGTTGAGCCGTCACCCGAAAACACCATTTAAAATCTTGCCCATGCGCAATTTGTATCAAATCTACGTTGGCGTATTGCAATGCCTACTAGGGACATTTTAATCCCTAACATGAGCTCCATAGGAGACCGGCCGTATAGTTCTAGAAGGTATTTGCTGCAGATAAGTATACGCCTCAACTACACAGAGGCACTGAAATACACAAAAAAACATGAAATAACACTAATTTTAGGGAACTTCAACGCCAAAATTGGTAATGCAATGACTGATAGCGTCACCGGAAAATATGGACTGGGAGACTAGGGACGGGAATGACAAGGGATCATGTCTCATCGAGTTTTGTCAGAATAATTGTTTCAAGAACTCGATGATATCAGCTAAAACTTACCTCGGAGAGGACATGAACTCCGAAGTGGAAGGAGAATCCGGGGAAAGTGGAGGGAAGACGCTAAATTGGCCGTGAAAAGATTTCGTGGTTGCAAAATATGCGCCAGTGGACCGGACTTCAAGTGGAAGAACTTTTTAGAATAGTTGAAGACCGAGAGACATACCGCCAACTGATTGACATGATGACCGCCAACGCTTGAACACGAGCACGACACGAGAAGAAGAAGAGAGCGCAGGTACTGGAGTAGTTCTTACAACTACACATCTAAACCTACCCATTAAGACAGTAATCGGTGTAGAGTATCAATTTACAAGTGGTGCTTTATTGCTTGATGATCCAGCTACCTGTCGGCAACTGGACTTTAAAATATAAAATACTACATAATATAAATAGAAAAAGCTCCTGCAGGGAAACGGTTTAAGCTCTGTTTACACTGATCGGTTTGTGCCAACGAGCTGGTATATTACATCTGGAGAGACTTTGCTGTTTTACAGTTTTGGCCCTTCTTTTTAGCTGTGGGTACCAAAGAAGTACGGCGTGCGTCACTTCTGGTGGATTGACGTCACCTTACAACTTATGTTAAATAATCAAAATCGTGATTCACCAACTGATATGCTCTGACAATAATATGACGTCATGGGTACCTTAAAAAACAGGCCAAAAATGGAACCTTTTTTAAAGATATATCGGCATTGGTTTCTTCTATCCATATTGCTTACGTAATTGGTTTGGTTAGTGCACTGTTAAAGATTATAGTGTTTTCGATTGGGAACCCCATTGCAAAACTAGTGCAATTTGTACGTTCGATTGGTAACTTTCGTGCAACGAGCTGCACTAGGTAGTTTTGCCCTGAGTGCAATGCAAATGCAAATTGCGTGTTCTATTGGAACTGCACCGGGGCAAATCTTTGAAGAAGCTGGAATTGTCCTGTGGTTAACTCGCTACAAAACTCGTTTTGTCAATCGAAAACGCTATAAGAAATTCAGTGGGCGGGGCCGCGTCCGTCAGATCGTCAACGTCACTGGTGTTGAAACAACAATTTGAGGATAAAATTGCGGAAAAGGTGTACGCTCCTTATTTTAAAAACTCAAATCTGACAACCCACTGTGCCCTGTATATATGTTGAAAATTGTTCTTATTTCTAAGTTTGGTAGTTGTTATCGCTCCTCAAGTTCAAAAATGTGATGGGTTATGCGGGAACAGGATCACGAAATGACATGAAAAGACAACTATTTGAATTAGTCTACGTTTCGCAGATATATTTCGGTTCTGTCTTCCTTGTTCCTAAATTTACACAACACTTTAGTACAGCAGAATCTGGAGTAACCATTGACAGTGGAGTAAATAAATAGACGCCGCGAATTAATCATAAATTGGCATTTGTTTACTTGGCATGATATACAAACCGCATACTTGGAGGCTTGCGGGTTGTTCGGGTAGAGGTGAAGCAGAAAATGGCCAATATTGCTAAAAACAATATGGCGCAATTTGAATCTCCTAGGACACATCTCCAGATGACATAAGCACACAAAGGCGTATTATTTTTCAAGGAAACAAGTATACGACCAAAACATTCAAATATTTTTATATTTAAATGATTTTTGATACATAGTTACTATACCCATTTATTGAGTTTTTTTAGATTAAAGATTAATAATAGAATAAAACTACAAACGACGCTAATGGTTAACGGCCAAGAGCCCAGTAACAACATAACCACAAAACACAAATGAGCTTACCGGTGTAAACATAATTTCCTAGACTTATTTTTATAATCCCAAGTTTTCCACACAAAACATTGCGTAGGTTCCGCCGACGGCAGCAGCTGAGAAGTTTAGTCAGCGAACGCTGAAAATCGGCACATGATTGGTCAATTTCAGGGTTCGCTGACTAAACTTCTCAGCTGCTGCCGTCGGCGGAACTTACGCAATGTCTTACCATTCCTAACAAACAAATTAAAACACAGAAACGATTGCTAAAAGGGAAAAAGTCGGCGGAAAATTCTTAAAAAATTCAGGAAACCAGAAAAAAAAATCCATGAAATAATTATCATAAACTGACATAAACCAGGTGTCATAGGATTCTGCAATGTTGTCGATTGTGATCAGTTGGCCACCTTAAACGTATTATTTTTTTCTTTTATGGTCATGAGTGTTCTATTAATCACCATTCAAAAATTATTTGGACAGCAATAGATATTATAGTACTCTCGTGGTGTAAATATTCGCAAGATATCATTCAAAAAAAGAATGTGCCAATTTACTAGCAAAGTAATCCTGGCAACACTGTATGGAGGGTTTGTTTATCACGCCAACTACCTTGATAAATCCTCTATGGCAAGAACCGAAGCGTGACAATTACAAACACATTAAAATTTGGTTTAAAATAGTGGGACTACACAGTTAAATCCTACACATAAACAGACAGACAACGCTAACAATATATTGATGTGTAACCCATCCCGCATAACCCATCAAATGTCTTATTTCTAAGTTTTAAAAACCTTTTAATATTTTGTATCTAACGTTGAGTCGTTTTGTGTGTAGCTTAGCTAAACTATGCTTATGCAAGTACGAGGACTATGGCCAACTTAGTTCTCCCGATTTTAAGTTCTGTAAGTTTATACTTTGTGAGATCCATCGAACAATGCAAGAAAAATGTGGTGTTAACGTTACTCTACTCTTACAAACTACCCTTTACTTGGAAAAATGTTTGGGCTACGGTGCAACCGACGCCGACGGTTAGATGTTTCAACATTTTAGGTTATTGTATCGCTTGATGCATGGAACCTGGATTTTTTTAAATTTTACATTGTAACATAAAGCCGTGTATATGGACTTAAAGATAGATTACATCTATATGGTTTAAAAAGTGGTGTACTAGCTTACTAGCTCTAGAATGTAGGTTCTGGCCAATAAACGATCAACTTACGTTCGCTGTAGCCTCTTAAGGTTACCACCACTTTCACCTATCAAAAATGATAGATAAATATATGTAGTGAACCCAGTATTTTCTAGAAAAACTACAGCGTTTATTGCAATATGGCCGAGGCAGAGTTGCTACTGCGACCCACTTTTTACCACACCACTGCTTTAAGTACGATTTGTAATATTGACGTCTCAAATGAATTGAAATAACATTTATTGAAACAAGAAAATAACCTACTACTTGTGACCAGCTAATGCCATGTGTTCATTAGAAAACTTCATCTAGTTGGCTATAAAATGTCAAAAGAAACGGATGGAGAAACAAGAGTCCATTTACTTTGATCATGTCATCCTTTTTTGTCAAAATGTTATAGACTGCTAGATGAAGTTTTCTAATGAAAACCTCGTATGTTTTTATAAAGTTTTAAATACATTTTCTGGAGACTTACCAATAATGACACAATTGCGGTCAAAATAGCCGCCACCGCATACCAGTACTGCATAATCCACTTCTTGAAACTGGCGATACTCTCTTCGCTCAACAGGAGTTTTCGCAGAGTCGCCAATGGTCCGGAGGGATCTACCTCCCTGCACATTTGGAAGACGTCGCAATACCCTGAATAATCGTTACAGGGTGTTCCTAAAATAGTATATAAGTAAGTCCTAAATAATTCCACAGTCCACTAAGTACGAACCAGGTTTAGCATACATATCAGGAATATCGTAAGGCATATCGTTCCACTCGAAGCTGGACCGACACTGCTGATTGTCTCCAGGTAGTTTGCAGCATAATTCGCAGGCTTTCGTCTTCGGATCGTCCTTACCCGGGATACACTGGCAGGACTCCAGGCCGTAAGCCAGGCATATTGAGCCGGTGCATTCCTGCAAAAAATTAAAATTGTTTAAACATAAACAACAAGTCCCACTGAAAGAAGTAATTATTGAAATCTGGACGTACCCCCATGAAACAAACGAATTCTTTGTTGCAAATTGTCTTGTTTGGTTTGTTGATGGAGGGGGGGCAGTGGGGGTCTCTACCGTTGCAGAAACTTTCGTCTCTGCATCCGTTATCGTCGCGGCATTTGTCGCCGAACTTCACTTGGCAGTCACCGGTACAACAAGGACCCTAGACATGTGTAAAATGTAGCAATAGCCTGTATCTTTTCAAAATGAGGTAAGAAAAAATATCAAAATTAGGTACTTAGAAATGTTTCCTAACTTAAAATGATGAATACCAACTTCAAAGTTCTATGAGCGAAAATCTGTGATCACTAAGGGGGTTCAAGAGCACAGGATATAGGAGATTAAAAATAAGACAGCAGCAAGTGACGTGTGAATTATATAAACTAATAGTCAGGTTTTCAGGATTGTGATTGGTTGAACAAAAAAGCGCGCCGCTCGCTTATTGCAGCCAATCAAATTGATGATAGTCTAGCTAAGAAAAGTTCGGAATTTTGTCACCAGAGAGCGTGCGCTTATCTCGAATCGGGAATAGTTCATTCAAGGTCAATGATGACTTTACGATTTTTTTTTCACTGGCTGAATTAGTAATTTTAAGTTTTAGTAATTTAGTATCTTTTGAAATGCCCCTGATTTATCAAAACATGTGACCTTGAACGAATATCCTGCGCTCTTGATTATCTTTATACAGTGCCATCTAGTGCTCAACAATTTTTGCGATGCAAGAAAAGCATCCACTTTAGCTACGGGCTCATAGATGACACCATTAACTATATATTATATGAGACGTGTCTGAAATATGCGACGACGTTTAAGTTCTTTGGCTACATCATGGTTTCATTTTACAGTAAGGAGTGGGAATAATTCCATTTTGGTTCGTAAAAATTTTTAAGAGATAAAGTTGACGTCCCAAATGTTGCAAAAAGTGATCTCTATAATGTCCAGAAAGGATCCCCGGTTTAACAAGTCTCTCGTAGATGGCGCCTTTAAATAGTCATACGTAGAGTGCCTGTAATGAGAGTGTGGCCATAAGGTGGTATCGTTTTCTATTGGTGCCGCCATGTTTTTTCCAAAGTCAGAACGGCATACTACTACTACACCCGTCCTTTGTAAGTATTTGGGGCCAATTGGGGCGATTTCCAACCTGAGCAATTTAAACTCTTCATGGTCACTTTGGAAATTCTGGAAATTTGGAATTCCGTCGGCTGTCAGTACTCAGTACGTTAACTCGATGATGGATCAACGTCATCTAAAAGTGGCGGGATATTCAAAAATTACCTGTACTTAAAAGGGTTTTTGTGAGAATTTGTGAATTCTTCAACAATTCTGAATTGCTCATAATGTATCTTGAACTAAAGCGTTGAGTTGATAGTAGGAAGGAAGAATTATAGATCATCATTTGTCTGAAAAAAAATCATTTGAAGGCTTTCGCCCATAAGAACAATGTTAATCTTGGAAAAAACATGGCGGACAAGTCCTTATGGCCACACTCTCATTACAGGCACTCTAGTCATACGAGAGGCGTTCGGAATTAACCACTGAGTAAACGAATATAGGGGGTTTTTATTTGAAAAGGTCATCTAGTAGGTTTCGAAATGTCAAAAGAAAAGGATAAAAAGACATTTACTCTTGATTATGTTATCCTTTTCTCAAAAATGCATAGCCTTCTAGAAGGCATTTTTTTATGAATATATATAGTTTTTAAAATAGCAATTATCAAGATAGTTTGATATGCAACAATGCTTATTTTCTTTGCTACATATCAAATGCGTTCAAGGCAAAACTTTCCAAAAAATGAGTTAATTGTATCACTAGGAAGGGCTAACCGCCAGAATGATTATAAAGTTTAGTTTTAAGCGCCAATTCTGACCAAAATGATGAAAACTGCCTTAGAAGTTGCGTAAGCGACACAGTTGCGTAAACACAAAATGGAAACAGTGCTTGTAAATTGACTTAAGCGCCACTTTTACAAGGTAAGCCATATGGATGTTATCTCCACAAGTATTATGCGAGTTTTATTCTAGAGCAACAATAATTCCATTTTGGTTTGCAAGAACTGCTTGGGAAGTTGGCGACTGAAATGTGGCAAAAAGTGTTCTGTAGAGTCATTTTCGTTTCGCACCGGTTCTCGTTCTGGTTGACATAAAAATGACAGACCAGCTGATTTCCAACCAATCAGTTTTGGTGAAAATCAGCTGCCATTTTTATCTCAAGCAGGACCAGAACCGCTGTGACACGAAAATGACTTATAATGTCTACAAAGAATTCCGGTTTAACTATAGTGTCTCATAGATAGCGCTTTTAACCAGTTATATGAGACGCGTTCGGAATTAGCCACTGTGAGTACAAAGAGAGCACTTTTTTATATAATAGAGTCCATTTCAAATAGATATTCATGTAGTAAGCTGAGAAATTGACGTATGAATGACACATTTACATAGATGGAATAGGACGAATCCGTCAATTCTTCAGCCTGCTAGGTGAATATCTATTTGAAATAAACCATAGATCACAATTATCAAGGCCAAGATAGTTTGATATGGGACGCTGCTTAAATTCTTCGCCTACATATGAGAGTATCATTTTACGGTAAGAATAATTCATATTTGGTTCGTAAAAATTAACAATGTCAAGAAATGATTCTGGTTTATCTAGTGTCTCATAGATGGCGCTTTTAAATAGCTATACGAGACGCGTTAGGAATTAACCACTGAGTACAGGAACAGACTTTTGTTTTATTTAATAAATCGCAATTATCAAGGAACAGATAGTTTGATATGGGACGATGCTCAATTTCTTCGCCTACATATGAGAGTATCATTTTACGGTTGGAGTTGGAATAATTCTATTTTGGTTTATTAAAACTCTACGAGAAGTAGTGGACGACCGAAATCTCCCAAAAAGTGGCTTCTGTAATGTCAAGAAAGGATTCCGGTTTAACTAGTGTCTCATAGATGACGTTTTTAAATAGTGATACGAAACCCGTTCTGAAATAACCACTGGGTAAACGAAGAGATTTTTTTTGTTTATTAATTCACAAATCACAACTATCAAGGCTAAGATAGTTTGATGTGAGACAATTTTCAATTTCTTCGCCTCCATATCAGAGTTTTAGGTAGGAATAATTCCATTTTGTTTTGTAAAACTCAACGACATAAAGTAAACGACCAAAGTGTCGCAAAAAGTGTCCTCTATAATGTCAAAAAGGATTCTGTTTAACTAATTTCTCATAGATGGCGCTTTTAAATAGTTATACAAGACTCCAGAATTAACTAATGAGGACACGGAGAAAAGTTTTAAAGCTTTTTTTTGCGGGTTACTGTTTATCAAACGGTAACTTAAATCAATTAATGTTTTTGCGAATTAAACTGTGGTAGGGGAATCTTACGTGACGAAATTATTGGCGTCATATCTTTAGTAAACGGCATCAAATCCTCTTACCGTAGTGACGAGCAGAGTTACAAGCGGTAAACTGGCGCTTTGAGGTTAGAAATGTAATAGAAAGGAGCTTTGTATCCCACAACGGATGAAAAAAAAGATATGTAGTGTAATATAATGCTAATAAATTACCACGAAAAATTAAATTTTCAATAAGAAAAAACAACACAGCCACTTTGCTGAAAACTTTAAACCTAACACGCACGTTTTAGCGGGAGATTCTAATCGGTAACTCGTTTTGACTTTTGACCGACATAAAATCTGTTGTGGGAGAAATGTCATTGTAACCGGTACGGTAACTACCGGTTAAAACCTTTTTTTTCGCAACAAAAAGCTTTTTTGTTTTCTAATTTTCAGTTATCAAGGCCAAGATAATTGGATATGGGACAATGCTTAGTTTCTTTTCGGACACGTGACAATTTTATTTTAGATAGGAATAATTCCATTTTAGTTCGTAAAAACTCTACGAGATGGAGTGGACGACGAAAGTGTTGCAAAAAGTGTTGTCTTTAATCTCAAGATCAAGAAGGGTTCCGGGTATCACCAGTGTCTGATAGATGGCGCTTTTAACTATTTTTACGAGACTCGTTACGAATTAACCACTGAACACACGGAGAGAACTTTTTTTCGATTAATCATTCGCAATTATCAAGACCAAGACGCGACGATGCGTAATTATTTCAGGTGTTGAGAACATACGATAAAAATGCAAGTAGCATGATCGGACTGCGTCAGGCGGTTCCATAAGGCCATGCGAAATAACAGTGAAGTGAAACCAAGCCAGTTTTCTACCGAAGTTGTCGCTTCCCACAGACAGATGGCCCAGATTCGTACTTATACTGTCTGGGGACGACGTTCACCAGAGTATCAAACTCATTTCTCTATCAGGGAGTGGAAGCACCTGCCGTCGTCCGATGGCGCCACTTGCATATGTACACAGTGCCTTGAGCAAAAGAGGAGACCAAGTTTCATTCGAACTCGTATTTCTGTCAGGTTTGAGGTATACCATACTGATGAGCTCCAATAAGAGCGAAACCGGTCTATGGTTCCTCTGCCTGATAGAGAAATGAGTTAGATTTGATACTCTGCTGAACGTCGTCCCCAGACAGTACAGGTACGAATCTCGGCCATCTGTCCGTGAGAAGCGACAACTTCGGCAGAAAACTGGCTTGGTTTCACTTCAATACGATAAAAATGTCAAAGTCAGATTTCCAACGCCTACTTGAGGGCAATAATACATGAACGGTTTATACATAATATGAGAGTTCTAATTTGCGGCAATGATAATTCCAATTTAGTTCGCAAGAACTGTACAGGGTATGGTGGACGATTGAAATGTTGCAAAAAGTGTAATCTATAATAATATCCAAAAAAGATTTTGATTTAACTAGTGTCTCACAGATGGCGCCCTTAACTATTTATGCGAAACGTGTTTTTCGCAGTGATCAAACCCAAGATAGCTTGACATGCGACGATGCTTAACGACTGTTCCTACATATGCAAGTTTCATTTTACAGTAATAATAATTCTATATTGGTTCGAACAAACTTTATTTTTTTACTACTTACTTATGGGTATTATGCCCCAACATAACTTTTTTGTGGGTGTTTCATTTGAAGTTGGAAAAAAATGGTATTGGGGCATAATACCCATAAGTAGATTAGAGGATATAGGAATTATCTATAAACTTTATGGGATAAAGTGGACGACAAAAATGTTTTCACTGTCATGAAGGGAATTTAGCTTTAGCTACTGGCTCATAGATGGCCCTGTTAATATTTATACAAGACGCGTTCGGAATTAAACACTGAGTGTACGGTGGTCCGTGTTCAGCCTGGAATTTCTACGGTATTTACTCAGCAGTTTTTTTTACACGAAATGAAAGTGAAACAAAACAATAATTTAGCAGAAATTATTTGTACGTTTTCTTTCACTGTTTAAACCAATCTAGTTGTATCGTTTAACAAACTCATTGGACCCCTTTAGTATATGACGAAAATCTTAGTTGTGATTAAAATTTTCAAATAGGAAAAGCAACAACTGCTCACTTGAGAGGGGCTGCAGGCACTTCTAGGAGTGAGACTACACGGAGGTTCGTCGATGGGAGCAAACCTCCGCATCGGGAAGCAACACTGGTCTCTGCAGTCTTCCTCCCACCCGCAGTCGCACTCTTCACCTTCTTCGACCACGCCGTTACCGCAAATAGATCCTTTAGGCTCTGAAAGTAAAAACGATGTTGATCAAGATCCAACTAGGTGTCGGTTTTTTTTTATAAAGTGGAAATATTTTTTTCCACGTAGTCTACCCACTTTTCTACCCGCTACAACAGCCTTTTTAATTGCGCCCACTAGCCAGACTGAATTGAAATTTTCCGGTTAAAACTCTGTGACTGTTTTCTTCGCCAACTCATGTTAATTACTGAATTTTTTAGCCGAGAAAGAGACAATATTTACGTAAAACATTTTAATCCAAATGACGACAAATTGCGGTTTAAGAGCTCTTTCGGCACAAAGAAATTTAAATTAAGAAACTTGGAAACGCGCTCCAAATTAATTACCAAGCCCGATTGCGAGGAGCTGCTGAAGAGAGATAAATCAGTCGTTTTTTCCTTAGAAACTTCCAGGTGGAATATTCTAAAGGTCCGTTTTATAATTAAAAGCCCGTGGTCTTCTACACGAAGCTCGAAAGTTTAAGTTTGTTAACGGAAAATTTACTAGTTTCTACTCTTTTCCCGGCGGCATTAGAAATTTATAGAAAAGTCTACATTCTATGGGGATAGACCAGTTGAAATTTTCATGGTGCCTCCACTTAAAACATGCAAAGTAAACACGAAATTTAATGAAAATTGATTATTATTCCAAATCTCTACGTCCGAGAAAGTATTATGTATATGGAAAAATCAGAGACGAATTACCTGTGAAGCACCCTTTGTCGCTTCTGGCTTTGAAATTCAAGACGGGGTTGATGCTCTTGAGACTGCACGGGGAAAATTTGTTGTTGTTCTTTTTGTCTCCAGACGTCGCTCGAGCGAACATTATAAAATTGCCGTCTTCTCCACCGGGCGTGCATTGTTCGGGGTCGTGCTGCAAGCACATTACGAATCATAAAATTTTTCTTTGTCCCTCAAAAATTGAGAACACTTACCGGAGATCCAAAATTGTGCCCAATCTCGTGAGCCAAAGTCACGTGGCTGACCGCTGGCGGCACGTGCTTTCCGTAGTTCAGAAGGGTCACAATCCCGGTATTTAGCGACTTCATGCTGCCACGGTAGTGCTGCAAATTGACACCGAAATGAATCCACGAAAGTTTGATACTTATAGTAAGGAGAAATGCTTACGCCATTTTTTTCGCAAACGCCTCCGGCATTCTTCAGGTCGCCAGTCCAAGCAAGGCCCAAAGTTCCCATTTCGAAATCCCTATAGGTGAACATGTAGGCGAGGCAGAAGGCATCGTAGTCTTCCTCTGAAAGCGCAACTTATTAATTTTTTATAAATATACATAAAAGTTTTATTAACTGTAGTTTAAACAATAAATACCCTCTAAATTACTCGTAAAGAAAAATAATCCACTGCCTGATTTATAGTACAAGCAATAAGCATTCCAGAGTCAAGGCGCTGTAATGGGAAGGCATTAAAACGTAATGTAGCCGGGTGTATTAAAAGACCATTTTTCCTCATCTTTTGGTGCGAGGAAGGGATGAAATAGCCAATTTTGCCGGAAATTACCTCAAAAAACGCCAATAGTAACTCTCAGAAATAATGCGACGAATCGCCTATAATAATAGATGAATTTCTATAGTTATTCGAATAGGTTTCGCGCGATTGCCTACGTCACTGATGGAAAAGGTGGAATGTTTTTCTTTTCACCAAAAGTGTATTTTAAAGTTTTTAATCCAATCGTTCCTTACTTTTTTTAATAATTATAAACTTTGAGGCTTTACGTTTCTAAACTGAGCAGTGTGTGTCCACTAAAAGGTGTAAACTACCCTTTAGTTAGAGTGCCTGTAATGAGAGTGTGGCCATAAGGTGGTATCGTTTTCTATTGGTGCCGCCATGTTTTTTCCAAAGTCAGAAGTCAATGGTCAGATTGACATATATGGTACATGGCAATATACCCGTCCTTTGTTTCCTCAATATGAAGTTAAGCACAAGAATACTCTAAGAGCAATTTGGAATTCCGTCGGCTGTCAGTACTCAGTACGTCAACTCGATGATGGATAAACGTCATCTAAAAGTGGCGGGATATTCAAAAATTACCTGTACTTAAAAGGGTTTTTGTGGGAATTTGTGAATTCTTCAACAATTCTCAATTGCTCATAATGTATTTTGAACTAAAGCCTTTACTTATTAGTAGGAAGGAAGAATTATAGTTCATCGTTTGCCTGAAAAAAAATCATTTGAAGGCTTCCGCCCATAAGAACAATGTTAATCTTGGAATAAACATGGCGGACAAGTCCTTATGGCCACACTCTCATTACAGGCACTCTACCTTTAGTCTTCTGCCAGCGCCATCTCTAATTTTTTATTCCACTTTCAATTGTCAAATCAACTTCAACAGTTATTAACTCAGAAAATGTAAACTAATGGAATCCACGCGCGCAATTCTCCGCTATATGGGCAGCTGTTACCAAAAATGATGGGACGCCATGTCTAAGGCGAAAACCAAACATTTTGTTGGCTATGTGTTTTTCTGCAATAAATTGCATTTTGCCAGACTTTAATATTATAAATAATTGTGTTGGTTACAATGGTGGGATGTGCAGATTACGGTTTTAAAAGCAGCGGCTATAGAAAGGAGCCTGGAGTTACGTTTCACAGGTAAACCGATAATGGCGTTTTTCAGCAACAATTAAATTATTTCAAAAAACCTAAAACCAGTTATTTTACATACAAATCTTCGGAATATCATTTAGTATATACCGCAGTGAAGTCAATAATGCTATTTTTAAAAATATTTTTCTAATCCTGTAACTTGTAGACAGTTTTTTTATTTAAATTTTTGAGCAGTTTTTTTCAGGGGCGCAGGAGATGTAATCCCAGGGTTATCAACGACTATTAATTCACAATTATTTTTATTTATTTAATAGTAAGCCTATGTTTGCTAATAATATTACGTATAATATTACTAATTTTAGAAATAGTAATTTATTAGTTCCATTATTATTTTTAATAAAATATTTTCTTATGTGCTACAATACCAATGCTATGTCACTGGCATTTTCACACTTGACAGATTGGAGCAAACTGGTAACAGACGTCGGCGTCGTATCCTACTTCCTCTGGTTTACATTTTCTAAGGTTATTAAAGTCCCATCGACCATTGACCTAGAAGATATAGACAGAGCCAACAAATATATTTCCCTTAAAAATGGTTCAATTTTTTGACCGGAAGTCTGGCACAGGTTCTCATGACGTAATGTTGGCCTCAGCATACGTCATACAAGTGTCATAGCAACTTAATGCCAGACCGGGTATTGACGTGACGATTGTTTTTGGTAGATTGGATTTTAGCTTTTATAAAACATTGTAGCTAGGTCAGCTAAGGGTTAGGAGACCTAGCGCTCTAGTTAGAAGATTGATATAAGTTCGATAATGGATGGGATTGGAAATAAGCATTGAACTAATTTGGAGACCCCTCTTGTTTTACAGTTATGGCCCCCTTTTTTAGCAGCTGCAGTAGCAAAGACAAACACAATCGACAATCCGGCTTTAGGTTCTATAAGGCTTGAATGACGTATGCTGACGACGAATTATGTCAGGGGAACCTTTGAAGCCAAGGATTTCCGGCCGACATGGGCAGCCATTTTGCCTGGGCCAAGTGACGTCTCAGTGACGTTGTGTCATCTTACGTTAAATTATTGCAAAACAGTTGTCACTGTCACTATTTTTATTTTTTCTTATTTCCAATCTAGTCGAGTATCAAACTTATATCCACCTCCTAGCTGGAGCCCTAGAGATCCTAGCCCTTAGCTGACCTACCTCCAAGCTTTTCGACAACGTAACTTCCAACCTAACAAAAACCAAAAACAATCGACACAATCCATGTCCGGTCCGTTGCTATGACGCTTGTATGACATGCGGTGACGACAACGTTACGTCAGGATAACATTTGAAACGACCGACTTCCGGCCAAAACAGAGGCCATTTTTAGGGTAATATCGGCATTTGCTGGTTCTGTTCACATCTCCTAGGTCATTGTCGTCACCAGTTTAAAGGTTCCCACTGTTAAAAAAGGGGGAGCCAAAACTGTAAAACAGAAAGGGGTTTCCAGATTAGCTCGATGCCATTAACAATGGCGCCATCTCTGTCATAGTTTCTCTCTTTGAATAGGTAGACAATGGAATCCGCGGGTGCAATTCTCCGCTACATTGACAGCTGTTACCAAAAATGATGAGACGCCATGTTTAAGGCGAAAACCAAACGTTTCGTTGGCTATGTGTTTTTTTTGCATAAATTGCATTTTGCAAGACTTTAATATTATAAATAATTGTCTTGTTTGCAATGGTGGAATGTGCAGCTTACGGTTGTAAAAGCAGCGGCTATAGAAAGGGGCCTAGAGTTACGTTTCACTGGTAAACAGATAATGGCGTTTTTCAGCAACAATAAAATTATCTCAAATAACTGTAAACCCGGTTATTTTACATCTAAATATTCGAAATATGAACCGCAGTGAAGTCAATAATGCTATTTTGAAAAATATTTTTCTAATCCTGTAACTTGTAGACAGTTTTTTTATTTGAATTTTTGAGCAGTCTTTCCAGAGGCCTAGGAGATGTTGTCCAGGGTTATCAACGACTATTAATTCGAATAGGATATTCGAATAGGACTGAAGTACTTAAATATTTATATTAGGGAATAACGGACTTCGCCATTTTATATACAAATTGTTGTTTGTCGCCAGTGACGTAGGCAATCGCGCGAAACCTTTTAGTACTAGAGTCCATTTCAAATAGATATTCATCTAGTAAGCTGAGAAATTGACAAATAAATGACACATTTACATGGATGGAATAGAACGAATCTGTCAATTTCTCAGCCTGCTAGATGAATATTTATTTGAAATAGACCATATACAAATTCATCTATTATTAAAGATTGGATTGCACTTTTAACTGTCAACGTCAACTGTCAACGTTAACTGCCAACGTCAGCTGTTAACAGTCATTACAGTCACCACGAACAACGTATGCGTTTTTGTCTTTGACCAACAAATACCATCAAAAACAGTTTTTACTTATTATTGTGTGCTTTAATTGGATATGTAGATTGTTAGAAAGCTTTTAGCCCGTTTCGCTTTGATATAAACAGTTTTTTTACTGACTGAAGTCACGTACGCGTTGTTGCCTTTGAACAATAAATAGCATCAAGAACAGTTTTTA
The DNA here is from genome assembly GCA_951812265.1 of Taphrorychus bicolor. Taxonomy (NCBI): domain Eukaryota; kingdom Metazoa; phylum Arthropoda; class Insecta; order Coleoptera; family Curculionidae; genus Taphrorychus; species Taphrorychus bicolor. The sequence continues at coordinate 34,088,171 of OX638299.1, forward strand.
CTCATTATTGTATGTTTTAATTGGCCATCCAGATTGTTATAAAGTTCCTGAGGTTTTTCGCTTTGATTTATGGACAATTTTGTTTCATGCTGACTGAAGTCACGTACGCGTTTTTGTCTTTGCCCGACAAATAACATCAAAAAATTTTTTACGTATTAATGTATGCTTTAATTGGCTATGCAGATATTTCGAAAGCTCTGGCCCTTTGCGCATTGATAGACAATGATTTTGTTGTTGACCAACAAATAGCATCAAAAACAGTTTTTACTTGTTAATGTGTGCTTTAATTGGATATGTAGATTGTTAGAACCGTTTTAGCCCCTTTCGTTTTGACATAAACAGTTTTTGTACTGACTGAAGCACGTACGCGTGGTTACCCTTGACCAATAAAAAGCATCAAAAACAGTTTTTACTCATTGTTGTATGCTTTAATTGGCTTTGTAGATTGTTAGAAAGCTCCTGGCCCTTTTCGCTCTGATATAAGCAATTTTTGTACTGACTGAAGTCACGTACGCGTTATTGCCTTTGACCAATAAATAGCGCAATTCATTATTGTATGCTTTAATTGGCCATTTAATTGGCTCTTGGCCTTTTTGCCTTTTTTGTCTTTGTTTAACAAATAGCATGAAAAACAGTTTTATCACTCATTATTGTATGGCTTCATCTACATAGCCAACGCCCCTCCAAATTTCGTTGTATGCTGACTGAAGTCACGTAAACGTTTTTGTCTTTGATTAACAAACAGCATAGCAAGACAGTTTTTACTCACTGTTGTATTCTTTAATTGGTTTTGCAGATTGTTAGAAAGCTCCTGGCCCCTTTCGCTTTGATTTATAGACAATTTCGATTCGTGGTGATTGAAGTAACGTACGCGTTTTTGCCTGGTGTGGTAAATAGTCGTAGGCATATACGGTAGAGTATAGTACCAATATGTTATTATTCTGTCTACTTTTTAAGAAGTGTTATTTGTATTTACCACTGATCACCATTGAGTTTTCAAACGCATTTCAGCAGAGAAATGACCACCAGAAAAATTACATCATAGAAACTTTTTGAACAAGACTATCGATTTGAGTTGCAATTGAGTGCAATAATAATTTCCTTGATCTCTATTCAAATACTTCATTCAAGTTTTATTTCTTTTTTTTAAGAGAAAGCAACAAAAAGACAAATTCTTAATTTTTAATTATTGAGAGCCCTTTCAGTAGAACCAATATACCGTTAGCTGTTTCCGGCTGCTCTGACAAGAGTTTAAGTTTCTAATAAAACTCGGCGTTTTATTGCGGCCGGAACGATGTCGGAATGCCAATGATGGTTCTGGCGTTTTATTAGTTGCAACTCCCCGCTCCAGAATCGCATTATTTGCGGATGCGGCTGTATTGGACAGATAAAGCAAAATATCTGTAAGTAAAACGTAATACAAAGGGAAGGAGTAACCGCCGAGGAGGTTTACAGTAATGGAGTTGCGGTTTTCAATTTTACGTCGCCGAACCAATTCTGTTTTATGCAGCTGGATCTGCAAAATTACTTTTGCAATTAAAGATAATTTTTTTCCTCTCAATTCTCATTAAAAAATGTCACAAAAACGAAACAAATATTACGCTCTCTTGAACCTTAAAACGTGCAAATTTATAATGCACTTTTAACCAGCAAAACCGACCGTTAACTAAAGCAACAAATCCCCTTTAAACACTTGCGATGTCCGCCCTTAATCACCCTACAACAGCTCTTGAAACTTTCTAAACGAGAAGAGACGCAGAGCACCTCGCAAAAATGGTCACCGTAAATCTCTATAACATTTCCCGGCACCCATTTCTCCCGTTTAACTCCTTACTTATTTAAAGAGTTGTTTAATGCCTCTTCCAGTTGTCGGATTAAAAAACTTCCCTCCCTTAAATAGCGAAGACTTCCGTTTACATTCGGAACGCGGTTTTAAATTTCGATCCGTCGAAGGAGTTCATTAAGTATCTGGTAGAAAAAGTTGCCTTCGGTTGGTGGTTTTGCAATTAGTGCTCTTATAGAAATAACGAGGATAATTTTTGAATTTTTGAGTATCTGTGGCAATTCATATTTCCGATACCAGTCCTCGTTTTCTATTTTCAGATCTGATTTTCCATTAAGCGCAGTGCGAGTTTATTTTGTGAGTTTGGTAGTGTTGTGCCTATTTAATTTTTAGCAGCAAATTGTATAACTTTTTTTTATTACTATTTTCGTGTCATGCTGATTGAAGTCACGTACGCATTTTTGCTCGGTTACATAACTGATTAATCAAAGGTGATAGCGGTTGCAGTTACGTATATTGACTACAGATAATTATTTAGGTGTTTATTTTTCACTATTTATAAGACTGTTTTCACTCAAAATCCTAATCATTTTGTTCAAACAAAAACAAAACTCTAGACAAAACTTAAGTTTGCAAGTTACTCTTGAACTCTTAAGTTGTTGTTGTCGCTTATAAGACAATGAATAGATCTTTTTCATTAATTCTACAACACAACTCTATATGATGTGTTGTGCCTACTCAAGTTTAAACAACCAATTGGACAATTCTTTTTTTGATTGTCATTTTTGTGACGTGCTAGTTGATGTCACGTATTGAAGTCACGTACGCAGTTTCGCCTTGTTCAATAACTAATTAATCAAAAGTAGAAACGGTTGATTAATTTGGTTGAACACCAAATTTATGACCTCCACTATCTCTTTCCAGTATGAATAATTGCTAGGATACACTTTATCATAGTAAAACGTAAAGACGATATTAGTTAGGGTCCAGGATCTGTACACTTTTCTGTACCTTGCGGTGACGACTCCAGATCCTTTTCTCGCATAGAAACCAATCCGAGCGTAAACCGTATCAGCAAAGCAAAACCACACTAAACTTCTTAAACCTCGATCCCTTTGGATGACATGTATTAAATTAGGAAAACGTGCGTGCCTCCTCCAGATGTGAAACAATCCGTTTTACATCCCGTATTTACTTAAACAAGAGAACGGAAAAGCTGGTTTACGTTTTAGTGTACTTTAAGCTAGAGGAGGGTCATTAGTCAAGATGTTTCGTTTTACGGAAACAAGCAGTTATTTTCGTGTTATGGTAATCAGTAGGGCCTCAAATAAGCCTCGCTTAAGGTATTATTACATAGCCCCAGCCAGAAAGTTCCGAAATGACTTACGAACTCCAACTTTTGTTTTGAGAAACTATTTCCTCTTTTGCCCCAAATACGGACTAAACAAATTCACTTTAAAGATATTCACGGTTCTCGACAAATTTTTAGCGCCTTTAACGTATATGTAGTTCACTGGTTTACTATCGACTATCAAAAAGCATCGCCAAAAATTGTATAAGTTCAATGGACCAACATGGTCCAGAAGCTAAGAGCTCTCTTCAGCACTTTTCGGTCCAAAGTGGCTAATTTCTCGCGCGTTGTTTGTGAAAAATGAAGGAGCGAAGAGAGAACAATGGCAGATATGGCGCCATTGTTCTCATACATCTCATTCTCGTACTCATACGTGACTTCAGTCAGCACGAAACAAAATTCTCTCTAACGCGAACAGGGCCAGGAGCTTTCTAACAATCTACAAAGTCAATTAAAGCATACAGCAATGAGTAAAAACTGTTTTTTATGCTTTTTATTGGTCAAAGGCAACAACGCGTACGTGACTTCAGTCGGTACAAAAATTGTTTATGTCAAAGCGAAAGGGGCTAAAAGCTTTCTAACAATCTACCATAGCGAATTAAAGCACACAATATTAAGTAAAATCTGTTTTTCTACGACCATGTGAAAATAAACAACTTTCGTCATACCTTGCCCTAGCCGAAAACGCCGTAACTTTCGTCTCTAGTGAGAGAAAATCCCATAACTTTAACTTTCATCTCTAGTGACGAAAGTAAGTTGAAATGCCTGTATATCGCCAATTAGATGCGATTTAACTGGTCTAATCTTATAAAACACCCTGGATAATGGTGATATCATACAAAAACATGTATATTTTGCCTGCCCGGGCCTCAGAAAATTGAATCAAAGGGTTGAAATTTTACCAAACTGAACTCATTGACAGTCGAGGTGTCATGTTGACAATGACGCGCCTTAATTTTTGGAAGAAATACTCTATAAAGATTGTTTTTAAAGTTAATGAAGACTTAATGTTAGCATGGTCGAAGAAAAAGTATAGTGTTTTACTCGTCAAAAAAGCATTTTCTATCGCTAGAGAACATTACCAACTGTTCTCTTGCTAGAGAAAGTGCTATTTTCGTCACTCGTTAAACAATATACTATTTTGATGCTATTTGTTGGTCAAAGACAAAAACGCGTACGTGACTTCAGTGAGTACGAAACAAAATCCCCTAAAAATCAAAGCGAAAAGGCCAGGAGCCAATTAAATGGCCAATTAAAGCATACAATAATGAATTCGATATTTATTGATCAAAGGCAACAACGCGTACGTGAGTTCAGTCAGGACAAAAATTGTTTATATCAAAGCGAAAAGGGCAAAAAGCTTTCTAACAATGTACATAGCCAACTAAAGAATACAATAATAAGTAAAAACTGGTTTTGATGCTATTTGCTGGTCAAAGACAAAAACACGTACGTGACTTCAGTCAGCACGAAACAAAATTATCTATAAATCAAAGCGGAAAAGGCCAGGAGCTTTCTATCAATCTACAAAGCCAATTAAAGCATACAACAATGAGTAAAAACTGTTTTTGATGCTTTTTATTGGTCAAAGGCAACAACGCGTACGTGCTTCAGTCAGTACAAAACTAAATTGTCTATAAAAGCGAAAAGGGCCAGAAGCTTCCAAAATATCTACATAGCCAATTAAAGCATGCACAAATGAGTAAAAAAACCGATGTTATTTGTCGGTCAAAAATGAAAACGCGTACGTGACTTCAGTCAGCATGAAACAAAATGGTCTATAAATCAAAGCGAAAAACGTCAGGAACTTTATAACAATTTGCATGGCCAATTAAAACATACAATAATGAGTAAAAACTGTAGAAAGGCAACCAGGCGTACGTGCCTTCAGTCAGTACAAATATTGTTTATATCAAAGCGAAAGGGGCTAAAAGCTTTCTAACAATCTACATAGCCAATTAAAGCACACAATAATAAGTAAAAACTGTCTCTGATGCTCTTTGTTGGTCAAAGACAACAACGCGTACGTGACTTCACTCAGTACAAAACGAAATTGTCTAACAAAGCGAAAAGGGCCAGAAGCTTTCGAAATATCTACACAGCCAATTGAAGCACACAATAATGAGTAAAAAATAACTATTTTTGATGTTATTAAATTATATAAAGGACCAGGAGGTTTCTAACAATCTACATAGTTATGCAAGCATCCAATAATGATTAAAAACTGTTTTTGATGCTATTTGTTGGTCAAAGACAAAAACGCGTACGTGACTTTAGACAGTACGAGGCAAATTTGTCTATAAATCAAATCGAAAAGGGCCAAGAGATTCATAACAATTTGCATAGCTAACTGAACCATACAATAATGACAAAAAAACTGTTTTTGATGCTATTTGTCTATCAGAGACATAAATACGTACCGTACGTAAATTCTGTCTGCACGAATGAAATTGTCTATAAATCGAAGCAAAAAAGGCCAGAAGCTTCCTAACAATCTACATAGCCAATTGTTTGTGAACTGTTTTTGAACTACAACAATAATGAGTAAAAACTGTTTTTGATGCTATTTATTGCTCAATAATAATCACGCGTACGTGACCTCAGTCAGTACAAAACGAAACATTTTAGACACCAAAGCGAAAAAGACCAGTGCTTAGATTCTATGATGTCTATGTCGATGTCGATTACGATACCACGCTTCAAACCTAAACCTATTACAACAATCGATATTAAATCGAAGACAAAAGCTGTCGAATCAACGCTCTTATCTGACTCTTTGATTGGATGTTAACTGCTTCCAATTTTTGTCGGTTTTTATAGTAGTTTTCGGAAGTTTTTCGGTGTGTGTGATCTTTATCGACATGCTTTACAAAATCGCACCACAGGAGCTTTTTAACAATCTATAAAGCCAACTAAAGCATACAATAATAAGTAAAAACTGTCTTTGATGCTATTTATTCATCAAAGACAAAAATATGTGCGTGACTTCAGTGAGCACGAAACAAAATTGTCTATAAATCAAATCGAAAATGGCCAAGCGATTTCTAACAATTTGCATAGCTAATTGAAGCATACAATGAGCAAAAATTGTTTTTGATGCTATTTGATGATCAACAACAAAAACGCGTACGTGACTTCAATCAGCACGGAACGAAATTGTCTATAAATTGAAGCAAAAAGGGCCAAGGGATTTCAACAATTTGCATAGCCAATTGAAGCATACAATGAGTAAGAAACTGTTTTTGATGCTATTTGTGAATTAGAGAACAAAAACGCGTAGGTGACTTTAGTCAGCACAAGACAAAATTGTTCATAAATCAAAGCAAAAAGGACCAAGAGCTTTCCAACAATCTATATAGATATGAAACCATTCAATAGTGAGTAAAAACTGTTTTTGATGCTATTTGTTAGTCAAAGAACAAAAACGCTTACGTGACTTTGGACAGTACGAAACAAAATTGTCTATAAATCAAATCGAAAAGGGCCAAGAGATTTATAACATTTTGCATAGCTAATTGACCAACACAATAATGACTAAAAAACTGTTTTTGATGCTATTTGTTAATCAAAGACAAGAACGCGTACGTGAATTGAGTCAGCACGAAACGAAATTGTCTATAAATCGAAGCTAAAAGGGCCAAGAGATTTCTAACAATTTGCAATTGAAGCATACAAAAATGAGTAAAAACTGTTTTTGAACTACAATAATAATGAGTAAAAACGGTTTTTGATGCTTTTTATTGATCAAAGGCAACAACTCGTACGTGACTTCAGTCAGCACAAAACGAAATTGTCTATATCAAAACGAAAAGGGCCAGAAGCTTTCTAAAAATCTGCATAGTCAATTAAAATATATAGTAATCAGTAAAAAACTATTCTTGATGCTATTTGTTAGTCAAGCATACAATAATGGGTAAAAACTGTTTTTGATGCAATTTATTGGTCAATGACAACCACTAAATCAAAGCGAAAAAGACCAGAAGCTTTTGAGCAATCTTCAAAGTCAATTATTGAGTAAAAACTGTCTTTGATGCTATTTATTGATCAAAGACAAAAACATGTACGTGACTTCAGTCAGCACGAAACTAAATTGTCTGTAATATCAAAGCAAAAAGGGCCAGAAGCTTTCTAACAATATTCATAGCCTAGTAAAAACTGTTTTTTTGATGCCATTTATTGTTCATAGACAACAACGCGTACGTGGCTTCAGTCAGCACAAAACAAAATTGTTCATAAATCAAAGCCAAAGGGACCAGGAGCTTCTAACAATCTACATAACCATGAAAGCAACCAATAATTAGTAAAAACTGTTTTTGATGCTATTTCTTGGTCAAAGACAAAAACGCGTACATGACCTCAGACAGTACGAAACAAAATTATCTATAAACCAAAGCAACAAGGGCCACGAGATTTTTAACAATCTGCATAGCCAATTAAAACATACAGTAATGAGTAAAAAACTGTTTTTGATGATATTTGTTGGTCAAAGGCAACAACGCGTAAGTGACTCCAGTCAGCAGAAAACGAAATTCTCTATAAATCAAAGCGAAAAATACCAGGAGCTTTCTAGCAATTCACTAAGTTAATTAAAACATAAAATAATTAGTAAAAAAACCTACCACCAAGTCTTTGATGCTTTTTATTGGTCAATGACAAAAATATGTACGTGACTTCAGTCAGCATGAAACTAAATTGTCTATAGTATCAAAGCAAAAAAAGCCAAGAGCTTTCTAACAATCTACTAAAGCATAAAATAATGAGTAAAAAATTCTTTTTGATGCAATTCGTTGTTCAAAAAATTTTCTACGACACATGGCAGAGTATACAATAAGAGTTTCCTTAAATAACAAGCGTTACTGGCCTTATTACTGTTCGCCTAATGGCCTATTACTTCTAAAGGGTAATCGGTTAGTTAGATATGTGTAACTCCCCCAATGTGGAAGTTGGAATGGCTATAATTGCTTACAATATGATTAGTTGGTAATGCAGAAACGGCGCCGCTGGCAACATCATGAAGAATTTAGTATGGAGTGCGTTTTGGGCTTTAGCCTTGCTTGCCACTGCAGAAACCACGGTAAAAAGAAATTTTGCATTATTAGAATGTGTCGACAAATTACAATATGTAACATTGGAGTAACTTTTATTAGGAGACAAAACCAGACGAAAAGTCAGTGCGAACCAAGCTTAACATTTGGATCCGGAACAGGTCACAAGAGCGCATCCAGTTCTGGAATTCCACATCATTGTCCAACTCCACCAACAGATTTCCACTTAAATCGTTTTACTACCCCATAAAAGGCTCAGTAGTTCAAGTACTTGCCCATAAGGTAACATTTTAATTTGTGAAGCGAGTACAACCTTATGGGTTGGTCGTTTTCAGATGGATCCTTACTTAATAATCGATCGCAAAACCACCGTCCTTGGTGGTTTTCTAGGGGATATGTGGAACATTTTAGAGGAATTCCTGGGCTTCAGGTACTGAATGAAATGTCATTAATGAGGACTAAAAGGAATATTGCAGATCAAACATCAGTAGAGTGAAATTTGATAAGGGCAGGGATATGATAAAGCGCCAGGAGGCTGACGTGTTCCTTGCAGCCTTGGTTTACACCGAACAGACAACCAACATGACGTTTTCACAGCCATACTTCAGAAACTGGTAGGATGGCTTCTAATGTGTTCTTGAAACAAAACAAATACTAGAGTTGTACAAAACAATTTTGTTTCATTGAAGTCTAGTTAAAACCAGTCAAAACAAGCAACCAACTTGTAGTAGTCGTGTAGTTCTATTACCAATACAAAAAAAAGTTTTCATTGTAGTAGTTTTTTGATACGAGATGTCCTCCATAACCATATGAAACGTGCTCGTTTAGGTACCATCTATATTTCAAACTGCCGAAAGGGAAACCTGCTGACTACCTCCACTTTAAGGCTATAAGTGGAAAACTTTGGTTGTCAATTGTGATGCTATTCGCCCTTGTAACTGTCTTTCTCTGGCTGGCCACTCTCATCCTTCGCAAAGCAGCCCCCGGAAGGGACAGACACTTGTCGGTGCCGACGTACTTTTTAGGAGTGATATCTGCTTTCCTCAACACCGGTAATTATTAGTGAACCGTCTTCCAAACTCCCACAGTTTCCACAAGTTATAAACATGATCGTCACTAGGATAATCTGAACAAATTCAGAAAAATTGAACAGTAGTCAGTATCTCTGTCATTTTACAGCCAAATTTTTTTTTATCAAAAATTCTCTGACGAACATACATCAAATTATGGCTGATTGAAGAAGTGACGTTTCGGCTTTAGTTGTGCTCATCAGCCTAATACAATGTAACGAATTCTAAGTCCAGGTCATCACAGCACTAATTTTATAAACAAAGATTAATTTATTCTCTCTAGCCATTATCCACATCTATTGCAGGTTACGACCTGAAGCTTCGGAGCTTTACGGCACGACTGTTGATCCTCTCAGCTCTGATCTTCGGGGTCCTCTGCTACTATGCGTTGAGCGCTAGCCTCGTAGCTAGTTTAGCTGTCCTAGATCGTTCCATGCCGATTGAAGGTTTAGAGCAAATGGCCGGACAGACGACCTATTCTCTGTGCTTGAGGAACATTACTTTTGTTTACGATAATTTCACAGTAAGTGTTTCACGTCCCGCTGATAGTGATAGTAATTAGTTGACTAAATTAAATGATTTAATGAAAAAAAAATTAAATTAATCAAAGATTGATAGGAAACTTGCTTGTTGGCACTTGTTTCAGAAATTGCAAATGCCTTTAGAACGTAAACTTAGCGCATAAAGAATACTTCACAGGAAACCCAAAGATAACGCATTCACACTAAAATAAAAAAAAACAATTAAGTGTGAATCATGTCTTCATAGATTATGTTACTAACCAACTCCAAGAAGTGGCACTCACACGAACATAACTTAACAATTAAATGGGAATCATACCTTCAAAGATTATGATAACTTGTGGCTGCCATTAATGAATAAATTAGAATAAACGTTCTTTATGTCAAATTTAGTAAAAATTCGTATAGGGATTGGACCACCAGCTTTTACCTAAATGGCAGACAGTGGTGAATACGAAATACTGCCCGAAAGACATGGACAAATGGAAAACAATCTCCGAGGCCATTTGCCAAGACAATGTTTTCTTCCTGGAGAATCGGATTATAATGAGTTGGGCTTTGAAAGATCTTCATTGTCAAGTTGCATTGCTGCCCCAAAGGTAAACAAAAAATGCTTTTCCCCACACAAAATACGTGTCCAATGAACTAATTTCTTGTAAAGTCCTTTGTGGAAGCAATAGATGGCCTCACTTACAAATGACTTTATGAAGTTGCCAACCATATTGTTTGTAAATCCGACTAGTTTCTAATATTTCAGGTACTTTGAGACCGATAACTTTATAGTTTTCTCAAACGGGTTCCGGCAAAGGAAAGCTTTATCTGTCATGTAAGTTACTACAGCTTAAAATTAGATTTATCAACGTTTAAAGGATTGATTTTGGTTTACATTGTTGTTTGATAGCTACATTAGGAGCGTTTTCAATTTGTCGTTTTAGAACGGTTTAAAGTGTTCTTATGCTTAACTTTTTATGAAGAAAATAGTTGATGGAAATACATTTAGTGTACTCTGCACCCACAATGTGTTCTCAACTTTAGAATTTTGGTTTAGGTGTATAAACAAAATTATCCTCCCAGACATTAGCACAAAAGCACCTAAGAGAATATTGATGCAATCTAATTATATTCTAGGCCGGCATGAAGGTTTAAAGGAAGTTAGGGGAGAGTCATAGCCCTAATTATTGTGGCTTCGTTCGTTATGGAGTGCAAGGTCGTTGAAATAGGTCGCAATTTAATAATATAGATGCAAAATTACAACTTAAAGCTTGTCAGCATTGCGCTAATGCGAAACATGTGAAATTCATGAATTATTCTGCATTCGGCATCGGTTACCTACGTAACGAGTACTTAGTCATTCTGTTAGCATAGATTTTAATGATTTTATGATTTATATATTCGAAGCTATAAATATGGCAATACTTCCAATTTCAATAATTAATTCAATTAATAACTCGAGGGTCTTCAAGTAATTAAAAATTTAGATATGCTCATGTTGCTCCAACTATTCTCGAGATACAACACAAGCCAAATACTTATTTATTTCTTTCAAAATGTTCCAACACATTGTGTTTTTTTTTTCTTTTGTACTCTAAATGTGAAAAGTGACAAGTCTTGTGTTAAGGTTGTGAGGTATAAATTAGAGAGTATAAATATGCAATAAATAACCTTTATGTACTGCAAACCCGATATAACACCACTATTAATATGTCCCCTTCCCGAGCTTCATTAAACTATGAACTCAAGTCTGGTGAGCGAAATATCCCTTAGTAGACGAAACATGAGACACCCTCCTCAAAAACCTGAAAGCAAATTCTTCCCCCCTAAACTTATAAAAGTTCACCTTCCTACTCCGAATTCCCAATGCTCATGACCACCTCTGACCATCGGTTACCCCCACTGCTCTACGTATACGGCACAAGATCATAAAACTACAATTTACCTCACTAAAACGGTTACCAACTTTAAAAATACTTTTATGAAAACCCTTATTTTAATAAAAATACATAAACCCAAAGTATAGATGCCTCAAAATCTTGACTCTAACCTTACTAAAACGAACATTTAGTGAGACGAGTAAACGTCATCTATAAATCATTCCCTTATTATTGTCGTCAAGTAGGGGTTGGAAATTTGACTTTGACATTTTTATTGAATTTTCTCAACATGTGCTAAAAGGAGATGGGTATCAAAAAATTAAGGTTTCAAAGATGACTAGATGACAAAAATAAGTGAATAGGTAATAGAAAGCTATGATTTTTTGACAGAAAAAGATAACATCAAATTAAATGGGCTTTTGTTTTCTTTTGCCATTTCACAGCCAACTAGTTGATGTTTTAAAGTGAACACCACTTATATATATTTTTTATTAAAAGGAGGGAATTATAAGGAAAAAACGAATATTTTGTGGCAAGTTTATCAAATTTTCAATTTTCTAATAATTTTTTCTTCATAATTTGTTAGAATATTTTGTCAAAAAAAAAATTGAAAATACGATAATTTACCACAAAACACTCTCATGAAAACAGTTTGTGGTAAGTTTATTGGATTTTCAATGTTCTAATAACATTTTCTTCATAATTTGTGAGAATAATATTTTGTGAAAAAGGGAATTGAAAATTTGCTGAACTTACCACAAAATATTTTGTGGGAGTACTTTGCGGTAACTTTTTCGGATTTTCAATTTTCTAATAATGGTCTGTTTATAATTTGTGAGAATGATATTTTGTTAAAAACAAAATCGAAAATTCGATAACCTCACCACCAAACTCATGGGAATATTTTGTGGTAAGTTTATCGAATTTTCAATTTTCTTATAATTTTTTTTTCATAATTTGTAAGAACATTTGGTCAAAATCAAAATTGAAAATACGATAACTTACCACAAAACACTCATGGAAATATTTTGTGGTAAGTTTATCAAATTTTCACTTTTCCAATAATTTTTTTTCATAATTTGCTAGAAAAAAAAAAATTTGGTAAACCTACCACAAAACACTGTTATGGGAGTGTTTGGTGATAAATTAATCCAATTTTCAATTTTCTAATATGTTTCTTTTTATGTCCAAATAACAATACCTCCGTCCTGGCCGCTCGGTAGCCAGGGCAAGAGTTAATTGTAATGGTTGGTGATAATATTTTAACAATTGGAGATAATATTTTTACAAAAAGATAATTGAAAACCCTAGAGAAACTTACCACAAAATACTCCCATAAGAGTGGGTCGTTGATCAACTTTCTAATTTTCTAATATCTCTTTATACCTTGAGAGAATGATGTTATTTTATAAAAAGAAAATTGAAAATTTGTTAAAGTTGCTTCAAACCACTGTCATGGGAGTGTTTTGTGAGAATGATGATATTTTATCAAAAAAAAAAATAAAATTTGGTAAAGTAACCATAAAACACTTTCGTGTGAGTATTTTGTAGCAAGTTTATCGAATCTTCAAATTTTCCAATAATTTTTTCTCTCATAATTTGTGAGAATAATATATCGTCAAAAAGAAAATTGAAAATTTGCTAAACTTACCACAAAAAAAACATTTGTGGGAGTATTTTGCGGTAAGTTTATCGGGTTTCCATTAATTTTTTCTTCACAATTTGTAAGAATATTTTGTTAAAAACAGAATTGAAAATACGATAACCTTACCACAAAACACTATCAGGGAAATATTTGGTTTTGTTTATCGTATTTTCAATTTTCTAATAATATTTTCTTCATAATTTGCGAAAATATTTTGTCAAAAACAAAATTGAAAATACAATAAGTTTACAACAAAACACTCTCATGGAAATATTTTGTGGTAAGTTTATTGGATTTTCAATTTTCTAATATTTTTTTCTTTCATAATTTGTGAGAATAATATAGTATCAAAAAGAAAATTGAAAATTTGGTAAACTCACCACAAAACACTTGTGGGACTATTCTGTTATAATTTTATCGAATTTTTAATTTTCTAATAATTTTCTCTTTGTAATTTGTGAGAATGATATTTTGTCAAAAACAAAATTGAAAATACGATAACCTTACCACAAAACACTTTCATAGAAATATTTTGTCGTAAGTTTATCGGATTTTCAATTTTCCAATAATATTTTCTTCATAATTTGTGAGAATAATTTGTCAAAAACAAAATTGAAAATAAGATAACTTTACCGCAAAACACTCATTGAAAAATTTTGTGGTAAGTTTATCAAATTTTCACTTTTCCAATTTTCCAATAATTTTATTTCATAATTTGCTAGAAAAAAAAATTAATTTGATAAAATTACCACAAAACACTGTTATCTGAGTATTTGGTGGTAAGTTTATCTAATTTTCAATTTTCTAATATGTTTATTTTTATGTCCAAATAACAATACCTCCGTCCTGGCCGTCCGGTAGCCCGGGCAAGAGTTAATTTTAATGATTGGTGATAATATTTTAACAATTGGTGATAATATTTTTACAAAAAGATAATTGAAAACCTTAGAGAAACTTACCACAAAATACTCCCATAAGAGTGTGTCATTGATCGAATTTCGAATTTTCTAATATCTCTTTATAACTTGAGAGAATGATGATATTTTATCAAAAAGAAATTTGAAAATTTGTTAAAGTTGCTTCAAACCACTGTCATGGGAGTGTTTTGTGAGAATGATGATATTTTGTCAAAAATAAAAAAATTGTAAAATTACCATAAAACACTTTCGTGTGAGTATTTTGTATTAAGTTTATCGAATCTCCAAATTTTCCAATAATTTTTTCTTTCATAATTTGTGAGAATAATATATCGTCAAGAAGAAAATTGAAAATTTGCTAAACTTACCAAAAAACACTTTTGTGGGAGTATTTTGCGGTAAGTTTATCGGGTTTCCATTAATTTTTTCTTCACAATTTGTGAGAATATTTTGTTAAAAACAAAAATGAAAATACGATAACCTTACCACAAAACACTCTCAGGGAAATAATTGGTTTTGTTTATCGTATTTTCAATTTTATAATAATATTTTCTTAATAATTTGCGAAAATATTTTGTCAAAAACAAAATTGAAAATACAATAATTTTACAACAAAACACTCTCATGGAAATATTTTGTGGTAAGTTTATTTGATTTTCAATTTTCTAATATTTTTTTCTTTCATAATTTGTGAGAATAATATAGTATCAAAAAGAAAATTAAAAATCTGGTAAACTTACCACAAAACACTTGTGGGACTTGTGGGAAAATTCGATAACCTCACCACCTCATGGGAATATTTTGTGGTAAGTTTATCGAATTTTCAATTTTCTTATAATTTTTTTTTCATAATTTGCAAGAATATTTGGTCAAAATCAAAATTGAAAATACGATAACCTACCACAAAACACTCATGGAAATATTTTGTGGTAAGTTTATCAAATTTTCACTTTTCCAATAATTTTTTTTTCATAATTTGCTAGAAAAAAAATAAATTTGATAAACCTACCACACAACACTGTTATGGGAGTGTTTGGTGATAAATTAATCCAATTTTCAATTTTCTAATATGTTTCTTTTTATGTCAAAATAACGATACCTCCGTCCTGGCCGTTCGGTAGCCAGGGCAAGAGTTAATTGTAATGGTTGGTGATAATATTTTAACAATTAATGATAATATTTTTACAAAAAGATAATTGAAAACCCTAGAGAAACTTACCACAAAATACTCCCATAAGAGTGGGTCGTTGATCGAATTTCCAATTTTCTTATATCTCTTTATAACATGAGAGAATGATGTTATTTTATCAAAAAGAAAATTGAAAATTTGTTAAAGTTGCTTCAAACCACTGTCATGGGAGTGTTTTGTGAGAATGATGATATTTTATAAAAAAAAAAAAAAAATTGGTAAAGTAACCATAAAACACTTTCGTGTGAGTATTTTGTGGTAAGTTTATCGAATCTTCAAATTTTCTAATAATTTTTTCTTTTATAATTTGTGAGAATAATATATCGTCAAAAAGAAAATTGAAAATTTGCTAAACTTACCACAAAACATTATGTGGGAGTATTTTGCGGTAAGTTTATCGGGTTTCCATTAATTTTTTCTTCAGAATTTGTGAGAATATTTTGTTAAAAGCAAAATTGAAAATACGATAACGTTACCACAAAACACTCTCAGGGAAATATTTGGTCTTGTTTAATGTATTTTCAATTTTCTAATAATATTTTCTTCATAATTTGCGAAAATATTTTGTCAAAAACAAAATTGAAAATACAATAACTTTACAACAAAACACTCTCATGGAAATATTTTGTGGTAAGTTTATTGTATTTTCAATTTTCTAATATTTTTTTCTTTCATAATTTGTGAGAATAATATAGTATCAAAAAGAAAATTGAAAATTTGGTAAACTTACCACAAAACACTTGTGGGACTAGTCTGTTATAACTTTATCGAATTTTTAATTTTCTAATAATTTTCTCTTCGTAATTTGTGAGAATGATATTTTGTCAAAAACAAAATTGAAAATACGATAACCTTACCACAAAACACTTTCATAGAAATATTTTGTGGTAAGTTTATCGGATTTTCAATTTTTCAATAATATTTTCTTCATAATTTGTGAGAATAATTTGTCAAAAACAAAATTGAAAATAAGATAACTTAACCGCAAAACACTCATTGAAATATTTTGTGGTAAGTTTATCAAATTTTCACTTTTCCAATTTTCCAATAATTTTTTTTTTCATAATTTGCTAGAAAAAAAAATAAATTAGATAAAATTACCACAAAACACTGTTATCTGAGTATTTGGTGATAAGTTTATCCAATTTTCAATTTTCTAATATGTTTATTTTTATGTCCAAATAACAATACCTCCGTCCTGGCCGTCCGGTAGCCAGGGCAAGAGTTAATTTTAATGATTGGTGATAATATTTTAACAATTGGTGATAATATTTTTACCCAAAAAGATAATTGAAAACCTTAGAGAAACTTACCACAAAATACTCCCATAAGAGTGTGTCATTGATCGAATTTCTAATTTTCTAATATCTCTTTATAACTTGAGAGAATGATGATATTTTATAAAAAGAAAATTGAAAAGTTGCTTCAAACCACTGTCATGGGAGTGATTTGTGAGAATGATGATATTTTGTCAAAAAAAAAAAAAATTGTAAAATTACCATAAAACCTTTTCGTGTGAGTATTTTGTGGTAAGTTTATCGAATCTCCAAATTTTCCAATAACTTATTCTTTCATAATTTGTGAGAATAATATATCGTCAAGAAGAAAATTGAAAATTTGCTAAACTTACCACAAACCACTTTTGTGGGAGTATTTTGCGGTAAGTTTATCGGGTTTCCATAAATTTTTTCTTCACAATTTGTGAGAATATTTTGTAAAAAACAAAATTGAAAATACGATAACTTAACCACAAAACACTCTCAGGGAAATATTTGGTTTTGTTTATCGTATTTTCAATTTTCTAATAATATTTTCTTCATAATTTGCGAAAATAATTTGTCAAAAACAAAATTGAAAATACAATAACTTTACAACAAAACACTCTCATGGAAATATTTTGTGGTAAGTTTATTGGATTTTCAATTTTCTAATATTTTTTTCTTTCATAATTTGTGAGAATAATATAGTTTCAAAAAGAAAATTGAAAATCTGGTAAACTTACCACAAAACACTTGTGGGACTATTTTGTGATAACTTTATCAAATTTTAAATTTTGTAGTAATTTTCTTCTCGTAATTTGTGAGAATGATATTTTGTCAAAAACAAAATTGAAAATACGATATCCTTACCACAAAACACTCTCATGGGAATATTTTGTGGTAAGTTTATCGGATTTTCAATTTTCTAATATTTTTTTCTTTCATATTTTGTGTTAAGTTTATCGAATTTTTAATTTTCTAAAAGTTTTTTCTTCATAACGTGTGACAATATGTTGTCAAAAAAAAAATTTAAAATTTATTAAAGTTGCTTCACTTTCATGGGAGTGTTTTGTGAGAATAATGATATTTTATCAAAAAGAAAATTGAAAATTTTATAGAGTTATCATAAAACACTTTCAAATTCAAATTCAAACTTCAATAAACTTACCACATAATATTTCCATGAGAGTGTTTTGTGGTAGGTTTATTCAATTTTCCAATAATTTTTTCTTTCATAATTTGTGAAGAATAAATATTTTGTGAAAAATAAATCTGAAAATTTGCTAAACATACCACAAAACACTTTTGTGGGAATATTTTGCGGTAAGTTTATCGGGTTTCTATTAATTTTTTCTTCACAATTTGCGAGAATATTTTGTCAAAGACAAAACTGGAAATACGATTACTTTACCACAAAACACTCTCATGGAAATATTTTGGTTTGGTAAGTTTATCGGAATTTCAATTTTCTAATAACATTTTATTCATAATTTGTGAGAAAATTTTGTCAAAAACAAAATTGAAAATACGATAACTTTACCATAAAACACTCTCACGGAAATGTTTTGTGGTAAGTTTATCGGATTTTCAGTTTTCTAATAATTTTTTCCTCATAATTTGTGAGAATATTTGTGAAAGACAAAATTGGAAATACGATAACTTTATCACAAAACACTTTCATGGAAATATTCTGTGGTAAGTTTATCGAATTTTTAATTTTCTAATAATTTTGTCTTCATAATGTATGAGAATATTTTATAAAAATTGAAGATACGATAACTTTACCACAAAACACTCTCATGGGAATATTTTGTGGTAAGTTTATTGGATTTTCGATTTTCTAATAATATTTTCTTCATAATTTGTGAGAAAATTTTATAAAAAACAAAGTTGAAATTAAGATAACTTTACCACAAAACACTCTCATGGAAATATTTTGTTGTAAGTTTATTGGATTTTCAATTTTCTAAATATAATTTCTTCATAATTTGTGAGAAAATTTTATAAAAAACAGAACAAATCTGATATTACGATAACTTTACCACAAAACACTCTCATGGAAATATTTTGTGGTAAATTTATTGGATTTTTAATTTTCTAATAACATTTCCTTCATACCTTGTGAGAATATTTTGTCAAAAACAAAATTGAAAATACGGTAACTTTACCCCAAAACACTCTCATCGAAATATTTTGTGGCAAGTTAATCGAATTTTCGGGGTTCTAATAATTTTTTCTTCATAATTTGTGAGAATATCTTGTCAAAAACAAAATTGAAAATACGATAACTTTACCAGAAAACACTCTCATGGAAATATCTTGTGGTAAGTTTATTGAACTTTCAATTTTCTAATAATTCTTTTTTCATAATTTGTGAAAATATGTTGTCAAAAACAAAATTGAAAATACAATAACTTTACCACAAAACACTCTCATGGAAATATTATGTGGTAAGTTTATTGAAGTTTGAATTTTCTAATAACATTTTCTTCATAAGTTGTAAGATTATTTTGTCAAAAATAAAATTGAAAATACAATAACTTTATCACAAAACACTCTCATGGAACTATTTTGTACTTAGCTTATCGGATTTTCAATTTTCTAGTAATTTTTCCTTTACTATTCGTGAGAATATTTTGCCAAAAACAAAATTGAAAATACGATAACCTTACCACAAAACACTCTCATGGAAATATCTTGTGGTAAGTTTATTGAACTTTCAATTTTCTAATAATTCTTTTTTCATAATTTGTGAAAATATGTTGTCAAAAACAAAATTGAAAATACAATAACTTTACCACAAAACACTCTCATGGAAATATTATGTGGTAAGTTTATTGAAGTTTGAATTTTCTAATAACATTTTCTTCATAAGTTGTAAGATTATTTTGTCAAAAATAAAATTGAAAATACAATAACTTTATCACAAAACACTCTCATGGAACTATTTTGTACTTAGCTTATCGGATTTTCAATTTTTGAATCATTTTTTTTTCATAATTTGTGAGAATATTTTGCCAAAAACAAAGTCGAAATTGAAAATACGATAACTTTACCAGAAAACACTCTCCTGAAACTATTTTGTGGTAAGTTTATCGAACGTTCATTTTTCTAATAATTCTTTCTTTATAATTTGTGAAAATATTATGTCAAAAACAAAATTGAAAATACGATAATTTTAACACAATATACTCTCATGGAAATATTATGAGGTAAGTTTATCGAATTTTCAATTTTCTAGTAATTTTTCCTTTACTATTCGTGAGAATATTTTGCCAAAAACAAAATTGAAAATACGATAACCTTACCACAAAACACTCTCATGGAAATATCTTGTGGTAAGTTTATTGAACTTTCAATTTTCTAATAATTCTTTTTTCATAATTTGTGAAAATATGTTGTCAAAAACAAAATTGAAAATACAATAACTTTACCACAAAACACTCTCATGGAAATATTATGTGGTAAGTTTATTGAAGTTTGAATTTTCTAATAACATTTTCTTCATAAGTTGTAAGATTATTTTGTCAAAAATAAAATTGAAAATACAATAACTTTATCACAAAACACTCTCATGGAACTATTTTGTACTTAGCTTATCGGATTTTCAATTTTTGAATCATTTTTTTTTCATAATTTGTGAGAATATTTTGCCAAAAACAAAGTCGAAATTGAAAATACGATAACTTTACCAGAAAACACTCTCCTGAAACTATTTTGTGGTAAGTTTATCGAACGTTCATTTTTCTAATAATTCTTTCTTTATAATTTGTGAAAATATTTTGTCAAAAACAAAATTGAAAATACGATAATTTTAACACAATATACTCTCATGGAAATATTATGAGGTAAGTTTATCGAATTTTCAATTTTCTAGTAATTTTTCCTTTACTATTCGTGAGAATATTTTGCCAAAAACAAAATTGAAAATACGATAACCTTACCACAAAACACTCTCATGGAAATATCTTGTGGTAAGTTTATTGAACTTTCAATTTTCTAATAATTCTTTTTTCATAATTTGTGAAAATATGTTGTCAAAAACAAAATTGAAAATACAATAACTTTACCACAAAACACTCTCATGGAAATATTATGTGGTAAGTTTATTGAAGTTTGAATTTTCTAATAACATTTTCTTCATAAGTTGTAAGATTATTTTGTCAAAAATAAAATTGAAAATACAATAACTTTATCACAAAACACTCTCATGGAACTATTTTGTACTTAGCTTATCGGATTTTCAATTTTTGAATCATTTTTTTTTCATAATTTGTGAGAATATTTTGCCAAAAACAAAGTCGAAATTGAAAATACGATAACTTTACCAGAAAACACTCTCCTGAAACTATTTTGTGGTAAGTTTATCGAACGTTCATTTTTCTAATAATTCTTTCTTTATAATTTGTGAAAATATTTTGTCAAAAACAAAATTGAAAATACGATAATTTTAACACAATATACTCTCATGGAAATATTATGAGGTAAGTTTATCGAATTTTCAATTTTCTAGTAATTTTTCCTTTACTATTCGTGAGAATATTTTGCCAAAAACAAAATTGAAAATACGATAACCTTACCACAAAACACTCTCATGGAAATATTTTGTGGTAAGTTTATCGTATTTTCTATTTTGTAATAAATTTTTCTTCATTATTTGTGAGAATATTTTGTCAAAAAAAAAAAATTTAAAATTCGATAATTTTACCACAAAACACACTTATGGAAATATTTTGTATTAAGTTTATCGGATTTTCAGTTTTCTGATAATTTTTTCTTCATAATTTGTGAGAATATTTTGTCAAAAACAAAACTGAAAATACAATAACTTTATCACAAAACACTCTCATGGAACTATTTTGTACTTAGCTTATCGGATTTTCAATTTTTTAATCTTTTTTTTTTCATAATTTGTGAGAATATTTTGCCAACAACAAAATTGAAAAAAACCATAACTTTACCACAAAACACTCTCATGAAAATAATTTGTGGTAAGTTTATCGAACTTTCAATTTTCTAATAATTTTTTCTTCATAATTTCTGAAAATATTTTTCAAAAACAAAATTGAAAATTCGATAACTTTACCACAAAACACTTTCATGAAAATATTATGTGGTAAGTTTATCAAATTTTCAATTTTCTAGTAATTTCTTCTTTACAATTCGTGAGAATATTTAGCCAAAAACAAAATTCAAAATACGATAACCTTACCACAAAACACTCTCATGGGAATATTTTGTGGTAAGTTTATCGAACTTTCAATTTTCTAATAATTTTTTCTTCATAATTTGTGAGAATATTTTGTCAAAATCGAAATTGAAAATACGATAACTTTACCAGAAAACACTCTCCTGAAACTATTTTGTGGTAAGTTTATCGAACGTTCATTTTTCTAATAATTCTTTCTTTATAATTTGTGAAAATATTTTGTCAAAAACAAAATTGAAAATACGATAATTTTAACACAATATACTCTCATGGAAATATTATGAGGTAAGTTTATCGAATTTTCAATTTTCTAGTAATTTTTCCTTTACTATTCGTGAGAATATTTTGCCAAAAACAAAATTGAAAATACGATAACCTTACCACAAAACACTCTCATGGAAATATTTTGTGGTAAGTTTATCGTATTTTCTATTTTGTAATAAATTTTTCTTCATAATTTGTGAGAATATTTTGTCAAAAAAAAAAAATTTAAAATTCGATAACTTTACCACAAAACACACTTATGGAAATATTTTGTGTTAAGTTTATCGGATTTTCAGTTTTCTGATAATTTTTTCTTCATAATTTGTGAGAATATTTTGTCAAAAACAAAACTGAAAATACAATAACTTTATCACAAAACACTCTCATGGAACTATTTTGTACTTAGCTTATCGGATTTTCAATTTTTTAATCTTTTTTTTTTCATAATTTGTGAGAATATTTTGCCAAAAACAAAATTGAAAAAAACGATAACTTTACCACAAAACACTCTCATGAAAATAATTTGTGGTAAGTTTATCGAACTTTCAATTTTCTAATAATTTTTTCTTCATAATTTCTGAAAATATTTTTCAAAAACAAAATTGAAAATTCGATAACTTTACCACAAAACACTTTCATGAAAATATTATGTGGTAAGTTTATCAAATTTTCAATTTTCTAGTAATTTCTTCTTTACAATTCGTGAGAATATTTAGCCAAAAACAAAATTCAAAATACGATAACCTTACCACAAAACACTCTCATGGGAATATTTTGTGGTAAGTTTATCGAACTTTCAATATTCTAATAATTTTTTCTTCATAATTTGTGAGAATATTTTGTCAAAATCGAAATTGAAAATACGATAACTTTACCAGAGAACACTCCCCTGAAACTTTTTTGTGGTAAGTTTATCGAACGTTCAATTTTCTAATAATTCTTTCTTTATAATTTGTGAAAATATTTTGTCAAAAACAAAATTGAAAATACGATAACTTTAACACTATATACTCTCATTGAAATATTATGAGGTAAGTTTATCGAATTTTCAATTTTCTAGTAATTTTTCCTTTACTATTCGTGAGAATATTTTGCCAAAAACAAAATTGAAAATACGATAACCTTACCACAACACACTCTCATGGAAATATTTTGTGGTAAGTTTATCGTATTTTCTATTTTCTAATAAATTTTTCTTCATAATTTGTGAGAATATTTTGTCAAAAAAAAATTTTTAAATTCGATAACTTTACCAAAAAACACACTTATGGAAATATTTTGTGTTAAGTTTATCGGATTTTCAGTTTTCTAATAATTTTTTCTTCATAATTTGTGAGAATATTTTGTCAAAAACAAAACTGAAAATACGATAACTTTACCCCAAAACACTTTCATGGAAATATTTTGTGGTAAGTTTATCGGAATTTCAATTTTCTAATAATGTTTTCTTCATAATTTCTGAGAATATTTTTTCAAAACCAAATTGAAAATACCAAAGCTTTACCACAAAGATTTTCTAATAATATTTTCTTCATAATTTGTGAGAATATTTTGTCAAAAACAAAATTGGAAATACGATAACTTTACCGCAAAACACTTTCATGAAATTATTTTGTGGTAAGTTTATCGGATTTTCAATTTTCTAATAACTTTTTTTTTCATAATTTATGAGAATAATATAGTATAAAAAAGAAAGTTGAAAATTTGGTAAACTTACAACAAAACACTTTTGTGGGACTATTTTATGATAAATTTATCGGATTTTCAATTTTCTAATGATTTCTTAATTTTATGAGAGAGAAGAAGGAGAGAATATTATTTTACCAAGGAAGAAAAATGAAATTTTGATAAACTTACTACAAAACACTTTCACACTCTCATGGGTATTTTGTAGTAAGTTTATCAAATTTTCAATTTCCTAATAATATTTTCTTTTATAATTTGCGAGAATGATATTTTATTAAAAAGAAAATTGAAAATTCTGTCTTGGCTGTCCGGTAGCCAGAGCCAATCTTGTCACCAAAACGTAGAACAAAATAAAACAAGAAGTAAAAAAAAAAGAAAAAAGTACACAATTGGTTTTTTAGCCACTTAAAGGTTCCCAACTAATCTGAACTAACCTATTTAAACCTATTTAATCCTTAATACAGCAATTTAATTCTTGATTTTCTGAGAAAGCAATTTAACATATATATATTTTTTTCATTTTCAGGATGTTGCGCATGAGGAGCTCTGGCATAGCCCGAAAACTCGAATCCAAGTGGGTAAAAAGTGGACTGCCGTCTTACACAGCTACGGGAGCTAACCAAATCACGTTTTCCCATATCAAAGGGCTAATATCGATTTACGCGGCCATGATGGCAATCACCTTGGTACTATTGCTTATAGAAATCTTGTGTGCTAAAGTCTTACCTGAAAACAGCTCGAGGAACTTTTCCACGCCATAGTTGTTGGGAAACCTATAGCCGGGGTCCTTGAGCGCTTCCAAAGTGTGCACCTTGACCCTCTTCACCATGAAAGTAATGTTGTCCTTCTTACCGTCTTGATTGAAGTCTATAAAAAAAAGTATATAAAGTAAGAAAAGGCGCCTAAAAGAAGAGTCGTAACAAGTTTACTCCCAAAGTAAACTCGGCAATTTGAGTGACAAATAAAAAATTCGCAAACACAGCTTGAAATAAGGCGAAATAATTATCTTCCCGGGCACCGGGTTGGTTCGTAGCTCACTGATCCGGCATAAATAAGACGCTCTAACAAGAATCTAATTCCGGGAGCCTTTATTGGCCGTATTTCGCGCCCTCTGGTGATAAATTGAGTGACGGCCTCGAATTACGGCGGGCTTGAGGAGACGATAAATTTAGCCTCCGGAGAAAGTAAGACAAGAAATTTCCTTTTAAATATTTGCTCTTTTTTCCTCCTCGGTCCTGTTTTGTGTCTGGTGACTTTTTGTCGGGACGCCGACGTCCTAATTCACTTTCCGAGCGAGGAAAAACATATATAGCCGCAGTCCAAATTTTTTTTGTACTTACACGGAAACGTCAACACTGCCCCCCACTTTTGTTTGGTATATATTATTTCTCTTTGGAGGTTTATATTTTTTTCAAGACCAACAAACACCAGTTTTATTTCCGGAATGTTTTTTTCCATTATGGGCAGGCATTATACTCCCCCAATATACACTCGAACAGTCCTACGTTTTCGATTCGAGCACCAGTCGACAAGATAAGGACACTCGTGCAGGATGAGTGGATAAAATCTTTTTTCCCCACTCGATGAAAGCGGAATTGTGTTGCGCCGAAATCTCGACTTTGCTTTGGGGGAGTGTGAGTGAGAAAATAATTTATCGCGGTCGAGTTCCACTCTGAATGAGGTTGTATGAAAAGAGCAAATTAAAAAGAAAATCGGAGAAGCTCTGTCGGAGAAACCGCACAAAGGTTGAAACTGGTAATTTTCTCTTCACGACTCAGTGAGTGACGACTCAGACTGGTCACATGTAGCATGTAACTGAAATTTCAAATGCAGCTGTAAAGCTTTTTGAATTCCCAATTCTTTAGTTCTCAGTACGAATACACCATTCCGCAAAAAAGATTCCTGGAAAAGGCAGGTGCTTGCACAAAAAGCTTCTATCTAAGTAACTGTAATTTCAAATGCAACTTTAAAGATTTTTCAATTCCCAATTGTCATCATATTGCGCTTTGCGTCCTATCAATAATTAGAAAGGTGTTGGATTGCAGGTGTAGGACAAATAGCCACTTCACTTTCTCGAAATCGCCAACGTTTCGACCTTTATTTTTCATGGCAATAGAAAAAAGCAAAATTGTCGTTAAAATCCAGATGGTGTACGTAAGCCAAGCAACAAACACACAGGTCACCCAAATCGGGCCAAATCAGAACACTAAAAACCAAAAGTTTTGCCAAGAATCCTGCTACAAAAGAAAAATCCCCGCTGGGTTTCCAACAAAATTCAGAGCAAACAAAATACTTAACAATTTTCACCAAATTTCACACCGACCGTGACCAAACTTGCCATAACCAAATGCTTCCAAAAATTAAAAGTAAAATCGACTCCAACCAAACTAAAATACAACACCAAAAATATTCGCTAAAGAACAACTTTAAAAACTTAAAACTAAAATGACCAAACCTAATAATTTTACAAAACACAAAACAGTAATAATCAAGTGCAGTAGCCGTACTAGAGAAGAGAAAAGACAAAAAGCAAACTGTGAGGTAATCAGTAATTCAAAAAAGACCTCAAAAATGTTAACTAATTGACCAACCGCACTCAATTCGAAAATGGCGACAATTTGAAACAATTTTTGTTTTACATTTGACAGATGTTGATCAAATGATATCACTAGGATATTAAATTTGTGATATTAGTACAACCGCTTCATTTATTATCATATTATCGCAGACAGTGTGACAGATGTTGATTACACCGGACTCCGGAGAAATGTGCTGTAACAGAATCTTAATTGAGAGTTACCCACTACAAACCCTTAGTATCGCAATTACATTAAAAGATGAAAGGGTGTAATCAAACGATACCACCAAGTCACTGACTGGAAAAGCCCTGAGGAAGACCTAAAAATAAAAGTCGAAACGTTGGCGATTTCGAGAAAGTGAAGTGGTTATTTGTCCTACACCTGCGATCCAACTCCTTTCATTCCCAATTCTCTTGTGATCTGTACAAATCAGTGCCTAAGCTATATCTGTCCAACTCCATCTCTAAAGGAGTTATTCGCTATTTAGTCTTACTGCGGGATAGTTTCTCCAACCTTGTTGTTTTATTTTTTGACTGAACCCTGTAACGCGACCCCACATCCTTACCGAGAATCACGACGAGACACATCCCTAGTTTTCACAAACTCTGTAATGTGGATGTGGCGCCATTTATACGACGGCTGCTGATCGAAGTTTCCACCTACAAGGTCAGGTGGCGACGCCAAAGTGGCCAAACTTCATTCTCTGTCAGGCTGAGAAACAATAGACCGGTTTCGCTTTTATTTGGCAGCTCGTCAGTATGGTATACCTCAAACCTGACAGAACATAAAGTTGGACCAACGTTTAGTTCTGGCTATGAAATACAATCGAAACGTCGCCAATTATTTCATAGAAAAAAATGAAATCCTATCTTTGTTTACTATCCTTCACCTGCTATCATTTACCACTATTTTAAAATATTCATCAATGACCACTATCGCTCATGAGGCAGCTTTGTAAATATGTTTGAACATCTCGCATAAAAGTCCGAGGAGACGAACATTTTTCTTAAGTTTAGTCGACTCAGTTTTTTAAGGTTACGAAAAATCAATTAACGCTCGATATTTGTCTTGCACAAAGGGCTTCTAATTTTAGGAAAAGTAACCGAATAAGTGCCTAAGCAATATATTTCTACTCATTACTCGCTATTGTAAAATTGGGAACTGGCCGACAATATATAAGTAAAAAAAACACGTTATTATTACATTCCACAGAGTGTAAAGCAATGAATAATTCGAAAAAATCCCCTTCAACACGTTTTCTCCTTTTCCCCCATCAACCACAGTGACAAGTAAGACAAATGACAGAACCATTCTAAGTCAATGAGTTAAAACTAATTTCCCTAGATGGCTTTTTGATGGTAAATTTGAAAACCACAAAAATGCTTACACTATTTAGTCCAAGATAGTTTCTCTAACCTTGTTATTTTATTATTTGATTGAATATTGTAACGCGATGCCACATGCCTACCGAGAAATACAACAGAAGACATCCCTAGTTCCCACAAACCTCGCTGTGTAATGTGAACGTGGCGCCATCTATACGACGGTTGGTGCTTACGCAAAGCGTCGCCCCGCATGACTCAGTGGTCCGTACTAGAGATGGGCGAATGGAAATGAGTCGATAGTGGCGTTTAACATTTGCTACTATCGCCCCTAACAAAGTAGAAAATTTTTGAACATCTGCAAAAAGTCCTGGGAAAGGCAGGTGCTTGCACAAAGAGCTTCTATTTTATTGTAAGTAACTAAAATTCCAAATGCAGCTTAAAAGTTTGTTGAATTCCCAATTCTCTTGTCATCAGTACAAATAGGCCTAAGCATTATCTCTCCAACTCCATATCTAAAGGAGTTACTCGCTATTTAGCCTGACTCGGGGATAGTTTATCCAACTTTCTTGTTTTATTTTTTCACTAAACCCTGCAACGCGACTCCACGTCCTCACCAAGAATCACGACGAGACACATCCCTAGTTTCCACAAACTTCACTCTCTAAAGTGGATGTGGCGCCATCTATACGACAGCTGCTGATTGAATTTTCGACCTACACCATCAGGTGGCGACGCCAAAGTAACCAAACTTTATTCTCTGTCAAACAGAGAAACCATAGACCGGTTTCGCTTTTATTTTACTGCTCGTCAGTACCGTACACCTCAACCCTGACAAAACACGAAGACCGACCAACGTTTAGTTCTGACTATAAAATTAAACCCTTTCTTCGTTTACTATCCTTCACCTGCTACCATCTACAACGTATTTTTAATATTCATCAATTACGTTCTCTCTAACTTTTCGTACGATTTTTTTATATATACATGAGCTCTTTATACAATCCTGAGTCTATGGACAAATGCGGGTTTAGTTTAGTGTCGGCCGGCCAAGGCTGGGTGGTCTAGCGATGGCAAACTAGAGATGGGCGATTGAAGAAGTGTCGATATAGATGTTCAACATTCACTCACTATCCTTCACCTGCTATCATCTACTACTTATTTTTAATATTCATCAATGACGTTCTCTCTAACTTTTCGTACGATTTTTTTATATATACATGAGCTCTTTATACAAACCTGAGTCTATGGACAAATGCGGGTTTAGTTTAGTGTCGGCCGGCCAAGGCTGGGTGGTCTAGCGATGGCAAAATAGAGATGGGAGATTCAAGAAGTGTCGATATAGATGTTCAACATTCACCACTATTGCACATGACGGAGCTTAGTAAACTTTTTTGAACATCATTTCGCATAAAAGAATCCTAGAAGACAAACATTTTTTTTTAAAGTTTAGTCGACTCGGTTTTTTAAATTCGTTAGTGTCCGAAAAATCAATTAACGCTTGACATTTGTCTTGCACAAAGGGATTCTACACTAAAGATGAGTAACTGAAACTTTAAATGCAGCTTTAAAGCTTTTTCAATTTCCAATTTTCTTGTTTTCAATACGAGTAAACGCTTAAGCAATATCTCTCTAACGCCATGTCTAAAGAAGTTACTCGCTATTTAGTCCAACTCCAGAATAGTTTTCTTGTTATTTTATTATTTGATCGGACCCTGTAACGCGGCGCTACATCCCTTCCGAAAATCGCAAAGGAACACATCTCTAGTTCCCACAAGGGAATGTGGGAACTACTCTGTAATGTACACGGTGCGGCAGAGGAACTTGTTGACTTTATAGGTAAATGAAAAAAGAAGTACTTCAGATATCATTTTCTTATTTCTTTTAAAGACATAGACATATTCTGAATTTTTGTTTTAAGTGGTTTTAAAAGTCAAATCGGCCAAACAGCGGCTCTGATTAGCGAGTCACTGATCCGGTTTCTGAAGTTTCGCTCCACTCTTTCTAGCATATCGACGGGTATGGTGGCGATGGCTTCCCGAATGTTATCATTCAGGTGTTGCAGGGAACGTGGTTTGTCAGTGTATGCAATCGATTTAAGAAAACCCCATAAAAATAAGTCGCAGTGTGATAAATCAAGGAACCGCGCCGGTCACGACATGTCACTGCTCCAGGAGATGAGGCTCTCATGGAAATATTCCCTCAAAAATTCCATTAAAGTTCTCGCTCTGTGTGCCGTGGCTCCGTTCTGTTAGAACCAAACATAATTTCTCTGCAGTAAACTGAATTCACAGTAACAGAGCATTCTCCTTCTTCGAAAAAGTAAGGCCCAATTATCGCAACTCTCAAAGTTGCACACCACACAGTAACAGGTTCACAATGAAGCTGTTTCTGATGAAGTTCACTGTGATAGGCGTGTTTCCAAAAACTTGTTTATTTCTGCTGCCGGAAAGGTGGAAATGAGCTACACCACTGAAGAACAAGAGAGCGTCTTGAAGCAAGTTAAGGAGCACTTCACATGCAGTTTTTACAAGGAACAAAATAATCTCGTTCACAGCTCGTGCACCTCACAACTTCGTATAGACGAAATTTGAATTTGTTGCGAAGAATTCGTCTCACATGCGCTCAGAAACCCCCAGAGCAGCTGAATGTTTGCGTGCTCAAGACTGGGGAGAATGTAAAAACGACAATCTCACCGCCTCAATATCTTCTGAGTTTCTGGAAGTTCGTGAACATTTTGGCTTTTTTTGTCACACTACCAATTTTCCTGATTGTGTCTAATCACGAAACAATCGATTGCCTGCCATAAATGGGACCCAAGGGATGAATTTTGCTGGGCTATCCCAAAAAACACGTTGAATGGCTACCACCGAACGGCCATTGGAAAAGTTGTCTCGCCTGAGAACGCACGCTGTTCCTGAATACAACGCATAATTCCAACTGGTTTAAGTGATAACGAAAACTCAGGACTCACTCCTGCAAAAAAAAAGGTCCTCCTCAGTCTGACAGTCAGATTTCAATTGAAAGCAAAAATTCAGGAATTTTAATTCAAAGCAGCAAGTTTCTCTGCCGCACCCTGTATATACGGCGTCATCTATACCACGGCTGGTGCTTCCAAAAAAAGTTTCTAACCTTAAAGTAAATGACTGAAATTTCAAATTCAGCTTTAAAGCTTTTTGAATTCCCAATTTTCTTGTGTTCAATACGAATGAGTGCCTAAGCAGTATCTCTATAACTATACCTATATAGGAGTTACTACGCTATTTTCTTCAACTCCGGGATAGTTTCTCTGACCTTGTTATTTTATTATTTGGTTAAATATTGTAACCCGACGCCACATCCCTACCGAGAATCACGACGGAACACATCCCTAGTTCCCATAAACCACGATGTGTAATGTCTATGCGGCGCCATCTACACGACGGGTGGTGCTAGCGGAAAGTGTCGCCCCGCATGACTCAGTGGTCCGTACTAGAGATGGGCGAATGGAAATGAGTCGATAGGGGCGTTTAACATTCGCTACTATCGCCCCTGACAAAGCAAAATTTTTTAACACCATCTCGCAAAAAAGAGCCCTCGGAAAGGTAGTTGCTTGCACTAAGGGCTCCTATTTTTTGGTAAGTAACTTAAATCTCAAGTGCAGCTTTAAAGCTTTTTGAATTCCCAATCTGTTGTAATCTGTTGTGTTCGGTACGAATAAGTGTCTACGCATTATCTAACTCTATCTCTACAGGAGTTGCGCGCTATTTAATCCAATTCCGGGATAGCTTCCCTGACCTTGTTATTTTATTATTTGATTAAATATTGTAACCCGACGCCACATCCCTACCGAGAATCACGACGGAACACATCCCTAGTTCCCATAAACCACGATGTGTAATGTCTATGCGGCGCCATCTACACAACGGGTGGTGCTAGCGGAAAGTGTCGCCCCGCATGACTCAGTGGTCCGTACTAGAGATGGGCGAATGGAAATGAGTCGATAGGGGCCTTTAACATTCGCTACTATCGCCCCTGACAAAGCAAAATTTTTGAACACCATCTCGCAAAAAAATGCCCTGGGAAAGGCAGTTGCTTGCACTAAGGGCTCCTATTTTTTGGTAAGTAACTTAAATCTCAAGTGCAGCTTTAAAGCTTTTTGAATTCCCAAATTGTTGTAATCTGTTGTGTTCGGTAAGAATAAGTGTCTACGCATTATCTAACTCTAACTCTACAGGAGTTGCGCGCTATTTAATCCAATTCCGGGATAGCTTCCCTGACCTTGTTATTTTATTATTTGATAAAATATTGTAACCCGACGCCACATCCCTACCGAGAATCACGACGGAACACATCCCTAGTTCCCATAAACCACGATGTGTAATGTCTATGCGGCGCCATCTACACGACGGGTGGTGCTAGCACAAAGTGTCGCCCCGCATGACTCAGTGATCCGTACTAGAGATGGGCGAATGGAAATGACTCGATAGGGGCGTTTAACATTTGCTACTATCGCCCCTGACAAAGCAAAATTTTTTAACACCATCTCGTAAAAAAGAACCCTCGGAAAGGCAGTTGTTTGCATTAAGGGCTCCTATTTTTTGGTAAGTAACTTAAATCTCAAGTGCAGCTTTAAAGCTTTTTGAATTCCCAATCTGTTGTAATCTGTTGTGTTCGGTAAGAATAAGTGTCTACGCATTATCTAACTCTATCTCTACAGGAGTTGCGCGCTATTTAATCCAATTCCGGGATAGCTTCCCTGACCTTGTTATTTTATTATTTGATAAAATATTGTAACCCGACGCCACATCCCTACCGAGAATCACGACGGAACACATCCCTAGTTCCCATAAACCAAGATGTGTAATGTCTATGCGGCGCCATCTACACAACGGGTGGTGCTAGCGCAAAGTGTCGCCCCGCAAGTTCGGTGGTCCGTACTAGAGATGGGCGAATGGAAAAGTGTCGATAGGGGCGTTTAACATTCGCTACTATCGCCCCTGAAAAATTTTTGAACACCATCTCGCAAAAAAGAGCCCTGGGAAAGGCAGTTGCTTGCACTAAGGGCTCCTATTTTTTGGTAAGTAACTTAAATCTCAAGTACAGCTTTAAAGCTTTTTGAATTCCCAAATTGTTGTAATCTGTTGTGTTCGGTACGAATAAGTGTCTACGCATTATCTAACTCTATCTCTACAGGAGTTGCGCGCTATTTCATCCAACTCCAGGATAGCTTCTCTGACCTTGTTATTTTATTATTTGATAAAATATTGTAACCCGACGCCACATCCCTACCGAGAATCACAACGGAACACATCCCTAGTTCCCATAAACCTAGCTGTGCAATATGTATCTGGCGCCATCTAGGCGATGGCTGGTGCTTGCACAAAAGCTTCTAATTTTAGTTAGAGTTTAAGTATCTGAAATATCAAAAGCAGTAAGTGCCTAATCAATATCCTCTAACTCCATCTCTATAAAGTAGTTACTCGCAATTTAGTCCAACTGCGTGATAGTTTCTCTAACCTTGTTACTTTATTATTTGATTGAATCATGTAACGCGACGCCACATCCTTACCGAGAATAACGATGGAACACGTCCCTAGTTCCCGCAAACCTCGCTGTGTAATGTGTATGCGCGAATTTCAAAATTCATTTTTCAGTTTTGGAATTCGCTCTATGTGTCGCTATCTATATGACGACTGGTGCTTGCGCAAAGTGTCGTCCGGCTAAGGCTCGGTGGTCATACTAGAGATGGGCGAAAGGAAAAGCGTCGACAGGGACAACTATCGCCCCTGACTCAGTAAAAACTTTTAAACATCATCTCGCAAAAAGAGTCTGGAATATTAAATTTTATCTCAAGTTTAGTCGCCCCAGTTTTTTCTTTTACGACGGCTGATGCTTGCACAAAGAGAAACTTTTCATCTTAGGGTAAGTAATTGAACATTGAAATGAAGCTGTAAGCAGTACGAATAAGTGCCTAAACAATATATCTCCAACTCCATATCTAAAAAAGTTACTCGCTATTTAGTCTGACTCCGGGATAGCTTCTCTAACCTCGTTATTTTATTATTTGATCAGACCCTGTAACGCGACAGCACATCCCTACCGAGCATCGCGAGGCGACACATTCCTAGTTCCCACAAACCTCACTCCGTAATGTCTTCGTGCCGCCATCTATACGGCGGCTGGTGCACCAATAGCGAACTAGAGATGGGCAATTGGAGAAGTGTCGATAAGGGCGTTAAACATTAACTTTTGGGCAAACATTTTTGGACACCGTCTCGCAAAAAACAGTCCTGGAAGATGAACACTGTTCTTAAGCTTAGTCAGATCGCTTTTTTCAGTTCGTTAGCGTAGGAGAAGTCAAATCACGCTAACGATTTTTGTCTGCTGATATATCAGGAGAATCAAAATAGGTATGCGATAACGAACTAGAGACGGGCGATCGGAAAAGTGTCGATATGGTTAATACGTTTAACATTTACTACTATCGCCCCTGACAAAGTAAACATTTTTGAACACCAACACGCAGCAAAGAATCCTGGGAGACAAAAATTTTTCTTAAATTTATTCGGCTCGATTTTTTCAGTCTATTAGCATACGAAAAGTCAATTAACGCTAACGATATTTATCTGTTAGTATATCAAGAGAACCAAAATAGGGTGCGGTTTAGCTTGTTGTCGACAGGTTAATACTCGGTGCTCCAGCGATTGCAAAACTAGAGTGGACGATTGGAAAAATGTCGATATGGACTTTTAATATTCACTACAGTCGCCACAGCCATGGCGCACTAGATATGGGCGATTGGCGAAGTATCGATATGGACGTTTAACATTCACTACTATCGTCCCCCTCAGATCCAGGGTCGGTAATCCAGCAACGGCAAACTAGAGATGGGCCATTAGAGAAGTGTCGATATGGACATTCAATGCGCACTAATCTCCCCATATGAGAAATGTCGATATGGATGTTTAATATCCACTACAATCACCCCAGCCATGGCAAACTAGAGCTGGGCGATTGGAGAGGTATCGATATGGACGTTTAACATTCACTACTATCGTCCCCCTCAGATCAAGGCTTGGTAGTCCAGCAATGGCAAACTAGAGATGGGAGATTGGAGAAGTGTCAATATGGACATTCAACGCGCACTAATCTTCCCATATGGTATCCTACTCTAGGACCACATTTTAAAAATCTATAACTTTGCTACCGATAGGCGGTGGAGGGGAGGCGCAATGTGTATTGTTTTGTGGTAAGGTATATAGTAAAGCACCTGTGTTCAAGTTCTTAGGAAAAGATGAGCTTTCTTGAGTTTTCCGAGTATGAGGAAGAAGAAGAAGATTTCTTTATATACAAACTACTGCCGTTCGTTGAGGAGTTTAATTCCTTTGGGTTCCTGTTTTCAGAAGCTCAAAAAAATCTACTGCTTGAGGATGGGTGTAGAAGAGTGTGGGGTTTTTGCATTCTCACAAGGCGCTCTATATGTATGTGCCTTGTGTGAGTAAAGTCTTGGAGCAGAGTATCAGGAGAGCCTAAGAGAAAGAAGGTCAACTGTTGAGATCTTATTGACCTGCCAGTACGGTTTGCTTCAAGCTTAGTCCTATGGGCGACCTCTTAAGAAGAAATCAGTTATGATGAGCTCCAAAATATCTAATGTTTGTGTGAACAAAGCTCTAGATTATCAGAGGCGCTTTCCAGGCAACCATTTTATAGACGCTAGCAAGCATTTGTGCAGACACTTACTCATAATTTTTATGTGAACAAGGGTCACAAATGATTGCTGGCGTGCATAAAATGGCCGGCTGGAAACAGCCTAGCTAAACTGTTACGAGCATATTAAACATACCCTTGTCAGCTTTAATTCGACGTAAAGTTGACATAGATAACCTACACTTACCGGTATTCCTATAAATAACGTTAACTCGCTGGACGTGTCTGGTCATGACCTCAATGCAGGCTTCTTCGGTACCGTATTTTTGGAAAAACATGTGATCGGCCTAAAAATAAAAAAAATCTGCTGTTTAAAAGCTAAAGGAAAAATTTCAATAACATTTGTTCTTATTAACACTCTTATAGATTAAGAGTGTTCTAAGTATTACCTGCAAATATAGCATGCAAGTGGTTTTCTTTGGATCAATAGTGGCCCTTTTGAAGACGTTCTTGAAAATCAGTGCGGAAACGTCCACGTTGGTCCTATTGTTCACCTCCATTATTTCGTCAATCGGTTGCTGATTGATGTCAAAAGTCGTAATAATCGGTCTTCTCGTTCGGTTCAAGAATATCAAGTCGTCATAGTACGGTGACTTGGCATCCCCTTGCAACAACCACCTAAACAAGCATAAAAAAAATAAAAAACGCGCCCTCACATAGCATAGGAGCTTACCTTTTATGTCTTTTAATGCCCGTCAGCTTTTCTGCAAAATTTTGTGAGGCGCAGGGCAGCCCCTCTCTAGGATCCTGCACGTCGCCCACCCTGTAGATAATCGAATGGAAGGTAGGTTCTTTAGTGGCACTTTCGTTTAGGTACCGACTGGCCGGCTCAACATGGAACTCTTCAGTGGCCGTCAAAATGGTTCCCTCGAACAAGCCGTCTTGCGTTATTATACCGTGGACTGAAGAAGCTTCATCATCTGAAAGAGAAAACACGAGAACTTTTAAGACTTTTGCCCATCTTGTCCAGCAAGTTTTAAGTGCGAGCCCCACGAGACTTAAACCCCTTCTTTAGGTTATAACTAAAGTGTTATATGCTGCAGCCGGATCTTAGCTGCAGCTCCGGTTAGCTGTTGTCGAACTTATTAAGAGCTAAAGTTTCGAAACGAGTTACCCCATTAAATGTAAGTGAGTACGTAAATGCAATAATCTCTCTTATTCCTCGAAGACGCTATCAAAAAGTTAGAAACTTCTGATGCATTATTATTTAATTAAGCGAATATTCTAAGGGATTTTCATCTTTGAGGTGTCTCTGTGGTAATAACATATTACTTGATAAAAAAAAAGTTTTCCACCTGTTCGAATATTAGTACTAATCAGCCACATAGGAGGTATGGACAGACCACCCCGTTTGTATTTTTTTTGCGATAAAGTAAGCAGGAAGGCGGAATGTCACAAATGATTTGCTATAACGGCGACATTTCGTCATGATATAAATAAAGATACTATCCTTGTGACTAAAAAAAAAAGAATTTTAGGGGAATTTCAGCAATGGTGGATCTGGAATACTTCCTTTTTCACTTGTGCTAACCAAAGATAAATCTTGTCAGATTTTTTACTAATACAAATGACGTAGGATGGAGTAAAGGCATATTTCAAAAAATGCTTCCGTTTCAATTAAAATTGGCGAACTTAAAACTTAAAACGTTCCTTTCCCCCAATTTCGCCTAAAATTTTTTCTGTGCCCATGGCTAAAAAAAAGCACAAAACTGTAAAAAAGCGATAGTCTTTCCATTATGTCCTAGTTCATAGTAAATTTCACAAATTGACATCAAATCTGGAGTCGTTCTGTTACTATTGCCCAATTTTGAATGATTCAATTTAAAAAACACAATGCAATTATTTTCTGAGTTTTAATCAATTTAAAGATCATTTCACTGTCTCGTGACATTCGCAAATTGAAGAAAAATGTCATGCTAATATAGGTCTGATTTTCTGAAATCAGATAATTTTTCTGATCTTTTAAGTCTCTTTATTAGTTCAGGTTAGACAATGTCAGACTATTTAATGAAAAAAAAATGCAAATACTTTCAGAGTTTTAAACAATTTAAAGATCGTTCTGATGCATCATTACATTCACAAATTAAAGAGAGAAATTACGTTTACATATGTTAGATCTTCTGAGATCAGATATTTTTTTCTGATCTTCTAGTCTCAAAGTGCCAAATTTTGAACAATTTAGTTCTGAGTTACAAGGATTTTAAAGATCGTTTTAATCAATTTAAAGATCGTTTTAATGTCTCATTATAATCGTTTTAATATCTCATTACAATCGTTTTAATGTCTCATTACAATCGTTTTAATGTCTCATTACAATCGCAAATTAAAGTGAAATATAACGATTACATATGTCTGATCCTCTCAGATAAGAAAATTCATTATTTTCGATCACCTAAGTCTTTTTATTAGTGCCCTATGTCGAACAATTTATTTTTTTTTAAAACAAATATTAACTTGCAGAATTTTAAGCAATTTAAAGATTGTTCTAATGCCTCATTACATTCGCAAATTAAAGAGAGAAATTACATTTACATATGTATGATCTTCTGAGGCCAGATAATTTTGTTCTGATCTTAAGTCCGTTTGTTAGTGACCTAGTCAAACAATTTTAATTTTTTTAAAAATGCAATTTCTTTCAGAATTTTAAGCAATTTAAAGATCGTTCTAATGCCTCATTACATTCACAAATTAAAGAGGGAGATTACCTTTATATAATATATTGGATCTTCTGATATCAGATAATTTTTTTCTGATCTTTTAAGTCACTTTTCATTCATCACTCTATTTTCAATAATTTAACAAAAACCAATTCAGTTACTTTCAGAGTTTTAAGCAATTCAACTAATGCTCTGATATCTCGTGACATTTGCAAATTAAAGAGAAAACTAGGCTTATAATATCTGATCATCTGAGATCAGATCAGTTTTTCTGATTTTCTAAGTCAATTTCTAATCAATCAATTTAAAGATCGCTATGTTGCTTCGCGACATTCGCAAATTATAGACAGTTTACATACGTCTGATCTTCTGAGGTCAGATCATTCTTTTATGATCTTTAAAATCTCTTCATTAGTGGCCTATGTCTAACGCAGCAAATGCCTTCAGAATTTTAAGTAATTTAAAGATTGTTTTAATGCCTCATTACATATGCAAATTAAGTATCTTAATTAGTGCCCTATGTAGGACAACTTAATTCTTTAAAAAATGCAAATGTCTTCAGAATTTTAAGCAATTTAAAGATTGTTCTAAGGCCTCATTACATACGCAAATTAAAGAGAAAAATTACGTTTACATATGTCTGATCTGCTGACGTCAGATAATTTTGTTCTGATCTTAAGTCCGTTTTTTAGTGCAGTATGTAGAACAATTTTTATTTTAAAAAAAATGCCATTTCTTTCAGAGTTTTAAGCAATTTAAAGATCGTTCTAATGCCTGATTTCAGTCGCAAATTAAAGAGAGAAATTACGCTTAGAAACGTCTGATCTTCTCCGTATGACTGTTCTTCTTCTTCTTCTGAGTTTCAGCAATTTGTAGATCGTTCTGATGACTCATTACATTCTTCTGAGATCAAATAATTTTTTTTTGATCTTCTAAATCTATAAATTGGGGCCTTATTTTGAACAATTTAATTTTTTTTTAATTGCAAGTATTTTCTGAGAATTAATTGGTTTAAAGATCGTTCTGGTGTTTCATGATATTCGCAAAATAAAGAGAAAAATCACTCTTACATTCTGATTTTCTAAAGTCATATAGTTTTTCCTGATTTTCCAAGGCTCTTTATTAGTATCATATTTTAAACAAATCGACTTTGTCAAAATTGCAATTACTTTCTGGCTTTTATGTTACACAATTACTGTCTGAGTTTTTTTTTAAATGCAATTACTTTCAGAATTTTAAGTAATTTAAAGATCGTCATAATGCCTCATTACATTCGCAAATTAAAGAGAGAAATGACGCTTACATATGTCTGGTCTTCTGAGATCAGATATTTTTTTTTGCTGATCTTCTAGTCTCTTTATTAGTGCCTTATTTTGAACAATTTAATTAAAAAATTGCAATTATTTTCTTAGTCTTAAGCCATTTAAAGATCGTTCTGATGCGTCATTACATTCTCAGATTAAGTGAAGTATTGCGCTTAGACATGTTTGATCTTCTGAGATCAAATAATTTTAATTTAACTAAAAAAAAACAATTATTTTCAGAGTTTTAGGCAATTTCAAGATCGTTTTAATCAATTTAAATTAAGTGAAATATAACGCTTGCATATGTTTGATCTTCTGAGATAAAATACATTTTATTCGATCTTCTAAGTCTCCTTATTACTGCCCTATGTCGAACAATTTAATTAAAACAAAATTCAATTACTTTTAGAATTTTAAGCAATTTAAATATTGTTCATTGATTGGTATTGTTGCATCATTACATTCTTAAATTGAAGAGAGAAATTAAGAAATTACGCTTATATACGTTTGATCTTCTGAGATCAGATAATTTTTTTTTGGCCTATTAAATCACTTTATTAGTGCCCTATTTTCAACAATTTAACATAAACAAATGCAGATAATTTCAGAGTTTTAAGCAATTTAAATAATGCTCTGATACCTGGTAACATTCTCAAGTTTAAAAGAAAAACTACTCATACATATGTCTGATCATCTGAGATCAGATAATTTTTTTTGTATTTCTATATCTAGTAATGAACAATTTTCAACAATTTAATATTTTAAGAAATTCTACTTTTACATATGTCTGATCATCTGAGATCAGATCATTTTTTTCTGTATTTCTATGTCTAAGTAATGACCAATTTTCAACAATTTAATATTTAAAAAATTCAATTTCTTTCTAAGCTTTAAGCAATTTAAGCCTCGAGACGTTCGCAAATTATAGAGAGAAATGACGCTTAAATATGTCTGAACTTCTGACATCAGATATTTTTTTCTGAACTTTAAAATCTCTTTATTAGTGCCCTATTTCGAACAAATATATAAAAAAAGGCAATTATTTTCTGAGTTTTAAGCAATTTAAAGATCGTTCTGATGCCTCATTATATTAGCAAATTGAAGTCAAATTATCGCTTACATATGTCTGATCTTCCGACATCAGGTAATATTTTCCTGATCTTTAATTTCCCTTTATTAGTGCTCCATTTCAAACATATATTTAAAAAAAATGCAATTATTTTCTGAGTCTTAAGCAATTTAAAAATCGTTTAGATGCCTCATTTCATTAGCAAATTAAGTCAAATATCACGCTTACATATGTCTGATCTATCGACATCAGATAATTTTCTTCTGATCTTTAATTTCCCTTTATTCGTACCACATTTCGAACAAATATAAAAAAAAATGCAATTATTTTCTGAGTATTAAGAAATTTAAAGATTGTTCAGATAACACGCTTACTTATGTCTGATCTTTTGAGATCAAATAAATTATTTCTGATCTTCTAAATCACTTTATTAGTGCCTTTTTTCAGCAATTTAAAATCTTTTGATGCCTCACTTCATTAGCAAATTGAATTCAAATATCACGCTTACATATGTCTGATCTTAAGACATCAGATATAATTTTTCTGATCTTTAATTTCCATTTATTAGTGCCCCATTTCAAACATATATTTAAAAAAAATTAAATTATTTTCTGAGTCCTATGCAATTTAAAAATCGTTTGGATGCCTCATTTCATTAGCGAATTGAAGTCAAATATCACGCTTACACATGTCTGATCTTTCGACATTAGATAATTTTTTTTCTGATCTTTAATTTCCCTTTATTAGAGCCACATTTCGAACAAATATTTTTAAAAAATTCAATTATTTTCTGAGTATTAAGCAGTTTAAAGATCTTTCTGATGCCTCATTACATTCGCAAATTGAAGTCAAATATCACGTTTACTTATGTCTGATCTTCTGTGATCAAATAAATTATTTGTGATCACTTTATTAGTGCCCTATTTTCAGCAATTTAAAGATCATTTTGATGCATCATGTCATTAGAAAATTGAAGTCACATATCACGCTTACATATGTCTGATTTTTCAAAATAATATTTTTTTCTGACCTTTAATTTTCTTTTATTAGTGCCCTATTTCGAACAAATATTTAAAAAAAAGCAATTATTTTCTGAGTCTTAAGAAATTTAAAGAACGTTCTGATGCCTTACACATTCAAAAAAAAGTCAAATAGCACGCTTACATAATATGTCTGATCTTACGACATCAGATAATATTTTTCTGACCTTTAAAGTCTTTTTACTAGTGCCCTAGTTTAAACAAATGTTTTAAAAAATGCAATTATTTTCTGAGCCTTAAGCAATTTAAAGATCGTTCTGATGCCTCATTTCAGTAGCAAATTGAAGTAAAACATCACTCTTACATATGTCTCATCTTTCGAAATCAGAAATTTTTTTTATGATCTTTAATTTTCTTTTATTAGGGCCCTATTTCGAAGAAATATTAAAAAAAAATTCAATTATTTTCTGTATCTTAAGCAATTTAAAGAACGTTCTGATGCCTCATACATTTCATTAGCAAATTGAAGTCAAATATCACTCTTATATATGTCTGATCATCCGACATCAGATAATATTTTTCTGATCTTTAAAGTCTCTTTATTAGTACCCTATATCAAACAAGTATTTTAAAAAAAATCTATTATTTTCTGATTCTTAAGCAAATGAAAGAACGTTCTGATGTCTCGTACATTTCATAAGCAAATTGAAGTAAAATATCACACTTACATATGTCTGATCTTCCGACATTAGATAATATTTTTCTGATCTCTAAAGTCTCTTTATTAGTGCCCTATATCAAACAAATATTTAAAAAAAAACAATTATTTCTGAGTCTTAAGCAATTTAAAGAACGTTCTGATGCCTTACACATTTCATTAGCAAATTGAAGTCAAATATCACGCTTACATATGTCTGATCTTTCGACATCAGATAATTTTTTTCTGATCTTTAATTTCCTTTTATTACTGCCCTATTTCAAACAAATGTTTAAAAAAATGCAATTATTTTCTGAGTTTTAAACAATTTAAAGATCGTTCTGATGCCTCATTACATTCGCAAATTGAAGTCAAATATCACGCTTATATATGTCTGATCTTCCGATATTAGATAATATTTCTCTGTCCTTTAAAGTCTCTTTATTGGTGCCCTATTTCAAACAAATATTAATAAAAAATGCAATTATTTTCTGAGTCTTAAGCAATTTAAAGATCGTTCTGATGCCTCATTACATTCGCAAATTAAAGTCAAATATCACGCTGACTTATGTGTGAACTTTTGAGATCAAATAAATTATTTCTGATCTTATAAATCACTTTATTAGTGCACTCTTTTCGACAATTTAACACAAAAAATGCAGTTACATTCTGAGTTTTAAGCAATTTAAATATTGCTCTGATACCTTAATCATTCTCAAATTAAAGAGAAAAACTAGGCTTACTATATCTGAT
This sequence comes from Taphrorychus bicolor, assembly GCA_951812265.1. Classification (NCBI taxonomy): domain Eukaryota; kingdom Metazoa; phylum Arthropoda; class Insecta; order Coleoptera; family Curculionidae; genus Taphrorychus; species Taphrorychus bicolor. The sequence goes on from OX638299.1 coordinate 34,131,031, forward strand.
CATCTGAATTCAGTTAATTTTTTTCTGATTTTCTATGTCTATTAATGACCAAGTTTCATCAATTTAATATTTAAAAAAATTCTATTGCTTTCTGATTTTTAAGAAATTTAAAAATCGTTATGATGCCTTAAGACATTCGCAAGTTACAGAAAAAAATTGCCTTTACATAAAGTCAAATATCACGCTTACATATGACTGATCTTCCGACATTATATAATATTTTTCTGACTTTTATTAGTGTCCTATTTCAAAAAACAAAATTAAAAAAAAATGCAATTATTTTCTGAGTCTTAAGCAATTTAAAGATCGTTCTGATGCCTCATTACATTCGCAAATTAAAGTCAAATATCATGCTTAGGTATTTATGTCTGATCTTTTGAGATCAACTAAATTATTTCTGTTTTTCTAAATCACTTATAGTCTGATCATCTCTGATATTATTTCTGATCTTTTAAAAGCAAATTTTCTCTCTGTGCTTCGGAAAGTAGATAAAATGTGTTTTCACATGTCATTGAGTTAGAGCATTCTGACGGATTCAACTCTTTTAGGTTTTTCTTAGAGCTTTTCGCTTTAAAACATTTCAAAATCTGAGAACGAAAACTTCTGAATAAAGTCACTTTAAAGGTGTACAAGCTGGGGGTTTAAAGATTAGAGATATGAAGAATTTTGTTTTGTGCTTCAGCCTTTTTTTGAAATTACTGCATAAGATCAGACATTCATTATTATACGTCTCAAACTTCTCCTTCAGGCTCTTCGTTAAGTGTATGAGATCAGAAACTTATCCTGACTAAAGTCCATAATACAGCAATAGTATTAATCATTTCTGAGGTTTTCAATGCAATTTGAAGACCGTTTTTGGACATTGGCATATCTCAAGCCAATAAAACATATTTCTGATCTACTTAAGAAAGTATTTCTGACGTTTCATACTCGTAATTCTCTGATTCGTTTTTATGTCATAATTTTATGTATAATTAATCTGTTTCTTACTCATAATTTTTCTGATTCGCTACCAGGACGTTTTTTAAAGTTTTGTGAGACAAAATTTGCAGATATGTTTGGAAACTATGGATCTGACTAATCGTTTTTCTAAGGATTAGATTAATTGTTTCTGAGTATTTTATTATCATAAATATTGTGCTGATGTCCCGTAACTTATAATCACCCCTATTTTGTATCCATTTAACACCCCCAATAACTATAACGGGCCTGTTACAGGTAAATGCCATAGAAATTCCTATAAGATTACCTGTAACAGGCCGGTTATAGTTAACAGGGATGTTAAATGCATACAACATAGGTAAGATGTCTTAGTTCGGATCTACTTTTGCATCAGGAATAACCAGCTGTTTCTGAGCAGGGTGCTAAATTAAAAATTAAGGAAATAATTTCTGTTCTGCTAAGAGTACCACACACTTTTTTAAAGCTTTTGAGACAAAATATAGATAAGACCAAATTTCTTCCTCTTTTTGGGTATGTTTTTATTCCGATTCTGAGTATGTTAAAACAATACTGTTCTGATGTCTAGAAACTTATGCCTGATCTTTGGATGTAGAGTATTTCTGATATTTTGCAGCCTGTTCAACTTTAACATTTAACAAGAAATAATACTGAAAAAATCTCGGAAATCTCAGCATCAATGGGTTCTGAGCTTTTTTAGCTGCATGTGCATTTGATAATGTTCTAATAGCCCTAGAACTTTTTATGGAACTGAGGCTTTGCTAAAAAGAGAAGAATATGATTGTACAGGCAAACTCTATGTGTTGTGTAGCACTTAGGTGAGATCGAAATTTGAGCTATATAATTGTTTTGTAAGAAAAGATGGCATCTTCCACATATAGGGTGACACAGAAACCAAAATCAGCCCTCAGCGTCTCCTTCTGCTTATTTTAAGGGTACTTGATATGTGTCTTTACGCGCAGACCGTTATTGACATTATTATCCTTTAGCTGTTCATTAGACACCTGAACTAATTACGACCCGAATGAGAGTGGTGGCTTTACACACGACCCGGTCAATACGGACTATTGCCCGTTTAATTCCGCCATTCTCCCTATCCATTATGAAGCCATGAAGTTCGCATGGCCTAATGAGGATGCTCGGTCATAAATTATTCCCGCAATTCGAAACAATCGATTGCAATTAAATTTTCTATGCTCGAATGATAAAATGGTAATGGATGAAAGGCTGTACCGTTAGAGTTAAAATTCGTACTCTATTGTAAGTCAAAAGTAATTGAAAAGGTATATAGAGGCGAATTTCAATGCCATTTCCTCTCTGTGTCTTTTGTTAGTGTTAAAATAATGTCAGGCCAATACGTAAGCCCAGTTTGCAAATGCACTAATGTTTACTGATCCTAACGCGATATGATTAATAAAAACGTACATAAGAGCTGACTAATAAACCAAGAAACGTCAATTATTATTCCAATTTACTGTAGTCATGTACTGGCAAAACCGAGGGCACAATCTATATAAGCTGAAAGCTGCCACAACCTTGCTAATAAAGTTAGAATTAAATCCTGGATTCGTATTTTGACCCAATTATAGGGCCATGTCTCTAGAGACCATATGGGTTTTTGATTTTATCTTGAGGTATTAAAAGCACTAGACAGCTTTAATTTATTTCCTATTTCTAATGAAAGAAAGCAAGGGTAAGGGCTCATACATTTTTAGACTGATTTAGTACCATCAAGTTTGGAAAATAGCAGCTGCTGCTGTTATTATACAATACACACTTCTCCCTTAATTTGTTATTTCCTCCCAGTGGAGAATAAATTTTAAAACGTAATATTCCGGTGGAATATGTACGTTATCATGTTCGCGTCAAAAGAAGCGCTTTTAGTGCCAACCCAGATTCCGAAAAACACTTTATCCCGAGTATCTCGAGGTGTCGTTCCTAGGAATTCATGCCAGTGTTCCCCAAAAAAACCCGTCTCCTTGCGATTCCCTTTAAATTTTTCATGAGTTCCAAGCGAATTTTTATTGATTCTTCACCGTCCGACTTGACACTGACAAATCGACGTTTTTCCTTGTAATTAGGTTTTTCTGCGCCGCAATTTTGTCGCTTAGTGTCTCGGTAATGGACGAGGAAGAGCGGCTTGATAAACATATTTCGAAGGCCCTCGAACACTTCATATTTTTTGATGATGAAACATCTTAATATCTTGCAGTTTACACACAAGGTTTGGTTATCGTTGGCATTCATTAAACGGTTTTTCAAATTTCAAAAGACATCTCAAGCCACAATAAACTATCACATAAATATGTAGATATAGAATAGGTAAGGTTTCAATGGTCGAATTAGTCATCGTAGGGACGCAAGGAAAATCACTTTCCCGAAACAACGCCTTTGATAAAGTCCGCGGCAGCTGTGGTCGAAATGCCAGGAAGAAACTCCACTGGCCAATAGCTTCAGACCCCGAAAAACTTTGAAAGATAAAATGATAATGAGTTACTAATAACCTCAATGTCCTTGTACACGGTTTGCAAGTGACCTGCAATCAAAAGTATGACGACAAAAGAGACGCTAAAAAAACATGATAATGAACGTTCTTCAGCTTAATATCCCTTGCAAATCCCGGCATATAGACGAAAAATCGTCTCGTTAGCAGTTTCGAATAATTCCGAGGCTTACCCCCGAACTTAGCATAACTCCACTTCGGCTTATTTTTATTTTTAAGCGTGAAAGCAGTGCACATTTTCATAGTAAAACAAAGGTTTTCGCTGCGAACATCAATTTAGAAATTCCCTTTTTGTACGTTTTGCATCGGGAACGTACGTTCTGGACTGGAAAAGAGAGCTACGTTCGCAGATGCTGGCATCTTCTGTAATGGTTTAACACTGACCTGTGGTGGTATCCATAAATTAAATGGCTGAACTCTTCAGGCTTATTAAGAACTAGGATTAATGTCATCTCAAAACTCACAAATAAAAGTAAGTACTACTTGTATATCAAAGATGCGATCAGCTGAGACTAAAACAGCCATTTGGGATAAATGTCCCAACAAGAGAAGAATTCAAAGAAAGCAACCTTCTGAGAATTATCAGGTATGGTGTGGTGTACAGACGGATCAAGAATGGCTGATTCACATTCGTCAGGAGCCGGACTATGCAAAGCAGGCCATGAAGAGGGCGAGACCTTTCCTTTGGGAAGCCACACGACTGTTTTCCAGGCGGAAGTGATTGCAATACTCGAAGTTGCCACACGACCAGAAGTCAAATAAGAAGGAACAGAACATCTTCATCTACTGTTGCAGTCAGGCAGCCTTGCGAGGCATCTGTAGGAACAGGATGAGTTCAAAGCTCGTTCAGGACTGTAGGGATGCTCTAAAGTTACTGGCAGAAACAAAAAGAGTAACTCTGGGATAGGTTCCTGGACATAGGGACATTGGGGGAAACGAGCGCGCCGAAGAATCGGCCGAGCGTGGTTCTCCAGACGTGCTTTACCGGACCGAAGCTATGTCTAGGAGTAAGCAATAGGTACTAACGTTGTTTTTAGCAACACTCTCACACTCTAAATGAGTGGGCATGGGAGAGTACAAAAACAAACTGGACACAAACAGGAATATGTAGACAGACGAAGGAAATCTACCCTCACCCGTATAGATCCAAAACCTCGTGGCTTCTTGGGAGAAGTCGGCAGTGCCTGGGAGACCTTATAGGGATCCTCCCTCACTGGCCACTGCATGGGAAAAGTGTGGAGCAGGGGAAAAGTCGTCATATCATTTTCTGGGAGTGTGCTATTGGTTGGCGCGATAGCGCCACAGGACACTTGGAGCCGCCTTCCTCTATCGAGAGGAGCTTCCGAGTCTGAGATGGGACGACGGGATATTCTCCTTAATTATAGGGACGGATCGACCCGTGGAGGGAATGAGGGCTCAGGCAGAGTAGGGATGAGTGGATCGGGGGACTGTAAAAAGACCCTTTAAGGCCTAGTCGCAAGGCTTCAGCCCCCCAAGTCTACTACTACTAGTACTACTTACTACTACTACTACTGTATATCAAAGAGCTTCCCACTGAGCCAAATAACATCAGAAACACGTTATAACGATGTAATGTTGAAAAGACGTAACAAAATGGGAGAGAAAAAGAGGATTGTAACGAGGTTAAAAAAACGAAAGGGATTTCAGTTTTAAACAACTTGGTTTGGTTTAATAATCATAACAGGTAAAACATAATATTACTCACTCATTACCACGAGGAGAGAGAGCCGCCATTTTATTACGTTCTCACCCCTCCCCTATCTGTCCCCACCGACATTGACAGAATTGACAGAAACGCCGGAACGGCGCTAAATTTAAAATTGAAAATCCAGTACTACATATTGAAACTCATAAAAGGTAATAAAAATGTTTTATTAGCTTCAATCTAAGAAAACTCAAAAAATGTTATAAAATTTATCGTTTTGATATATAACTAAATGCCTCAAATTTATACTCCGCTCTCATTAGTTGTGGAAATAAGACAACTGTAATAAGATTTAATTAAAACGTTACATAGTAAAACCTATTTAGGACGTTAGTGAAACGTTAATAATTAAAACACATAAATAACGAAATTGGTAACTGTATTGAAAGTAAAAACGAAGCATATCTTGTGCATATTTTGTGCTCTTTGGGACTTCAATTAAGGGACTTTTAAGACATGGGGGGTAAATTAAGAGCAAGAGCCTTGCCTATTACCGTTAAGCAGGTTAAAGCATGGGGTTAAGCTCCCCGATGTCAAATGAAACTACTTTTTTAACCAAAAAATTGCAAAATTGTAGAAATATAACACATTTAATAATATAAATCAGACGTTAGATAGTAAAACGTAAATAGGACAAAGCGCAACTAAACGTCACTAAAACATTAATTGACGTCAAATAAGTTAAATAAGACACATACGTAAAAAAAATGGGGAATGTTTTGAAGGTGAAAAAGAAGCATATATTGTGAATTTTAAATTAAGACTAAAGATGTTTGTGCAATTTCGGACTTGTACATTAAGAAGAATAGGATTGTCCTTAGGACGTTAAAGCATGAGGTTAAGCTCTCCTCTGTCAAGTGAAACTACTATTTTTATCAAAAAATTTGCAAAATTGTAGAAACACAACCCATTTAATAACATAATTAAAACGATAGATAGTCAAACGTAATTAGGACGTTAGCGCAAATAATGTCTTGCTCATTACCTTTACGCTGATTAGAGCATCGGGTTAAGACCTCCATGGATGTCAAGAAAAACTACTGTTCTAAACCGAAAATTTGCAAAATTGTAGAAACGTAATTAAAACGTTAGCGCAAATAATGTTCTCTAAGACTGACAATAAATTAAACAAAGCGTATTAATAAAAAAAAATGGGTGAGTGTATTAAATGTATAAACGAGGTTTTACTTTAAAACTGTGACTTTTAAAGTAAGACTAAACATTTTTGTTGTACTTTGGGACTTGTGTCTACTACATAGGGTGGTGCCTTTTTGATGGAATCATGGAGTATTGGAAAAACCGTAATAGATTGACGAAATCTGATTCAAAACTGCACCACTAAATAACGTATAAACAACTCTAAAATATTTCTATTAATCTAAAATATTGATATTTTGTTTTATTGCACACACAAGTGCACTTTTTTCAAAAACCTCCTGTATACGGAAAACGAATCAAGCTGACCGGCAATTAATGATACCATTAAAATTATCATGAAAACGGAGTCGAGAATGTGTAATCAGATATCACATCTTGTACATTAAGAGCAGTGGGGAATAGCAGACATGTCAAGGAAAACATTGCAGAAATATGATGACTTTAATAAGATAATTAAAACGTTAGGTCACAAAACGTAAAAACGACGTTATTGCAAGATAAATTAGAAAATTATAAAATTGTAGAAATATGGAAATATAACTAAAACGTTAAGTGATACATCAAAATGATATCGTTAGTGCAAGAAAACGTCGTTAAAACTGACAATAAATTAGTCAAAACATGCGGGTAAGTTCTCCGGTGTCAATCACTTTAAACTGAAAATCACAAAACTGGAAAAATATGATAACTTCAATAACATAATTAAAACGTTAGGGCGTTAAACGTGATTACGAAGATAGTGTAAACGAAGTCCTTTAATCGAAAATTTGTTTTATTTGGGTTTTTCAGAAGTGGGATTGTAGGTTTTCGTTGTAAGTTGGCTGTTGTAAATTAAGAGAAACCACCGTTATTCGTTACATTTCATGCGGATAAAGCGCCGAGATAGGCAGTTGAGGTTAATAGACATGTTACAGCAAAAATTGTAGACATATGTGAACTTTAAAGACATAATTAAAAGAGAGATTGTAGAGATATGGTGTATCAACTTTAATAGCATAATTAAAACGTTAGCTGACAAAACGTGATTAAGTTAGACGTTAGAGCAAACAATGTCATTAAAACAAGTAATAAATTAACGAAAACATGAGTAGTTGTTATTTTAAAGATTATTCGTTATGTTTTACGGCCGTATTTACCTTCGCGTTATCAGGGTGCAAAAACTTTAACATAGAGTTAAATATCGACTCGGTATTCACCATTACAAATCAACGTCTATCAGGTGGTTAAATTGAACCACTCGAAATTGGGTTGTTAAACTGCTTAACGAAGTGTTAAGTAAGAAAAGTAGAGTAGGAATTTTTACAAACTAATTACAGTTTTACAGTTTACAGTTTTGAGAGCTTTCTAAATGATAAAACTTGAAGAGTAACGATTTTTTTTTGCAAAACTCCATACTCTTGTAAGGACTCTCTAAGACGTAAAAAGTGAAGAATAGTGTTTATTAATTTACATTTCTGAAAACGTTGTGAATAATTGAAAGAGTAGGGTTTTTTCACAAACGAATTAGAATATTGGGAGCTTTCTAAGTCATAAAACTTGAAGAATAACAATTTTTGCAAAACTTTTTACCCTTGTAAGAACTCTCTAAGACGTAAAAAAAAGCAGAAAACATTTTATTTTTACATTTCTGCAAACGTTCTGAGTAATTGGACAAGAATGGTTTATTAAAATATATTTTTAAAAAGGCACAAAATTATTACATTTCTGAGTCCTTGCTGAGCCATTTTTGTACAAACTAATTCTGTTTGAATTTAACAATCTGAAAAGTAAAGATCTTTTTCATACTTATTACTATTTTTTTCATATATTAATTATACCTTTTTAAGAGTAAGGATTCAACTAATTCATCGAATAAAGAACCATTCTATATTTTTTGAGAACCTTATGCGTTAAAAGAAGTGAAGAGTAAGGATTTCCATAAGATTAGGGTAAGAAAAGTATCACATACACCTAAAGTATTTTCAAAAAAAAATTAAAATTAATTTTCTTAGAGATACATATACAAAAAATGTAAGAAACAATATCTTTTGCAAAAACTCCTTACTCTTTTAAACGCTTCCTGCATTACAAAAAGTGAAGTAAAGATTCTTGCTCAAGTTCCACACAAATTTTAAAATTATGCGGGTTATAAAATACATAGTAAAAGGTAAGTAGTAAAGTAAAGGTAAGTAGTAAAGTAAGTTTATCGTAAAAAATAAAAACCCATTTTCTGAAAAAATGTGAAGAACAATAGTTTTTTCACATTCAAACTTTCCCAAAAAATAAGAGATAAATGAAAAGGTAAGAGTTAGTTTTACACATTTTCTAAGAAGTTTCCTAAGTTAGTGAGAATGAGAACGAAACGTTAAAATTTAAATCTTAAATGTTTTTGATCTCAGCAATACAACAGAAAATAGTAGATTATGTCACTAGGAGTAAAAGTGGGTCTTTTCGTGCTAAGCCCAGAGATTGACGGCCGAAGCGAAGCTGAGGCCTGCAACTGGGCGACGGCGGGGGAATAAATACCGCGGAGCTCACCACAGTCGAATCAGTCATCGACGGGAAGCACGGGAACATTTCTGCCAATCTGGGAGTAATTACTCCATTTGGGTGTAATTTCTTTATGCGCGGGTACAATGGGTACCAGGGAGTAAAAGGTGGTAATTCCAATAATTTGCTGATTAGTGATTTTCAACTGATTGGATTGACCGGCATGACATCGGTCCTCAATCTACTTGCCTGCCAAAATCAGCTGTCGGGATCAATCTGATCGAAAATCGCCATTTCCGGAAAGTCCTACTGATTCAGTTTAGGACTAGGAGTTGTTGGAGCTAAACGAGTAATCAAAACGAACACTATTTAGGTGTAAAAGTCATGTCATTAATTGATTTCTGTATTAAGAAAACACTAACAGCGTTTTCAAGTGGCAGCTTGACAGGGATTTGACAGTATTCCCATCCATGCCTTTTTGTTAGGAAACAAAATGGGAATGCTCTCACAGCGCTTTATAAAGCCGCCACTCGAAAACGCTGTTGCATATATTATATATTTTAGGAAATTTAATGTTTTCTCTATATTGTCATCATGTCATTATGAAATGATGTTATAAAAAAAAATGAAATTAGTAAAATAAGTACCATATTGGAGTAAGTTGGGTACGATTCAAGCACGAATTAGTAGTAAAATTGGGTAATTTCAAACTTTCTGTGGGTAATTTTGTTACAGCAGCTTGGCAGCACTGCAAGGGAGATCACTTCGCCCATTGCCTCATCGCCTTTAATAATGTCTGCCGCAGCTGTAGACGAAACGTCAGGAAGACATTTCATTACACCACGGCTTCAAAGCCCGGACAACACTTTAGATTTTACGTCAACTTTAGTAACATAATTAAAACGTTAGGTGACAAAGCTCAGTAACCACGTTAAAACGTGTAGCTATGCTCTGAAGTACCAAAAGGAACTGTTTAACCCGTAAGTTAAAAAAATGCAAAAATATGTAAAATTTAGTAACATATTTAAAACGTTAGGTGATAAAACTTATTACCAAGTTAAAACGTGGGATAGACTCTTTAGTACAAAAAGGAACTGTTTAATCCGAAAATTAGAAAATTGTAAAGATATGTCAAACAGTAACAAAATTTAAAAGTTTTTTTATTTAATGGCGCACTGAGTTTTATGTTTGGTTATTATTCCGTTGTTGTGTTATATGTTTAATGTTTTAACACCTTGAGGGCTTAAGCCCAAAAAAAAGATTACGCGACTTTAGGTGACGCAAAAGGAGAGTTGCCCTTGTATCCTATATGCACAACACTACACCAATTTTCTGCAAGATGTTACAGAACGCAGCTTTGCATTCCGCATAGAGCTCCGAACCGTTAAACCCTGAAAAATAGAGCCTCGCTTTCATATACACCTTAATCTCTGTACAGCGCGGCAAACAAATTAAAGTGAGATACGTTTTCGGACGTATATCTGAATTAAGCTCGGGCTTTTTGCCGGAAAAGTAATAGTCTCACTTCAGCCATATTTAGGTTGCGAACAGCAGCTGTAGAAATTAGCCGAAATGACCCTCGAGAAATAAAATAAAATGTAAAATTAGAGCAAAAAAAAGTGCTTTTTATTAGTCAAAGGTAATGCATCTGATTGTGAATGTTTATTCGTAAAGATACCAGATTGAAGTATTACGTCAACACTCTCTAATCTGAGTGCAGCTTTTCGTTCGAAGAAAAGGATGAATCGTTTAGAATGGTCTTTTCAGCTCGCTAGTACGGTTCTGCTTTGATCCACTTTCATACGTCGATAATGGTGTTTTTAAAGAGGGGTAGCGTCATGTAAGTTTCCATAATATCCATCAGCTAAATATTTAGTTTGAAATCATAATATTATTCAATTGTTAATAACTAGTTGAAGACAGAAGGAAAAGGGCTTCGTAATAACACTGTATAGATATATTCTGGAACTAATAAGGAAATTAAATTGAGGAACATAGTATCTCCCCTTCCACTCTTCTTTAGGTCTTTTTGCGGCAATCTTTTTCGTTTATTTTGAAGATTAGGTAAGGAGCTTACCTCGTGATAAAAGGGATTATGCGCATTAATGAGATTAGCCGAGGCTGACGCTTTATATAAAAATATACCGGGACCTTTTTTCACTTGAAGGCCGAAAAAGGATAAATGGCGAATATTAATGGTGCAGTTAAAACATTTGTCTTCTTCGTTGCAGCCTTTTTGCAATTTTGCGGCTGATTTATGATGCCGCGGATTTTCATGACTGCTATTTAATTTTTTATTTATTTCACGTCATAATTTACGTGTCTCTATGTTCGATACCGTTAATAAATCTATACACGAGGGAATTCCGCATACTTTATGGCGATTGTTGATGCAAAAAAACGCAATTTTTTATTTATAATTTGAAACATTCAGCTGTAGCTTATGAGGAGGGCTAATAGAAAATAGTAGATTATGTCACTAGGAGTAAAAGTGGGTCTTTTCGTGCTGAGCCCACAGATTGACGGCCGAAGCGAAGCTGAGGCCTGCAACTGGGCGAAGCACAAAAAGACCTTTTACTCCGAGTAACATATACTATTTTTTTTTCAAGCATGCAATAAATAAGAAATCTATTTAAAAGTGGTTCAGTTTTGCAATTTTCTCTCATCCTCTTTAAGCGGGTCTAGGTACTTACCCAATTGTGTATATTATTTGTAAAATACATAGAATATGTTAGAATGGTGGTTTTCAATGTTCAATGGTTTTAATGTATTAAATAATAACCAATGATTATGGTAAACTAAGAATTTGTAGCATTATTTTCAATACTAAATTAATAAATGTCACATTGACAGATAAATATGATGACGCGCATGACATTTAACAGACGAATTCAGAATTCGAGAACCTATGCGATTTCGACTAATAACGGTTTCGGATGGTGCTCTTGAGTGCTCTGAAAGTATTTCTGTCCTTTGTTTTTTCAACAAGAATGTAAAGATGGCAATACACTCAGATCGGTTTATCTGGTGTCATCTATTATTAAAATAATTTTGGTGAATGAAAATCGTTTATATATGCGCCACCATGACACTAGCGGTGACTTTTGACTTTACTTTTACTGCCTAGGACTTTTTTGCTACTTTTTTGGTCTCAGGATTTGAAAGCCCACTTTAGGTGTGCGTATGGAGAAAACAAATGACGTACTTTTAGTCCGCTTGAAAAAAAACACTTTTTTCTACGAGCGTGCTTATTATGTAACTTTCCCGCGCGCATTTTGTTTTCGAAAGCTTTACTTTCCCGCACGGGGTGCGTGAAAGTAAATTTGGCGTGCGGGAACCACCAATTGATTGTTGATTAATTCAGCTGCTTCGCGTCGTTCGGGCATCGGAAGACAGCGTGCGGGAAAGTATCACTTTCCGCACTAGTTAGAAAAATAACTATTCTATTCGCGTGCGGGAATGTGCACTTTCCCGCACGCATTTTAATGTTGGAAGTTGTACTTTCCCGCACTAGTGCCAAAAAATGTACATTCCCGCTATTATTAAGTCATTCCCACAATTTTTCGAAACTTCAGTTGGTATGCAGTCATAAGAATTGCAAATAAAATGAATTCTTCCAACGAAGTTACTGAATTGTACCTGGACTTACCTGAAGATGTCGTAGAGGCAGCAGCAGAAGCAAGTTTAGAGCTATTACCTGAAAAGTCGCAAGAAAGGTACGAGAAACAATATGCTCATTTCTTAGCATGGTGCCGGGCAAAGGAATAAGGACCTTTCAAGGGGAGGTATTTTTGGCATACTTTGCTGAAGTAAACAAGGTACTCAATTCCAATACGCTTTGGTCGCGGTAATCAATGATAAAAAGTTTAGTATAAATAAAACAAAACGTAGCCATAAGCAGATTTTATAAGTTGACGACCTATTTAAAGATGCAAAATGTTGGAGTTCAAGTGCAGAATGCAAAAACTTTCAGTAAAGACGATATTACAAAGCCTATGCAAGCACCAGACAAAGTATATCTTTGTCTGATGCTCACCATTTTTGCTTTGGCTGGTGCTTGTCGAAAAGAGGAGCTTACCAATATCACAATTGACGACACAAATAATAAGGGCAATCTTATCATCATAAAAATCAGGAATTCTAAGAACCAATCTGCAAGATCCTTTGTCATCACTGAAGAAGTAAATAATAGATACTTTTTGATGCTCTACAGAAAATACGTAGATTTGAGGCCGCAGAATACCCCACACCGTCGTTTTTTCGTCAAATAAGTGAAAGAAAAGTGCACCGTCTAACATTTGGGAAAATGCCTTCGAAGATAGCAGCCTATTTAAAGCTTCCCAATCCTGAATAATATACGGCATACAGCTTCAGACGTTCTTTAGCAACCTTAGCTGATGCTGGAGAAGAAATAATTAATATTTAACGGCTAGGCGGCTGGAAGTCAACTCCTGTAGCTAAAAGTTACCTGGAGGAATCTACCAATCACAATAGCAACTTGTGTAACGAAAGTCTGACTTTGGGTCCGTCAACTTCATCTCTGAACCTTAAACCAACTGCATTCTCCAGTGTCTCCTCTGTACGTGAAGAAACTTTCGATGATGCACCGATTTGTAAGAAAAGCAACTCAAACTGACACAGCATTTGGCATCAATCATACATTTTCAATATGCTCATAATTGTTCCTTTACGTTCGTTTAAAGTTGTATTGCTTCTGGGCTTCTGTTACCTACTAACTAGTTTAAATAAAATAGTAGATTATGTCACTAGGAGTAAAAGTGGGTCTTTTCGTGCTGAGCCTAGAGATTGACGGTCGAAGCGAAGCTGAGGCCTGGAACTGAGCGAAGCACAAAAAGACCTTTTACTCTGATTAACATATACTATTTTTTTGCAAACATGCAGGAAATAAGAAGCTTATTTCAGAGTGATTCAGTTTTGCAATTTTCTCTCATCCTCTTTAAGCGGGTCTAGGTACTTACCCAATCACTGGTGTATATTATTTGTAAAATAAATAGATTGCGTTCGCACGGTGGTTTTCAATGTTCAATGGTTTTAATGGTATTAAATCATAACCAGTGGTTTAGGAGGTTTATGTAAATTAATAAAAATCACATTGACAAATAAATATGATGACGCGCATGACAATTAACAGAATTCGAGAACATATGGGATTTCGACTAATAACGGTTTCGGATGGTGCTCTGGAACACCCTGAGAGTATTTCTATCCTTTGTTTTTTCAATAAGAATGTAAAGATGGCAATACACTCAGATCGGTCTATCTGGTGTCATCTAGTGTTCAAATAATTTTGATGAATGAAAATCGTTTACATATGCGCCACCATGACAGTAGCGGTGACATTTGACTTTACTTTTACTGCCTAGGACTTTTTTGCTATTTTTTTGGTCTCAGGATTAGAAAGTCCACTTTAGGTGTGCATATGGAGAAAACAAACGACGTACTTTTAGTCCGCTTGAAAAAGAAATATTTTTTGTTTTATTGTTAACAGAAAACAGTAGGTACGCTCATAGAAAAAATATTGTTCCTAACTCGGAAAGTGTCTTTCTCGTACTTTCCTCCGCTTCGTGTCGTTCGTGCAACTGCAGTAGCGTGCGGGAAATTATCACTTTCCGCACTCCCGCACACAGGAAAATAACTTTTTTTTTATTAGCAGTTTTATAGCAAATAAATGATAATTCTTTAACGAGGTGGGAAAGGGGCATATATTGAATAACGCATTTAACAATATTTTGACACATTACATCCACCAAGTAATAAAAAAATTGTTTTGTATTTTGTAATTTTTAAGTCCATACTATATTGCTAACGTAAAAGATCGATATAGTAGATTTTGTGTGGGTTTGGAATTCGAGAACCTATGCGATTTAGACTAATAACTGTTTCGGATAGTGCTCTCGAACGCTCTGAGAGTATTCCTATCCTTTGTTTTTTCAATAAGAATCTAAAGACGGCAATACACTCAGATCGGGCTATCTGGTGTGATGTATAGCCTGTTTTAAAACTAGGAGGAGTGATTCATTTCGGCGGGAAAATGGCGGTATTTTATTGGCCGAATGACGGCCCGATTTACATAAGCAAACTTCTTCTTACGTTTCTCGAATTTGACGCAATTTTATTTGAAAATTCGAATTTTCAAATAATTTTGTGTGTGTTCGTTGTTATTTTCCGTTTTTGCTTGTCCAGTTCTCTAACTTTCTTGGTTTTATATTGTTATATTGTCCAAAAGTTCTTTTAAGAACTCGTAATATCACACTTTGCGTTATTTCGTTGTTTTTGCCATGGATCTGGCCATCCCAAGTACTAGCGGCTGCAGCGGAGGCGGAAATTCTCCACCCAAGAAACGAAAACGTTTAGATTTGGGGCATATGTCTTTGACAGAGAAACAGTATATTGTAAATTTATACCAGCAATTAACAGCAGACAAACCTTTAATAAAAACATCTTATCTGGTTTCGAAAAGTGCTGAAGCAGGAGGTACAAACTCACTTCTTTACATTATTCCCTAAAGGGGCTAAAAATATTTGGGTATTTCTAATTATTTTTAGGGATTGCGAAGTCCACAGTACCCCCCTCTGAAAGAGTATATTAAAACCGGAAAAGTAGTCGCTTCTAAGCTTTGTGGTGGAAGACCCGTGACTGTTAAAACTCTCAATGAAGGCCAAAAAAATGAAATAAAGAAGCTTGTACATAGCTTTTTTTTTAAATGAAATTTCCTCACTAAATAAATTACTTGAGGCCTTAAAAAGCCGCAATGATCTGCCATTAATGTCCCGAATATCTTTGTACCGTCTAATGAAGCAAATAAATTTTAAGTAAGTTTTTCAAAGTATTGAAATGCTAGGATCTAAAATGATTATTCTATAGGTACATGAAAAGAAACCGCAAGAGTATTTTAACTGAACGAGGTGACATTGTCGTATGGAGAAATACATATTTAAGAAGTATCCAGCGGTACAGGAGTGAAAAGCGTCCCATTTTTTATCTTGATGAAACTTGGGTCAATGAGGGACAGACCAAAGAAAAAGTGTGGGTGGACCAAGAAATTAGAAATAGACGTCATACTCCATCTTTTTCTCTCAAGATTTCACAGCCAATTTGTTAACTTTCTTACTGAACACCCAGTAGTATCAGTATCAGTTTCAGTTTGTAGAATTCGGCTCTAACTGAGATGTGAAGCTTCAAATTATCTATGTTCTCTTATTTTTTGATAATGATCCATTTCTGCACTTGGTACTTTTATACTAATTTTCTTTCCTGTGTTTGAATGTGATTTTAGAATGAATAGATCATACTATAACAGTTATTGGCTTGGCAAGTTTAATTTCAACATTAGGACTTTGGTAGACCATAAAATTGTCTATCTAATCCCCTAGTTGATCTCACATTTCCCGCTACCATACAAACTTGCACAGCAGTATGTTTACGGGATGTTCATTAGAAAACTTCATCTAGTTGGCTTTGAAATGTCAAAAGAAAAATATGGAGAAACAAAAGTCCTTTTACTTTGATCATCCTTTTCTGTCAAAATTTCATAGCCTACTAGATGAAGTTTTCTAATGAACATTCCATACATTCTAAAGCGTAGCTTTGAGGCCCTGGCTGGCTGATTCAATGGAATTTCTTTTATCAGGCGTTTTGTCGATGAGGCAATGGGCAAAACGAGCTCCCTTATGCCCAATGGATGCTAGTCCATTGCACCATGGCATCATAGACCATAATGCATTTTGACTAGCCATGAAAGCCTTCAAAGTGCTTAATAGATTTCTTTGGTGTCTATAGAGAGCATTAGGAAATACTGGTAACAGGTCATTGAAAAATAAATAGAGTTTGTTTAATAAACACATGTCTTAAAACCAACCTGTATATTAAGGTACTATTAAGCATGTTATAACTAAAATTTAATATAATATATTTTTGAGTTATGTAAAAGGGACTGGACGTTTAAGAACACAAACAGGTATGTTTATGTTTCCGTTCCAGATCTATCCAAAAATTTTAACTAAACTTCAGTATCTTGTAGACAGTATTAGTAGCATACATAGGTACCCCTTCATAGTTTGTCGCTCATATCAAGTCCAGAATTTTAGTGGACAATTTTTGACATATTCATCAATTGATTTATGACACAAAAATATTATGTTAAAATCTGCTAAAGTGAGAGAAAAAAAGAACAATAAAATTAGCTGTTTGCAATATTCCCACACTGAATTATATTAGAAATTTAATCAAGGCTGTTGGAAAGAACTAGAACTAATACTCAAACATACCTAATTTTGTTTCAAAATGTCTACTACTTCTCATATAAATTAAAAATTACACAACAATATGTGTTATTTTCTACATATCTTTTAATATGGCTTGGTATAGGACACATGTTATGTAAAAAAACACAATACAAATAGAAAGTACAACTCGTATGTGGCACAGGAAGAATGTCTAAAGTTAAGTGTCGTGTGAGTTTTTTTAGGCCTGAATGTACAAGCCACACTCTAAGTCAGGCTCAGTAAAACACAAACTGGTACTTGAGCCCAACTTGTTTTATGAGTGAGTTCAACTAACCAGTTGAGTTTAGCTGAATCGCACTTTGAATGTAACTCTCGGTGTAACTTGTATAATTATTGCACCTTAGTGTGTGTTGCCTTGTTCCAGCAAATGGAATAACTTGTCTTTATTTTATCTTCAACCACCCATGGTCACTGATCTTTTTTTGTGGAACCAATAAGCTCTGGGAGCTGTTGTTAAATTAGATATCTTTAATATTTGCACTCAAATGTGAGTGCTAGTAAAAAAGCAGTACTGAAATACATAACTTATTGATCCCACAAAATGTAGAGTATGGAAATGGGTTTAGTGCACTGGCATTAGTTGTGGTGGTTATATTGGTTATTCCTCGGGTTATTCACAACAACTTATTTCCAAAACATCAGCTTCCAGTTTACTATTTTGCTACTCATTCTTTCCCACTTTTTTCAGTTAGTTGGCAAATATAGTAGGTATGTTTGCTTAGAAAGCTTGGTATCAGAACAATTGTATTAGGATAATGTAGTTCACTCTCGATTACACTAATGTAGTTCACCCTCGATTACACTTATAGGTACCATGAAGAACTGTTTGGTTCTACATATTGTATTATCTTCAAAAAAAACACTAGACATCACCTTCATGAAAGTTATGTGAGCATAGGTATGATGAAGAAACTAAAGAACGTTCTAGAGGTTTTGGATTGTAACTTTTTTACAAACCATTTCTTAGGCATTTAAATTCACACTGCCGCGTTCTTAAGGATAGATAGCAAAGAATAGGATCTCCTTTATACAGTTACATAACGATGTTAATAGAAAAACTTCAATATTGGCTTAAATCAAATAATTTTTCATACTCTCAATACTTTAACTGAAATAAAATAAACATATTATAACATAACCTCATTTCATATGAAGAAAATAATACATTATAAGCATGTTTCATTAAAGACCGGACGCCTCGAGAACTTGGCGTGTTCTAGGAGAAAGAGATAGCTAGTCAATAATATTTAAAAAGAAAGAGAGACGAGAAGTTCTGTTAAATGACGTTGGCTGCATCGCGCTCACCCAATTCGCCTGTCTATTGAATATCCTATTCTACGATAATTCTAGTAACTTTTTTTGGTAACTTTTATCGTGTAAATCTATATTTGGCCTTTACTCCTCCTAGTTTTAAAACAGCCTATAGTGTTCAAATAATTTTGGTGAATGAAAATTGTTTATATATGCGCCACCATAACAGTAGCGGTGACTTTTGACTTTACTTTTACGGTGTAGAATTTTTGTGCTACTTTTTGTTGGCTTTTAAGTTGTTTTTATAAGATATATAGAGTAAACAAAAAACCACTGCAAAATGGTTGGATTTCAACCCACTGCATTAGGTAGTTAGCGTAATTTCTGAACATTCGATGTTACGGCATTTAATGGGCTTGTTTGGCATCTCCTAAGTTACCCTGTAGAGCGAGAATGGCGCTGCCGATTTTAATAAGATAACTTATCTCTATCTCTAGAAGACAAATTGATTAAACATTTCTGTTCCCTTTTGTAAAAGGGTGGCAAAAAATGTAATGAGATACTGATTAAAATGCGTCATGGCGGATGTCTTAACTTTAAGGTTCTTATTGTAATGATATTTAAGAGCTATGGTCGATATCTCGGGTCGGTTTTGGCGGTTTCTCGTTTTCCCGCCTACGAAAACAGTTACATGGCGTTTATTCTTGTATGTTACAATTTATTACAGGTATACCCACGCAAATAAAATAAACTCACTATAAAATTTCATTGATTTTAAAATCATTGACGTAGATTGATGGTTAATAAAACATTTCTGTCCCATATTGTACAGGTACGGCTAGAAATCAAATGGGAATCTTTTCAATACAGGATGAGTGATAACAGATGATTGAAAATGAAACCTAAATTTTCTAGTCAATTCTAAGGGGGTCTGCTCTATAAACGTGTTGTTACAATTTGCTGCTCACAATTTTTAGTTTAAAAGATACAGGGTGATAAAGTTTTACTTAAAAAACGTAAATTGGTTTTAGTGATTAGTATAGAAGTTTCAAATTCTTTTTGCTAACGCATTTTGGAGATACAGACCCTCAAAAATGACAAAAAAAAAGAATTGCTTAAAACAGATCGTTTCCGGAGTCCCATGCAAAGCAATGGGACCCCGAGCAATTGCACGGAGTCAATTGCTTTGCAAATAAACTGCTGGCCAATTGCTTTAAAACACTCGATTTTGGCACCAAGTATGAGAGTAAATTTGAGTAGACCTGTCCTTGCCCTAATATACGAAGTATTTCTAAAGAAGGTAAATTATTCGAGTGAAATTATATAGGGTGGAAAATAAGGTGATTTTGCTTACACTTTTCGTTTGCACAACTTGTAGAAAATAAATTAAAAATGTTTTTTTTATGCAGGACTATGAAAAATGATGTTCAATAAATATTCCATAATTTCGAAAACGTCCCAAAATACAGTTAACGCTTTTTGTGTAATGTTTCGTGCAGGATCGATGCATTAAGATCACAAGGACTTATTCGTGCGCTAAAAGTAACTTCTATATTCGCTAGATATACCAGTGGAAAGAAAAATGTTAAAGTTGTAACATAATTTTTGGTCTGATAAAAACGACACCCATGATCGATATTATTGTTGGAGGTTTTTATTGCTTTTAAAATGGTTTTGAAACGTCTCTGAGCGATTTCCTAATTATCTACTACTAAACAGAGAATATTTGGAAGTAGTGAACGTGAGACATTTATATAGGCACGACATTTAGTGCATCACGATTAGAAAAATCGTATCACAAGATATCGGTGAAAACCAAAAAAGTCTCGAGAAAAGATTGGGTTTAACAACTTTCCATTCACCAATTTCAAAAACGAAAAAACCTTCATAAATATTGTCGATCTTGTGTGTATATTTTATCGGATTAGAAAATGTGGACCATGTTTAACATTTTTCTCATTTCTGGTTCATCTAAGGGATGAGGGAAGTCATTTTTAGCGCACAAATAAGTTCCTGCATCGATCATGAATGGAAAATTGAATAAAAACATCACGCGGAATGCATTTCATGCTAAAAGGTTCATGAAAGTGGACATTTTCGAAAACATGGTATTTTTATCGAACTAAGCAATATATCTAAAAAAACCCAAACATGTCCTAAGGTTACATCATTCTTCATAATGCTGTAGCAAAAAAATCAATAACATTAAACAACACCTTATTTTCAACCTTGTATAATTTCACTTGTGTCCCTTATTTACCTTAAACATACTACACCAAACGTTCTCAAACTTGGTGCAAAAATCGAGTGTTGTAAAGCCAATGGCCAAGAGCTTAGACCCCTTGAGTTGTCGATTGTTAGGCATTTTTAGAATCGACTTTTTCACCATTTTTAAAAAACTTTCACTTGTATTACGTTTTTTAAATAGACAGACACTTTATTAATTTCCATTATCACATATAGGATATAAGATACGTCATAATATTTTATCTTAATTATTAATGTTTAGAAATTAAAGTTTAAAAATTCTTCAACACTGTAGAAAGCATTCTACACTACAGTAAGTGTTTGGATTTAGTGTTCTAAAACGTGTTGAAAGTTTTCTATACAAGATTGACCCAAAAAGGATATTTCCTCGATCTAGACCACTAGAGTGGTTAAGTTAAGTTGGTGACGTCAAGGGTTAACCTAATGACATCACGGTAATCTTTTATAACGTCAACGTTTCAACGTCACTCCTGACTCCAGTCGGTTTTCCGTTAAAATTTAAGATATTTGTAAATCCATTCTTCATGAAATCCTGGCATTTTTATGTGTTTTTCGTTAAAACGTGTCCAGATCATATTGGTTACAAAACCACAATTCCTAGATTGAACAGTCAATAAGGAATCAAATTGAGGAAAGTGGAGGAATTATTAGGCGTTAATAATTCATCAAGCATCATACTCCACAAAAGTGTTTTCATATTTATCTGCTTTCTATTTTCCAGATTCTTTTTATTTACCAAGAGATTCCGAGAAGAAGAAGCTCGCACTGACATGGTCAAGAACTTTGCCACTTTTTCTTTTGAATTTATACTATTTTTACTACCTCTTCGTCAAGACGAAGCGAAGTCAACTTGACGAAGAGGTAGTTGTATGATTTGCTGCCTTGTCCCAATTTTTTCCGATTTCCTCTACATTTTGATTTGATTCTGGGACCCAATCTTCATTCAATAAACAAACAACTTAACTCAGGCAAACCATTCCCGGTGGCAGGTTAATTGATCTAGTTCAGTTTGAAGTCACGGTTTGGATCAAGGAAATTCGAATGGTTTACTTTTTTGTTAACCTGGTTGGAGTAGTTTGGTCGAGAAAATATCCATAATATAGTATGGATTTGACTTATACAATTTTACCTTATGACAATCCAATAGAAAATCACAGCTATGCCTCGTCTCGTGATTGTGACAGTAGTTTAGAGTTTTTAGCTTAGGTGATGCTTGCGGTTTGATATGTTTAATTAAATTAAAATTTCCAAGATAAATATAGAGGGTAGAGTCAGGATTGATTCTTGTATAAAAGTAGCTTTACAGGACTCACGATTCTTTAAACCGAACATATTTCTCATACACCTCTTTTGAATAATGAATGCAAGCTGCGAGACAGATGCGACCTCCCAAAGTATAATACCATACCTAAAATTCGATTCAATGTTGGAAAAGTTGAATCATTGTAACACATTCTTGCTAAGTATGGACCTGAATCTTTGCACTGCAGGGCACTGGTTGTAATATGCAGTAATTTGAAAGTTGTTACTTGGTTTACCGCCCTTCCGTTCAACTTTATTAGGTGGCTCTTAATATAGTTGCTTCCTCTGGGATGAATCTGCATAATGTAGGTCTTGTTTTGGTTTAGGGTTAACTTAATCCTGGTGAAACAATTGTTTAACAGGGCAAAATTTGAATCTAGGTTGTTTACCATAATTATCTCATCATGGTCATACGAAAGTAGTGTTATATCATGAGCAGATTCGCAGTGAAAGAAAGATATTTTGTCAGAGATATCATTACTTCATAATAAGAATAGCAACAGCCCCAGGACACTCCCCTGACTCACACACATTTCTATATCTGACTGTGATCATTTGGACTTTTCATATATTAATTAATAATTGCTTGCGGTTGATAAGCTAAGATTCTAGCAAATGATGACAGTGGCCTCGTATGCCATAAGATTCATTAAGGCATACATTACGTTCACAGGAGATCGAAAGTGTTTCATTCTAACCAAGAATAGCATATAAAAAATTTCATATTTTACTGATAATGACCAAAGGGGGGTTTCCGTTTTTTTCCTCAATTCTCAATGTAACTTTAGAAGGAGTGGAACGATTGGAGTGAATCTAACTGTGTCTTTTTGTTTCTCTTCTTGGCCTCCTCTTTTCTTCGCATAAACGAAGGTGACGTATCGAGTTTTAGGCACTTTTATATCTTACTGTTTCACCATTTTTAAAAAAAACTCACTTGGAGGCTTTAATTTCATTCGCATTATGTTTGCTACGTTTATAGGAAATCGAAACTTTCTCACTCCGATAAAAAACAGTATAAAAAAAATGTCTATCAATCTAAAGTGTTTTCCGGGCTTTGAAACCGTAGTCCAAAGGAACTTCTTCCTGATAATTCGTCTACAGATGCAGCAAACGTTATTCCGGAATCCGTTTTGTTTCACTAAGTAGTTAAACAATGCGGATTTCATGACAATCCAAAGACTTTCTTTAACCTTAGCCATGACGAGCGATTGGGGGTGACCTCAAGAATCGCAACGCTACTCACTGACCTTGAGCGTCGGCGACATCGTAACTTTGAGCGCGTACCTTGACCTTGAGAGCCATCCCCCATCTCAAGTGTGGGACATTCGGACTTTATTCTACCTTAGCCCTGACAAGCTCTTGGGGGTGGCGCTCAAGGTTACGTACATCTGTCAGACGACGGTGATGTTCAAATTCATCTCCAGCGCGACCTCGTGGACTTGTCAAGGACGTTTCTTGCGATTCTCGAGGTCACCCCTAAGAACTCGTCAGGGCTGGGGTGGAATAAAGTCCCAATGTCTCACACTTGAGATAGGGGGATAGCTCTCAAGGTCAAGGCGGGCGCTGCCGACGTTCACGGTCAGTGACAAGTGTGGACTCGTCGTTGCGATTCTCAAGGTCACCACCAAGCACTCGTCATGGTTAAAGTTGAAGAAAGTCCTTGGATTGTCCTGGAATCCGCTTTGTTTAACTACTAATGCGATGAGGCAATGGGCGAAGTGATCTCTTGTGCTTTCCGACGTTGACTGATGTAGAAGGAACCAGTAAAAGGAAGATTTCTAAGAACAAACTGATGGTGCAGTCCCCTTAGTCTAGTAATAGCCAACCATTTTAGGGAAATTTTCGAGGCCAAGGCATTGGCCACGGGAAATAAAAGGCTAAAGTTCCGATACGTGGACGAAACTCCAAAACTTTTGGTTGGAATTGATACAGTAAGCACGAGTTCGATAGATCCATTCGCCCAAGGAAATACCACGGAGCTCAGCGCACTTCACCACAGTCGAATCCGTCAACGTCAAGGAGGAAAATACGTTTCTTAACGCAGACTGGAAGCGAATTCTACAACATACTTCAAGTGCGCCGAAACCCCGCGACACCACTACCCCCACCTCAGACCCTCCACTGTAGCGCGATCGCGAAGGAATAAATACCACGGAGCTCACCATAGTCGAATCAGTCAACGTCAGGAAGTACGGGATATCACTTCGCCCATTGTCTGCCGCAGCTGTAGATGACACCTCAAGAGAAATTCCATTGAATTTCCGGGCTTCAAAGCCCGGAAAACACGTTAGATTGTTTTTTGACCAGCCGTGAAAGCCTTTACAGTCTTATAAAATGTCTATCGTTTTATTGGATATGATCAAAGGGTATTCCGTCTTTTTTTCTCAAACTCTAACTTTGACCCCTTGTAACTTTAGAACGAGTCGACCGGATAGACTACGTTATAAATAAGTTTGTTATCGTAAAGTTTTAGGTTTCTATCTTTGTTAATTCGGTTTTCAACAAGCAAATCTCTACTTACTATAAAAAAAAGCAAAAATATATAATTTTCCTCCAGAGTTTCTTTTTTTTTTGGCTCTCGCATCCGTCACACTTTGCCTCGACATTTGTACGTTTCCGATCGAAAAGTTTCATCTTTTTGAAGTTCCAATTCAAACACGTGAGAGTCAAATGCGCCCCGTCCCGTCTGTTTGAGTTTAAATAAAAGCCGTGTTGATTTTTGGCCCTTCCATATAGAGCCCGTCGTGTCTGTTTGTTTTCGAGAAGTTTTCGCGAAACTCCCGACTACGTAGCTTGCCCTTTTCCGCTCCGATTCAGGGGCTCCGCGAGCCATTTGATGAATACTCCACTCCGGGAATCGACGAAGGAGCAGCGAAGTTATTATCTTCGGTGACCGTAAACGATTTCCATACCATCAGGATAAAATTTCATTCTGATGCTATGTAAATCACAATATACACAGGTCAGGCATGTTTAAGAGGAGCTTTTTTTTCCATAACGCTTCAAAGAGTTTCAAACAGTAATAAAAGAACCATCATTTTTTCGTAGCAACAACTCTTTATGTCGAAAAAAAACTTTTTTTTTTAATGATTTGTTTAGAAAAAATGCATGTCACCGCCACTGCGTTTTTCCCTCCCTACAAGTTTGGAATACCAAACATTCATCAGTTGCGAACTTCTGTCGGGGGGTGCGGAGGGCTTGGCTCATTCCTCTACGTTGAAAGGTATTGATTTCCAGTTATTAGGTGACCCCCCGAAGTTCCGAAACGGAGCTGTGTGTGCGTGTTTTTTTAGTAATACTAACTAACTAGAAAGGCCATTCGGCCTACGGCTAAAGTTGGTTAATCTATCCAGAGACAGGCAGATAATCTGCCTTGCAAGGGTAGCGATATAATTGGACCAATATGGGTTTCCATTAAACTGCTGACCGTATATAGACCGCACAATTGGATTCAATTTGCTGTGAAGCTTCTATTTCAAGGGTGGTGGGCTTGAATATCAGGTCGTTCTCTAAGGCATTAATCACGATTTGCCGAGAATAATCACTGTACATGGCTTTCATTATGAGCAGTTGGTTGGTCAAGTATAGTGTATATTTCATTAAGTGTGGCATTATTGGGAGTCGTCGCGAGATGTGTTTATTACAAGAAACCTGAGGGCGAACTCCGTACCGAATAGAAAAGAAATTTTCTTTCTATATATAGAGAAATTTTCTAAAACCACATTCCCGCACTCTATATGACTTAATCGACCAAAATCGCCTCACGAAGCAGATGTTCGGGTTGATGGAAATAGAAACGCTGAACAAGGTCTTGCTATTCTCTTGTCTCTCTTTACACCCTAACTAGGTATATCGATGCATCTTTCTTTGTTTAAAATTTGCATGTGCGATCTAGACAATAGACATAAACAATGAAGTTATCACTATCACCGGCGTATTGTTATCGTTATAAATTCATTTCGAATTTCGACGGTTGGTTTGGCGTATTATCATTTTCAAATTTCAAAGCTTTTGTCTTTTGTGTGCAAAAATCATATAGAATGAGTGGTAAGTGATCTCTAATTTTGTGGATTGGACTTTGTGGATAATAAAAGTTAAATAAAAATAGATACCTTAGATAACTACCTTAAAAATACTTCTATGTTAATACCTATTTTATAATATTTCAGACAGGGAGAGAGAATTTAAAACTACTCCTGACCAGTGGAGGATAATTCTCTCCTACTTGGAAGAATATCCAATTCTATTAAAAAATAAATTTATGATGGCCGATGGAGACCATCAAAAACACAAACAGATTTGGGAAAATTTAGCCACCGAGCTTAATGCACAGGGAAATGGAAATAGAACAGTGGCAAAATGGCAAGAAGTAAGTATAAAATGTATTACTTTATGTTTTATTAAAAATTTTTAATTTGAAATAATAATGTTTAGGCAATAGGAAGAAGGGAATCCAAAACCAAGGCCAAGGCTAGCCAAAGAAGGCTGCAGATGGAAAGGACAGGTGGCGGTCCAATAAATACTCCCCCCCCCCCCTCAATGCATGTGAAGAGAGGTTATTATCACTTATGGGCCACAAATCTATTGCTGGGGGTGGCAATGAAGAATTAGGCCTATTACAGAGTCAAACAATTCAAGTAACTTCAGATGAGCCAATTGCAGGCCCCAATGGCACAACAACTCCAACTCCATTAGCTCCGTTTACACCTCCAACTTCCGTAACATTATCTCAGCCAGAAGTAACAGTTCTGACTCAGACTCAAACGATCAGACTCAGACTACAAAGAAAAGAATTCGTAAAACAGGAGAAAAAACCAGAAGATTTGTCAGCATGACAAAAATGCATAATGACATGATGCAGAAATTAACCAAAATGGAAGAAAATACTAGTCAAATGGCTTCAGCCTTAACAGAAATTAGTCTAGAATTTAAAAAATATTTAGTTTATATTTCTGAACACTCAAATCATTAGTTTTTTAGACATAGGTTTTGTTGTTTATTGTTCCTTTAATCATATTTTCGACCTAATTCAAATAAAAACAAATTTTGGTATTCTATATAAAAAGATTATGTATATATATATATATAATATATTCATATGTAATATACAGTATTTATTTAAAAATATGCAAACAAACATTTTAATTCAAAATTTAATTGAAATACTGCTGGATTAATTGTTCACGCCTCTGCTGGCCCTGCCTTAATACATTTATACCAACCAAATCATTGTCATGAAAATTTTGGTCAATATCAGCTGGAGGTATTTCATCATCTAACGGAAGGTTGGCCCGAATACACATATTATGTAATATGCATACAGAATTTATAATTTGTCCAGCTTTGTGAGGGTGGTATTTTAATGTCCTCTCTTTTAAAACACACGTAAATCTCGTCTTCAAAACTCCTACAAAACAAAATATATGCTATATAAATATCAATATGCAATTTAAAAACTTTCTACTTGTTACCTATACATCTCTCAACACAATTTCTAGTTCTAGTCAATGCATTGGTGTACCTTCCTTCAGGAGTCTCCCTTGGAGCATCTCTAATTGGAGTCATAAGCCATGGTTCTTGGGGATAGCCACTGTCACCTAACAACCATGTGTTGTGGTCTCTCGCTGCAAAACTCTGCTCCATATGATACCTCACCATAGAACTCCCCCAAATAAAGGCATCATGTGTTGCTCCCCCAAAATTTGCATTTACATTACGTATTAACAAATCGGAGTTGCAAATGATCTGCACATTTTTAGAATGGTAACCCTTTCTATTGAAGTAAAGGTGCTCATCTTCCAGTGGTTTAGTGATGGAGATGTGAGTTCCATCAACACACCCTATAACTCCAGGGAATTCAAATGCCCTCATAAAGATTAGTTTATTTCTCTCTTTTTCTTCATTGCTTGTTGGAAATTTTACCCACTTTGGGCCAATGGCTTCCATGGCCTCACAAACTTCTGCCAAAATACTGCTCATTGTTTGTTGTGCCACAGATACATGAGCTTCATTCCCGATGCTTCTTAGGTATGACCAAAGAAACGCAAGGCAGCAAAAATTCTGCCAGTTATAGAAATTTTTGTGCACTCCCACATTGAGATGTCAAGTGAGAGTCAACTCTTTGTAGTGCTTCCGAAATTCGTTCTCTGACAAATCAAAAGGGTTGGAAACATCCCTTAAAGCTGGACGCTCTAGCCGTAGTAACTCTATTTGTTCTTCAGCCTCTACTTCTTCAACAACATGCATAAAAATCGGATACATAGTTTCACCGAAATTTAGAAACAATAATAAGGTCTGTGCTAAATACTAAACAAGGAAACAATTTTGTACAAACATAAACAGTTAAACAGTCAATTCAACTAACAAGCAAATTGATTGGGTTAGATATACCAGAAAAAAAATACAAGAAACAAAAATTTTCAGATTTTTGCCAAGAAAAATGCAATGTTGGCAGCACCGATTTTCTTATACCCGATTTCAGCCGAACACGACAGCAAAAGCTATACAGAGTACCACTCGCCAATAGAAAGAAATTTCCTTTTTTTTTCTATCTCTATTCGTTTTCTGTTTCGATCATGTTACGGAGTTCGCCCTCTGTTTGCCTACTTCTCAATATTCCGTTCACTAGACTTGGACGTCATCCGGAGAATCATTACACCGATCAGGAAATGAAACATTGAAACAAGAAATGTACAAAATAACTAATTTTTATTTTTTTTAACCGCATAGAAGAATCTGAGCAATGAGTTGACCATTCGCTTAGACATGTAAAGGGACATCATTTTAAGTCGCTCACTCGATTCGCAGCTTTTCTGTTAAACTTCATAAAAATTTGATACATAGGGGTCAAATGGCATGTAAGGCCGACTTCGAATACTGGGTCAGCGACGTTATTGGCTGCCTTGTTTGACAGTTACGACGCCACCTTAATGTTTTTTTTTTAATGAAAACACACATATATCTATCTACATACACATATAATATAGCTGAAGGAGCAGGTTACAAAAATGCATAACTTCGTATATCTAACTCTAGGCGTTTCGATTATACAGGGTGGAAAAGTTGTTGAATTTTGGCTTACCCGATTAGCAGCTCTTCTATTACACGTCAAAAAAATTTGACACATGGCTGGTTTGACAGATTCGATGCCATATTGATTTTTTTTTAATGGAAACATGCATATATTTACCTATAATCTAATAGAGGTGAAAAAGGAAAATGCAGAAATATATAACTTCGTATATCTGTCTCTAGGAGTTTCAATATACAGGGTGGTAAAGTTGTTGAATTTCGAAAATCATTTTAAGTCGCTCATTCAATAAGGGCGAAACCGGTCTATGGTTCTTCTATCTGATAGAAAAAAGAGTTTGATACTCTGCTGAACAAAGCAGACAGTATTCTGACCGATTAGTGTGAACAGGTGATAGTGTTCTTGGGTATTCGGTCTGAGCAGTGTGAATAAAACTATTCACCTACCAAGCTTTCGATATTTTTTAATATCTTCCTCAGGGCTACAAAGATGTTATGAGCATGTCAAAGCGAGTTACAAAAAACTGCACAATGGTATACTTACTGCTAACTGTTCTATGAAGTGAAGGCAGGAAACCGTGAGAAAACATTTAGATATATAGGTCAATATTAAAATTTTTACACAAAATTCACATGATACAGGACAATGTACAAAACATATTAAAATAGTCACAGTGGACTAGCCATCACCACGTCTCAATCGAATTTGGCAACTTAAGCAAACGATTTAGCAAGGAATTCCACCCGACATCATTCTTCCTTCTCGTGAAGGTATGCATGTCGGTATGTGGGTTGATATATAAAAGATGGTTATTAGAATATAAGGGAGTCTAGTCGCTTGAGTTTGAGGCTGCAATGTCAGGTTGTTCTGTTTTGTATTTGCTAATGAGATTAGAATAAATAATGCTTAGGTCTTCTATGTCAGTTCGTTTGTTGATGGAGCAGTTTTCTGCAGCAATTTCGAGCATTTCTAGAAAGACCCTTTTTATGGTAGTTGGGTTCCCTATTTAAGATTTTGATGTCGTGAAAGTTCATGACTCTGCTGAACGTCGTCCCCAGACAGTATATGTACGAATCTCGGCCATCTGTCTGTGGGAAGCGACAACTTCGGCAGAAACTGGCTTGGTTTCACTTCACATATATCTCGCATGCCCTAGTGGAAGCAGCTGCCGTCGTCCCATGGCGCCACTTGCATTATCTTCCACAGTTAAAGACAGAAAAAAAAAGTTTAGCTTAGACAATAAAACGGACTAGGTGTTGCTAGTCCCCCATCGGGCACCTCCTCAGGTGGCGGAAAAGGCCTCCCGGATATGGGTGGTACCGAGGATATGTAATAAATACTCGGGGCGGACCAAAACTAGCACCTAGGATACGACGGCCTCCATGTTAGGAGCGGTAATCCGACAGCGCCTGTTCTCCATGTACGAGCGGCTAAAAATAAGGTCAGGAAAGCAACAAGAAACTATCTAACTTACATATATTCCCCAAGACATCACAATGGATACACAAAATCAAGCAATGGCCTTCAGTCCTGGGCACCCCTTAAATGGAGAGAAGGTGCTAAAAATCAAAGGGTCTTCCAATGATGTGAGAGAATCGGCACGTGGAATGTACAAAGTACGGGGTGTTCATTATAAAACTTCATCTAGCAGGCTATGAAATTTTTACAGAAAAGGATGACATAATCAAAATAAATGGACTTTATAGCATTTAACGACTTATATACCCTATTTAGTTCTTTCCCGATTATACGAATTTCACGATCTACATATTTCTTATTGGCTGCACCTATATCACTATCAGAAAAACCAACGTTCAATAGCTTACGATTTTTTTAAGACGTTAATAGGAATGAAGAACTGTGAACTCTTGAACTGTGAGTGACTGAGGAGTGTCCGAACTTATTGAGCGGCATAGTCTTAACAGTGAGCACTTAGGGTGAGCTAGAATTGGCTTTGTATAACTACTTAGAGGGTAATAAATAAACTTTTTTAGTTCGCTTCATTGTCAGGTGTTGGAAAAATTCACTCAATTTAAAAAATGGCATTCGCCCTCAGTTAAGAACATCTTAATTTTTAATGCAATGGTATAATTTTGTTTCAATTTCTTTTCATTATTAATATGGGGATTCTGATATGGTAGGTTGATACTCAAAAATGAAAGCAGAATATAGACAATCTGTCAAATCTGAATCAGCCAGCATAAGTTTTTGTAGAAAATAGATGGGATTCTTAAGGTGTTATTCTAAATTGTTCAAGATGAGAGGTGGGTTAAATTAGGAATAGGTTCTGTTTCTGTGTGCCCATTACAAACAGTGAAAACAAAAAATATTGTTTAAAAAGAGTATAGGAAGATTTGTTGTACTGGGTTGGTTTTTAACCCTGCACATCCCTCTAAGAATTCAAAAAAAAAGGCAAAAATCTACTACCAAAAATTATTATCGTACACACAAAAAAAATTTCCCAATTTAACCTACCTCATATCGTTACAACAGTTTACGATGAAAATACCCCCATATATCTTATGTTAAACTGGTCACACTGTATATGTTTTTTCTTTTACATTTCGAAGATGGTGATATTTTAGATAAAGAAGTTTATTTTAATCTCCTTTTTTTCAACGTTGGTCAATAATTCACCAATTCAATTGTTGAACACATCAATAAAATATGTAATAAGACAGTATTATAGATAACATTTGAAGAGTAAAAACTCTTTAGCTACCTACAATGTTGATCAATATGAAAGATATTATGTAAGATTGTTATTATTAATCGTAATATTAGTACAATCCTTAAAAACAAACCCAGCAGTATTTTGTGTTTCAAATAGATTATTGATAAATGATAAAGTTGAGGAGGTTGAGGTCGTTGAGGATGAAGGCTGAGGATTTTCAGATAAGAGATTGTTGTTTGTACTTTGATCCTCAGGATGCACAGACTGGACAATTTTATTTGCAATATTAATCTTGTTTTGCACTGAGTCATCTATATATCCTTCTGCAGTCGTGCTAGCACGCCATCCACCATGTCGTTTAAGGGTTAATAAATCACCACTTGCGTTTACTAATATAGTCGCCGATGATCGGCGAAAACAGTGCCCTGTATACAGACCTGGATTTGCGAGTTTCAAGAAGGTAGCAATTTCTTTAGCCATTTTTCCAAATTTATTTATTTCCACCACCTGTCTAGTCCATTTTCCTTATTTGAAGTTTAAAAAGACACGCTTTTTCTCTGTCTTCTTGGGTCGAAGAAGAGCATAGCGTTTAATAGTTTCATAAAAATTAAAAGATCTTGGTGTCTCATTTTTTGTTTTTTTCAAATGGATCAGGTAAGTGTTATTTAAATCACTTATATCATCTACTGTTAGCCGGCAGAGTTCATCTCGCCTATAAGCTCCAGAGAGGCAAATTGCAACTACAGTCTATAAGCAAAAGAAAATTGCTAGATTTCAGATTAGATAGGTGATGATTTCCTAGTTTAATTCTTCTATCATTCAATTTTTTACAATTTTTTTTAGCAGAGCAAGACATGTTTTACAAAAAATGATTTACCTTTATCAATAAATATATGTAATCCCGTGAATCAGTCACAATTTACTAATTTATTAAAATCTGCGGTTGTGAGTATCTGGGATTTCTTTGGAATAAAGTTTTCTGCCTTCCTTTTCAAAAAGACCAACACTTTGTGATATCTGGAGATAACAATGTTGTGCTTCAATGCAACCGTATTTTTTAGCATTGAATAAACTGACCAAAATGTAGACGATTTGAATTTCTTTGATAGTTGATCAAAATAAACAAGACAATTATCTTTTGGGAGCGATTTTATGGTTTTCATTTTTCTCCATGAGTCGAACTTATCATATTCATTTAAATATCTATTCTTGGAAGTACTGTGTAATACGTTCATTGAGACGTCTGCAGCTTTTTTCTAAATTTCTGGAGAGGTGCATGTGGATTCATTGAGTACTTCTTCACTTAACATGATAAAGCATAAATTATTTGTTCTATAAAAATATGTACTAAGTACCGTAAAGTACAGAATGATTAACCATTATAATAGGATAGGAACAATCGAAACGGACAGAATCCAGACAAGGAAAAATTAACAATATAACCTAAAATATTTTAGTAAGAGTTCCGACTTGCGTATGTTACCACAGAGACCTTACAACATTTCTTTTTTTCCCATTCATTTCTACCTTAGGATTTCTAACAAAATTGTGGCTCTTGTGGCACCATTTTCTTTTGTGGCCTGGTACATGACAAAGATAAAACTTGGGAATTTCTTTATGACGAAAGAGATAGGTTAAAAGAAGTTTTATTTATATTTTGGTAACAAGTTGTATTACTATGTTTATGTCTAATAGTTAAAAGTCTCTCGTTTCCAGTTTAATGTGTGACAGTTGACAATGTTGATAGCCTGATTTACAACCGCCGAAAATCGGAACAAAGCAATGTTGCCGCTATCATAAGTGTGTGCAAAGTGAGCGCGTGCACTGTATGTCAGCGTGTGCAAAGTGCACTTTTTGCTGTAGTGCAAAGTACTGTTTGCAATATGCAATTTTCAGCGGTAGTTGCCCCTGTATCAAATTTTTATGAAGTGTAACAGAAAAGCTGCCAATACCTGCCCGCTGACATCGTCCATTTTCTTTAATGTGGCTTTAAAAAAAATGTTATTTCAAAGATACAAACGAATGATATATATGTATTAGCAATTCACTTATTATTGTCATCTAGTACTCCCTAGAAATCTTGTTAAACGACGTCGGGGTTGCCGCGCAAACCAACAATGAGGAAGTCATTATTCGGGGCATTACACACACTCCATTGTTTTTAAATCTGCTTCGCCCGTTACCTTCGGGCCAATAAAAGCGCAAACGTGCTTTTGCCTCACCGGAATCCAATATGTAAGTCTAAAACGGCACAAAGTCGTCTCGTTCGGGCATTTAATACTGCGCGAAAGCCCCTAACAAAGAAGGGTTAGGGCTGCGCACTGAATGTCGGTAATTAAGGCGACACCAAGAGCGCTTTTGTTAAAAACATTGGGCCCCCGTCGTCGTCGGTTCTCGTTTTTGAAATTGTCTACTGTTCTTCCTCCTTCTTCGATATCGGGTAATTAAGACGCTAAAGGGATAACAAGGGGAAATTGTTTAAAGGAATGTCGGCCTTTTGTTCTACGGTTATTGAGGCGAGGCCGCTTTCTCAGAGGGCAAAATAGAAGTTGGAAATTTACAAAATTTTCATCATTTTCGGTTTTTCTTTTTAAGGAAACTATATACATTTTTGTTTCGATAAGTGAGAGATAACAATACAGTAATACCCATTGTTCTCTGAATAGAGATGCAAAGTCAACAAAACCAAGCTCTAAAGCAAATAAATCCCATCCTATAGACGAGCAGGTCAGACCGACCCTTGATATTACAGCAAATATAGAGCCCTAGGTTACTATCAGTTTTGTCAATAATTTGAATCATAGTTTGGAACTCCTCCGTGGTCTCTATATCATGAATTCATAAAAAAAACTTCAAGTAGGCCATGGAAATAGAACAAGAGGTCTGAGATGACTTCATAAAAATAATTGAAAGTCGAAAATGTCATATAACGTTCCAATTTTGGATTTGTTATGAACTTATCTCTTGCTACGAGGTTTTTTTTATAAACACCCTTCACTATATGTACCAAATTATCTTTACAAGTAGTGAGATCTTGAAAAAGGTACGATCAATATGAATTGGTAAATAGAAAATGTTCTAGACAATATTGCCAATCTAGTTGGTTACTGTCCTGTGCGCGGTAACAAACCTTTAGGTGGGGAAGAAATGAGGGAATGCCCTGGGCAACCCTTACAAACTATCGGTAGAAAATGAGCAATTAAACCGCAGAGTGCCAAAAGAACTTGCCGATATCAACAGATTTTGGGACCTGGAGAGGGGGTTGTGACGGTAAGGACATGAATAGACATAGTACAGGGTTCATTTGCAGTGAAGATCATAACCTCTCAAATGAGTGTTTTATCAGAACTCTAGGTATTGGTAGAAGAGGGATATAGAGAGAGTAAGAGAACGCAGGAGGAAGGGAGTAGTATCAGGGAATGGGAGAGGTGGAAATGATGGCGAGGAAGAAGAAGTTGATACAGAAGAATTAGATCCCCATCACCACCATATCGATCTATCGGACGCTACCAGAATATCGTGTCAAGTTAATAGAACTTTATGGATACTTTCCAAGTGTTCTCTCTGCTAATTACTATTCGTATGTTTTTCTAAAATGAATAAAATTCTTTTTGTGATAGTATAAGATATAATTAAATTTGTATGCGGTCGTATACAAGCTTAATGTAATCAATCTCTCAAGACAAAATACTCTGGTTATTGAATTACTCCAGAATTGCCAAGTAAAGCTGCAGCCTTGATTTTTAATAAATTACATTAAACGCAGTCTAGAATGGAGAAATACTCTCAGTACTAGAAGGGAGAAAAATATACGAAGATGAAAAGTTACAAGCTCGCACGACAAAATAATCTGGTTATTGAATTGCACCAAAAGCTGCCTGTACTATATACCAAAAGAAAGAAAAAATATTTGAGGAGGAAAAGTTACAAGCTGTCAAGACAAAATACCCTGGTTATTGAACTACTCCAGTACTGCTAAGAAAAGGTACAACACTCTTTTTCACAAAATTTAAAGAACTCAGTCTTGTAATGAATACTAGAAAATAAAAAAAATTAGAAGAGAAAAGAAAAAATTATCAGGATCTCAAGACAAAATACTCTCGTTATTGATTTACTCCAGTATTGCAGCTAATCTCTGATTTTTAATCAGGTAATCTTTTGAACTGCACCAAAAGCTTCTTAATACTAAAAGAGAGCAAACATATTCGCAGAGGATAAGTTACAAGCTGTCAAGACAAAATACCCTGGTTATTGAATTACTCCAGTACTGCTAAGAAAAGGTACAACCCTCTTTTTCACTAAATTTAAAGAACGCAGTCTTGTAATGAATACTAGAAAATAAAAAAAATTAGAAGAGAAAAGAAAAAATTATCAGGATCTCAAGACAAAATACTCTCGTTATTGATTTACTCCAGTATTGCAGCTAATCCCTGATTTTTAATCAGGTAATCTTTTGAACTGCACCAAAAGCTTCTTCATACTAAAAGAGAGCAAACATATTCGCAGAGGATAAGTTACAAGCTCTCAAGACAAAATATACTGGTTATTGAATTACTCCAGTATTGCTAAGGAAAAAACAACTCTGGTTTTCATTAAATTTAAAGAACGCAGTCTTGTACTGAATACTAAAAAATAAAAAAGAATGGAAGAGAAGAGAAAAAGTTATCAAGCTCTCAAGACAAAATACTGGTTTTTGATTTATTTTAGTATTGCTAAGTAAAATTGCAACCTTGATTTTTAATAAATTAAGTCGAACGCAGTTTTGTAGCAAATACTAAGGAGAAAAAAAATTCTAAGAGGAAAAGTTATCAAGCTCTCAAAACAAAATACTCTGGTTATTGATTTACCCTAGTATTGCTAAATAATTTTTAAACCTTGATTTTTAATAAATTAGGTCAAAGCCAGACTTGTAGCAAATACTACAAGAGAGAAAAAATATTAAAAGAGAACAAAAGAACTCATCAATTTCTCAAGTCAAAATACGCTGGTTATTGATTTACTCCAGCATTGCTGAGTAGAGTTGGAAACTTAATTTTTAATCAATTAAGTCAAACGCAGTCTTGTAGCAAATATTAGAAGAGAGAAAAAATATTGAAAAAAAAAAAGAAGAGAAGTTATCAAGCTCTCAAGACAAAATACTCTGATTATAAAATTACTCCAGTAGAGGTACAATTCTCCTTTTTGATAAATTTAAAAAGGTTTTATACTTACTTCTCGAAGATAAAAAAATTAGAAGAGAAGAAATTATCAATATCTCAATAAAACACACTAGGGTTATTGAATTACTCGAGTAGTGCTAAGGAAAAGTACAACTCTGCTTTTCATTAAATTTAAAGAACGTAGTCTTGTACTGAATACTAGAAAATAAAAATTATCAAGCTATCAAGAGAAAATACTCTGATTATTGATTTATCCTAGTATTGCAACATTTACTTCTAATAATGTTGCAACCTTTATTTTTAATAACTTAAGTCAAACTCAATCTTGTAGCAAATACTAGAAGAGAAAAAAAATATTAAAAGAAAAGAGAAACAGTTATCAAGCTCTCAAGACAAAATACTACGGTTATAAAATTACTTCAGTATTGTTAAGTAAAGGTACAACACTCTTTTCTGTTAAATTTAGAGAAGCCTTATACTTACTTTTCAAAGAAAAAAAAATTAGAAGAGAAGAGAAGAAATTATCAAGATTTCAAGACAAAATACTCTGGTTATTGAATTACTCCAGTATTGCTAAAAAAAGGTACAAGTCTCCTTTTCACTAAATTTAAAGAACGCAGTCTTGTAATAAATACTAGAAAATAAAAAAAAAATAGAAGAGAAGAGAAAAAATATCAAGATCTCAATACAAAATACTCTCGTTATTGATTTATTCCAGTATTGCAGCTAATCCCTGACTTTTAATCAGGAAATCTTTTGAATTGCATTTTGAAATACTAAAAGAGAGAAAACATGTTCAAAGAGGATAAGTTACAAGCTCTCAAGACAAAATACTCTGGTTATTGAATTATTCCAGTATTGCTAAGGAGAGGTACAACTTGTACTGAATACTAGTAAATAAAAAAAAAATAGAAGAGAAGAGAAAAAGTTATCAAGCTCTCAAGACAAAATACTCTGGTTATAAATCTGCTTCAGTACTGTTCAGTAAAGGCACAACTCGCCTTTTTGTTAAATATAGAGAAGTCTTATAAAAACTCCATTAAGATAAAAAAAAATAATAAGAAGAGAAGAGAAGGAATTATCAACATATCAAGACAAAATACTCGGGTTATTGAATTACTTCAGTAGTGCTAAGGAAAGGTACAACTCTGCATTTAAAGAATGCAGTCTTGTACTGA
Source organism: Taphrorychus bicolor (assembly GCA_951812265.1). Classification (NCBI taxonomy): domain Eukaryota; kingdom Metazoa; phylum Arthropoda; class Insecta; order Coleoptera; family Curculionidae; genus Taphrorychus; species Taphrorychus bicolor. Next base: position 34,169,015 of record OX638299.1, read on the forward strand.
ATACTAGAAAATAAAAAGAAAAATAGAAGAGAAGAGAAAAAGTTATCAAGTTCTCAAGAATAAATACTCTCGTTATTTATTTACCCCAGTATGGCTAAGAAAAATTGCAGCCTTGATTTTTAATAAATTAGGTCAAACTCAGTCTTGTAGCAAATAGTAAAAGAGAGAAAAAAGTATTAAAACGGAAGGAAAGAAGTTATCAAGCTTTCAAGACAAAATACTCTGGTTACAAAATTACTCCAGTATTATTAAATAAAGGTGCAACTCTCTTTTTTGTTAAATTTACGGAAGTATTATAGTTACTTCTTGAAGATTAGAAGAGAACTGTGGATTAGGATTATTGTGTTTGAAAATTTTGGTGTTTCTTGCAAATTGCGGGGGCATGGTGTAACGAGATTGAGCCGACATTGGTTCTGGTTTATTGGTTGGTACTTGACCTGTGGGTTTAAAAACATCTTTAGGTGGTCCAAAAACTTGTGATTTGTTGGGAACTTCTGTTGGACAGGTCGGGGTTGGTAATTTATTGGTCCATTTGGGAATTATGGTTGAAAAGACCCTGGTCTATTTTAAAATGGTTGTAGTGTTCCTGGGAATTTCATTTGCATAGATTGATAATATTGCGTAGGCGGATGTTACCAGCAATGTAGTTGAAATTTGAGGGTTGTTGGTACGTTTGAGTGTAATTATAGGGTGACGAATATGTATTAGGTGCAGGTGCTTTATAAAATGATTGTGGATATCTCACTGGTTGTGGGGTTTTAAAGTTAGCAACAGAATTGTTTTGATGTGCAGGAGCTTTTTAAGAGGTTTTGGGTGTATTGAAAATTTTCTTCTTCGGTAATTTGTGTCATCGCAAGTTCAATGCAGTTTGGATTTTAAAGCCTTATTATACTTTGCAAGGGTCCTGGTAAGCATCACCACAAAAATTGCAGCCTTTATTTTTAATAAATTAGGTCAAACCCAGTCTTGTAGCAAATACTAAAAGAGAGAAAAAGAAATTAAAACAGAAGGAAAGAAGTTATCAAGCTTTCAAGACAAAATTGTCTGGTTACAAAATTACCCCAATATTGTTAAGTAAAAGTACAACTCTCCGTTTTGTTAAATTTAGAGATGTCTTATACTTACTTCTCGAAGATAAAAAAAATTACAGGAGAAGAGAAGAAATTATCAAGATCTCAAAACAAAATACTCTAGTTATCGAGTTCTCTAGACAAAATACCATGGTTATAACAAAATTCCTTCAGTATTGTTAAGCAAAAAAACTCTCCTTTTTGTAAAATTTAGAGACGTCTTATACTTACTTCTCAAGGATAAACAAAAAATAGAAGAGAAGAGAAAAAATTATCAAGATTTCAAGACAAAATACTCTGGTTATTGCATTACTCCAGTATTGCTAAGGAAAGGTAAAACTCTCCTTTTCACTAAATTTAGAGAACGCAGTCTTATAATGAATACTAGAAAATAAAAAAAATAGGAGAGAAGAGAAAAGTTATTGATTTATATATTTAAATACTTATATATAAATAAGTTATTAATTTAAATACTCTGGTTATTGATTTACCCCAATATGGTTGAGAAAAATTGCAGCCTTGATTTTTATTAAAATAATTGGTCAAACCCAGTCTCTTGCAGCAAATACTAAAAGAAAGAAAAAGAAATTAAAAGAGAAGGAAAAAAGTTATCAAGCTTTCAAGACAAAATAGTATGGTTACAAAATTACTCCAATATTGTTAAGTAAAAGTGCAACTCTCCTTTTTGTTAAATTTAAAGATGTCTTAAACTTACTTCTCGAAGATAAAAAAAAATAAAACTAGAAGAGAAGAAATTATCAAGATCTCAAAACAAAATACTCTGGTTATCGAGTTCTCTAGACAAAATACCATGGTTATAACAAAATTCCTTCAGTATTGTTAAGTAAAAAAACTCTCCTTTTTGTAAAATTTAGAGACGTCTTATACTTACTTCTCAAGGATAAACAATAAATATAAGAGAAGAGAAAAAATTATCAAGATCTCAAGACAAAATACTCTGGTTATTGAATTACTCCAGTATTGCTAAGGAGTGGTATAACTCCCTTTTTCACTAAATTTAGAGAACGAAGTCTTGTATTGAATATTAGAGAATAAAAAAAAATAGAAGAGAAGAGAAAAGCTTATCAAGCTCTCAAGACAAAATACTCAGATTATTGATTTACCCCAGTATTGCTAAGTAAAGTTACAACCTTGTAGCAAATGCTAAAAGAGAGAAAAAAATATTAAAAGCGAAGGAAAGAAGTCAGTTATTTCCAAGACAAAATAGTCTGGTTACAAAATTACTCCAGTATTATTAAGTAAAGGTTCAACTGTCTTTTTTGTTAAATTTAGAGAAGTCTTATACTTACTTCTCGAAGATAAAAAATATTAGGAATGAAGAGAAGAAATTATCAAAATCTCAAGACAAAATACTCTGGTTATTGAATTACTCCAGTATTGCTAAAGAAAGGTAAAACTCTCCTTTTCACTAAATTTAGAGAACGCAGTCTTATAATGAATACTAGAAAATAAAAAAAATAGGAGAGAAGAGAACAGTTATTGATTTATATATTTAAATACTTATATATAAATAAGTTATTAATTTAAATACTCTGGGTATTGATTTACCCCAGTATGGCTGAGAAAAATTGCAGCCATGATTTTTAATAAATTAGTCAAACCCAGTCTCTTGCAGCAAATACTAAAAGAGAGAAAAAGAAATTAAAAGAGAAGGAAAGAAGTTATCAACCTTTCAAGACAAAATAGTCTAGTTACAAAATTACTCCAATATTGTTAAGTAAAAGTACAACTCTCCTTTTTGTTAAATTTAGAGATGTCTTATACTTACTTCTTCGAAGATAAAAAAAAATTAAATAGAAGAGAAGAAATTATCAAGATATCAAAACAAAATACTCTGGTTATCGAGTTCTCTAGACAAAATACCATGGTTATAACAAAATTCCTTCAGTATTGTTAAGCAAAAAAAACTCTCCTTTTTGTAAAATATAGAGACGTCTTATACTTACTTCTCAAGGATAAACAAAAAATAGAAGAGAAGAGAAAAAATTATCAAGATCTTAAGACAAAATACTCTGGTTATTGAATTACTCCAGTATTGCTAAGGAAAGGTAAAACTCTCCTTTTCACTAAATTTAGAGAACGCAGTCTTATAATGAATACTAGAAAATAAAAAAAATAGGAGAGAAGAGAAAAGTTATTGATTTATATATTTAAATACTTATATATAAATAAGTTATTAATTTAAATACTCTGGTTATTGATTTACCCAGTATGGCTGAGAAAAATTGCAGCCATGATTTTTAATAAATTAGTCAAACCCAGTCTCTTGCAGCAAATACTAAAAGAGAGAAAAATAAATTAAAAGAGAAGGAAAGAAGTTATCAAGCTTTCAAGACAAAATAGTATGGTTACAAAATTACTCCAATATTGTTAAGTAAAAGTGCAACTGTCCTTTTTGTTAAATTTAGAGATGTCTTATACTTACTTCTCGAACATAAAAAAAATTAAAGGAGAAGAGAAGAAATTATCAAGATCTCAAAACTAAATACTCTGGTTATCGAGTTCTCTAGACAAAATACCATGGTTATAACAAAATTCCTTCAGTATTGTTAAGTAAAAAAACTCTCCTGTTTGTAAAATTTAGAGACGTCTTATACTTCTCAAGGATAAAAAAAAATAGAAGAGATGAGAAAAAATTATCAATCTCTCAAGACAAAATACTCTCGTTATTGATTTACCCCAGTATTGCTGAGAAAAGTTGCAACCTTGATTTTTAATAAATTAAGTCAAACTCAATCTTGTAGCAGATACCAGAAGAGAGAAAAAAGTATTAAAAAAAGAAGAGAAAAAGTTACTAAGCTCTCAAGACAAAGGATAAGGGTACAACTCACCTCTTATATAAATTTAGAGAGGTTTTGTACTTACTTCTAGAAGAAAAAAAATAGAAGAAATGAACTGAAAAACAGTGTACAGTCACAAACGAGTATTCGAACAGTGCCGAGTGAAGTTGAAACTAAGCTTTCTATTTTTGTTTAATTCAAGCGCAATTTTATACTACATACTAAAAGAGAGAAGAGAATATTAGAAGAGACGAGAATATTAGAAGAAAGAGATTAAGTTAACAAGCTTGTTAACTTAATCTCTTTCTTCTAATATTCTCGTCTCTTCTAATATTCTCTTCTCTCTTTTAGTATGTAGTATAAAATTACGCTACTAGGTATTATGATTTTGTGGTTAATTGCCAGATAGGGACTAGAGGCATCAATAATTATACTACGATCTCTTCACCGAGGTTTTGTTTAATCAGCTTAAAGATCTTCAGTGCTTGAAATTATAGATAGTGCCCAATTCACAATACCAGTTTCTCCTGAACGTGTAAATTTTACTGGTTTGCTCAACGCAGGTTGTGGATAATTGAAATAATTTCCCTCAGGTTTCCTCAGTTATAAATGACTTGAACATCCAACAAAACGTCGACCAAGAAATTATAGTCTAATTATTGTTACCTTTAGTCCCTATTCGCCAATTAACTAATTACTCTTTTGTTCAGTAAAACAACTATTTTTTTTTTATTAAATTAAATTTTATCAGATTCCAAGTAAAGTTAAACCTTAGATACAATGTAAAATATGTCAAGTCTGGAGTTTAAACCTCAGGACTAATCTAACCAAAGGGTGGAATACTGGATCTTAGTAGGTAAAAGTTGTAGCTGGTAAAGCTACAATGTCCTTGCTAAAGCAAACTTCAGTGAAATCGTGGGTTTAAGATAGCAATGAAACAACTTTTCTGTTAGTAAAGCTCCGATGTTTCAACCAGTGTATTTGGTTTTTTCAAGGCTATTTACTAGATGAAAGTCTATATCGAGATAATGTTAAACAGAAAGTTTAATAAGTAAGTACCTCACCTTAACATTACGTAAAAGTAGCTTAAATTTTGTATCAATTGGCACAAAAGGAAAGAAAGCTTTTCACGCACCACACTGGCTTAATAAAACAAATCCCAGAACTAGTCTCCTTTCTACCGAACCCCAAGTCTTTTAGGGAAGGGCACGAAAGTTTCTTTTTCTTAATCCCGCAAATTTTTCTCGGCCTTCCCTTTTCCCCAAGACAAACCGAAAGAAATATATTATTAGATTCCCCGTAAGTGTTTCGAATCTCTCCGAATAAAGTGAGACATTCATCTTAAAGTTTTGTCAGTTCGTGCATGGTTTGTTGTTCCGTATTCTTCGTTTCGGATCGTAGCTGCGACGTTTCGATTTCGGATGTAAATTAAATTTTATTCTTTTGAGCGAGATTTATCTTCACCAACGCACTCACCCTGGAAAACAAAAAAAAACGTGGCGGTTGTGGGTAATAAGGCTTTTGTCTAAGAAAAAGACAGCTCAGCGTCCGCCTTAAAGGCAATCTAATCCAAACCTGTCGCAACCTACTTCGGAGTGAAAACGTTTTAATTAAACGACGGTAAAGGTGGCCGTTTCCAGGAAAAGACAATCCATAAAAATCCCCAAGAGCTCCCGCGGAACAGGACAATTTTGCTAATTCTTCTTATTCCTTTTACGCGCCCCGCTCAAAGGTAAATTTATAATAAAAATTCCGCAGATCTTCCGCTTCGAAAATTAGTTTCGTTCCTCGTTTTTTTTTAGGGATCCTATTTGCGACGAACGTTCGAAATCAAAGGGGAGGATATTATTACACATTCTGTTTTTTGCAGGTAGGAAGAAAAAGTAAATTTCGCTAGAACGTGCCTAAAAAAGTTAATATCAAGCCAACAAAGGACTTTAGAGGCAATTTTTTAAGCAGTTTTTAATATGGTATTACATATTTTCTTCACAGTCAGTCAAGTTACGTGTCTTTGTCTTCTCCCTGTTTGCTATTTTGGTGGAAATTATTAAGGTCATAAAGGGAAGTTGAGAAAAGTGCCAACGTTACGATCTAAACTCTGTGCGAACATTTTTTTTCCAAATGTGTGTTTAATGGTTTTTGGATCACAAACAAATCCACTGGTAAATGTTCCGTTAAAGCCAAGTCGAATTTTTATTGCATAGAGTGACAGGGGCAGGAGTATTCTAATAAACAACAATCTATTAGTTTTCTTAAAACCGTACATTTCGATTCGTACTAAAAATTTATAAAAAAAATATGTGTGTTCAATATTAACGATGGAAGAGAAAAAGAAAAAACAATTTTTTAATGAAATAATAAATTGTATGTAAGTTTTGGTTTATTATATAAAGTGAACGGGGATACGAGTTTATAATAACTAGATATTTCGTTTTTAAGGTTAATTTTATATTAAGTTCATCATTTATTTTTATTTTTATTTACAAGTAATATTATGTCAAATAGCCTGTACTTGCCTCCTTGAAATGCTCAATAATTGAATAAGAAACTACGTCGCCGGGAATAATAAGAGTTCGTTCCAAGTTTGATCGCAACTTCTCGCCTCTAAGCAAATTCCGCTCACACTCCAATTAACTCCGTCTTTAACCCACTTTTTCTTCGAGACAAATAAAAGAGTTTCTAATAAAAGACGGTAAACATCGGCTCTCGACAAATCATTCCATCATCCGCCCCGTTACCCAGGTCACGTTCAGAGACTAATGGAAGGGTTAATAACGGCGTTTTACGGTTGTGTTTTCCGGTTCTCCTCCCTACTATTGTCTATAAACTTACCTTTGTTTGACCCACTAATAAAACTCGTGGACTGACCGTAATGGACGCAACCTTTTTGCGTCTTACGGGTCATTTGTCTTAGGTCGCAAAATAGACAGCGGTAGTTTTGTGATGGTCGGACTTGAAACTTAAGAGTTGGGTTGCCAAATGCACTTTTATAAGTGCAATTTAAAGTGTTTTTCGAGCTTCGAAGTCGTGGTCCAACGGAATTTCTTCCTGAAGCCTACAGCTGCGGCAGAAATTATCAAAAGCAATTAGGCAATGGGCGAATTGATCTCCGGTGCTTCCCGACGTTGACTGATTCGACTGTGATGAGCTCAGTGCTATATATTCCCACGCCGTCGCGCTGCAGTGGAGGGACTGGGGTGGGGGTAGTGGTGGCGCGGGGTTTCGGCGCACTTGAAGTAGTTCGTGGAACTCCCTTCCAGTCTGCATTTAGAAACGTGGTTTCCTCCTTCCTGTTGAAATTGGTGTCTTGTTTAAAGATCTCAAGGGCCTCTCCCGTTAGCCTCGGATAGAAACGCTGCGACTGATGTAAGATATCCACCTTGTTGAAACGGATGTCATGATCTTCGGAGAGAGCGTGCTCTGCTACTGCTGACTTTTCTGTTTGTCCCAGCCTTCAAGACCTGTTAAAGACCGCAGAGATCGCCTATCGGCACCTGGAGTTTACCACGTTTCATGCAGCTGTGGCTCGGTATACATTGGTACCACAAAACGTTGCAGTTTTAACACGAGGATTACGGAACAAAAGAAGAGTTGCAGGCTGGGATAAACACAAGTGTCAGCAGTAGCAGAGCACGCTCTTTCCGAAGGTCACGACATCCTTTTCAATGAGGTGGATATCTTACATCAGTCGCAGCGTTTCTATCCGAGACTAACGAGAGAGGCCATTGAGATCTTTAAACACGACAACAATTTCAACAAGAAGGTGGAAATTATTTTTCTAAAAGCAGACTGGAAGCGAGTTGTACGACATCCCCGCGCCACCACTACCCCCACCCCAATCCCTCCACTGCAGCGCGACGGCGTTGGAATAAATACCACGGAACTCACCACAGTCGAATCAGTCAACGTCGGGTCGTTGCCTCATCGCCTTTGATAATGTCTGCAGCAGTTCTAGGTAAAACCTCAGGAAGAAATTCCATTGGACCTCGGCTTTAAAGCCTGGAAAACACTTTTGAATCAGTCTTATCTTACTAATTGAATGCGACTGTCAAACTATTTTAGAGAAACCATTAAAGGATCGTTTACTGATTGATGATTAAGTGTGAAGACTAAGCGTAGTTAGTAGAATAAATATATATATCGGTAAAACAATAACCATGCTGAACTGCGCTTAACACAGCTGTAGCTCTCATGTTTCACTATGGACCTTCGAGCCTGATATAAATAAATATTGTTACGATCGCAGCAACGCCGCATGGGAGGCGGGGCAACGCATGGGAGCGTGTTGGTTGGTGGAGCTTCGCGACCTATCCGCGCTGCGTCATGGCTGACACGAGTGATTTATTGCTCGTCTGGCTTAATCTAGAAGGCAGTTGTTTACAACCGTTTTTTTTATATGAGATTATTCAAGAATTCTTATAAAGAACTTTCTAGGTTTTTCTGTAATTTTAGGATTGTATATAAAAGGCGCATAGAGCGCCAGAGTAGAGTAGTCGTATTTTAATCGAGCTATAAGTAAGCTAAAGTTACAAAGCGATAATAGAAGGCTATAAAGTGTTAAGTACTGAGTTATTTAGTAGTCGAGTGTATTTGTGGAATAAATAAATAGTGTTTTCGTGTTAAATCGTACAACTGGAATTATTGAACCCTGAGTTCGCAACAATTGGTGTCAGAAGTGGATTCCAGTGGGAATTTGAGGACTAATATTGCTGAACTGTAAGTGAGTGCTTCATTGCCGGACATTACGTGTTTATGCCAGTGACCAGAAGCCAGCATCAAGCAATGGAGGATCAACTTGCCGCCCTGCTGTCCCTTATGCAACAACAGAGGGAAGAACAGGAAAAACGTGATCAAATTCAGGAGCGCCGTTATAAAGAACAAAAAGAAGAGCAGGAAAAACGTTATAAAGAGCAGAAGGAAGAGCTGGAAAAACGTGATCAAATTCAGGAGCGCCGTTATAAAGAACAAAAAGAAGAGCAGGAAAAACGTGATCAAGTGCAAGAGCGACGTCATCAACAATTCAAAGAAGAATTAATGAGCCATCTCGCAGTCAGGGAGCAACAGTTGGAAGAAAGAATAATGCAATCCGTTAATGAATCCGTTAACGAAGGACTCGAAGCTGTCAACCAGAAGGTTCTCGAGCTAGAAAAGAAATTCCGGGAACAACTTGAGGACGACAACGTGTCTACAGAGAGTTTTAGCACAGCCAACGCTAAAATTAAGCCTCCCGATTATGACGGTACTACGGCCTGGGAAATCTATAAAACCCAATTTGAAGCAGCTGCAAAAGCTAATGGCTGGTCCGAGCCCCAGAAAGCTACATCATTAGTGGTAGCACTTCGTGGAAAAGCGGCTGAGTTACTCCAATCTCTGTCGGCAGCGGATCAAAGTAATTATGCCGTTTTAGTACACACTCTGCAACTACGATTTGGAAATGAGCACAAAGAAACCGTGTTCCAGGCCCAGCTGAGGATGAGACAGCAAAAGTCAGGTGAATCCTTACAAGAATTTGAAGCGGAAATAGACAGACTCATTCACCTGGCATATCCATCGGCCCCTGAATCTTTTCAAATGCAATTTGCCGCCGAAAGGTTCATTGAGGGAGTTCGCGATAGTGACATGAGATACCACTTACGTCTTGTAAGGCCCAAGAATATCAGCGAGGCACTAGTTCGGGCCCTGGAATTCGAGGCGTCACGAGTGTCATCTAATTCATCGCCACGCGTACGAATGGCCACTTGCGGTGAAGAGGAGAATACGTCTATGGCTGAATCCATGGCCAGTTTACATAAAGCGATGAAAGATATGGCAGTCAGTATGCAAGCCCTGTTAGAAAGAACTCCTCGATCAACAGACAATCGGGGCATAAAATGTTTTAACTGCGGCAGACTGGGTCACATCAAGAGTAACTGCCGTAATAGGGCAAGAAGTCCGTCGCCGTCGTTTAGAAGACCAAGCGGCGACCAAGACCGCCCTAGGTCCCAGGAAAACTAATTCCGGTCAATGCAAGGGGGCAATTGACCGGGGCCGCTAAGACCCCCAGGATCTTTAAAGTCAATAATTTGGGTGGCAAAAGTCTCACAGTGGCCGGACGCATTAAAGGACAGAAGATCCAGATTACCATCGATACAGGAGCAGATGTGACCATTGTAAGGCCAGATAAACTTTTCGGATATACCATACAACCATTGCCCAACCCTATTATGTTAAAATCAGTCACTGGAGAATCTTGCCCTATAGACGGAGAAGCCGATGTCACCATCATTATTGGAGAAAGACTTGAAGTTCGGCATAAAGTGTTGGTTGCCAGGATCAAAGACGAGTTTATTTTGGGAATGGATCTCATCAGGAAACATGGATTCTCCTATGATCACAAACAGAATATTCTCACGTTTGGAGATGAGGAGTTTGCATTAACCAATGGAAATGTGGAAACTAGTATCCGTCTACTGGTGGTGGAAGATGTAAAAATTCCTCCAAATTCAGAACAAATTATCACAGTGACTTCTGAAAATGATCCTGGGTGGTCCATAGGACTTATAGAACCTAACCTGGATTTGACGACTGAAATCATGGTAGCCCGAACTTTGACCGACACGAAGAAGACTATGCCAGTACGAGTTGCCAATATTGGAGAAAGGACCATCAAGCTAAAAGAAGGAACAGTTCTTGCCAATTATGAGCCTGTACAATGGGTATGCAATTGTGTCGAAGCAGAGACATCCAAAATTAAATCTTCTAACCAAGCTTCCCCAGAAGTTATTGATGCTTTTAAGCGACAGTGGAGTCACCTGTCAAAGGAACAACTTCAGTCTGCTATAAAATTTGCCATGGATGAATCTGATATGTTTAACTTCAAGAGCAACGACAGTCAAACCGATTTAGTTGTCCATAAGATCAACACAGAGGATGCCCAGCCAATACGACAACATCCACGAAGGGTCCCTCTGGCTAAACAACAGGAAGTTAACAGTTTGCTGAATGAAATGTTAAAGAAGGGCGTCATAGAAGAATCATCTAGTCCATGGTCGTCGCCTGTGGTTCTTGTTAAGAAGAAAGATGGTTCAACGCGGTTCTGTGTTGACTACAGGAAACTTAATGATGTAACCAAGAAAGACAGCTACCCATTGCCACGTATAGACGACACCTTAGCAACTTTATCGGGATCAAAGTGGTTTTCCACTCTAGATTTAAAAAGTGGGTACTGGCAAGTAAAGATTGCTCCCGAAGACAAAGAAAAGACTGCATTTTCTACTGGTTCTGGACTATACCAATTCCCTGTTATGCCTTTTGGATTGTGCAATGCTCCATCAACTTTCGAGCGACTAATGGAACTTGTCTTGAGGGGGCTGACTTGGAAAACTTGCCTGGTATACTTAGATGACATAATTGTCATGGGACGTGATTTCGACGAGCACTTGAAGAATTTAAGAGAAATCTTCAACAAGTTACGGAATGCTCACCTGAAGTTAAACTACAAGAAATGCAGCCTGTTCCAGAAGCAAGTCGAGTACTTGGGGCATACTATCTCAGAACAAGGCATTAAAACTAGCCATAGTAAAATATCTGCCATTAAAGATTGGCCAGTTCCCCGAGACAAACACGAAGTAAGGAGCTTTTTGGGACTATGTACTTACTACAGGAGATTTGTAGAGGGATTTGCCGACATCGCAAAACCGCTGCACAAATTAACGGAAAAGAAAACACCGTTCTTGTGGAACCACGAATGCAGTCAGGCGTTTGCAAGGCTTAAAGCTGCCCTCTGTTCTAGTCCGATCTTGGCTTACCCTATAAAGGACGGACTCTTTATTTTGGACACGGATGCAAGTAACTGTGGTCTAGGTGCAGTACTCTCTCAAAGACAAAACGGGCAAGAGAAGGTCATTGAATACTACAGTAAGACTTTAAATAAGCCAGAAAGAAACTATTGCGTCACTAGAAAGGAACTGTTGGCCATCGTTAAAGCAGTCGAACATTACCATCGCTACTTATATGGAAAAAGGTTCCTGATTAGGACTGACCATGGAGCCTTGAAATGGTTATTACAGATGAAGAACTCTGAAGGTCAAATAGCCAGATGGATAGAGCGCCTGCAGCAGTACGATTTCCAAATTGAACATCGACCAGGAAGGTCTCACGGAAATGCCGATGCATTGTCTAGACGGCCTTGTAAAGAAGATTGTCGGCATTGTCAAAGAACTGAGCAGCGTGAGGGACTTCCTTTGGTAAGGAGAACGTCGGTAGAAATAAACGATGGCTGGACCACACAGACCCTTCGAGAAGAACAAATGAATGATCCAGATATTGGACTCATCCTCTCCGCAAAGACTGACGACAAGAGACCAGAATGGCAAGAAATTGCTGGTAAAAGTCCAAACCTGAAGGCGCTATGGGCCCAGTGGCACTCTCTTAAAATAGAAAATGGATTACTGAAGAGAGCGTGGGAGAGTCCGGATGGCAAGACCGTAGTCAGTCAGTTGGTTGTTCCTGGAAGCAGAAAATCGGACGTACTACAGGAAATGCACGACGGAACCAGTGGAGGTCATTTTGGGGTCAATAAAACCTTGGCCAAAATTAAAGAGCGGTTCTACTGGGTGAATTATCATGAAGACGTCGAATCTTGGTGCCGCAAGTGCGAAGTTTGTTGTGCCACAAAAGGACCTCGAACAAGATCACGCGGCCGAATGGTGCAGTACACTGTAGGTGCTCCATTCGAGAGGGTAGCAATTGATGTCGCGGGACCGTTTCCTCAGACTGAGTCGGGCAATAAATACATCTTGGTCGCCATGGATTACTTCACTAAATGGCCTGAAGCATACGCCCTGCCTAATCAAGAAGCAACGACTGTGGCAACGGTGCTAGTAAATGAAATGTTCTGCAGATTTGGAGTCCCTCTCGAACTTCATTCTGATCAGGGCCGAAATTTTGAATCGGCTGTTTTCCAGAAGGTCATGGAACTTCTCGGAATTCGCAAGACCAGGACAACTCCTTTGCATCCACAGTCGGATGGGATGGTAGAGAGATTTAATCGGACCATGGAACATTACCTGTCTAAAATGGTGGCAGATCATCAGCGTGATTGGGACCAACATCTACCTCTCATGTTGATGGCATATCGAGGCTCTACGCATGAAGCCACTGGTTATACTCCGGCGAAAGTGATGTTCGGGAGGGAAATGAGGCTTCCTGCGGATTTGATGTATGGAACACCAGAAAAAGAGTCGCTCAGCTCTGAGAATTTTGTGGAGGAGCTTAAGGAGAGGCTGAACAATGTTCATGAGCAAGTCAGGAATAAACTGCGGATATCCAGTGATCGAGCCAAAGCAAGATATGACTTACTAGCTAACTCCCGCGGCTTCCAGGATGGTGATTTGGTGTGGCTATACAATCCGAGGCGAAAGGTGGGGAAGTCGCCCAAACTTAGCCAAAATTGGGAAGGACCTTATACAATTATAAAGAAGATTAATGATGTGGTGTATAGGATCCAGCGGACCCCTAGGTCAAAGATGAAGGTCGTTCATTTGGATCGATTAGCACGATACCATGGAACTCTATCTGTTCGGGACGAACAGACTTAGGAGGAGGGCAATGTTACGATCGCAGCAACGCCGCATGGGAGGCGGGGCAACGCATGGGAGCGTGTTGGTTGGTGGAGCTTCGCGACCTATCCGCGCTGCGTCATGGCTGACACGAGTGATTTATTGCTCGTCTGGCTTAATCTAGAAGGCAGTTGTTTACAACCGTTTTTTTTATATGAGATTATTCAAGAATTCTTATAAAGAACTTTCTAGGTTTTTCTGTAATTTTAGGATTGTATATAAAAGGCGCATAGAGCGCCAGAGTAGAGTAGTCGTATTTTAATCGAGCTATAAGTAAGCTAAAGTTACAAAGCGATAATAGAAGGCTATAAAGTGTTAAGTACTGAGTTATTTAGTAGTCGAGTGTATTTGTGGAATAAATAAATAATGTTTTCGTGTTAAATCGTACAACTGGAATTATTGAACCCTGAGTTCGCAACAATATTAAATCAACGACCGAAAGGAAAGTAAGAGTGGTGAATCAACAATAACATTAGACACTACATAGCTTATAATAATGGATACGTTCCCAATTTCGTAAGAACCTTTGAACAACGTTTACCCAACATAATATAGCGAATTCAACCAAAAGCTATCTAAAATTGTTAGTTACAATAAAAGAGGTACTCAGTTGTCTAAGAGTGGTATTTATAAGCTAATTTGTTATAGACTGATTAATATCATATGTGTATCACACACGTATCTAGAACATCTCAATAGATCCACCTTTTCCCTGAGGAACCAGAGTCTCATCACAGCTTACATGCCAAAATACTACATCACGTTACCCCAAAGAACTACAAATCTGATGACTAATAGGAATATTTTAGTTTGTTAGGTGGTTCTTGGTGGTACTTTTTGAACGACCCATCGTGTTTGTTTGCTCGTCGCATCAATTTCATCATCGAATCAGTTTCATTTTGCGAGTGTGAGCTCAGTGTGTAGGTCTACACAATATCGCAGTGCAATTTTTAAAAAATAATAATTGATATTTGAGATATTATACAAGAAAAAAATTGGGAAGTGCAGTTGTTTGCAGATTTTTATTTAAAAAATTGAGGTTAAGGTCGATTTCTTAATAGTTACGCAACGAAAACACTTAAGTTTAAAGTTTAACTTCACTGTGTAGGAACCACAAAACTAATAAAATTTCGTATTTCGAGGAGAAATTGGTGGCAACACGGCTTCAAATGAGGAAATTGAATCTGAACTTAACAAATTAAAAAAATGTGATCTTATTACAATAATAATTAACAAAAAGGTTCCTAATGATCTATATGTTAGTGAAAAAATAGCGAGTGCTTTGGACTATAGTGAAAACCTGGTATTTCAGGACTCTGTGACTGAACTCCCGCCTGACACACCGGATAACCTCAAAGGTGAGATGCATATTTTGTCTTTGAATTGTGATTTGAGGGTGGCTAAGCAGGAAGCTGAATCAAGGGCAAGGTTAATCTAGGAACTTGAACGTACTCTAAAAAACCAAGAAACAATTATAACCTTATTGACTACTACCAAATCCAGTGTAAATGAATCCCTAGATAAGGGGACTTCGAACGTTGCCAAATCATCGCAAAATGCTAACAATAATAGGAATAATCATAAGCCATCTAAACCATATAACCCAAATTTGACAAATCCGACTAGGCCGGATAGTAGTAAAAAGCAATCGGCAATAGATAAGAACCTGCAAAATAGTGAATATTGCGATAGAAAACCTGAACATGGGCAAAGGCAAGCCAGTGGCGTAGACATTGGCGGGGTCTCCGTTTCTCGGGTATCTGCGGCAATTCACAAAAGTGCAGCCGTTTTAAAATGCAATGAGATTATTAATCTGGTCAACGATTTGGAACCACCTCCACGAAAAGTTCTTGATGGTGAGGGGCTGCAATGGAACGAGGTTAAGTCAAGACGGACAGGAAAAAAGGTCAAAGGCAACCGGCAATAGTGGGAAATAACACCAGCATCAAACTGCAAACAGTGCCTAAGTTTGTCGATCTACATGTCTATCGGCTGCACCCGACCACTACCTCAGAAGAGGTACAAAATTTCTTTAAATCCGACTTCCCAGAGGTTATTTGTGATAAGCTGAATTCAAAATATCCGGATCAGTATTCTTCTTTCAAGGTAAGCGTACATTGTAAGAATATCGCAAAATTAATGAATCCAGTGACGTGGCCCAGTGGCACTTGTGTAAACAAATTTTTTACCCACGACAGCAGGTCGTAAGGGGTCAATAGCCTTTAATCCCGACCTGTTGTCAATAAATATACAGGGCATGACGACTGTTAAAGTAGATAACATTGAACTTGAGTATTTAAATAAATTCAATATAAACTATATACGTCTACAAGAGACCTGGACATCTATGCATAATGTTAGCTCATTTCAGTTTGTAAATTTTAATCAGGTTAGAGTTAGAGTTAGATTTTTTTATTAAATTAGAACTGGTTTTAGAACGATTATACAAACCCAATATTGGGATTGTATTGTGTGGAGATTTTAATCTAGATTTTTATACCCTTAGAGAGTGTCGTGATCCTAACGTAAGAAATCTTAGGGGTTTTTTGTCGAATTTTGGCTTGGTTGAGACGGTGGGATGGCCTACAATCTGTATCTCGGAAATGCCTGAGCCGAAATTCATAACTTAAAGAGACCTTGGAAGATCGTTTCTTCTAGAATCAGGGAGGGAGGCTAGTTTTAAAACAAAGTGATTTTCTAAATGATATACAGGGTAAAGAAAAAAGCACTGCAAAATGGTTGCATTTCAACCCACTGCATTTGGTAGCTAAAGTATATTCAGAACATTCGTTCCTATGAGGTTTGAGAACCTTGACTAATATCTCGGGACATGTTCGGCGGTTTTTAGTTTTATGGCCCACAAGAGAAATTACGGGGGTTTATCAAAATGTGCGCGTTTTCTTATAAGTTGCCCTGTATCGCGAGAATGCCGCTGCCGAGTTTAATGAAATAAATTATCTCTAAAAGATAAATGATTGTAAAATCAGTGACGTCCACTCAAGTTTAATAAACCTTTTCTTCCATGTTTTACAGAATGGTAGAAAATTTATTGAGAAACTAATGAATATTTTGTCAATAAAGCCGTCATGGAGGGTGTCCTAACTTTAAGGCTCTTCTTTTAATTACATTTAATAGCTGTGGTCGATATCTCGAGAAATTCGGCAGTTTTTGGTTTTTTGGCCTACAAAAATTATTACGGGGGGTTTTCAAAAAGTTTGCGTTTTCTTATCAGTTGCCCTGTATCGCGATAATGCCGCTGCCGATTTTAATGAGACACATTATTTTTAGAATATAAATGAATTACAAATCTGTGGCATAGACAGACATAGTACAAGAATTCCAAAAAATTTAATGAGAAACTGATCAATATTTTGTTAATAACGACGCCATGGCGTGCCCTACTTTAAGGCTGTTATTGTCATTACATTGAAGATCCAAGCTTGATATGTCGGAACGTTTTTGGTGCTTTTTTGTTTTTTGGCCTACGAGAAGAGTTACGGGGCGTTTACAAAAAGTTTGCACATTCTTATAAGTTACAGTGTTTTGCGAGAATAAAATTACCCTCAAATCTCAGAGGAACGAATGTTCTGAAATTACCCTAGCTACCAAATGCAGTGGGTTGAAATGCAACCATTTTACAGTGTTTTTTTCTTTACCCTGTATATCCTTTAGAAAATCACTTTTTTTTACCTCGTTTAACTTTTAACGTTTAAAATTAACCTCCCTCCCTGATTCTACAAGAAACGATCTTCCAAAGTCTATTTGAGTTACGAATTTCGGCTGTGGCATTTCCGAGATACAGGTCCCTAAACATGACGAAAAATTTTGCCGTATCGATCTTTTTTGTTAGCATTTTATTTCTCAGCTCAGTTGCTGCGACTTCCGAATTTTAAGTGAAGTGACATTTCATAAGTTTGATAAATATCTGGTAACGGTTTTAGGGATTTTTGTTTTTTTGATTCCGAATAAAATATACGATACCATTACCATTACCATACCTACCATTCAAAAATTTTATAAGGTAAACTAAAATCTACAAAATTATGTACTTAATTGTTTTTATTGTGTCAGTAGATTTGCATTTTAAAGATTTTACATTGAGAGCTTTTATTGCCGCCCGTTTAAGAAAGTTTCGCCGTCAGAGTGCATTTTTTTATTTAAATGGATAAATAAGAATTAGGGATATTATAGTCGTTTTCAGGAAGATATTCATCTAGCCAGCCAAGGAAATATCGGTTTTGTAGTGGCAGCCCTTCCTAAAAAAATTTTTCAACTGAAATCTGGGGAAATTTTTATTTTCTATTGGTATCTTTCACATTATGTTAAAATTTAAGAAATGGCCTGACCCTTACTTTCTATCCTTTTCTATCCTTGCCTTCTGCATGTATTTTGAGAAAGAAAGCGCAATATTACGTCCGTCAATTCCTTGGATGCAAGATGCAATATGCATCTTTGTAAATATTGTGAATTTAATTCTTATATTTCTTTTTTTCTTATTCCAATTTTTGTGAGTAATTTTCAAATAACTACACGGCATATTATCATCAAACAGTCCTTTATATGATTACTTTAATACTCAACAACTTATAAAGTGAAAGCAAAAAGTGAAATAAACCTACGACCTACCACGGATTTGATCCTTTACAGAATGAAGCTATTTTTTTACAATTTCCTTAACTCCAGTAGCAGAGCTGCAGCTGCAGCTGCATGCATCGACTGCTTTTTGACTTTGTATGAAGACTGTAAGCAAAGTGCTCGATGCTTGAGAAAGAAAGAAAAAAAGAATTGCCCAGTTTCCAGTATTCAAGTGACATCTTCAAGGTGCTACTGAATTATTTTGTATTATCCAAGTGAAGAATGATCATTTGACCATCTCAATTATCTGTGAATGTACCAAAGGAAGGATGAACTACCTGAACAAAAAATGTGTGTTTCCGTTTATAAATTAAGTGTTCTGTTAAGTGATTGTGTGGGAACCAATTTGAGAGTGACCATTGTGATCTCAGTTTACAGAGTGCTAATTATGTAAGTGTTAATCTCTCCAAAGGATGCATGTAACATTTGTCAAAACAGTTTAAAGAGTTGGTAGTCACCAATTTGTCGATCAACCCATCTGCATATTAGTTTCAGGGCCTACTCCTCATCAGTACAGCTTTGGCTTCTCAACAAATTTGAGACCATGTGTTTGCAGCTTAAAGTCAAAAATCTATGAATGCTCTGTACATCTCACCATTTGTCAAAATAACACTAAGTTTTTATATATTATCATACTCCTGCATATCATATTAGATATATTCATTTTTTGCTATTGTGATTGCTAAGGACTGGACCTCAAAAGGGGCCTCATGAAGTTTACAATCCTGGGTTCTAATATTTAAATCACCATACATTTTACGTGTTTTGTATAATGTATTGAGCCCAAGGTATGTTCTAGAGCTCACATTGCGAAAAAAAATGTTTACAAACAACTCGGTGACCTTGATCTGCTCTATACACTTCCGAAATCATGTTAAGGTAGACATCCTGTAGTGGAAAGTAAAGTCCTAATATCCAATATAAAATATTTATACTATATTGTAATCAATAAAAACTACCAATATGTGAGTTATAATTTTTAAAATATTTTCCGAAATGTGTATAGGTTGGTTGTGAAATTTTCATAGAATAGGATAGAACAATGAAAGTAGCTGGTACTGTATTACTCCAGCATTCTTGTCTCCTGATAATTCACAGCCAACTTAATGAGTTTTTCCATTAAACACACTATACTTGTTTTGCTTTGTATATAAAATAAAAAAGTTCTTGCAACTTCAAAATTATTTTTATTCCAGGTATAGTAAGTTATTTGCAAAGGGGTTCTTAATTTCAAACTAATAAATAGCCTTTACTTGTTTCTAAAAGTTACTTCAAAATCTATGCATATAAGTCGAAACATTTTCAACTGAGTTTATAAGAAATGGCCCCCAGCTTATATGCCATTTAGTTTTAAAGAATTGTAGCTCTCTTAGTTGAAAAGTTGTTCCATTCCACCAAGAAACCATTCCAGAATGATCTATCATTCTTGACAACTCGCTAATATGATATTGAAATAAACAATGTGCTTGTCCAGAGTGGTCTGCAAACGTCAAGATGGTTCCTCATTTCAATTTGAAATGTTTGCTAGTGAGTTGGTCAAAATGATTTTTTTAACGGTTCTGCAATTTGTTTAAAGGTGGTAGACAATGACATATTATTAAATGAAACATCTTGGGCTTCCTTTGTCTTTATTGAGTTTTTTCACGACGTTTCGAGCAGTGGAATTTCTGCTCGTTTTCAAGTTCATTTAATAGTTCTCTAGCATGTTGGAACAAACTTCATATTAAATCACTACACAAATGTTTTAGTTTCTTGATATTTAGGTAGTTTAAGAAATTAAATGCTCAATTAGGCAAGACATCTTTTTGTGTAAGTAATTTATAACTTAAAATCAATAATCATATATAGTTAACAAACAAAAATACACTTCTCTAAATACCGACACATACAACTGAAAAGGTCAACTTTTATAAGTTGACCTCCAATAATGGAGCTATACCCAAATGACAACTGAAATGATATAACAGTAAATTCATCTGGTAGGAAATATTCTTTTCTTTACGATGGGGAATAATCTCGACTAATATTAACTCGATCCATAGTGATCATCGAGGAACATTATGGATGGTGTATGGATATAGGAATTATGGAGGGCATATGGCATATAGGTAACCTATATGAAAAGGCCACTGGGACTCTCACCACGGATCCTAATCACACAATCCAAATCATATGGCAGTACCAGTACTTAAATTCAGTCTGGCAGAAACATAATCTTTTCTCAGGTGATGTTGCCTACTTTTAAACGAAAATTTGTAGACAACTCATTTTTATGACAGACTCTCCCCTTAAAATTGACCAGATTGTTTAAGGTGTTCATTTTTTTCCATTTAATTTTTTGTTGTTGTATAAAATTAAACTGAGGCGTTTTACTAACTATCAATCTGCCTCGATTATTTTAAAATTAATAAACTTTTAAAGTTTTTTAGTTTATTGACGTGAGTATTCCCGCAAAACACTGTAACTCAAAAGAAAGTGCAAACTTTTTGTAAACGCCCCGTAACTCTTCCCGTAAGAGTCTTAAAGTTAGGACACCTACCGTGGCGTCATTATTAACAAAATATTGATCAATTTCTAATTAAATTTTTTGCCATTCTTGTACAACATGGAATAGAAATGTTTTATTAACCTTGTACCTCACTGATTCGTGAATGATTAATCTTTTAAAAATAATTTATCTCATTAAAATCGGCCGCGACATTATCGCGATGCAGGACAACTTATAAGACAACGCAAACTTTTTGTAAGACCTCTGTAATTTTTTTTGTAGGCCAAAAAACAAAAATCACAAATCAAAATGTAATCACAATAAGATTCCAAATTTAGGGCATCTGCCAAGGCGTCGTTTTTAACAAAATATTAATCAGTTTCTCATTACATTTTTTGCAATTCTTGTACAACGGAATAGAAATGTTTTACTAACCCACGGTACGCCACAGATTCGCAAATCATTTGTCTTTAAAAGATGATTTATTTCATTAAAATCGGCAGCGGCATTCTTGCGATACAGGGCAACTTATAAGAAAACGCAAACTTTTTGTAAAATTCACGTAATTTTTTTTGTAGGCCAAAAAACAAAAAACTAACAAAAACATCCCGAGATATCGACCATGGCTCTTAAATGTAATTACAATAAGAGCCTTAAAGTTAGAACACCCGCCATGACGTCCTTATTAACAAAATATTGATCAGTTTCTCAGTAAATTTTTTGCCATTTTTGTACAACGTGGAATAGAAAGGTTTTGTTAAACTTGAGTGTACGTCGCTGATTTTACAATCATTTGTCTTTTGGAGATAATTTACGTCATTAAAATCGGCAGCGGCATTCTCGCGATACAGGGCAACTTATAAGAAAACGCACACTTTTTGAAAAACCCCCGTAATTTCTCTTGTGGGCCATAAAACTAAAAACCGCCGAACATGTCCCGAGATATTAGTCAAGGTCCTCAAATCTCATAGGAACGAATGTTCTGAAGATACTCTAGCTACCAATTGCAGTGGGTTGAAATGCAACCATTTTGCTGTGCTTTTTTCTTTACCCTGTATATCATTTAGAAAAATCACTTTGGTTTAAAACTAGCCTCCCTCCCTGATTCTAGAAGAAACGATCTTCCAAAGTCTCTTTAAGTTATGAATTTCGGCTAAGGCATTTCCGAGATACAGATCCCTAAACATGACGAAAAATTTTGCCGTATCGATCTTTTTTGTTAGCAGTTTATTTACTAACATTGGTAGATACAACAATTCATTGAACCATGTAGTCGTAGACAACACTATTTCAGATCATCGCTCAATATTATGTGAGTGCAATATTGCTGAGTTTGAGGTCGGGTCAGCTCTTTGTGAAGAGCGCAGGGTTTTCCGTGATGATGCCATTGAGAGCTTTGCAGTGGAGCTTCTTCGTAGCGACTGGTCTGCTGTGTACAGTGAGAATGACATGGATTCGGCTTTCGAGGCATTTTCCGGTGTTTGTATGAATCATCTCGATGCATATTTTCCAGCTCGAGTTCATAAAATTAAAACTAAAGAAAAGACTTGCGTAAATGGCCCAGTGCGTCGGTCGAGCGAAAACCTTAAAGACCTTTTCAAGTTATCCCGTCAATTTCCCCATCTAGGGAGTCTCTATAAGAGATCAAGGATTGAACATGTGACCTTAGTAACTAAAACAAAAAGGGAGTTCTAC
Organism: Taphrorychus bicolor; assembly: GCA_951812265.1. Taxonomy (NCBI): domain Eukaryota; kingdom Metazoa; phylum Arthropoda; class Insecta; order Coleoptera; family Curculionidae; genus Taphrorychus; species Taphrorychus bicolor. The sequence continues at coordinate 34,191,303 of OX638299.1, forward strand.
CAGGCAAGGATTGATAATTCAAGCAATCCTAACAAAGCGGCTTGGAGAATTATCTCTGAGTTGTCGGGTAAAACAAGCAATAAGCGTTGTAAAAAAATAGTATTGAATTGTAGTGGTGTCAAAGTGGAGGATCCTGTGCAAATAAGTGAAGTATTTAATGATTTCTTTCTGGCGGTGCCTTTGAATGTGCTTGGAGACATTGATAGGGGTGACCAGGGTTCAGTCGATCATTTCGAATGTATAGACGAAAATGAACACAGTTTTTTTCTTGCACCGATACTAGAGGGCGATATTGAGTGCATTATAAGGGATAAAATAAAAAGTAAATGGTCTTCGGGATATGATGAGGTTCCTCTTATGTTAATTTAAAAAACATATAAATCAATGATTAAGCCACTATTGCACTTAGTGAATCTCAGCTTTACGACTGGGAAATTTCCGGCTAGATTACGGTCTAGAAAAGTGGTTCCAGTTTTCAAGAGGGGCGATTCAAGTTCTCCGGATAATTATAGACCGGTGGTTATTACTTCGTCGTTCTCGAAGATCTAGGAGTATGCTTTCTTGAAGGCTCTGTTGTCCTTTCTGGAGAAGCATAATATCATAAATAAATGTCAGCATGGGAAGGTCTACGGATACTTCCATTCATGACTTTTATGAGAAAATATTAGAGAGGATTGAGGCGGGAGAGTGTCCTGTGGGTTTTTTTTGGACTTAAGCAGGACATTTGACTGTGTCAATATAGAACTTCTTATTTCAAAACTGTCTCGTTACGGGGTGCGTGGGGTGCCGCTGGATTGGCTTGAGTGATTTCTGAAACGCAGATCGCAGTTTGTCAGCGTTGCCGATGTCACGGGCGGCTTAGTGAAAGAGGTTGCATCGGCGCACTGTGGTCCCGTAGACCCAAAAACCGCGAAAAAACGATTTTTCGAAATTGGTCTAGACAAGTCGGAAATATAATAGGGCGAGTGTTAAATATTCAGTTTCCATCGAAATGGCCAATAAATAGATTATCGTCACATATTTGAGGCGAGGTGCCTTGACAAAGTAATATTTCATTATTCTTATTTACTATAAAATAATTCATACCTCAATTTTTACCATGCTTGTGTCACTTAAAGCCTAAAATAAATGAACAAAAGATGATAGGTGATGGCTTTAGGAAGATCTTAATGTAAGAAAAAATCGTAATTGTAGTGATAACGCATCGTTGGTAATTTGCTGGTAGTACCGACAGAGATGTATGTAAATTTTTTTCACCTGTAGATACAAATTTCGACCCACAAAATTTTCTGAATTAGTCACAACCCTCTAATATATCTCAATAAATGGCCTCAAGTATCCACTAGCGAGAAATTAAACAACTGGCCGCGCATATTCGCGCTTAAGAGATTTCAAGGTTGACATGACGAAACTTTTGCTTATTAATTTGACGTCTGCCAATTGGTAACAAAACAGACACTTTAGCGACGCGTTGTTTTTTAATTAATAATAGTGATTAGTAAATATGATCAAGAGCTCATGTGTATGCTACCTCCCTGAATTATTTCAGATTATTTACTTAAAAAATGTGGAAGCTACAGGGTGAAATGTGAGAAAAGTACACCAAAATTGGCAAAACATGGGGCACAGAAAAACCTTTGTGGCAACTGATTTTTTTTCTATCTACGTAAAAATAATTGCTATCTCTTTTTTTTCACCACCAAAAAAAAATTGTTAGGGCCATTGCGGGCATCGCACCGGACCAATCGGCCAGAGTTTATTTTAAAAGGTACAGGACAATTCATTGTTGTAATTAGCGTCCTTAAGTTGTAAGTTGTTGGTGAAGTTAGCAGGATTGGGACAAATAATGCACCAATTTGCGAATAAATTATTTACTCGCAAATTTTGTACCTTATAGGACGTATAGTTGGTCGAGCCTAAGATACCAGGGTCACCGAACAATCGAATGGAGTTTGCTATTTTAACCATCATGAATATATTTCTAACTGACTACCCTCTCTAAGTGAGAATAGCCCTGAAGAAGACTAAATAAATAGTCGAAACGTCGGCCATTTACGAATAAAGAAGAGGTGCATTATTTGTCCCAATCCTGCTAACTTCACCAACAACGTACAGGATAATGACTCTGCCATCTCTAACTGTTTATTCGTTGTGTGTTCATGTTTTTGAGAATAGAGATCACATGACACTCGTTTTAAGGATTATCTGTGTACACCTAAATGTAGACTAAATGTAGGAAAGAGATCTCCAAATGTAGTAGGAATAAAAATTTTTAATGCTCTGCCTACAGAGATCAAATCTTCTTCAAATTGTAAAAGATTTAAATTTAAGTTAAAAGGTTTTCTGTTAAATAAATGTATGTATAGTGTATATGATATATTTAACTAGTAGATAGTGTTATCACATATGCAATTTGCATGAATTTTAGAATAATGTCTATGGTGAATAAAGTTTATTTATTTATTTATTTAAATGGTATATTGTGCAACTAGTGAAAATTGCACTGTTCACACGAGTGTGACGGTTTGGACATGAGCCGAAGGCGAGTGGTACAATCGATTTAATTAATACAACCTCACAAGAGTACAAAGTGCACTTTGCGCACGCTGTTAACAATATGCGATTTTCCACGGTTTTTTGTGAAACCACTAGTTTAGGATTTATTTTGAAATCACTGTTTTGACAAATTTCGATTTTTTCTTAATATTTAGAAAACCAAATGAAATTTGACAACACTGTTTTCGTATCTTAGTTTACCATTACATTTAGCAACTTTTGTCTCATTTAACCGACCTTCTATCTGTAACGGTTTAGAAGATGGCAATGGTATACCATATCAATTGGACCACCCTGTAGTTTAACTGATCTATGATAACTTTAACATTACCTTTGTAGGCCCCAGTGATTAAGATTTCAGAATATTGATGAATTTAGTTTCTGTGATAATGTCATCATCTATTCATTACTGAAAGAATGAAAAATGACGAAATGGGAGAGGAGGGAAGAAAATCAGAGGTTTTCGCCGCTAGTTTCTCCTTTCTTTCATTCCCGGTTATCATTTATTCGAGTGAGATAGACTGATCCTCATTCCATCTTGGAGTTTTAAACCGAAATTGTCAATAAACTGGCATTGACACTGATCGATTGATCTTTGACAAATTGTCAAGCATACTCTGCGAGTGTATGACATTGATGTGCTATTATCAGTGACTTTGTACTATTGTCAAAACAGTGATCCAAGCACCGACGTATGCATGACGTTTTCCGATTTTCTGACTTTTCTTTATTATAATAAATAGCGTTTTCGGGACAACGCTTTGAGAGTATTGTTATCCTTACACCGTTATTAAGAAACCAAAGGATGGGAATAGTCAATTTTTAACTTTGTATGTCACCGTTGGTGTCACTAATTGTGCCGGTTCAACGACAATGACAAAATATTGGGAGTTTTGTTACGACGAAAGAGACAGGCCTATATAAATACGTCGATGCTATATTTACAAAAAATGGTGTCGCCATGCCTGGGTCTAGTTGTACAAAGTCACTGGTTACTACGCATTAAAAAAATGTCGCGTAAAGATGACGTAAGCGGCTTCCAACCCGCCATATTTGACTTACCTCTTTAGCTTGGTTCTTTATAGGAACAAGCTTCGAATAAAACCATTTTTCTACGAATTTCCGTGCGTATAATTGTCAATTTTTCCGAGCCATCAGGTATTAGAGGGTTGAATAAGAATAAAGTTACTTTGTGTCCTCGAGAATTCTCGTTCTAACTAAGTCTTTCTCAAATGGCTACAACGAGTTGTGCCGTTATTATTGAGTGGCACGAAGGACCAATTTTAAATCTCAAGTTTAAATTCCACGTACGGCTAAATGAAAACCTTTGACAGATAAAAACCGTCCTTATACCTCAAACAGGAAAGTCTGTAACAGTGGCTCTAAGATTTTCAGAAACTCTAATTATCGAGAATCACTGAGATCAAAATTTATCCTCCCCATGCAGCCACTAGTGTTCCATGTCCCATCGAGGCATTATGCTAGCAATAGCTACCCTCATAATATATCGAATGGTTCGAAAACTGGGCTGGAATTCCTGAAATTCATGGAGAAGGGCGAACGCAATGACCCGAATAACGGACCACTCAGCATTCCGTACGACGTTCACTAGCAAATGTAAAGTTGAACCGTTACCGGGTGAACTTTCAAACTTTGCGGTCCTAACCTGCCATTTCTTTCTGCCGATTACCCACTATTTCGCGAATCAGGTCGGGTTTGGCCTTTTACGACTTCTCGGTTGGCTACGTTACCTTTTCTACTACTTATTCTACACCACCACTACAACTATACGGGGGAGGGATATAAGGTCAAGAAAAGAAGATTTTTTTGGAATTAATAATTGGACAACAACTTGAGTTGACTTGAGATAAACAACCAAAATAAAGCGGCGTAATTAATAAAAATCATTTTTCCGAACGAGAAATTATCCGGACAATGATCGGCCGATCGGCGCCGCCATCGCCATTCCAATCACATATTTTCGCATCATCGGACATTAATTTCGCACGAATGGTCTTTCAATTTCCTCGGGAAATCCATCAACGCGTTGGAAAACTAATTAACGTAATTAATTTTCCGGCTCCGTTGGACCGATGAAAAATTCCTCAGCTATTAGGACTGACTTCGGCGTCCTATCCGATTAACCCAAAATCAAGAGGCAGAAAAGGGTGTTCCGAAATGTGCTTGCCACTTTTAATTCAAGCTCTGTATGTATGAACGTTGTAGAAAAGCTATAGAGAATGTGGACACCATGTATGTAGGATGGTAAAGGTTTGTTTTTAAACAACAAGCTGTCCCGTTATATAAGGTTTTACCTAGTGGTGTTCATTTAAAAGCGTTTTGCTATTCGGTAACTGATTTATATCTAAGTAGTTATTTTTATTTTTAAAACACTGTTTTGTACAAATATTTTTTGAAAATCTAATTTCAATTGCTGTTTCACACAATTTTTGCTCTCTTAGCTACAGTTTCCGTCTAATTTTCAGGATGAAAATCAGGATTAATAATTAATCCCACGTTCTTGTGTATGGTATATTTATTATTTAGTAGTATTGGTTGAGAGTAAATTAATCTCAGTGACGTCACAACTGTAACATTGACAGTGACAGGACGCTACGTCAAATCAATGAAATCTGTCAAGTCTTTCATTGTCAATAATTCACGGCTCTCACGAGAGCGGTAATTAAACTTTAAATGTCAATTTTTCAGGCTTCAACTATCTTCCGTTTTTAATGGAAGGTTTCAATCTGCCTGTCCCTGAAGGTTTATGAATCAGGAAAAACGTGTCTTTACAGTGTAAAGCATCAAACTACGAACAACACTCAAAAAAAGCTAACAAAGCTAACAAAAACTACACTCCACCAATAAATAATTCATTACAACGTAGCTGAAAGCACTATTTAAAACACCTCTTCAAAATCTCAACATTTGGGTCTTACGACAATTTGGGTCTTACGGGAAGCATCACAAGTACCCAAGCAACAAATAAAGTTCAAATTACGTCTATTTAACCTGTCACGAGTCAAAAACCTTTTGGTGACCACACAGAATAAATTATTGCACAATGACTTCCTTTTTCTCAATGTAGGGTAAGAAAACAAAGTAATTTAGAAGTATAAAAGAGGTTAACACATAAATATTTTCAAAACTCGTAGCCCAATAACAAAATATCGATTTAATTAAGATAAAAATTGGTCGAGTTTTCAAAAATCACTGGGTCGAGTTTGCATGAAATTAGTTAAAAATCCCTATTAGTTAAGGTTAAATTTTGTTCAAAAACTGTAAAATTTAAAATCTAATCTTAATAAACATTTCGACTTGCACTTTATCTAGAATAGAAGAATAGAATGGTGATGGTGATGCAAGATATAATTGCTCTCAGTGGCGGCTGGTCCATAAGCGCGCTGCACAGCTCCCAAAAAAAAGACTTAAAACGTCCTAAAATGCGTATTTGAGTGTTATTAATGGTTTTTTGGTGTAATTTTTTGTTTTCAGCTAAAATCAGTAGATATTGGCTTAAAACGACTTAAAACGTGCTAAAATGCGTATTTGAGTATTATTAGTAGCTTTTTGTGTAATTCTATGTTTTCAGCTAAAACCAGTAGAAATCGACGTAAAACGACTTAAAACGTCCTAAAATGCGTATTTGAGTGTTTTTTAGTGTAATTTTTTGTTTTCAGCCAAAAACCAGTAGAAATTGACGAGTTCAGGTTAGTTCAGGTTAGTTAACTTAAAACGTCCTAAAATGCGTATTTGAGTGTTATTAGTGGTTTTTTGGTGTAATTTTTTGTTTTCAGCTAAAACCAGTAGAACATGACGTAAAACGACTTAAAACGTGCAAAAATGCGTATTTGAGTATAATTAGTGGTTTTTTCTTGGTGTAATTTTATGTTTTCAGCTAAAATCAGTAGAAATCGACCCAAAAAAAAAACTAAAATAAGGCAAAAAGCTAATATAATAACCAAATTTACTAAATTAAAGTAATACCTGGCTTCCGCGTTGTAATAATGACTAAAAAGTGTAAGCGAAGTATGTGTGTGTCGGAAGTAAAGTCGACCAGTGGAATAACCTGGCGACTCGCGCTAATGTTGGATTACCATTTATCTGGACCACACCATCGAGCTCTACGCGCTCTTTTATACAACCGCGCAAAACTTCTTCACCCGCGTGTATGTCTAAAACAAAGCCGTGATTTTAAGTGGAGAGATCGCTGAATTTATTCCAGCGCCGCCAGCGATCGCGCTATTGAGGGTTTTAGCAGAGAATAGCCCAAAGGGGTTTATTCTCGGTTTTTACTATCGGTTGTTTGTCGTTATCCAATATTTACGCGGTATTCTAGTTTATGGCGAATTTGAATTAAAAACAATAATAATTTAAGCCGTACATGTAAGACATTCTTTTATTAATGTGTATTGCTGACAATAATTAACTGTGTAATATGAAAGGGGTTTTCAATTTAATTAACGTGAAGAGATTTTTTAAATATTCATATGAAGAAAAGATAGAATTAATATATTATATATGATTAAGAGATAGATATAGATATATAAGTAGGAAAATCTTCCGATAACATTAATATAAACAAGCTCACCGCTGTACCGAGCTCTCCATTAGCAACAATACACACAAGGCCTTTCCAAGCCCTTCCACTTGGCTTCCTACCCCGCAGCCCGACCTGGGGGATAAAGGGCCGCTCGTGGCAGATTATAAGAAAGGATGTCGGGGATGCAAGAATCTATAAACCAGCAAACAGAAGCTGTAAATAGATTGACCAAACAGCTGGCCGTCCAAACCACCCAAACCATCCAAAACGAAGAAGAGACGAAAAGGAAAAAGAGGACAATCAAGCAAATAGAGGAAAAATCTGGGGCTCCAGAAATAAGCTAATCAGAAATCATGGACGAGGAAACGGCGGAGCCTGGGCTGGAGTAAATCCAGAAAGAGAAGCCAATAAAAGGAAAAAAGAATCCAACGAGGAACCAGACTCTCCAGCCCCCAAGGAGGATGACGAAAAGCGGCCAAAAGTAGGTACCCCCAGTGGTACTCAAAAACGCAGGCGACTGGCAAGTCGTCTGCAATAAAATAAAGTCGGAGAATATCGACTATACGAAAGCAAAAATGATCGGAGGCAGTGTAACAATTGTCCCCAGCACAGCCCAAGACTACAGACAGCTAACACGGATACTGTCTGATGCATTTTAGCACGTATTAAGTCGTTTTACGTCGAATTCTCCTGGTTTTAGCTGAAAACATAAAATTACACCAAAATATCACTAATTGTGCTGAAATACGCAATTTAGCACGTTTTAAGTCGTTTTACATCAAATTCTACTGGTTTTAGCTGAAAACTTAAAATTACACCAGAAAACCACTACTTGTACAAACACGTTGACAAAAAGGAGTTCCACATATACTCCCTGCCAGAAGAAAAGACCGTCAGGGCAGAAATTAAAGGAGTGCCGAGGAACCTTACGGCCCAAGAGATAAAGCAGGATCTCAGAAACAAGAATATCGCCCCTGTTTCGGTCCAAAAAATGAGGAGCTACAGGGACAAGAGACCGATGCCCCTCATGCTCGTACAAGTCCCGCAGGACCATAGAGAGGCTGTGTTCAATGTCAATAGGTGCTGCGATCTGGTGATTGCCAAGCCATTGCACTTGGCTTCTGCACTGCAGAAGCTAAGTGCGTTAAGTGCGCTAGCAGCCATCACTCGGAAGAGTGTAAAAAGATAAAGAAGACACCAGCAAAATGTGGGAGCCCGCACCCAGCAAGCTAGAGAGGATGTAGCAAATACCACAACAAAAGAAGGCAGCAACGGCCAAGCCAACGGATCAGAAACAACCAGGGACTAGCAAGCCAGCGGGCAGGCCGGTTTCGGGTGGGACAAGCTATGCTGCTGCCACCAAGGCAGGAAAGAGCGCAGCTAAATCCACCCCAGGCATGAGCCAGCCAGCTGACTTTCTCAGCGCTTTAGACCAGATGAAGCAAATGTTCTCAGTAATGAATAATGTCTCACTTCTCCATGTTTCAGGTTTAAATAGCAACACGGCCCCTACCTTCAGCCCTGCAGATAATGTCATAGAACATAAATGGCATTAAACTTCGGAAAGCTGAGCTACAGGAAATCCTGGAGAGGCTTGAAGTGGACATTGCAGCCCTGCAAGAGACCCACCTCAGAAACACTGAGGACTTCAATCTACTAGGATACTTGGTTCACAGGAAGGACATGTAGGAACAAGGAAACTGAGGAGGTGGAGTGGCGCTGCTTGTCAGAAGACGAGTACCGCACGTGTAACTACCACCAATATAAACAGCCGGGTTGGAAGAAATAGCAATCGAAGCTATTGCTAGCTGCTACCAACCACGCCAAGGCTTAGACCTCAATGACTTAGAGGAAATTAGTTTCAAGAGACAACGGGGACAACACGTTGCCATTGGAGACTTCAACGGAAACTCACCAGACTGGAATAGCAGAGCTACCAACCAGAATAGCAGAGCGATGATGGCATTCTTGGATACAAGAGGGGACATTCAGGTCATGGGGCCAGAAGAACCTACTCATCTAGCCACCAATGAAAGAAACAACATGCTGGACATAGTTCTCATCAGAGAACTAGAAATAGAAACTGAGTTCGCAGTTGTTCATGAGGATTCCTCCGACCATAGTCCACTAATGCTTTGTCTAGAGGAGGAAGCACCGGAGGAGGCTACTTTCGACACGACGCACAAACTGGCAACAGTTGCTGCACTCTTGCAGAGAGATCTTCCGTTGCTTCCTCGAATAGACGACGCTGATGGGATTGACCAAGCTGTTGCAGTGCTGAAGATTAGCTTTTGAATGCTATTGAAGCCAGTACTGTAACACAAAATAGGCCACTAATAAAAAATTATTTAGCAGGTATCCCGGATGAGACCAAAGCACTAATTCAAGAAAGGAGAAGAGCTAAAAGAAAAGCCATCAGAACTAACCTACCAGAGGACAAGCACATCTATGACCGCCTTAGCAGGCAGGTCAAAGCTGCGCGGGAGGAAATCAGGTCTGAGCAACTTGCTGGCACTGGACCTACAAGACCGGAGCCTCTGGAAAACTGCTAAAGCAATTCAGCAGAAAAAGAAACCAATCCCGCCGCTACACGGACCAAACAGGATTGTCTACACCAAGCTAGACAAAGCACAGGTATTTGTTAATCACTGGGAAAGACAGTTTCAGGAAAACATCATTGACGACGATGATGTCGACCGATGAGAAGAGATGGTGGAACGACCAGCCCCGAAGAAATTCAGGACATTGTTCAGCATCTAGACCTCAAAAAGGCACCTGGATGTGACCAGATAGGGAAAAGACCACCCCGGCTGCTGCCACCCAGGGTTGCTTAACATTGTGATCGCAATGTTAAGACTGAGGCACTTTCCAACCAAGTGGAAACTAGGCAAAAACCATTTTTTTTCCACAGAGCTACAGGCCCATCAGCCTGCTGCCTACCATGGGGAAGGTAGCAGAAAGAGTCATCCTGAGACAACTAAAGGACAAAGCAGAGCAGCTAGAGGCGCTACCAGACGAGCAGTTTGGTGAGTTTGGTTTTCAAGCTGTTAGGCACTGGATTCCCTGTATCCTTTGTTAAACCAATCAGATCTTTCCTTTCTAACAGGTATTTCAGGGTGAAGCTGGCGGACAATACTCTGCGTACACGATGATGGAAGCAGGGATACCGCAAGGAGCTGTGCTCTAGCCCTTCCTGTACAACCTGTACGTAGGAGACAGCTATAATGCCGGTTACTATCAGGGTACCTTCAAGAGGAAGTCACAGCCTTGGAAGAGTGGTATGTCAAGTGGAAGGTAGGCCTGAATGGCAACAAGACGCAGGCCATAATCTTCATGAAGCGATGCAATCACAGGCCAGAAGGCGAGGCAATTCCTTGGCAAGGGACAGCCACATACTTAGGTGATGAGCTGGACAAAAGCCTCACTTGGGAAGCGCACATCACCAGGACCAAAAACAAGGCAAAGGTGACAAGGAGCAAGCTCTACCCGATGATCCGAAGATGCTCAAAACTGGCTTTGAAGAACAAGGTAACACTGATCAAACAGGTGATGCAGCCATAGCTAATATACGCCTCAACAGCGTGGAGATATGCAGCAAAGACACACCTGAAAAGCATTCAGGCAGTCGAAAGTGTCCGTTAGGAATCCGAGCCATCCGAGGAAAACTTTCCAGAAGACAGAGGACCACCCCAACCAGCTAGTGAGGACGGCGACCGCCTACGACCCCGAGGTCGAAAGGCCGCATGAGCGGCCGAAATTCCAGCTGTTATAAGGGGTAAACACTAATTATGTTTTATTTTCTTTTACAGGAAACCAGCACCACCCCAGAGGTGACAAGACAAAACCCCACTAACAGGCAAAAACCCCCCGGGCAGCAAGTTTGGATACTCAAAGCCTGAGTATAACCTTCCCGCGAATAACTGGTGCTAACCAGCTCTTTCCGTAATCCTGCCCCCTCAGTAGGGGGAGCTTTCCTCCCTTACTCACAGTCCAAACCCAAACTCCTTAGGGTGGGGTAAAGATGCAATAGTTCTCCACTCTTGTATTCTTTACCACACCTTAAAACAAGACATTCCAAAAGGAAGAAAGCCGACGAAGAAAGGAAGAATTCAAGACAAGAAGAGCGCCTGAAGAGCCCCAGTCGGCGGGGTAACTTCAAACAGGACCCAGAAATGGCCACCTTGGTCAGGACTGGAGAATCTTCAAGATTGATCAGAAGGGAGACGGGTGGATGAAATTTCTGTTACAGACTGGTCCGGTCTACAGCAATGATAGAGTAATAGTGGTGCCTGACTCTTTTATCTGAGGCCATCTTTTAGTCACAGATAGTGGCGCGATTATAGGGGGAGTCCACTCCGAGTCATCCAGCCGACCAGCATACCTGACCAGACTGACCGTAAGTCGTCTCCTTACGTAACTGTCCGTCCGTACCTATCTTTTGGTTAAGCCCAGGCGGATGTTTGGATTAACCATCGGATAACAGGACCTTGCAAGTCAAAGGAGGATTTCGTTGCTTGCCCGGGCCGATTATCTGTCATTACCGTTGGTGTACTAAGGTGACTGTTGAACAGATTTTGTCCCGCTACTTTTGGGTATTATTTAAATCTAATTTTCCTCCGTTCGTACCCTCAGGTTCCGATAGGCCCCACTATTTTTGGGTGCATTACCTAAACCTCACACTTCCTTGTTGCCCTTGTTGCTACCTTAGTACCCCTGTAACCCTTACCAGTGTTTACGTTATAGGATTAGGATTTAGGTTTGAGATCTGGGAAATAGAGTCGTATAAATTTCTTCTGAGATTTATTTAGAGCGGCTCAAGAAATAGCGAACCCCTCGCCACTGTTATAGACTACCCAAGCGCCCTTGCCTCGTAACTCTAGAAAAGATCGATTTGATTTTAAAGAGCATCTAGTAGTTGCATCACTTTTTTTCGATCACTTACGAATTGAACTGTCTGTCATTTATTCAAAAAGTGATTGCAAGACATTAAACGGCGCACTACCTCATCAAAAATTTCTAATGTAGGACATACCTTGAAGGAGACAAAAAAATTATTCGAAATTGTGGTAACAACTCCCATGACATCAGAGACCGAACGAAGTTTCTCATTCCAAAAACAAATTAAAACGTTTCTCAGAAACTTAATGTCCGAGGATCGTTTAATAGGCCATTTCATGCTATCTATTGAAAAAAAAATATCAACAGTAATATGTTAAGTGCATATAAAATTGCAGAAAATTTTACCTGAAGGTTTGTTGCTCAGAAACAGCTTGAAAAGGAGAGCACCACGAGCCCCCACACTGTCTACTATTACTAGTCATTTCTTGCAGTGAACAGTCTCTTCAATAAAGATCAAGTAACTTCACTTACAACAGACACATCACTATCATAAGGGTGTGCATCAAACCGAACATTCTCCTCCGATTCCTGTATAGAGAGAGAAGATAGATCCTGAAAGCATATTTTTTCTCTTGATGTGCTTGATGTTTCTCTCGAAACTTTATCTTCAGAAATATGACCGTGTTGTATGCTTTTCTCCACTCTGTAGAATCGTGTAGTATGGTTTTGGTGTTTTATTTATAACTTTTGGCATTATAACCCAGAAAAAATTAACTGTACGTATGGTAAAGTAAGTAACTAAAATAATTAATATAATGAACGGCTTACGTGATGTAATGACCATTTAGATGCCTGTTCGTAAATTATTCTTTGGAATTGAATTCATGAGTAATTTACAACTTCCCGCAAGACCTTTTCCATTATGTCCTGATAATTAGAAAATAAGTTCTAATCGCAACCTCTCGGTAGGAAATTGCTTAGATAATTGTCCAGATTTTAACATAAGCAAAGATTAGTGAGAGATAGGGCAAAATATCTTAATTATTTGGCAATATTTTCCCTTCAGTTGTTAAATTATATTTAAATTATCGCCACAGTAATATTTTGGTATAATGTTTCCTAAAACGTGTACCTAAAATATACCACAACTAAAAAGGCCAACTCGAAGTCAAATTGTAGCAAATTTGTAATTTCTTTTAACCTGTTGGAGTGTTGCCAGGTTCAAACATTAGGTAAAATGTATGCATGCTTTTAATTTACTTCGAAGTAAAGTGTTCTTCAAAGTAATTAAGCGGGTTAGATATTTGTAATTTATAACATATTTTTTAAACCTAATTTAGGCCTAAAAAGGTTCATTTATTCAAGGCAAAAATTACTAACTTTCGATCAAAATTGGTTCAATCAGTGGTTCTTTTGGTCTCACTTGTTACTTGGGTACCACACGGTACAATTCAGTTACGCATGTAAAATAACAAATAAGAGCTCATCAGCTAATGCTCGATTAATTACCACATTTTCAAAGAATTTGAACACTTGTTTAAATCAGAATTGGTCTCCCTCCATCGTTTCTCCAAGAATCCCCGATAAATCCCGAGCCATCGAAATTGAACCCCACGCGTTTAAAAACTTATTTGCACTTGAGTGGCGCTCATGAAAAATTCAGTATCCCGCATTCTTGTCCCGACAATCTTCCAGCCGAGGAATTTATTTATTTATTTTTTTATATCCGCAATTTTCAGACATTTCCGATCGATCGACAATCGCTTAGCATATAAATGAACAATAAAATCAAATACGCCAAGGCCCTCTGGTACCCGCAACCTCTTGGCAACTTTGTTCCCACTCGTCCCATTGTTAGCGTAATTCATCATCTCGCACAGAATTAACATCGATTTCCTCTTCTATTGAGTCCTTTGTACAGCATCCGGGGCCCTTTCGTATTCCAATTTATCTCTTTTTCCATACCGAGAACTGTCAAGAGAATATAGTCAAACGGACCCACCATAAAATACGTCAAAAGCAAAACTTGACTAGCTAAAACCTTCGCAGCAAAGGGCGGCCGCTGCTAGATCACATTTCCGTGTTTGCGCGACAGAAGTAATTAAAATTCCTGAAATTATCAAAACGTCCCTCCCCAGCTGAATAAATTAAAGTGAAACGAATAAACTTGAAACATTCGAGAAACATATTTGAAATTTGAAATTGTAATTATTTGTCGGAGAGCGGAGCCGGAAGAGGTGTTGGGTCTAATTGTTAGGGGACTTTACCTAATATAAAATTAAAGGCATATTTTGGTGTTTCTAAACATGGCGGGGCTTGGAAAATGGGAAAGTATGTTTAATTGGGGGGAAAGGAAATCCGGTGGATGAGTTGGCGCGCGTTAATGGTTTACTTTATACATCGATCAAGGACGCGAGTTTTCTAATAAACTCCCCACCGATTGCATTAAGTTCACAATCTTATGGTGATCGTATTGTATATTCTGACATTTTGTGGCTATGTTCACATACTGTGGCATAATGGTTTTAATAAATCAAGTGTCGTTATGGGTCTCAGTCTAAAAACACTCTTTACAAGGAATTCGCTAGCGACATGACTCTGTGAACAATATTAGTGGTTTATAGCGAAATTTAATGTTTTTAGCTAAATTTATTGGAAAACGCGCTAAAACGTCTCAAGATGCTTAGAAAGCAATATTAGTGGTTTTTAGTGAAGTTTAATGTTTTCAGCTAAATTCAGTGGAAATCGTCGTAAAACGCCTTAAAACGACTCAAAATGAGTCTGTGAGCAATATCAGTGGCTTTTTTAGTGAGATTATTGTTTTTAGCTAAGATCAGTAGAAATCGATGCAAAACCCCTTAAAATGTTTCAAAATGATTAGAAAGATTTTTTTTTTAGTAAAAGTTATTTTCAGCTAAGAGCAGTAGAAATAGTCGTTAAAAAGCTTTAAAACGTCTCGAAATGCTTAGAAAGCAAAAATATTAGTAGTTTTTTAATTCAATGTTTTTGCTAAGATCGGTATAGATTGTCATAGAATGCTTTAAAACGTCTCAAAATGTTTGAATGTGAGATGTGACTCTTCGAGTTACATTTGAAAATTGAAATTATGGCATCACAACGTGAGATGTGACTCTTCAAGCTAGTTCCAGTTACTGCTCGAAAAGTCACATCTCACGTTGTGATGCCATAATTACAACAATGATATACAGTCTTTCGGGTATGACATGGAGGAAGTGATAATGCGTGGTGAGGCAGTGCGACATCTTACGGAGAACAGATTTCTCGGAGTACATATTGATGCCAAATTGAAATTTGATGTTCATGTAGCCAATCTTAAGATGGTGGCTTCCGGATGCTATGCGTTGAGGGTAACATCCCAAGAATTGGAAAATGTATGTATAGTAAGAAGTGCATACTTTGCCCTGGTGGAAAGTCACCTTTGCATTCTGGAGCTGTTGCTCTGCTCATCAAGGGCTCTTTCTCAATCTTTATTCTTCAAAAGAGAATAGGTAGGTAGATGTGTACCAGGGCTCTAAATAATCTTAATATTCTTAAGCGCAAAGTGAAGGGCATACTTATCAATAAAGCTTATTACTCAGTTGAGGAGTTCCTACAGGATGGTTTGTGAGTGGGTTGAGTGGACACATTTTCCAGATTGGGAGGGTGAAACCAAGTACACTATACTTCAGTTAGGAATGAAACGTGTTCTGACACTATTAATTGGTTGCCTTCCGCTTTAGTCACTCGTGTTCATTCCTGGTTTATTCATTCTGTCGATTGTAGGTCTTTTGTATTTAGTGTAGTCTAGAAGTTGATGTATACCCCCATTTTTATTATTTCAGTTTCTTAGTTATATAGTACTGTACTACTTTTATATGGCTTTCTCAATGAATGTTCATTTCAGATAATAAAGCATATTTTGATTTGATTTGACTTGAACAAGCAGACGCAAAGCTGAGCACAGAGGACCAGGGATGCCATATCGCGCCGTTCCCCTCCGCTATCACGTAGCTGCCGTGTTGCAATTTGGTGGAATTTCTACGTCGCGCGTAGATATCAATTTGTGGGCTTATAGCAACTAGCGGCGCACGACTCTCGATAAGGACTGGTCTTCCTGTTGTTTCTAAGTTGCGCTTGAGTACCAAATGGTCGACTTTAGCCGCTAACGGTGCACTTCTCTCGATAAAGACCGTCCTTCCTGTTGGGTTCGTTCTCACATTTCTCCATACTCGCCTAATTACTATATTTAAAAATAATAATATTTGAAAATAATTTATATTACTCAAGTTTGGTGGAGATTTCACGTCGAGTGTAGATACCAAATCATCGATCTAGCCGCGGAAGGCTTACGTCTCTCGATAAGAATCGCTCTTCGTTTTGTTATGCTCGTTCTCACATACTTCATACTGGCTTGATTGCGAAACTAATTGTGCATTACCAGAGTTCCCCGCTAGGGATGCCATGTCGCGCCGTACCTCCCTTCCAATTTGGTAAAGTTCCTATGTAGAGCCTAGGTACCATCTTGTCGAGTTCTAGCCGCTAGGAACGCACGTCTCGGTGCTTGTAAAGTTTATGTCATCTCGATTTTCAAGGTTTCTTCTTTTTTTAATAGTAGCTTACGGTCTATAAAACAGATTGAAAGAAAAAAATTATTGGATGCGCCACTTTTCACTGAGAAACAAGAAAATATAAATTGAAAATGTTTGACAAATTGATGCGAAAACTCTTGAATTTGACAGTAGGGTTAAAAATATATTTACAATGATGCCAAACGTTGGAGATTAAGGGCAATAAAATTATGTGGTCTAGAAACAAAATAAAATAAAAATACATAACTGATATTAGGAAAATTTAAGAGGTATTAATTAAACACATAACGTTTGCGAATATCACCAATGAAATTACGGCAACGACTCGTGAGTTCTTATAATTCTCTAATTTTAACACAATGAGTAGAACTGAACTAACTTTAGCTTACCTAACCTCAACGCAAAAAGTGTAACTGAACCAACCTAACCAGGAAAACTAGAACTGGACTAACCTGAACTAACATGAACTATCCTAAGCTATTCTAACCTAAACGTAAAAAACCTAACCTAAACATCAAAAGTGTAACTGAACTAACCTAACCAGGGAGACTAGAACTGGACTAACTTGAACTAACCAGACTTTACCTGAAGTAACAGAAAGTTAACATGTTCTAAAAATTTAAAAAAAAATAATTTAATTACATTATTCTCTACTCCTAACATAAAGAGTAGAACTGAACTAACCTGAGCTAGCCTAACCTAAACGTAAAAAGTGTAACTGAACTAACCTAACCAGGAAAACTAGAACTGAACTAACCTGAGCTAACCTAACCTAAACATCAAAAGTGTAACTGAACTAACCTAACCAGGGAGACTAGAACTGGACTAACTTGAACTAACCAGACTTTACCTGAAGTAACAGAAAGTTAACATGTTCTAAAATTTAAAAAAAAATTAATTTAATTATATTATTCTCTACTCCTAACATAAAGAGTAGAACTGAACTAACCTGAGCTCAATAAACATCAAAAGTGTAACTCAACTAACTTAACCAGGGAGACTAGAACTGGACTAACTTGAACTAACCAGACCTTACCTGAAGTAACAGAAAGTTAACCTGTTCAAAAAATTTAAAAAAATATTAATTTAATTATATTATTCTCTACCCCTAACATAAAGTTGAAGTTGTTCTCGACCGTTAATCGACAAGGAAAGGATTATCTCAGGTGATCGGTCAGGGCGTTAAGAAAAGAAACTTTTCAGCTAACCGAGCTTTCGGCAATTGTTTATTGCCTTCTTCAGGGCTACAATAGAGAAGGAAATGGGGAGCAACTACATTTCTATATATAACAACTGTATTTATAACTTACTGCTGTTTCTCATGAAAGTAATGCAGAGCTGTGCATTATCAGGGGGGGGGGGCTCTCTAGTTTCGGTCCATATCAGGACATTGTTACATTTTGCTCTCAATGATACATTGTTCTTTAAAATTTACATATATGTAAATTTCCATATGTGTAAAAACAATTGCCGAAAGCTCGGTTAGCTGAAAAGTTTCTTTTCTTAACGCCCTGACCGATCACCTGAGATAATACTTTCCTAACATAAAAAGTAGAACTGAACTAACCTGAGCTAGCCTAAACTAAACGTAAATAGTGTAACTGAAGTAACCTAACCAGGAAAAATAGAACTGAACTAACCTGAGCTAACCTAACCTAAACATCAAAAGTGTAACTGAACTAACCTAACCAGGGAAACTAAAACGGGACTAACCTGAACTAACCAGACCTTACCTGAAGTAACAGAAAGTTAACCTGTTCTAAAAATAAAGAATAAAGTGGGCCCTTTCGGGCCCGCTTTTTATATTATTTTCTACCCCTAACATAAAAAGTAGAACTGAACTAACCTAATCAGGAAAACTAGAACTGGACTAACTTGAACTGACCAAGCCTAACCTGAACTAACCGAAGTTAACCTGATCAAAAAAAAATTAAATTTTAAGTTGTAATAATCGAATATTTTCAAGAAAAGGACTTGGCAACATTGCCTTTAAAACCGCAACAAACATCATCTTTTATATGCTACCTGCCAACTTCATCAATCATTCGACTAGCAACTAGTACAATGCAAAATGTGTAAGTTAAATAAAAATTTGAATTTATGAGACGTTTGAAACTTAACTTATATTATAAAAATCGAAAAACCCTGAATTTTATAGATGTAATGTGTGTTGTGGCTACAAAAGGAAATTGAGGCAACTTCCAAGTATGAGTAATGTATTTCCATACCTTCATTTTTCAATTTTATCTTACAAAACTCGACCATCCAAGAATTTTTTTAATTAAATCTGCTAATCTTAACATAAGCTTTCTAATGATATCAAAATTAAGGCAAAAATCGAGATGACATTTTCTTTACAATCACCCACTTCTCTGGATAAGGACCATATACTACCTCTTGTTCACAAGAAAACGTCATCTAGAAGGTTATGAATTTTTGACAAAAAAGAATGATAAAATCAAAGTAAATGGCGTTTATAAATGAACACTCCCTATTAACCGTATATAACCAACCATAAGCATAACACTGCACCATAATAGTACTTTTTCTTACTGCCATTTTATTTTTTTTTCCTTTGTGACTAAGGTAACTTTCGAATAAATAGTGGAGTTTTTTAGTGAAACTTATTATTTTCAGCTGAGATCAGTAGAAATCGTCGTAAATGTGACTCTTCGAGTTACATCTTACGTTGAGACGCCATAGTTTCAAGACAATAGTCAAAGACAACAATGAAGATGCAGACTCAAAGCTGAGCACAGAGACCCAGGGATGCCATATCGCGCCGTACCCCTCGCGATCACGTAGCTGCGGTGTTGCAATTTGGTGGAGTTTCTACGTCGCGCGTAGATATCAAATTGTAGGCTTATAGCAACTAGCGCCGCACGACTCTCGATAAGGACCGTTCTTTCTGTTGTTTCTACGTTGCCCTTGAGTACCAAATGGTCGACTTCTAGTCGCTAGCGGTGCAATTCTCTCGATAAAGACCGTCCTTCCTATAGGGTTCGTTCTCAAATGCTCCATAATCGCCTAATTACAAGAATAATTTATATCATTCGAATTTCTTGGCAGGGATGCCAAGTCGCGCTGTGACCGTCCGCTGTCATGTGGCTGCGATATTGCAATTTGGTGGAAATTTTACGTCGAGTGTAGATACCAAATCTTCGATCTAGCCGCGAAAAACTTACGTCTCTCGATAAGAACCGCTCTTCGTTTTGTTAGGCTCGTTCTCACATGATCCATACTGGCTTAATTGCGAGGGTAATTTTGCATTACCAGACTTTCCCGCTAGGGATGCCATGTCGCGCCGTGCGTCCCTTCCAATTTGTTTGGTAAAGTTTCTACGTAGGGCATAGGTATCATCTTGTCGACTTCTAGCCGCTAGGGAAGCACGTCTCTCGATAAGGACTACCTCTTATTCATTAGAAAACGTCATCTAGAAGGCTATGAATTTTTGACAGAAAAAGATGACAAAATCAGAGTAAACTGCGTTTTCAAATGAACACACCTTATATAACCGTATATAACAAACCATAAACATGACACTGCACCATAATGGTATTTTTTCTTACTGCAATTTTAATTTTTATTTCCTTTGTGACTATGATAAATTACAAACAAATAATTTTTTTTTTAATATGAAGCAAAAATAATTTTTATGACAATACAGTAATAACTTCAAAATGGCACAAGCAATGGCGGCACTACCATTGTTAAAAAATCGAGGTCTACTTCTCCATAAACCCTCTAACCGTAATCGACCAACGATAATCGAAAACTGTCCACTAGTTCTGGACAGCCGCCAGAATTATGTGGCACCGTAATTAGCAACCCGAAAGTTTTTGTTAACTGGGAGCCGGCCACAACTCCCGAAACTTCCCAATTACGACCACTCGTCTAATTCCTCTTAGGTAGTAGTTATTACTTTCGGCTTGCCACAACGAGGGCTAAACGGTCCTTTCGGCTTTCTCCGAAAAGGAGAGCACTGACACAGAAAAGAACATGTATTGGTTCGAAGGTAATGAATGGTGGGTTTAGCATACTAAACGAGGTATGTATAGGACATGTGTGCACTCTCCGAGAGCACACAGAAACGTGCTTTCTGCATCGATTCGGATTTCCTGCAACCGACCAGCAGACTACACGATCAACACTAAAACGCAAATATCCATCCTAAAGCTAACATTACCGTAAAACAAGCCCGGTAAACATACCCTAAGGGGAACATTTCGACTGGGTGGCACGTTCTCCTTTTATTGCTCCTCGATTTTTACGTTATTTCGAGATTGACCAACGAATAGATGATTATTTTATAGGAGCCAAAGCCTGATCAACATAATGAACACTTCCATTCAGCGCGGCTTCTTCATTGTACTTTATTTTGTAAGTGCAATGAAAATATTTTATTTTGTAAGTATAAGGAATTTTGTAAATAGCGAAAGCGTCACTTTCTGATGAAATTGTGCAGTTTGGCGATTAGAGATTAATTAGGTTACTTTCACTTTGAAAATAACAGATGTATCTCTAGCAGTTATTTGAATCAAATTTTGTGTTTCTAAGCCAACTCCTATACATCTTCTTACAGAAATCTTGATAAAATAGGTTTTTTTTTACTTCTAGTTTTCTTTAAGAGATTTTGCTGTATCTTTACCGTTCACCAATTTTCTAATTTTTTAAATAGAAAATATATATGTGGAATAGAGATAAATTAAAAGTCCAAGCAGGCCAAAAGCTACGTAGAGCTTACAAGATATGTAACGTTTATTTCGCATATTTTTTATATATAGAAATTCTGATAAAACAGGCCTTTTTTTACTTCTTACCAACAGTATTCTTTAAGATATTTTGGTGTATCTTTACTGTTCATCAATTTTAATTTTTTTTTATAGAGATAATATAAGAGACCAAGCAAGAGCTATGTGCGTCCACGCCAAGCAAGCGTGTGCAAAGTCCACTTTGCACATCCATCTGATTGCTTTCTCCCCGTCCTCTCAATTCACAGATGTAAGGTTTTGCAGATATAGGACAAATAAAACTCCCCTGTCATTTGAATAACGGCCAAGGTTTCGACGTTTAATTCATGTCTTCTTCAGGGCTATATTCGGCGACAAAGATGACGTCAATAAACAAGATTACATCTATAACATCACAGCAAAAATTGTTGCTGTGATGGTGCTGGCGTGTGTAATGTGTGACGTGCATCATGGAATAAACGTTGCTTATTGAAGTCATCCTTTGTCCCTGAAGGAGACGTGAATTAAAGGTCGAAATGTTGGCCGTTATTCGAACGACAGAGCAAAACCTTACATCTATATTTTACAATACGAATGATCACTTATAAAGCAAAACCGCAGTCGTAGAAAAAGTATAGTGCGCAACTTGTATGAAAATCACTCTTCACACTCGCATGAAAAGTGCAATTTTCGACACTAGTTGCACAATATACTATGTTGCTTTGACTATCATAAAATTAGGCTATATTTACATACAAACTGTTACACATTTACATTTCCGGCATTCGTTCACGAGGTAAAAAAAAGGGAAAAACCCGGAAAGATGTATACGAAAATAATAGTTATTTTCGGCACGTCAGCGTTTTCCAGCCACGTTTCCCGGAATGAAGTTATCCCGCAAAATATGCACATACGGATGTGAATTAAGGGAACGTGAAATTCTCCCCCTTTTTCTGTAGTACTCCCGATTGTATTAACTTGGTAAGCAAACATTTTTGGAAACAGGAATAGTAGTCATCAGGAGCTTTCGAGTAATATCTCTTTGATGTAAATTTAAAATGAAACCTCCCGCGTAGGTACATCAAACCCTCGTCTGCTATAACATTAATCTCTTGGATTATACATATCTTCGGATTTCATATTAAAATCTCGATCGGCTTGCTGATCAAGCCGTAAATTGGAGTAAGAAAGGGAATATACTGGCGCAATCATCATTCCGAAGGGGATATAAAAGGGGAAATGGCATTTTTAAACGATCGTTTATCTTGTGAGGGAAATAATCCCATCGAAAGCTACAATCTGATGGGGCGTAAAACGCGAATATAACCCGATCATTGGGTGCTCCATTGCGGCTTTAGGGCATTCTTTGCATCAGAGGAAAACTTTAGTTTAGTTGGGTCCCCTTAAGAGCCACTTTTACAATTTAAGTAAGAAGATTTGATGTACGTTGCATTGTTTACCTGTCAAAATTCCTCGTCCTGAAAGTCCCAGCGGTCCTGAAGTGACCTTAAGAGAAACTTAAAAATTAGTTTGCAGCAATTTTGCTAGTGTTCAACTTTGCAACTTTTTCAATTGAATGGAAGGAAAAAATTAGAAAATTTGTGAACGGTCAGAATACACAAGAATACACACAAAAATACACACAAAAGTCTAGTTAAGAAATAGATTCACTTTGATTATAAAAAAAAGTGCGTTAGAGATACAAAAACTTAACTTCTTAAAGAAATTCCTTAGATACCTGAACCTTATTATATTGTGCATATTTAAGAGCACCCTTTTATGAAATTCAAGTTTGAACTCCGTCAAGTCAAAGCCATTGTACTTGTTCTCAAAAAATGTTTACAAAAAAATGGCAAAATTATAATTTAATATCTCTAATCGTCTAGATGATATCCGTTAATAATACTGTATAAAACACTAGAAGGGTTAAAGATAACAAAATTAGCCGCCACCAGTTTTTAACACTTCTTAAAAAAATAAATGTCGAAAGTCTAGTTAAGAACGTTAGAGAACGAGTTAGAGAAATGTTAATTAGAGATAATAATACAGATGTTTTTCTCAAATTTTCTTAATTAGGAATATGTATGGCATCGTTATAGGTACATACACTTAGGATTTAAAAAATGTTAGATATGCAAAAACGTTCTCATCAAAATTCAGATGCTGCATGTAGAGATACCCATAGAAATATTTACATTCTCATTAGTTATATCGAATATTTTAGATTAAGGGTTTTTTTCTAGGGTTCGAAATACTTATACCCTAATTTAAAGTGTTAGAAATATATCACTTGTGAGAGAAACTTATTTATTTATGTCACAAATGATAATTCTTTGGTGGAAATACCTTATAAACATAATTTTTTTTGTATTTATGAAATTTATGAGTGAACCCCGTCCAATTTACTACGAAAGAAGGCAATATTGTACTTAAATATATCTAACCGTCTTCCGATAATAATACTGAGCAAAGCCATAGAAGGGTTATTCCACTTCTTAATAAAACAAATATCGAAAGTCTAATTAAGAAGAATGTTGGTTAGAGATAACAAAATTCCTGTTTTTGTCAAACTTTCTAGATTTGAGATATATGTGGCATGGTTAAAGCCACATAAACATTGATTTGAAATTTATTAGAGATAACAAATGTTCTACTGAAAAATAAGATTTTATACCTATATAGAGATACTCATAAAGGACTTTACATTCTCCTTCGTAATATCGAATATTCCAAGGGATGTTCTACGGTTCGAAATACTTAAACCCTGATTTAAAGTGTTAGAAATTCATTCGCTATTAGAAAAATATATATTTATTTATTTTTAAAAATTAGAAATCTACGGTGGAAATGCCTTTTCATTTGTAACATTAAAAAAACTATCGAAACCTAATTTACCTCTATGAAAAAAATTTTAGGGAACGATTAGATATACACCTTTGTCTATTTAAGAAAAACGTTGGCTAGAAGTAACAAATAACATTCTTTATAAAATTTTTGCAAATTTTTAAGTACTTATAGAAACTGCAAAGAATGGCTATTTTGATATCTCTAATTGTCTAAGAGTTAACCGATAATACAACTGAAGAAAGTCTCACGAGAGCTAAAAACTTTAAACTTAACCAAGCCCAATTGGTACTCGTATTCAGCTATTTCCTTCTTGTCAAAATAGATATCGAGTTGTACCCCGTGTTCATTACAAAACATCAAGTAGAAAACAGGCAAGAATGACATAATCAAAGTACCTAAATGGACTTTTGTTCTTTCATCTTTTTCTATTGACATTTTACAGCCACTCGATAATTTTCCAAATAAACACCCCCTCTATATATTCGTTTTGTAGATTTTTGAGACTATTGTGAATTTCACAGCAGTCGGTATCATGTCTGTCCCTATTTTCGGAATTTCTCGGTTACTGAAATCGTGATCAAGGAAACAGTTTCTCTATAAATCAGCTAAGAAAGGCTCAACGAGTCCATTGGCCACTCCTTTAAAGAGTCGTGCCCACTTAGGAAGCGGTATAGTTCCGTGGTGGAATGGCACGCTGGAGCGTCTTAAGTTAGACGCCAGAAGAGCCTTCCACCGAACTGCCAAAGAGTGTGCGCAGGAGTGGGATGGATACAGCGAAACCTGCAGAGAATTAAAAAAAGAGTTAAGGCGAAGCAAAGTAGCGAGCTGGCGGAAATTCTACGGAGAGATGGACTCCAATTAGGTACAATGAAAAAACAGGACGGAACATGGACGGGAGACCAGAGAGAGAACCTAGAGATTCTCCTAGAGACCCACTTCCCTGGAGAAAATGACGTAGGGGCTTCAAAGCTGGATACTTGCAAGGGAAGTAGTGACCGATGAAGTCATTAGATGGGCGGTGGGCGAATTCAGTCCATTTAACACAGCGGGACCAAACGGTATATTTCCAGCAATGCTGCAGGAGGGACTGGACAATGTGCTCCCGAGTGTTCACGGCGAGCGTGGCACAGGGATACGTCCCTAAGAGGTGGAGATCCGCAAACGCGGTCTTCATACCAAAAGCTAGGAAGAGTGACTACAATGTCGCTAAATCGTTTAGACCCATAATTTCGACATCTTTTCTAATTAAAACGTTAGAAAAGAGAGTCGATAGGTACATGACAGAAGTCGTTTTGGCAAGACAACCCATAAATAAAGATCAACATGCCTACAGTAAATGGAAGTCGACCGACACGGCTCTGCACTCTGTAGTGCATAAAATAGAGAAGGCATACTCGAATAAAGAAGTGCCGCTGGCACACTTTTTCGATATTGAGGGCGTATTAGACAAAGAACAACATCTGCGAGGCCCTTAGGGCCCGGGGGACTCCAACATACTTCGTAACCTGGGTCAGATAGGCACTCCGCAACCATAGGGCTTCTCTGGGAGATCACCGGAGGGAACTCGAGGTCAAGGGCGTCGAGGTGACAAGGCAGCTGCTTATCACCTCGACTGTGGTGTCTCTTAATGGACGGTCTTTTGGAGAGACTACAGGACCTTACTGGGTCTGCAATCTGGACAAAGATGGAGGCGAGGGCGTCCTGCAGGAGAATGGATTGTTGCGATCAATGGAAGGAAACATTCATGGGAAGCGGTCACACGCATTGCCTCATCCGCCAGCCATATCCCAATTGTCCTGTCGCAGGAGGGGCGCCCTTGAGATCGGCTGAGACTAAAACAGCCATTTGGGATAAACATTCCAACAAGAGAATTCAAAGAAGAGATGCTTCAGCAACCTTCTGACAATAATGAGGTAATGTATATAGACGGATCAAGAATGACTGATGAGTCGTCAGGAGCTGAAATATACAAAGCAGGCCATGAAGAGGGCTCCCTTGGGAAACCACATGACGATTTTTCAGGCGGAGGTGTTTGCAATACTCAAAGAGGCCACCCGATCAGGACGCTTATTCTATAGGAAAGAGTGAAAATGAAAGTGAGAATTGCTGGTCAATGGAATTAGTCAACCGAATTTTTTGACCAATCAAGGTTGTCAAAATTCTCACTTTCACTCTTTCCTATAGAATAAGCGTCCTGAAGTCAAACAAGGAGCATAACAGAACATCTTAATCAGAAATCTTCGACAGTCAGGCGGCACCGCGAGCCATCTGCAGGAACAGGACGAGTTCAAAGCTCATTCAGAACTGCAGGGATGCTCTAGAGTCACTGCCAGAAACAAAAAGGGTAACTCTGGGATGGGTTGCTGGACATAGGGGATTGAGGGAAACGAGCGCTTCGAAGAATCGGCCAAGCGTGGTTACCAGACGTGCTTTACTGGAATGGAACCATTTCTAGGAGTAAGCAATAGGTACGTCTCTCACATTCTAAATGAGTGGGCATAGGAGATTACAAGGACAAACTAAACACAGTCAGGAATATGTAGACAGTCCAAGGAAATCTACCCTAACCCGGATAGATCCAAGGTCTCGTGGCTACTTAACCTACTAAAAACTTCAAAACTAACCCAGATCGATTTATACTTTTTTCTTCTGATCAAAGTAATCATCAAGTCATGACCTATATAATATTTCTATCCGTTTTAAAGATATTCAAAAACATTGCTATCTTCAGAGTTTTAGAACTAACTTTACTGAACTCTGACTTTCTTTCACTTATAAAGATTTTGTACCTACTAACTTTCAAAAAATAATCATTTAGGTGCTGAAAAAAAGGCAATTTGAAAACTTTCTGTTTATTTTTCCTATTTATTGGTTACTAAAATATGAATCAACACAATTTTTTTAAATATAAACATGATGTCTTTAAGATAGTTAACAGTTTGCTCATTTTCAAAGCTAATCAAACCCACTCATTTTCAGCCGCGGTCTTCAGAGATCGCTCAATAGAAAAGTTGTAATCGTTTATTTCTAACAATCAAAAACTCTATTAATTAAAACATCTTTCACAGGCAAAGTCAAAATTTCGATATCTCTAACCGTTTAGGAGATATCCGATAATAAATCTGGAAAACCTCTCAGAGAGTTACGAGACATCAAAACTGACCCAGACCAGCTAGTACTCGTTTTCAGCTATTTCTTTGTCATCAAAATAATCATCAAGCCATGGCCTACGAATCTCTTATCCGTTTTAGAGATATCTGAGAACATTGGTACTTTCCAAGGAAATTCAACTTCCTACCAAATTTGTGGATTTTTTTTGTTTAGCGGTTAGATACATAAAAATTATGATTTTGGTGTTTTTAACCATCCTGGAGATATTTAAGAGTTTGGTCATGTTCAAAACTAACCCAACCCACTCATTTTCATCGGAAATCTTCCAACTCTCACAAGAGAGAAGTCGTAAAGTTTATATCAACAACACCTATGAGATATCTGATAATAAAACTGGAATAACTCTTAAAGGGTTAGAGATATCAAACCTAACCAGAGCATTTTGTAGCTACATGGTATCAACTATTTACTTTTTATCAAAATAAATATCGAGTCATAACTTCTATTCGTTATAGGGATATGAGAATACTATTAATTACAGACAAGCCCATATCATGTTTGTACCCATTTTCAGAATTTCTTGGTTACTATAATCTGAGAAAAATACACAATTTCTTTTATCTTTTGGCCACAAATATAAAAGTTGTCACTCTGATATCTTTAAGCGCATTGGGGATACTTAACGATTTATTGATTTTCAAAAGTAACCCAACCCACTCATTTTCAGCAAAGGTCTTCCAGTTGGCACAACAAGAAAGTGAGAAAGCTTTTTGTGGCTCAAACACTCCTTATCTGCTAAAAATCCTTGACTGTAAAAAAAGCTGTTTTCCGCATGTTTAAGATGTGATTCGACGGAATTTTTTTCCTGACGTTTTGGCTACAACTGGGGCGGACACTATTAAAGGCCATGAGTCAATAGGCGAAATGATCTCCCTTGTGTATCGACGTTGACTGATCCGACCACGACACGCAGTGCCAACTCCGCCCAACCCCTACCCCTACCCCAGTCTCCCCACTCCAGCCAGACAGTGAGAGTATAAGTTCAACGGAGCGTTTAATGGTCGAATTATTCTAGTTGCTCTGGGTGCCGTTTCGAACTGCTGTGTGACGTGAGTGTGTGTGCGTTCAGGCTGCGGTGCTACTCAATGCTAAAGCCTAGGCAATTGTCATTGCCATCCAAGCTGTTTTCACAGCTAATAGAAATTCGTCCAAGCAACGTTCGGTGGTAGTGAAAGTGCCAACGAAGAACAAGGAAGATAAGCTACATCGAAAGAATCACCGAAAAAGAGGTCTCACGTTTTATAGAACAGTCCAAAAGAGAAGAAGAAGTAGTCAAAAGGTTAAAAAAATTAGATAAAGAAAATACTCAACTCAAAGAGGAGAGCATTAAAATGCTAAATAAAATCCAGGATGGAATGATGATGGCAAAGCAGGCGAAAATCATAGAAGACATGCAAAGAAACATGACCAAGCCGGAAGAAACGAAGAAGAAAAAGCCAAAGAAGTCAGACAGAGAGATGACACAAAACGAGAAAATGATCGAGGATATGTTTCAATAAACACCAGATCAAGAAATGGAGGTTGCTGGAGACAGCGATGGATAGAAATATCCGTCCGGATGTTGCGGGACCCAGCAATATTTATAAACAAAACACGAAGACGACCGCACCGAAAAACTGGCAGAAGAAACAACACCTAAGGTCCCGCCTGTGGTGTTGAAAAATGCAAATGACTGGCCTGCAAACTGCAAACGATTTGGAAAGTCAAAAACTCAAACTTACCAAGACAAAGATGACCGGGAATGGAGTTGTAATCTTACCAGAAACGTCGACAGACTACAGGCAGCTCACTAAGCTGCTGTTTGACAAAATGGAGTACCAAACATACACTTTAAGCGAAGACAAGACCGAACCACTGGTAATCAAAGGTACAGAGCTGTAGGTACAGAGAGACTGTACCTATAGTGTATAGCACCAAGGACGTTGAACAGGACCAAGGCATAGCCACACTTTCCGTGCAGTGGATGCACAGCTTTAAGGACAAGCACCCTTGGCCTTAATGCTCGTGCAAGTGAAGAAGGACGAGAAAGAGGCAATGCAGAAGCTTAAGCGTTGCTGCGACCTAGCAGTCCCAGTAGAGCCACAGAGAAGGCAAAACAGCCCCCAAATGTGCCATCGATTCCAGCGGTACGGGCACGTGCAAAAGTATTGCACAACGGCGGCAAAGTGCGTGAAATGCGGAAGTGACCATCACTCAGCAGAGTATTGGAAAACGAGAGAGACTCCAGCCAAGTGCGCTAACTGCGGTGGCCCCCATCCAGTAAGCTATCGAAGATGCAAAGAAAACCCCTCATAAGAAGCCAGAAAAGGCTCCTCAAAGGCAGCAGAACAGCCAAAGAGTCCAAATCTAAAGCTACTCAGCGGCCGCTAAAGCAAATAGCAGCCAGGCAAAAGCCCCAACAGCAAGGAGCAACCCTCACTGCCACCGGACCTCGCTCTAGCAGCACAGCAAATGTTAAGAAATGCTCTCAGCAATGAGTGCATTTCTTTGCAAAATTTGCAACAGCTAAAGCCTAAATTTTTTATTTAAGATAGGCACAGAAGCCAGGACCATCCAAAGAAGAAACAGACATACCCTCTACATACGAGACATTCCCCCCCAGGCAGCGAGAATTTATTCTCAAAGCACGGATATAACCTTCCGTGGATAACTGGTGCTAACCACACGTCCATATAGTGGTGGAGATCTATCGATAGGGCTATCAATAGGACTATCGATGACAATCGATAGTTTACTCGGCAATCGATCGCTATCGATAGTAGAAGAAATGGGAGTGAGATTACGAACATTATACGTATCCTGTATCGTATAACAATAACAATTATTATAACTTATAACATTATATATTTCGATTGGTCATTGTTCGCGTTCGGATTGTGGCTATTCAATGGACGAGTTTTTAAGCGGTACCAGCAGAACCAAACCAAAAGTCTCAAGCCCAAGTAATCAGAATAATAGAAAATTCAAATAAAAATTTGATGAAGGGGTTATTGATGTAAGTTGATAGGTACCTATAAAATAATTTTTTTTTTCAAGGAAATCAAGAGATTCCACTTTTTCAGAATGCAATACAAATTTTGCTAATTCAGACACTGGAGAAGAAGACATTTCAAATAATGACCCAACTACAACCAGTACTAACACTAATAAAAGAATAAAGTTTTCAAAAGTGTGGAGCTATTTTAAGAAATAAAATGATAAAAAATATGCAAAATGCTTGAACTGCAAGAAATAATATAAGACAAGTGGGAATACCAGCAATTTACGAGACCATGGGATATAATTTTCATGCTGATATTGCTAGTCAACAATATGATGAATTGTCAGCTAGTGCGAGTAGGTACTGCTAGTGAAGGAACGTCATCTACGCAATCTAGTACACGTTCAGTCCATTCAAGTCCATTTTTTGAATGACAAACTTATTATGACACTAATTCAAAAAGAAAAAAACAACTTGATGGACCTCTAGTAGTGATGGTCGCCCAAGACTCTCAGCCTTATAGTATAGTGGCTGATACAGGATTTAGACATTTGGTGCAACTATTAAATCCCCAATATGTGCTACCGAGTAAGTCCACAATAAGGGATAATACTATGAAGGCACTCTACTTAGAAGCAAGACAGACACTTAAGGAGGTTTTAACAGGTGTCAAGTTTGTTGCAATTACATCAGATAGTTAGACATCAATTGCCAGTGAATCTTATGTAACAGATACAGGTCATTTTGTAACGCATAGCTTAATTGAAATCCGCAGTTTTATCAACAAAAACCATAGAAAATTGGAAAAATCATACATCTCAAAATCTAGCAGCTGCTATTCATAATGTCTTTGAAGAGTGGAACATAGAGGACAAAGTGTCTTGCATTGTGACAGATAGTGCTGCCAATATGATAAAAACCTGTGAACTCCTAAGAAAGAAGCATCTGCCATGTTATGCACACACAACAAATTTAGTTGTACCAGAGGGCATTAATATAGAGGCAATCAAAAATATTTTTACAAAGTGTAAAAGCATTGTGACCTTTATAAAAAGCAGTAATATAGCTTATGATATATTTAGGAAAGAACAAAACTCAGAGAATCCCTATAAACTTATTCAGGAAGTACCTACTCGTTGGAATAGTACATACTATATGATCTCCAGAATATTAAAAGTTCATGAAGCTCTTAACAGGACATTATTAAAAGTTAAAAAGGCTCCAGCACCACTTACAGCAGAAGAAATTGCAGTTCTGAGCGAGACTGAAAAAATATTATCCTGCTTTTTAAATTCCATTAACATTTGGTATGTACAATGAATTGACCAAATTTCTACCTAGCCTTAATACTGCCGATGGAAAACAGTTGTGTGCTAAATTAGTAGATTCTATTGTTACCAGGCTGTTTCCGTATGAGAAAAGAACAGTTACTCAAATGGGTACTATGTTAGATCCTCGCTTTGAGTCGGAGGCCTTTCGAAACATAGAAAACACAAAGTGTGCATCACAATATTTAGAGCAGGAAATTACTTCATTAATAAGGAAGGAAAGAGATAGCTCAGATAACAGTAGAGGTAATATTCAAGATGAATCGGATATGTCAACAATCAGTCAACAAAACCCAAGACCATCAAGCACCAGTTCTTTATTCGACTTTATGGAAGAAAGAATAAACCAAAAAGTGAAATCAAATATGGCAGATGCAATTGTTTTAAAGCGTCAATATATGGAAAGGCAGAATAGTGATTAATTTAATTAATTAAGGAATTAATCCTCTTTTGTTTTGTAAGGTAAATCCATTCATATTTATTGCATTTACACATATATTCCAAAGATTTATCTTTGTAATAATTTTTCAGATTAATGCTAAAGATTTATATCCTCTAGCAAAAGCTGTAAAAAAATATTTCTCTATTCCAGCCTCATCAGTCGAATCAGAACGTATGTTTAGTACAACAGGTAACCTCATATCAGACCGAAGATCAAAACTTAAACCAAAAAACGTCGATATTTTAGCATTTTTAAACAGAAATAACTGGTTGATTAACTACAAAACTAAGACAGATTAAATATTTTCAAACTAATATAAACTAGTTGTTTACTTTGTAGAGAAGCACGAAATAATTAGTAATCATAACAATTTGCGCGACCTTGGTATTAATTTTTTGACTACTGTACTACGCGTTATTGTAGTCTTTGGACTATGTGGATAGTAGAACGTACTGAAGATGCTTATTTTAACTTTAATCAAACCCATGTTTTAAATTAATATGGAAAAATAAAACTGTCGATAATAAACCATCGATTATTAGCAAGGAGTTACTACCGATAACTATCGATGGGGTCGACTATCGATAGTTCTCCACCACTACTTCCATAACATACAGGACATTGCCTACAGTAGTTAAGCTATGTATGAGTGACTTCACTGTCAAGGTCATAGAAACATCCACGGGCCTCATAGGTAGCCTCAGATGAGATTGCTAGAAGTTGACCTTGAAAATCGCAGGCCGTGACCTTGAAAAGTAGCTGGAAAATGACCTTGAAAATCGTGAGCCGGTTGACCTTGGACTCCAGCCGACGAACTTCGAAAATCACAACGACAGGTCCACGCTAGTCACGGACCTTGAACGTCGGTGTCATGCGTAACCTCAAGCGTGCGCCAGGACCTTGAGAGCTATCCTCCATCTGAAGTGTGGGTTTCAAAATATTGGAACTTTATTCCACCTTGACGCAACGAGGTATATAAATAGCTCTCAAGGTTCAGGCACACGCTCGAGGTTACGCAGGCGCAATCTCGAGGTTACACATGTCGCCGACGTTCAAGGTCGTGACTAACGTGGACCTGTCGTGATTTTCGAGGTTCGTCGGCTGGAGTCCAAGGTCAATCGGCTCACGATTTTCAAAGCCACATTCCAGAGACTTTTCAAGGTCAAGGCTTACGATTTTCAAGGTCAACCTCTAGCAACCTCGTCTGGCGCCTTAGAAAATGTAAACCAGAGGAAGTAGGATACGACGCCGGCGTCCGTTATTAGTTTGCTCCAATCTGTTAAGTGTGAAAATGCCAGTGGCGTAGCATTGGTATTGTAGCACTTAAGAAAATATTTTATTAAAAATAATAATGGAACTGAATTACTATTTGTAAAATTAGTAATATTATACGTAATATTATTAGCAAACATCGACTTACTATTAAATAAATAAAAATAATTGTGAATTAATAGTCGTTGATAACCCTGGGATTACATCTCCTGCGCCCCTGGAAAAACTGCTCAAAAATTTAAATAAAAAAAACTGTCTACAAGACAAGTTACAGGAATAGAAAAATATTTCCCAAAATAGCATTATTGACTTCACTGCGGTATATACTAAATCATATTTCGAAGATTTGAATGTAAAATAACTGGTTTTAGAGTTATTTGAAATAATTTAATTGTTGCTGAAAAACGCAATTATCTGTTTACCTGTGAAACGTAACTCCAGCCTCCTTCTATAGCCGCTGCTTTTAAAACCGTAATCTGCACATCCCACCATTGTAACAACACAATTATTTATAATATTAAATTCTTGCAAAATGCAATTTATTGCAGAAAAACACATAGCCAACGAACTGTTTGGTTTTCGCCTTAGGCAT
This sequence comes from Taphrorychus bicolor, assembly GCA_951812265.1. Taxonomy (NCBI): domain Eukaryota; kingdom Metazoa; phylum Arthropoda; class Insecta; order Coleoptera; family Curculionidae; genus Taphrorychus; species Taphrorychus bicolor. The sequence goes on from OX638299.1 coordinate 34,225,192, forward strand.
GGCGTCTCATCATTTTTGGTAACAGCTGGCCATATAGCGGAGAATTGCGCGCGCGGACTCCACTAGTTTTCATTTTCTGAGTCTGACGCAATCTATGAGGCCCATGGATGTTTCTATGACTTTGAAAGTAGTATTCATACATAGCTTAACTACTGCCTACTTTTTACATTGCTGGCTTTGGACTGCAAAAGGAAGGGATGGAAACACAATACCTCGTATATTGCAATTTCTGCACATGCCGAAAAATGCGCCCTCTTTTGAAAGTGGCACAGTTAGACCCGCGTGCAGTTAAGGTGCATTTCTAATCAATTTGCAATTGAAGTAAAACTTCGACCCGCTTGTTTGCTCATTGGCTGTCAAATGTTTCCATTTACAATTCAATTCATGCTCAGCACGGGCACGCACGCGTGCCGAAGCCGTCAAAATTGTTTGCAAGTCCGTGCTGACACGAGTTGTCGATAGTTATGAAAACTTTAGGTTGAATGTATACTACATATAAACCAACGATGAATCACAAAAAAGTAAAATTAGTTCAGTTATAATGCTTCTGCAAAGTCTTTTGTTGCAGAAAAAGAAATGCGTGATAACATGTAATAAAAAGCCGCGCAAATCCAAAAGTATGGAGTACATCCGATATTATTACTACGAAAGGAAAAAAGTTATTATGATAATTTGTTGAAAGAAGCTCGCATAAGTAACCCATACATATTCATTAATTTTACAAGAATGTTTCCTGGATGTTTCGATAAATGGTTATCAATCTTAGGACCATCATTGCTCAGAAGCTCATTAAGGGAGCCAATATCTCCAGGATGCAGGTTGGTATAAATTTACGAGTGTAGGTGGTCAACCATTTGTCGATTAACCTATCTGCATACTAGTTTCGGGGCTAACCCTCATCAGTACAGCTGTACTGATCGTTTCACTTCGTTCTGGTTCCGATAACCAGCGAGGTACAGAGCAATATGGGCTGCTTCTCGAACTGAGAGCCATCTGCCATGCAGTAATGGATCTAAAATACGCTGGTCGGTGTTGCCTGCTCTTGCTTTGTACAACATCTCACCGGTACTCCGTACATTTCCGGCTTCAAGCCTCTGAATCACGGTCTCCAATTTGTCGACCAGCCAAAGCTGTACTGATGAGGGGTAGACCCCGAAACTAGTATGCAGATGGGTTGATCGACAAATTGGTGATCACCTACACTCTTTTCACTTCGTTCTGGTTCCGATAACCAGCGAGGTACAGAGCAATATGGGCTGTTTCTCGAACTGAGAGCCATCTGCCATGCAGTAATTGATCTAAAATACGCTGGTGGATGTCGCCTACTCCTGCTCTGTACAACATCTCATTGGTATAAATGTACCTGTTTGTTAGTATGTACCCTTTTATTACCTACTAGATTCTTATTAGCTTTGTAATAATTTCTATTATTTTAGATTAGCAATTACCCTGAGATTTTTAGCAACCGGAGATTCATATTCCATTTTGGCCTATGGATTCAGAGTAGGAGTAACTACGGTGTGTAACATTAAAAGAGAGTCATGCGCTATTATATGGGACAAATTAAAAGATATAGTTTTATCTACACCATCTTTCGAAGATTTTAAAGAAATCTCAGAAGTTTTTTGCCAAAAGTGGTCTTAGCCAAATTATGTGGGGGCAAACACATTATTATACAACATACCGGTTCCACCTTTTTTAATTACAAGAAGAGTTTCAGCACAGTACTATTAGCAGTTTGTGATGGGAACTACTTTTTTACATATGTTGACATTGGGGCCTACGGCTCACAAAGTGACGGAGGTGTATTGCATCAGTCGGTTTTTGGAAAAAAACTACTGAAAAATGACTTAAAACTGCCAGAAGCAAAAGGTCTTCCTTATGGTCAGGAGGAAGATAGAATCCCACATTATTTTGTAGGTGATGAGGCCTTTCCTCTGAGAGAAAATTTGATGCGACCATTTAGCCGCTCAAGGATGGGGGCGATGACAAGACAAGAGAAAGTATATAATTATCGATTGTCGAGGGCCAGACGAGTGATTGAAAATATTTTCGGCATAATAGTGGCTTGTTTTAGAATTTTGCATAGAGTCATTAATGCTCATCCATCGACAGTCGATAATATTGTAAAAGCAATTGTCTGTTTGCACAATTATATTAGAAAAAAGAAGAATTCCCTTTATCTTTAGAAAGGTGATGTTGAGAGAGCTAAATGGAAATTTAGTTCTGGAAAGATGGAGAAATGATATACCAACAGAAAGTATTCCTCTACGGCTTGGGGCACGGAATGCATCTTCTTCGGCCTTAGCAATTAGGAATTACCTTAAAGAATAGGTTTGTGTTCCAGGAGCATGTGGCTGTGGGAATATGTTGGCAGAACAAATAATTTGCTTAGTTTAATATGTTTAGGTTTTGTGACACAAAAGTAGTCCTCTCTGTTGTAGTTCCTATTTGCTTGGAAAATATTCCGTTTCTAATATTTATAATTTGTCTCTTTACCTCTCTATTTATCCAATTGCCTTAATTTGATAAATATTTACAAAATATATATTAAGTTAAGGAAAATCCTAGAAAGTCTCGGCTAAGGGCAATGGTATAAAAAAAATTGTTTGTCAAACACTGAGCTTTCAACAATTTATAGTTGCACTCATCAAGATGCTAATACTCTAAAAGAAAACAGCGGCAAAACGCAACATAGAAGTCTAGAATCCTTCAACAAAACTGAAAACCACCCAAAATAAAAATTATCATTTAGTAAAGCTGATAGCCTAAATATGACCTAAATAATCACACCTTATTCCCGTAGGGCTCTTTTAAACTGGATAATTTTCAGTTGAAGGTCTTCCATTAATACGCTGCTATTTGGTTCACTTATCTCTTTTAGCTCGTGTGCTAAATAAGCACCAAAGTGATCATATTTATCTTTAACAATTTGATCACCTTGATTTATAGATCTTATTGCAGATGAAACATCACTTAAAATGCTATCAATATTTTTGGACTCTGCAGTCAAGTTTTCTCGTACTGCCTTTCTTTTTAAAACCAGCTCTTCCCAGAGGGCTTTAGATTGTACTGCCTCTTGTTGAGTAGACGCCGTTTCTACACTGCTGCCTTCTGTAGTTCTGATAACATAATTAAAGCTTGAGTTGAGTTCGTCATTTAAAACATCTTCGGTTTCAATATTTGAAGTGGTAGCTTTCTCTTCCCGACTGTGTTTTAACCTAAAGTTGAAAAAAACTTTTAACGGCCAATCTGGTCTTGAATATGCGACTGCCCCACTTCTGCTTAATTTTTCTTCTATAATAACCTCCCTTCGGTACTTCTCCCTTAAAGCTTTAAAACGAGACTTCACTACAGGCACTAAAATACGCGGATTGCTGACCTCCCAGCACTAGAACATGGGATTGATGCCATATGGGTGAGGCTGTCAGTCAATGGACTATCTGTGTGTGCGGGTTGTGTTTACCGTCCACCTGCGGTGTCATATCGGGAATTGCAGGGTTTGTACAATATCATGCCTTACATCATTCGGGTATGTGACTGTTATGTGTTTGTATGGGTGACTTTAACATCAATCTTCTTAAGAACACTCAAGAATCAAGGTTTCTCTCAGATATTTTTGGGTCTTTTGATCTCACACAAATCATAGAGCAGCCGACAAGGGTCACTCCTGATACCCAGTCTCTCATAGATCTCATTGCACTAAATAACTTAGATTTACTGAGTGGGTCAGGAATCACTCGTTGTGAGCCAATTTATACCGACCATGAGGCTGTTTTTTGCCGTTTGAATTGTAAAAAAGTGACGAAGTATAATAAACTAACAACAGGCAGAATTTTAAAGAATATGAACACTGCTGAATTTAAAAAAGATCTGCAAAACATTGATTGGCATGACCTATACTTTTCAGATGATATAAACGTTAAAGTGCAAATTTTTAATAACAATATAATCTCTTTATTTGATAAGCATTGTCCCATCAGAACTTTTCAAGTAGGAAAGCCTAAACCGGGCTGGCTCACCCATAATTTTAAAAAAATGATTCAAGTTAAAGATAAAGCCTTCCGTAAGTTTGTAAAAAAGCAGACTGCTGAAAGCAGAAATTATTATTGTCAGTTGAAGAGACAAGTCTCTACTACCATCAAGGCAGAAAAGAGAGCTTTTTTCTCTTTTCAAATAAACAACTGTAATGTCTCTAATAGAAGTCAACATATATGGGGAAAAATTAAAAGTTGGAATATCAAAAATAGATCTTTGGATGACATTCCAATGGAGTTAAAAGAACCAAATAATCTAAATGACGCTTTTTTATCTATCATACCCCAATGTCAAATTGATGACAATATTATGACCTTGTTTGGAAATGCGGTTGGACACTGGCCACCTCTCTCATTCACTATGACTGCTGAAGCTGATGTTGAAAATTGCCTTAGAAGCATTGCTACAACCATTGGTGTAGATGACATTTCTGCTAAAATGTTGAGGGGTTGCCTACCCTTGTGTATTGGTCCTCTACTAAACATAATAAACCGATTCCTAAAGTATCTAATCCTTCATCTATCAATGAGCTAAGACCCATTAGCATCTTGCCCGCAGCATCTAAAATTCTTGAAAAAGTTGTAAAACATCAGCTCATAAAATGTATAGAGAATAAAAACATTCTTCCTAAATGTCAGTCTGGCTTCAGAGCCAATTACGGCTGTACTACTGCATTATTAAAGCTTACTAGTGCTATAGCTGCTGCCTTTGATGTGGGTCATTGCTGTCCCTGTGTTCTGATTGATATGACCAAGGCATTTGATTCCTTGAACATATCATTATTAATAGCCAAACTTAAACACTATGGGATTGAAACCGGTGCCGGTGGCTGGTTCAGCGGTTACTTACAGAATAGGCAGCAGGCTGTTAGGGTTAAAATAGATAACAACATTGAGATCTCTAACTGGAAGAGTGTTGTGAGTGGTGTGCCACAGAGTTCTATCCTTGGCCCTTTGCTTTTCACAATTTTTACGGCGGATGTAATTAATGCTGTCAGGGACTGCCAGTATCATATGTGTGCAGATGACTTACAAATTTATTATAGTTCGAGCTTAGAAAGCCTACCTGCTACCATAGAAATTATAAATGCTGATCTAGAGAGGATAGTTGGCTGGGCGTCACAAAATTCTCTTATTGTAAATCCAACTAAAACTCAGGCAATTTTGTTTTCAAAGAGTGCAGTTGATGTAGGCAATGTTTTAAAAGTAAAAGTAGGTAACACAGAAATTGAGTGGGCTGAGGAAGTAAAAAACTTAGGTTTGTACATGGATAGGCATCTGACTTTCAATAAGCATATAAACCATGTATGTCAAAGATCTTTTTATGCCTTGAAGTCAATATACGAATTTAAGAATGTTTTGAATGTTACAGTTAAGAAGATATTAACCGACGCTTTTGTACTGTCAATTCCCAACTACTTGGACATTGTGTATGGACCTTTTTTGACAAGTTTTAATAAATACAGGATACAGAAAATACAAAATTCTTGTGCAAGATATATTAGAAACCTTCACCGAAGGGAACATATTGCTGAACACATTTCTGATATATATCAACATAACATGGCACAGAGGAAGTTCATGCACATGGGCTGTCTCATCCATAAGGTATTGGCTATAGGATCTCCAGATTATCTGGCAGAGCTGATTGTTAGGCGAAGCGACATACACAGGGTTAATGTACGTAATCCTCATCTAATCTCGACCCCAGCTCATAAAACTGAGTTATTTAAAAAATGTTTTGTTTATCTGGCTGCCCATGTCTATAACATCCTCCCAGAATATCTTAAAAAAACTAACAGTACATTCTTTTAAACTCAAAATTAAAGATTATATAAAGAACACACATTGTACTTATAGTTGCACACGTATGTCCTACCTGAGTGCAGGTTGTTGGTTTGTTTGTGGTTGTGTTTGTTCTATGTTGGTTGTTATATGTTATTATATAGGTACTTAGTTGTATATAATAAGGGTGGTTATGAAAATACGCTATGCGGAAATTTCCACCTTTGGCATGTGATTTTTATCTTTTTATCTCTTTTTTTTATCTTTATTACTATTTGTTGCTGCCAATAAACATTTTTATTATTATTATTATTATTATTATTAAAATATATTGAAGTTTTATATTTTATTACTTATGCAATCAAACGTACAATTAAAACTTTGCTATTTACCTGAAGTCTGTAACTCCTGACTTGTATCCTTTGTCTGCTTTGTCATATAGCGGTTTATAATTTGATACACATTGTAATAAAAATTCGTCGTTCGTGGGTTTCAAATATTCTCATTCAAATTTTCCATTTTAAGAAAGATATATTTAAGTTTTAAGTGACAAATATAAATGAATAATCTAAATATTGTTTTGTGGAATAACATCTTAATATGTATGATAGACAAAAACCAATTTGTGCTTGACATAACGTTAAAAATGCATAAATTCGAATCCAGCACGCGTGCCGAAGTTTCACTTCAATTGCAAATTGATTAGAAATGCACCTTTAATTTCACGGTCTCTCCACGAATCACGAACTAGGCTTAAAGCACTTGGTTCGTGATTCGTGACACCCAATGTTGCCGATACTTTCACGAGCTACTCCGGTTACTCGACGTAAATGCGTGTGACGGAAAAATAATCGATACGGAGGTATGTGATTCTAACCAAGTACGTTTCGAGATTTGGCAACAACCCAGGCACTCGCGCATAGTGAATCGGATGCGAGTCCCCATATTTTGACCGTTAGGCCACTGGAAAGGAATGTCCTGCACGTATTGACGTACTTGGTGCTAACCAGCTCTTTCCACATCCCCCTCACTCACCAGGGTGAGCTTCCTACCCTCCCAATAAACCCAACCCACCCTGAATTGTTACAAAGATATAGCAAATTCAAATTGCTATAGTTGCTATAGGGAGGACAAGAAGAGCTCCTGAGCAGCCCCAGTCGGCGAGGTACTTCCAAACAGGACCCAGAAATGGCCACCACTCAGGAATGGGCAATCTTCAAGATTGTTTACGACCTTTTAAACGACTGATAAACCATCATTTTGCAAGCTCTAATTGTGTCCATCCACAGACGTTTCGCCGTTTACGGCTCATCAGTGAGGCTTTGACACAACCAGAGCTCTCGAATTTTGGAATACTCAAGACATGTTTCGTGGCAGTACCGAGAAAAGGTTCCCAGTGGCGCCATCCGTGTCCGTTTGTTGAACTGACGAGATTACACCCGTCCAGTGTCAACGTCAATGCCCGGTCTAAGGAAAGAATGATGCAGATTACTGTAAAATACAGAAATCGATTTTTAGCCGTCGGTACTATGAAAACGCTGTTTTCGACCTTTTAAACAACTGATAAACCATCATTTCGCAAGCTCTAATTGTGTCCATCCACAGACTGGTTTCGCTGTTTACGGCTCATCAGTGAGGCTTTGACACAACCAGAGCTCTCGAATTTTAGAATACTCAAGACACGTTTCAATTAGAGCTTGCGAAATGATGGTTTATCAGTCGTTTAAAAGGTCGAAAACAGCGTTTTCATAGTACCGACGACTAAAAATCGATTTCTGTATTTTACAGTAATCTGCATCAATCTTCAAGATTGTTCAGAAGGAAGACAGGTGGCTGAAATTTCTGTTACAGACTGGTCCGGTCTGCAGCGATGATAGAGTAAAAGGCAATAGTCCTGCCTGACTCTTTTATCTGAGGCCATCTTTTAGTCACAGAGCGAATTAGTCAACGTTGACAGGCAAAGGAGATCACTTCGCTCATTGTCTCGTCGCCCCAGTTGTAGACAAAAAGTCATGAAGAAGTTCTACTGGACCATGGCTTCCAAACCTTAAAACAATTTAGAATGCGAATTCTTTGACATTTGATTTATCCTGTAAAATATTAATCATTCGCGATTCGTTGACACAAAGACAGGAATTGATTTTTCCTTTTCCACGTGTTTCTCCTCGACGTTTAGATTGTAAGGATGCTCGTATTTTCTGAATGGTTATTTAACAATAAATTCGGTTTCGAACTAAATTGCCAACACATAAATTCCGCTCTCACTGCTCGTTATCGGCGCCGTTTCTCACATCTTGGGCCAATCGTTTGTTAGTGGGAATGGGCGCCACGGAACTTGTTTTGTTTTCAGTCGATGGGTCGATAGGTTACTTCGAGGGTGATCTACTTTTTACCAAAAAAAAAAAATATTTACTGTATCTGTTACGTCACCGAGGAGACAACAATCGCATAAATCTGAACCCAGATAAACGCTGCCAAGCACAGCTCCTTCCATTAAGACCAACCTTTTCTTATACCTTGTTTCTTTTACATTTACGCGATCCATTTGGCTCGGAATGTTTGCACCCGCATATCCTTTTTGGGACCATCTTTGCACAAACACACGTGGAACGGTTTACATTTTTTATGTCGGAAAAGATTGGCTGTTGCGTATCAACGAAGGCAAAAGAACCTTTTTAAAATGAAAAATGGGTCGGGAATAATAACGCCACACATTTCTCTTTCCATTGTATTGCCTACGTGTCTTTCGTTTTGCTTTTTATCGTGTATGTGATTGTTGATAGTGAATAATCGAGCCGAACCTCAAGAAACGTTTCGTTGAAGGATGATTTCTTTCGCGAAAACAGCCAATATATATTTCATTTTTGGGCTGGAATTACCCTCCCAATTCAATGCAATAAATCGTAAATTACATGAAGCATGATAATACCAATACAAATAAAATACATTTTAATAATATACAAAATTTTCCATGTTTATAATTACAATATATGTCTGGCACAGCTAAATTGCATGTAAACAATTATGCCGCTTTTTACTCTGGTAAACGATATCGATATTCGATATTTTCAGCTCATTTAACTAATGACGATTTAAAAGCTCATTATGGAGAGTTTGAGTTTACAAAAGTGGAGGCAGAGCTATGAGTTTTATCTGATGTAAAATAGTTAATTACGGTGTTCGACTATGCAGACAGTTTGAAATCCGATTGGTCACTGACTGTAAGTAGAGACTGGTGTTTACATTGCCGATTCCAAGGACGAAAGGCACAAAACACCATTGTGAAACCAATGCAGGATTTTTGTTTCATTTTAAGTAATTTTTTTAATTAACGTCTCGTATTTTGTTACATCATCAACCATCAAAGCGACTTCGTTTTTAGCAAAAAAAAATTATTAACCAAAATTTTCGCTGAAATTCTTTAATAAGGCTGTACACGCAATTAAGTCCATCGGTTGCAAATCAGGAAAAAGATATTATTTCGGGTCAACTCTAAACACTATCCCACTGGTAATTTCCCAAAAACTCTCCAAATTCTATGTTTTTTTTTCTTCTAAAAATTTAATTTATGTCTAAAAATTTTCTCGACCAGTATGTAGAACAAAAACATTAGAACTGCTACAATTAATGCCGACTTACCCTCAAGGGTTCCAGAGTAAACATTCCCGGTGTCAAAATGTATCTTTTGACGTCTGGTAGATTCAAAAGTGACGTCGTTGGTGAAGACGGTTTCGTCGGGTGTCAGCAACAAATTGAAAACTCTGCAAAAAAAACAGTACTTTAGTTTAGTAAAGACGAGGTAATGTAAATGGTAATGTAAATCGCATTATTCCTCAAAAGTAAAGGTGGTTAAGATTTTCCTCTAATTCACCTCAATATCGTGACAATATGCTTATCAAATGTTTTTAATTTAATTATGAAAAAGTCTACAATTTTACTAGAATAGCCTTGATAAAGATATAAAATACACCTGAGCAATTTATGTGTAAAAGTTTCATTTTGTCCTTCATCCGATACTATCTCTCAACTTCTTTGCTTCATGAGGGTTCAACACAAGTTTTACAATTAAAAACAATAAACGACACACTTGGCACCTTAGCACTCATCAATCTCGGCGCACAAGGTGTTTCGTTGTATTTTTTAATATATTATACCGTGCGTTCATTTAAAAACTTCAAGCCGGCCATGGAATTAGAACAGTAGGTCTGAGATGGCCTCATAAAAACAATTGAAAGTCAAAAATGTCATAAAATGTGCCACTTTTCATTTCGGTATAACTTATCTCAGGCAAGAGTTTCATGGCTAAAAACGAGTTTTTTTTTTAATATACACCCTATACTTTATTTTAATATGAAACTATGTACGCTTACCTAATAAGCTAAGAAACACGTTCAGATAACGGGAGGTTTAAAAAGTAACCCATGTTCATTGAAAAGCTCATCTAGAAGGCTATGAATTTTTGGCAAAAAAAAGACTTTTGTTCTTTCATCCTCTCTTTTTGACATTTCACAGATGACGTTTTAAAATGAACACCCCCCATTCACGTATTTAAAACAATACCAATTTCACTTGAAAGGAATTCTTAATTTAGCCGACAGAAAAGATTAGCATTTTACAAGTCATAAAATAAACTGCTCAACTTAAAGTTCGGCACAAGCAATTTTTCGCGTCATTTTCAATTAGATGTAACTTTTTAAGCAATGAATTGTTTTAGATACAATTTACACGGTCTGAAACCTCATTTCCTTAGATTAAGGAAGCGGGTAATTTTGAAAAAAAAAACCGACATTATCTTTATTATATAGGGTTTGAAACAAAGTGATGCAAAAATTTAAAAATTTTGATGTTCTGGCATTTCACAATAAGCTATTTTTCCTTATCGTTTTCAGGTCAGTAGTAAGCAAACATCCATGTCTCGGGACAGTTTCGCCAAATTTTTTATTAAAGCACTCTGAATTTTTATACAGAGCAAAACGTAAAATGTGTGTAATTCTTGTTGCTGGACTGATATTTTGATTCCCTCTGTATAAGTTCTAATATATTAAAAACAAAAAATGACAAAAACGTCCAGAGATATTGAGGTTGGCTATCTGCAACGGCATCACTCAATTTTCCTTTACCTCTAGAAAGGTTATCTTATTTAATATTGCTATTATAAGTCACCAGTATCAACAATAATGTTATCATATTTTTTAAAAGCTCGTATACTAAAAAAAAACGGCACTTATTTTTAAATGTTTTGAATGAGTAACAATCCACAGACAATATGTCAACAAATGAGGGAAAACGCAGTAAGATTCTTTACCGCTTTTCCGAACTACGACGATTTAAAATATCAGCAACAAGAATTTCACACATTTTACGTTTCGCTCTGTATAAAAATTCAGAGTGCTTTAATAAAAAATCTGGCGAAAAGGTCCCGAGATATGAATGTTGGCTTAGTCCTGACCTGAAAACGATAAGGAAAAAATAGCTTATTGCGAAATCACAGGACATCAAATTTTTTTAATTTTCCATCTCTTTTCTTCACAGCCTATATAATAAAGATAATATCGTGTTTTTTTTTTCAAAATTATTCGCTTTCTTAATCTAGAGGAAATGAGGTTTCAGACCGTGTAAATTGTATTTAAAACAATTCATTACTAAAAAAGTTACAGCTGATTGAAAATGACACGAAAAATTGTTTGTGCCGAACTTTAAGTTGAGCAGTTTAGTATATTACTTCATACTGTATCATTTAGAACACTTTTACGTACTTGATTTTAGTCCGGTAAATAGCTTTTTACAGTGACACTTCCACGATTTAAAAAAAAAAGAGAGTAATGTCATCATTATGTATGTGGTTGAAAATACACATTTTTACATCACATTAAATAGCTAAAAAGATATTCTAAAATTAAAACAATACTAAAAAAGTGCTATCATTTTAACGTCATAAAAGGGTTTTATTAGCACCACCTTGCAACTGACAAGGACAAAACTAAAAATATTTTTTTGTTCAACTTATGCCTTAAGAAATATGCAGTGACATCAGTAACATGTTACAATGACGTAGTATATAAAATCTTAGGAAAAAAACTGATATACATACAATATCAGTTTCACTTAAGTGAGAACCCATTAATTTGGCAACGAAAAACATTAATACATAAAATAACTAAAAACGTTGTTTTAATATTAATATTATTATATTACGTGCTATAATGATATCATAAAAAGACGTCGGAAATACTTACAATGAACAACCCTTATAAAATCTTTGCAAAAAAAAATATTTAGACGGTGTTTCAGTGGAGAAAAGTAATTAAACTGACAATAAAAAACATTATTTTTTAAAAGCAGTTTTCTGCAATATTGTCACTTCCCACAGACAAATGGCCGAGGTTTCGTACCTATATTGTCTGGGGGCGACGTTTAGCAGAGTATCAGACTCATTTCTCTATCAGGCAGAGGAACCATAGACCGGTTTCGCTCTTATTAGAGCTCATCAGTATGGTATACCTCGAACCTAATAGAAAAATAAGTCTGAACGGCAATTGGATCTAAATCTTGCTTAGACGCCTGTATGTGTATGTAAGTGGCGCCATCTGACGACGGCGGGTGCTTCCACTAGGGCATGCGAGATGATTGTGAAGCGATCCAAAAACCAGTTTTCTGCAATATTGTCACTTCCCACAGACAAATGGCCGAGGTTTCGTACCTATATTGTCTGGGGGCGACGTTTAGCAGAGTATCAGACTCATTTCTCTATCAGGCAGAGGAACCATAGACCGGTTTCGCTCTTATTAGAGCTCATCAGTATGGTATACCTCGAGGGTTGTTTTTGTGAGGTGTTTCGCGATTTCGTAACTCGGGCTTCCTATGGTGCTCACGATGGGTCTCAGTGTCACATCCGGTTTGTGGATCTTTGGCAAACCGTACAGCCTTGGTGGCAAGGCTGGCTGGTGGATCGGCAGGTTACTGGAAAAGCACCGTATTAAAACTGGATGCTGGGCAAAGGACACAAAGATTCATGCAGCTGTGGCTCAGTACGCATTGGCACTACAAAACGCGAGAATTACGGAACACAAGATGAGTTGCAGGCTGGGACTAACACAAAAATCGGCAGTAGCAGGACACGCTCTCTCCGAAGGTCAGGACATCTTTTTAGGAGGAAATTACGTTTCTAAATGCAGATTGGAAGCGAATTCTATGACATACTTCAAGTGCGCTGAAACCCCGCGTCACTACTACCCCCACCCCAATTCCTCCACGTCAGCGCGACAGCGCGGGAATAAATACCACGGAGCTCACCACAATCGAATCAGTCAACGTCGGGAAGCACGGTAGATCGTTTCGCCCATTGAATTTTTGACCAACTTGGAAAGCTTTCGTCTTATAGGACCAAAATCGTTTAAACTTTACACAAAGCGTCTAAAAACCCAAATTTGTGGCTCTTGGACAAATTCTGGTTAAAAATAAGGTTGTAGCTGGTTTAAAGTTACGCAAAGGGTTAAAAAATGCAAATTTTAGAATGTGAAAAAAAAATCAATTTAAGATTAGAGCGAAAGTGGTTTAAATAATCGTTAAAGAATGACTCAAAGAGTTTAGAGAAATTCGGGTTGGGACTATGGTCAAAATTAGTCAAAATAACTCAAAACATTTAAAAATGCAAATTAAAGGTTTTTAGAAAAATCCAAGTTAAGTCTAAACCTTGCTTTCTAGATGTAGTTTTCAACAGTAAACAAGTGCATATAAAATTGCCGAAAATGTTTCCTGAAGGTTTGTTGCCCAGAAACAGCTTGAATTCATTTTGATTGTTATTTGACAAAAAGTGGAAACACTTTTTAGGAAAATGACAAAATGCATAAAAGCTGTTTCTTCAGGGCAACAAATGTGAATGCAAAATTTTCGAAAATTGTACATGCACGAAACATATTTTATAAACTATTTCCTGAAGTTGACGGCCAGTTTGCTTACAATTGTAACTATTGATATCAACAATACACACACCAACAGAATGCAATTTTCAGTTAGGAGTGCAATTGTCATATGTAATATAACAAGTGCATTGAAAATTATCGGTAATTTTTGGACGATATGCACGAATGCAATTTGGGATGGAAAAAAATTCTGATCCAAATTGCACGAATTGCATATCGGTCTAACATTACCTATAATTTTCAATGCACGAGTTATATTCCAAGGAGAATTTCATGAACAAAATAATTAAAAACCCTTGCGCCATTTGCGACACCCCTGTAGGTATAACTATTATGATTCGAATCAATGTCAGAAAACGTATTGCGAGGCCAGATGGTATGACTATGGATTGAATATAAATTAATTTGCATGGTTTATGCTATGACATTGAGCCAGTTACTTTCCATTTGACTTTGACAGAAAGATTATCGCGATAATTTTTCTGTTGTTGAATATTACTATGGTTACAATTGTTCTATAACAATAGAATATTGGACAAATATTGAATAACAGGTGGTGACTGAAATTCTCATATATAACATAACAAGTGCATTGGAAATTATCGGTAATTTTAGGACCATATGCATGAATGCAATTTTTTTTCTGATCCTGATATGAAGATAATTTCAGGAACAAAATTACTTGCACATTTGCACACATTTGCGACACCCCTGTAAGTATAGCTATTTTGATTCGAATCAATGTCAGAAAACTTATTGCGGTGTCAGGTGGTATGCTTATGGATTGAAACAATTTCCTTAGTAACCACTGTTATGCAGGATCAATTTGTTTGAACGTCCATTAAAATGTCTCACTTTGGAACGAATTCTATGTGCGATATCTCCAAAAGTATTGGAATCCTGACCCCGCAAAATACAAAACACTCAAAAAAGTCTATATGGCGCCAACTTGAGGCTTTTTGAACTCTATACGATATAATAAAAGTGTCAATTTGCATGGTTTATGCCATGACATGGAGCCAGTTACTTTTCAATTGACTTTGAAAGAAAAATTATCGGGGGTGATACTACGGCAGCTTTACTTAAATTACCGATAATTTTTCACGACTGCATGTTTTCCATAATTTCCTTTAGTCCTTTGGGACGAGTGAAATTTGCAAGGAAAACATGCCAGAGTGAAAAATTATCTGGTTCATTTTAAAGCTCGAGCGGTATTTAGTGAGATTATGTCTCGAATCAAAAATACTATTAAGAAATAAATAAGTAGTGTTAGAATATTAGGACGTCACCTGACATAAGTCAGTCAGACAACGACATTGATTAAGGATTTATGGTTGATTCCATGACAATGTGAAATTACCACTGTAATTTTTTAGAAAATTATCGAATTACCGCTTATCCACCTGTTTTGCTCCACAGCAATAATATGGATGAGTGAAATAATCGGGGGTAATTACACAAGTGCATCAAAATTACCGATAATTTTGCATGAAAGCTTGTGGTCTTAAAGCTGCATGAGTTTATTTTTATATTGTGACGAACCGAATGCAGTTTTTTCAAGATCACAAGCTTGAATGTAAAATTATCAGGTTATTTGGATGCGCGAGTGTAATTTAGGAGAATATTACCCGAGTAAAGCGATTAAATAGTTATTTTCCTAACAAGTGCGCAAAGTAACTCTTTCGCGCACGCGACTACCGTTGCCCGAAGAGGCGAAGCGGGCAGCAGTCAAGTGCGCGAAAGATACTTTGCGCAAGAATTAGGAACAACATTTTTTCTACAACCGTATAAAAGTCCACCTGCGACTAATATGGGACATCTTTAACGATTTTATAAATGATTAGGGTTCACAGTCCTTTTCTGCTACCCCTTTATTGACGACGTGCGCGAAAGACTTTTTAATTACAGTACTCAGAAAATGACCATTTTCCAGGCTAGTTAAGTGTACAGAAAATACACATCACTACTTATATTAAAATAAGACGGCCACCAGTTGCAAACTTCAGCTTTAGCAAGCATCCTTGACAACTTCTATTATTTGATTTGTTGGTTTTGATTTCTCTGTCAGGCTTATGTCACCCTATTGTCACATACAACTTTTCATGTTGGAAAATTAAGTAATTTTAATAATATATATTATATAGTTTAATTAGTGTAATGAAAAGTAAAGTTCATTACACGTCCGAAATGCCTTTTCCTGTGCTTACATGACTTTCCGTGCTCGGCTTCGCCTCACACGGAAATTTGTCACGCGCGCACGGAAAAAGGCTATTTTTCACGTATCCTATGGCAACGAGTAACTTTTTTTTACGTTGCTATGGGCGACGTGCGAGAAAGATAACCGTGAAAATATGTGCAAACCGTCAGAAATGCGCGAACCGTGTCATATTTTGGCGGTTGTAGAAAAACTTTATTTTGTAACAATATCTACTAACTAGGTTAATTATAAATAGTAAAGGCAACATTAAATTAAAATAAAAAAGTCAAATAATCATAAAATATCAAAATGACAACTCAAAAATTACATCTAATGTAACAATTAATCAGTTTTCGGTGTGATCTTTTCGCTGTAATTGTGGTTTAAGTTTGTTATCAGTGTAATTTCTGCTTCATTTTTCTGGCTTGTTTTCGATGTAATTTTGTGAACAATGCATAGTTTATATGTAGGAATTTACATAGGAGGATAATATTCGCGATAATTTTTCTGTTGTTGAATTTTACTATGGTTACAATTGTTCTATAACAATAAAATATTGGGCAAATATTGAATAACAGATGAAGAATGAAATTCTCCCTGTGTTCGGTGACAATTGCACTGCAGCTGGGATGAGGGAAATAGTCTAAGGAACACACCGCATACTTAGAGCGTCAATCTTTCGCCGTGGATTTGAAGTGTAACGTCGAGGGCGGCTCTAAAGTGGACTGAGACTATTCCCGTCCTTTGTTTACTCAGTAACAATATAAAGATAGCAACTACTCTCAGAGTTACTCAAAATTAAGGGGCGGAGCTTGGCAACCAGAGCCTGCGCATCAGTTGGTTTTCGAGCTGCACTTTTTAATGATACGTTCATATTATATTCAATTCTTAATCACTAAAAGTGTTTTATTAATAAGACCAACTGCACAAAATTGAAAATATTTTTTCTTGTTAAACATATGTCATGCTAAGCTAAAAAGCAGTAGAAACACGTTACAATGATATTTTAATCATATTTAATATCTTCGGAAATAATAACATAGGAAATAATATCAGTTTTATTTAAAAGAAATGATTAAACTGTCTTTTTGTTGACGGATTAGTAATTTCTTTAGTTAGTAATTTAAACATCATTGAAAACATTTATATAACGATAACGCAGCATAGCTAAAGATTTCTGATGTGAGTATTATTTTATGAAATAACTATTTGTTATAAGATGTTTAATCTATTAGGACCAGCTTATTTAACAAAACTGCGAGTATTTTAAAAATAAATTTTAAAAAAATATTAAAATCATGTGATGCAAAAAATGTCAGAAAGAATTATATTAAAGATAATATCAATTTCACTTGAATGAAACTAACAGTCTGCTTTAATTATTTTGCACGTCATTGAAACATTTTCATAACACGATATTAAGATAGCCCAAACTGTCTGTTTTTCGGTTAATACAATATCATAAAAATGATGTTAATTGTTTTATAATTCCGTAAAAGTACATTATGTGTACACTGTTAATACAGTTTGTCAATTTGAAAATTTTCAATGCCAATATATTTGAAAGTAGAAAAAATAGAAACACGCAATTTGGTGCAAATGTTATAGAATTAGGGGGAAGTAGAATTGCCATATTTTGGTTGTGGGGTGAGTGACCTCTTAAGCCCGGTGCACCCAACCCCAAAAATTTAAATGGCACCACCCCTTTTATGATATCTCAAATTAAGGTCCTTTTCAGTAGTATTCACCTGCACAAGAATTTTGTTTTAATTTAATACAGGATCGAACAAAAAGTACAATCTATTTTCAAACTCGTTTTCAATCTGAAACATTTCTCTCGATTTGATTCACATTCATTGATAATCCGTTGCCGAAGATCATCCAGTGAAGCTGGTTGTGTTTTAAATACAACAATTTTCAAGTGACCCCAGAGAAAAAAGTCGAGGGGCGTTAGATCTGGTGATCTTGCCGGCCATTCTATTGGACCTCTTCTCCCAATCGACTGATATGGAAACGTATCATTTAAAAATTGCCTCACACCAAGAACCTAGTAGAGTGGCGCTCCATCTTGAAAATGTATTAAATCTGCGTTTAGGTTCCTACGCCCATTAATATATAACTGATTTTGTATTTCTTTGACAATAAAAGATTGAATGGTGTTTTCTAACATTTCTAAGTAAGTATCGTCATTAGGGTTACCATTAATAAATAAAGGCCCAACAATAATATCCCCGCCAACACATTTATTTTTTCTGGGTAGTGTGTTCTGTGTTGTGTCCTTCCCTTAAAACATCCGAATTGCCATCATTCCAGTATATGCAGTTGTGATAATTTACAGAACCATTTAAAGAAAATGAGCATCGTCCCTAAAACAAGTATTTTTTAGCAACCCAGGAGTAATGCGCAATTTCTCTGACATTCTCTCGTAAAATTGTATTCTTCGATCAGGGTCGTCTTCACGCAATTCCTGAAGTATTTGCGTTTTGCATTGATAGAAATTATTTAACTTAAGTACCTGACGACCAGATTCATGACTAATTCCTGTTATCCGTGAACCTTGGCGAAGAGACATTGTAGGATTTATAGCAAAATGTCATAATATTTCTGTTTGTGCCGCTTTATCAATTACTCTACGCTGAAGTCTTTTTTTGTTTGCCACCGATCCTGTTTCTTCAAACTTGAGAATCAGTTGTCTCACGTAAGAATGACTCACATTTTTTCCAGGAATAGTTTCATTAAATACTGCAGAAGTTATTAATGCACAACGATTTTCAGAATCACAAATATAAATTATCTGAATTCTTTCAGTCATATTGTAAACCATGTTTGATATCGGATTAAGAAGAAAATTAATAAAAATTTCATTTCAAATTATTTCACATACAGCCATTTGCACCAGTGCAACTTAGGTTCACCTTAAAGTTAAGTGTCACTTAAGTATCAGAATTTGTTGCACCAATGATTCTTAAACACTAAGCTTCGCTCAAAGTCCAACCTAAAATAAGCTGAAGATAGACCACGGCTTAAGCTTCAACACAGGCGCAAAGACAAGTTTAATTTTTAAATTTCACTGTTTTGAGGTTATGATTGTACAGATTATACTATGAAGCAAAGAAATCGTGTTGGATATTTTTATTTGTGATTGTAAGAATTGATTTTTGTTCGTGATGAATATCTTAAATAACGATTTATTATTTGAAAATGATGATCATGATGGGCTTGCACAAATTCCTCGTCAGATTTACGAAAGATCAAACTATTTTAACACTTTTGAAGATCTTCTATTCTTCCAACGTTTTCGTGTTACAAAACCTACAGCACTGTACATTTTAAACTTAATAGAAGAGCAAATATAATTTCCTTACAACATGTAAGTAGAGAATAACATATGAATGTAATCACTTTCCTTTGCTATATACTTACTATTATTTGCAGGAACCACAGTGTCTCACCAATGAATCAGCTCTTAATTTTACTCAGATTTTGTGCAACTGCGACACATCTTGCATGTATAGGTGATTTCGCAGGAGTGCACCTGTCAACCGTTTCACGCATTGTTAATCGAGTTGGAATGGCATTGTCTACCTTGCATAGCACATTTATTAAGATGCCTCAAACACAAAATGAAATAAGTGAGAGTCATTAAACTGCAATTTCTTAGTTATTCAAGAGGACCAGATGCAGAAATATTCAGAAACAGGAAGGAATATTTCTCCATAAAAGTACAAGTCATTGGAAGTGCAAACTTAAAATTTATGAATGTTGTGGCAAGATGGCCTGGATCAACTCATAATTCCACTGTTATTACATTCACTGTTATTGGGTAGGTGGCTTTTACTTTAAAAGGTTTATTTCAGAAGGCACTATTATTTTAGATATGAATCGGTAATAATTGGGTATACTTTATTAGATTACCTATGATGGATGCCATCACAGCTGGTGACAATATGGTCACCAAGTTGCTAAGGCAATATGGACATCAGTCGATCAAAAGTAATCTAACAAAAATTACCTTAAGCCAAACATCTTGGACTTCCATTGTCTTTATTGAGTTTTTTACACGACGTTTTGAGCAGTCAAATTTGATTTGACTGAGATTTGACTGCTCGAAACGTCGTGTAAAAAAACTCAATACAAACAATGGAAGTCCAAGATGTTTCGCTTAATAGTACATCGTTGTCTACCACTTTTAAACAAAAATTACCTTATTATTAGGCATGTAATATGCACAATTAATGTCAATAGGCACATTTTCTTTTTAGGAAATGCAGGCTATAATATGGGACCATATTTGTTAACTCCACTACAAGAACCTATTAATAGGCAAGAACAATTATATAATAGATCCCACATTAAGACTAGAAACATAATTGAAAGGATAATTGGAATATGGAAACGCAGGTTTCCTGTACTTGCTTATGGTTGTCGCCTTAAATTAGACACTATTTTTATAATATGTATTGCAACAGCAATTCTACATAACATATGCCGAGAAAATAATGAAGAGGAACGTCCTGATCCTGACGACATAGAGGGTTTCAATAGAATAATGGTGGAAAATCAAGTCCCTCAAGTTCCTGCCATAAATGAGGACCACCCACATTAATTTGCAAATAATATTAAAGAAATTTGATTGAACATTACTTGCAAAATCTTGAACTTTAAACAATAATTATTGGAAATTATTCATTAATTTAGAAATAAAGACTAGTTAAATAGTTTGATTTTAGATATTTATTTTTGTAAATATTTATAACTGAAACTTAATTGTTTGAACCAATGGTAATGCAGGTTCAAACAATTAAGAATATGCAGGATGTCACAGAAGAGTTCATTAATAAAAAATGTTTATTTTACTACCCTGCTCTATCAGTTCTGAAAATGAAGAATAGTTATTATGTGACACCCCGTATATAGAAACATTAGACATTTTAACATTGTGCCATTATTTTCTAAACAAGTTGTATTATAAAAATCTGATGAACACACATTGAGATTACAAAAAGTTTACCTAATTAATAAAAAAACACGCTTATCATACCTGCACACCATTTTGCACCTAAAACACTTTATTCATCAGTTGTTTTCAATTCTTGTTTTTTAAGCTGAATTTCTAGAAGCAATTTCTCCTTTTGTAACACAAATATTTCCCTTTCTTGTTGTCTACGAGCCTCAATGTTTAGAAGTTCTGCTTCAAAACATCTTCTCTTTATTTTGGCTCCTTCCAGATATTCTGTATTTAATGCTGTTGTAGAAGAAGACTGAGAAGGTAAAGCTGGTCTTCATCTTCTTGTCCAGGTCCTTAGACAAGGTGTTTAGCTTCAGTTTTGGCATGACCAGAGAAGGCTTCGCGTGAATCCTAAATTTAATAAAGAATTTGTTACAAGTCTTGATGCACCTTCGAAGTATTGAAAGCAAGATTAGCAGGAGAATTAAGTTCCTGCATTATTGGTTAGAGATAGTTAGTTGTTCTCTAACCAATAATTCTATATTGACACTGATCAAATGCTGGATTTATAGCTGATATAATACAACATAACATAAGAAACACATAAACCATTTTCAATACAAAAAAGTATTTATAGATAGGTAAGCAGGCTGACACATATTGATTTTAAATATACTGTTGTCATGCTTAGGTTAAAACAAACAAAAATTGTAATTTACACAAAGAGTTTATGCTATGTTGGCTTCTGCTATGCAAATCTTCAAATCTGGCTTAAGGATTTTGGAGAACATAAAGAAATATACCTGTACATTAGCTGTTTCGTCCACTGTTTCACAATCAAGTTCTTTCTGTGGCTCACTCTCGATTTGATATTTACAATGTCCCCATTAGTTTCTCCATTAGCTGTTGATGTATAGCAATGCCCAACTTCCTGAATTGTGTAAAACCCCAATCCTTCGTTTTCAATTTCAACCTGACTTTCCTGAACATGGAGGTCCTGACTCTGTTCAGTTATTTTTTTTATATGTACTCTGTACTTCATTTGGCACACTATCTCCATCAAATCTATTATTGAAACCATACACTGTTTTCCGGTTAATGATATTTAAAGCAAGCTCCTTGACTGGGTCATTTTTTATGATAAAGACACCTCCTCCAGTTTTATTTACCTCTTTTCTTTCTTCAGCTTCTTGTTTTCAAACAATTTTTTTAATATTATCATAATATTTCTTCAGTGCTTCTTTGCTTCTAAGATTCATGTCCTCATTTTCAGAGTTGAAAGACTGGGCTATTTGTTTCCAGGCAATGTCCTTTTCACCCCAAGTTATAGCGTTTGTTTGTTTGTTCTCAACAATATGTTTGTAGTCGTGAACTATATTCAATAGTAGTGTTTTTTCTCGAAGTGAAAAATTAGGGGCTCTTTTTCTAATATCCTTTGAATCATCTTTAGAACTCATTATATTATAGCAATTATTACTAAACTGAAGCACTTTCTTTATAAAATACGTTAAAAATGATAACACAAACACCGAGTTTGAAATTAAATGACGAATAAGGTTCTTAATCCGGTGTTGCCACGTCATTCTTATTCTTAGTCAAGATTCTGTTAAGGACAACTCGTGCAATCCTTCTCTGAATTGTGGTTAACCTTAAAACCTTAAACCAAAGTATAACCATTGTATTTAAATCTAATAGTAAGTCAATGGCACTTATGATGGTGTTCACTAGATGTCACTGGAGCCTAGTGACATCATAATTTTAGACAAATATTTCAAGGCCGTTTAATTTCCGGCGTTGTTGCAATTGTAATTTGCGTAATACTCCGAAATGCTCCTTGCTCTCTTTGCCTGCAGTCGTATTTGGCATCTGACATGGCATGTCACAGTTTTTTTTATTTACAATTCATAATTTATACATTTTTATGGATATTGGAGCAAAAACGCTCGATATTTGGGCTAATTAATGAAGCAGCCGATAAATTACTCAATAAGTACCAAAATGCCTTCGCTTGCTGCCTTTACTTAAAGCAGTGGTGAACAGAGAAGTGAGTGAATGTAATGGCGCGAAAACCAGGGAATCTTTAAATTTTATGGATATTGGTTCAAAAAATCTGGATATTTCAGCTAGTTTTTAATCAGTTTTTAATCAAGGGTAGTACCTTTCTCCAGATGGTTTGCACTTGGACTTGCATGCCCTGTGAGCTGAGCAATAACGGCCATATCCAGCATCCCATATAGGATAACTTAAATGGATGGGGCGACAGTACGTAATAAAGGTCATCCTTTCTCATTGTTCTTTGTGGCCGGCATTTGCCAAAAAAAGAAAGTAAAACAACATAATATCACAAATACTTATAGCTACACTACATAACCAAACCAAACTTAATAAATAATAATTACAAGAAAATGGCATATCTTTTTCTCTACGTCTGCAAAATTACTAGTTTTTATAATGACTATATTTATAGAATATGTAGTTGGTGAAGTTAGCGGGATTAGGACAAATAATGCACCTCTTCTTTATTCGAAAATGGCCGACGTTTCGATTGTTTATTTAGTCTTCATAAGGGCTAAAACCCAATGAGTTAAATAGTAACAAATCCCTGGGCCCAACATAAAATTGCAAATAATGTTTGTTGCAATTTTATGTTGGGCCCAGGGATTTGTTACTATTTAACTCATTGGGTTTTAGCCCTGATGAAGACTAAATAAACAGTCGAAACGTCGGCCATTTTCGAATAAAGAAGAGGTGCATTATTTGTCCTAATCCCGCTAACTTCACCAACTACTTACAACTTAAGGACGCTAATTACAACAATGAATTTATAGAATATATCCATCCTTGTTCACCCAATGCAGTAGAGAAGTAGAAATTTTGTTTCTATTTGTATAGAGTATACAGCTGAGGTTATTTTTACTTTTGCCGTGACATTTGCACCATTGCCAAGTTTATGGTCCCCCCATGAAGTTGACAGGATTGACAGGGTCCCCCATGGCCCTCTGGCAGAGAGGGACCGAACTATCCATTCATTGATTTACTTGGAATTCATATACAATGGTATAACTTAGTTATGATTGACTTTTATGGAACAGTGGTGCAAATGGCTGTGTGACTTTGAAGTACAATGTCACACATGTTTATTTAGAACGACTTTCGGTTCAGTTTAAAACTTCAGTTTGAGGTCTATCGAGAGATTTTGGCAGATAAGCAATGCTCATATACGCCAAATGTGAAGTTTAAACGTCAGGTAAGATTTAACTACTACTTAAAATATTCGGAGCCAAAAAACATTATCATCCTTTTTGAGCGTAAAATATTGAAATTAGCATTTTATAAAAACACGGTTGATTTTATTTGAATTGTACTTTTTGTTCGACCCTCTATTAAATTAAAACAAAAATCTTGTGCAGGTGAATACTACTCAAAAGGACCTTTAAATTGAGGTATCACAAAAGGGGTAGTGCCATTTAAAACTTTGGGTAGGGATGCATGGGGCTTAAGGTGTCACTGACCCCACAAGCAAAATATGGTAATTCTACTTCCCCCTACCTGTACAAGATTTACACCAAATTGCGTTTTTCTTATTTTTTTTACTTTCAGAGATATTCGCATTGTAAATTTTCAAATTGACAACCTGTATGTTATATACCAAATTTGGACTCCACTCATGATTTCTATTATACGAAGTTGCAGTTGAATAAATACAAATTGGCAAAATAAATTCGAAGGGATACGGAATTGCGGAGTTTCAGTTAAGAAAACTCACCAAAACTATTTATTCAGTGCAATCAGTGAACACTTGTGAGACCATTGATAAACACTATTCTTTAGATTGATGAAGGTTGAGAACTATTTAAAGTTAAAGCTGTTTCGCGTATGACAAAATAAGTAAGAATTGATTTAACGTTTGATTACAGGATTTTTTCAACGTTGGACTGTGGGGACTGACTAATGGGATCACCGCACATTGTGAAACCGTAAAAATAAGTCTTTATACACGTGTACCTGATCCCTGAGGAGCTCGTTAATACCTGACACAAAATATACAACACTACATTTAATTTACATAGCCCCACCCCGCAATCCTCTGCACTTTATCAAAGTTTACCATTCCCAGATGATTAAAATCATCGATCCGCAGCGGCGGAGCCAATTTACATCGACGACATCTTGAACCTTATCTGACAAGATTTTGGCATCGTGAGCAACTTTAATGAAATCCCTTCTCGCTCAGATATCGCCCCTAAGCAACTACAATTGGGGATTTATGCCACGTTCGTAAATTACAGAATCGCCAGCTATTGCTCGAAAGAAAAACACCGTTCTAGAACGTCTCTGTCTTTATCGGCAGCAATCAGCAAAACAATAGCAGTTGTAAAAAAAAATATTTGACCTAGATGCTAATGCGAGACAATTGCGTGGGTAATTATTCAATGGCATTGGGTTAGTTCTTTCGCTAACCTTGTGACATCCTGCCGGCTGAAATTGGGGAAATTACAGCTTAATTATCAAAGTGGAAATTTGCTGTTTCTTTAGCGGCTCGGCTGCTAATTGACTCACCCCAAAGCGGCTTAAATACATCGAACGCAGTTTCCAAGAATTACCGCCGAATATAAGACGATTAATATTCAGGGAAAGTTCGTCGGGAATACTTAAGACAGGCATAATATTTGCCCGCCTAAACGTCTGCCGCACGGTGTACTGAACAGCTCGTCACATGATGACAAAACCGAAAGACGTGAGGGAATTCCGGCGGATGAGCATAACATCTGCATGCGGGGAAGATAGGGGGTTGATGGTTTATTTAGAGTGGTGTTTGCGTCACCTGAGACCAGGTGACTATCTCGAGTTAACGTTAATTTGATTGCGTTCTAAGGCGGCTTGGCTTCCATCAGGGGAAATCTAAGATATGTCACGTGAGGTGGCAGGCGCTACCAGCGCCCGCCCACATTCTCTCTATTTTGCAAAAACGAATAGTTATGAAAAATAGATTTTAAGTTAGAACAACGATTTGAATTTTTTTCGGTTTGCTGCGTCTAGAGAGGATTGAAATCATCTAATTTATGATGAAAAACAGCGTAAATTTTTTTTAAGTTGACATAAGTGGGGGTATACCTACAATTGTAACAGCCGCCATAATAGTAGTTTACGTGATTCGAATTTCGCGCAACTTACCTATTTTGCATCGGAGACGCTAGGCACAAGCGCCGCTGTACAGGGAGTGCGCCAATAGTGGTATAATTGTCTCCAAGTGCAGATGTCCGATTTTTTCAACGGTAAGTACAAAATGTTTGCATGCATTATTCTGTTGAAATCGATACTAAATATGCTTTATCTGAGGTTAAATTATGCACACGCCATATCTGAAATTGGTACTATGGGCTGCAAATACAAGTTTTCTGATTAAAACACTCTTGTTTTTTTAATGGAATTTTTAATTTTTTAATGGAAAATACTAGTTGGGGACAATTGTAACGCACCATAGGGAGACAGTTGTAACATGTTACAATTGTACCCCCAACTATCTGATTAGTCTACACTTTATGATTGTGGCGGATTCATATTTTTCAAAGACATAGTATTTTTTGAAAAAAAGTAAAAATTAGAAATGCTATTTAAAATATTTTCAAAATATGTCAAAAAATTGTTTGAAATTATAAAACTGCCCAATAAAGGCAAAATAGTCAACATGACTCAATTTATTAATATGTTCACTTGTTACAGAAAATTCTATGTTCAAAGGTGAGAACCACCAATAGAGGTCCTGCTCGTATTTTACTAGGAACAGGCAAGTTCACTGGTTTTAAACCAAGGTGTGACAGAGAGGGAAGCTGCAAAACGGTTTGGGATTTGCCATGTTACATTGAATAGATATATCAAGAAAATCAAAAGTGGCATTGAAAGACCTAACGTTGGTTACTCCTCGCATATTTAAATACTGTCTTCAGAAGACGAAGTAATATTTTGTGAATATATACGTCATTCGTCTGACCTGTATTTCGGACTCACACCTTCCGATGTTCGTTTTTTGGTGTATGAATTTGGTGTAAAAATAGTAATTTACGTCACAAGTCCAGTAGGTGACTTGTTACAGTACGAGGGTTTTACCTTCGGCGACGTCAGGACGCCGGACGAGGCGACGTCAGGAGCCAAGTCTGGAAAGTTATACGAGTACTGTAGCAACACCTCATACGTGTATCGTACAATATTTTATTTCATACTGTTTCTATGATTTGGAAATTAAAAAAAAAATTGACCACGTAAGAATTATATTTATTGACATTTGGCGGTGTCTGTATTATTGTCACTGTCAAAATTTATAATTCGAGAGCTAATAGCTTCGTAGCCTAATAATCTAAAGTTACGTTATTTATGGTACCAAAATAAACTTTTTAAATTACGTAACCACTAGTTTTTAAACTTTATTACCTGAAATTATTTTTTATTAAAATTATTACTACAAACGAGTAATAGGTGTTTCTCAAATTCCTTCGAGAAGTCTTCTAATGACTTAGAAGCTCGTTTCAAATATAGTAACGTCATATTTTTTTATTAGACGGTAGCTCTCTAACATCGATTGCCTAACAACCTTTACTGGACTTGTCCGGTAAAGTTCCATTTACCGGACTCACATCGATTCATGTAGGACGTATATACCGGACAGTATGAAATAAAAAACATTAAGGTTCCAGAGCAATGACAAGCCAGGAAAATGGGATCAAGAGATTGGTTACATTACATAAATTGCAGCCCTTAGATAGAACTGTCTATGGACCACTGAAAAGCTATTTAAACAACCTATGGACGCCTGGATAAAAAATAGTGCTGGTCAAACTATGACCATTTATGACTTACCTGGGCTTGTTGCTGAAGCTCTACCAAGAGCTGCCACTCCAACCAATATATTAAGTGGTTTTAAAGTTACTGGGATCTATTCTTTCAATCGGGACGATTTCCAAGACTACGAGTTTGCTCCGTCTCTACCAACCGACAACCCACATGAACCCGTAGAAAATGGTTCAATAATCGAATTACAAGCAGAGGGTCCGATTGCTGCAATCCAATCTGCGGAAATTCTGCGTGAACCAGCCCCTTCCAAGGAACCATTACCCCCCACGTCGATAAAACCGAAAACCCTAACATTGAAAGGACCGACATCGTCCGCATCGAAAGTACTGCCACCCTCCAAATCGAAGGAACCGAAGGTCATAACAATAAAGCAATCGACACCCCCCACATCGAAAAAACCGAAGACCCTTACATTTAAACAATTCTAGACTGAAAGTAACGATACTCTCCACACCAAAAGAACCGACACCTTCCACCTCAAAAGAACCGGTACCTTCTACATCGAAAGATGAGTTGAACACTTCTTGGCAATTATTAGAAAGCATTAGACCGTTTCCAAAAGCTGCCAAACATGCGAAGATAACAAATAGAAGAAAAGTCAAATCTGCGATACTAACCGAACCGCCAGAACAAATTGCTTTTGAGGAAGAAGCAGCGAGGGTAAGGAAAACAAACACAAAGAAATGTTTGGAAGAAAAAGAAGAGGGAAATTCAATCAAGCTCTTCAGATGATGATGACGACGACACACTGTGTTTGTATTGCCTAGGGCCCTACTCTAACGACAGACATGGTGAAGAATGGATGAAATGTCAACTCTGTAAGGGACGGGCTCATTGCGAATGCAGAGATGACAATTAGGATTTGTTTTTCTACTGCATCAAATGCAGAGATTGATTTTATCAATTAAGTTTGTTTTTTTCGTTTTGTATTGAAGTTGAAATGATTTGTGCCATTTATGTTCCCTTTTTTAATACATACTTGTAAGCAATATATTTTGTTTTACCCTTGAATATGTATCGTTTAATTATAATTTGTAACGTCTTCTACTACCTGTTACAATTATACCATGGACTGTTACAATTGCCTCCGTGAGTGGTACAAATCTAATAAATACCATTTATATATAAACAATTTTTTTTATACACCAAAACGGCAAGGTAGTGAGTTTTGATACCTCTAGTATGAAAACAAAACTGCGCTTTATGATTTCCCAAGTTTTGATGGTTTTTATTTAATTACAAAAAAAGTTGTGTCATAATTTATAAAAATTGTTACAATTGTCCCCGGTCTCCCTTACCATGTTACAATTGTTCCCGGTCTCCCCTACGTTCTTTTTTTAGCGAACATCGATAATTTGAGAAATACGAGACAGTTGGAACTTTTTTCTTTTGCTTATTGTCTTTTTTCAACTACTGCAAACGACTGTCTAATCGGTTCTTTTACATATTACATATACCTATAATATTATATATATTATATATAATATGTATAATATACAGTGAGATTTTTTTAACTTTGAACATATAACGCTATTTCCCCTATGCTCAATTTTAAAAAAATCAGAGTCAGATCTTAATTTCTAGGTTCTGATATCTGTACAGGTAACTTTAACAGTTCGAAAACTTCAACTTTATTTTTTATGACGCTGCTTTTAGTAAACTTTTTGCTGAATATTTTTCGTAGACTTTAGATAATGTATTCTAAACAGGAAAAAGTAGAATTGTTTAATCTTTACAAAAATGAAAATAGCCTTAGGAGAGTGCGTGATTAATTTGCAACGAGTTATGCAGACAGGCCCATTCCTTCTATTGGAACCATACATAATATCGTCAAGATGTTTAATTCAGAAGGATGTGTAGTTCACTCTCATAGGAAGAGGAGCAAACAACCGCATGTTCTTACAGAGGAATTAAAACTGGAAATTTTATGTTTTATTTAAAAAAATCCTGGATCTACTTTAAAACAAGTACCTGATTATTTCCAAATTTCAAAATTTTCTGTGCGAAGGACCCTAAAAGAATTCAAGTTCAAATCCTACAAATACTCTAATCATCAAGTGCTCTATGACAACGAGAAAGAGAGACGAACAGATTTCTGTGAAAGATTCCTAAATTTACTCCACAGGAATGGCAACATTTTGCGAAAAATTGTATTTACAGATGAAGCATCCTTTTCATTAAATGGTTGTGTAAATTCCCAAAATTATAGGTAAAGAACTTTTTTTAGCAATCGCCTGAATTCTGTTTTTTAATATCCTAATTATCTACTGTTTTTAGATACTGGTCTCAAACAAATCATTTACAAAATTTAACTCACTCCCAATATAATGCAAGAGTCAACATGTGGATAGGCATAATTGGAGATACACTTATAGGACCATTCTTTATTGAAGGGAATTTAAATTCGGCTAAATTTTTAAACCTGCTCCGTGACCAAACTATACTAGAAATTACAAATTTGAATATTGAAAATCCGTGGTTTCAAATGGATGGCGCTCCTGCTCATTCCACGAACGAAGTTAGAAATTTCCTTAATCAAGAATTTCCTAACAGGTGGATAGGAAGGGTGGGCCTATTTCATGGCCACCAAGGTCCCCTGACCTCTCCCCAAACGACTTCTTTCTATGGGGCTATCTAATGTCTAAAATTTATAACAATGTTGAAATTGAGAATGTGGACGTTTTAAAACAACGTATCCGAACAGCCTGCAACGAATTTAATAAAAATTTCTTAAGAAACTCAGTTCGTGCCTTTCAAGATCGACTTGCATATTGTTTAGAACGCGAAGGGGGACATTTTGAGAATTTCTTATAAACTTTTAATTTTCTAGTGTTTTTAATAAATGTTTTCTTGTTATAAAAATGTTATTTAATTGGTGGATATCATTGGCGGATTAGAACAAATCAGCAAATTACACAACTATCTCTGTGCCTGTGCCTCTCTGCTTTGGCAGAGAGATAGTTTTGTAATTTGCTACCTTGTCCCAATCCGACAACCATATCAACCAATTACTTTTCTGGGACTGTATACCTTTTTATCAATGTTATTTAATGTTTAAAAGCGATGTCTAAATTGAAATAATTAACGAAATATATTTGGAGGCTTTTTTGACGTTTTACCTTTACCTAAACATTAACTTCTGACACCAATGCTTTGAGATGATTTTTTTAAAATTGAACATAGGGAAAATTGTTTGTATGTTCAGAGCTAAAAAAACCTCACTGTATAATATTTTACATATTACCCATTCACTTATTTTTGTCACCTAATTACCTTTGAAACCTTCATTTTTTTATACACATCTCCTTTTAACACATGTTGAGAAGAAGCGATAAAAATGTCAGTCAAATTTTCAACGCCTATTTGACGACAATAATAAGTGAATAGCTTATATATTATAATGTTTCTCTTTTGTTTTACATTAAGTAAAACTACTCACTTAAGAGATATGGACAAAGCCAACATATGACGATATTTTTCTAAAAATGATCTCGGTTTTTGGCCGAAGATGCGCCATTTTTAAGGTACCCATCATACGCAATTTTATCAATTGGAGAATCACAACTTCAAATGATTTGACCTCGGATTTGACGTAAGACGTCCAGTGACTTCATTTCAAGCGGATATCGGAATTTTGGACCGTTTTTGAAATCAGCTTTAGACACGCATAAAAAAATGAACTTACGGTATGAACTACTCACAAATTCTGTTCAGAGAGGATTAAAATTGCTCATTCAGAAGACCAAGAGCATACACAAGAATTCAAATATTTCTTTAAATTAACCAAAGCAGGGGAGGATTTCTTCTTTTTAAGTGATTTCCAACTTTGAACCCCGATAACTATAAGAACCTAGAAATACTAGACAGCTTGAAGTGAATGTAACAACATCCAAAAATTTTCAAAAAGTATGTTCTTTTTCTTGTTGTCCTCTTTCAGATACAGCGAAAGGCAATCCATTCGGGTCAGTAGTTTGGAGATAGACCTTTTTGAAATCAGCTTTGAAGCAGCTTTGGTACAACTTTCACTCAAATTCGATTTGCTACGTTCTGAGAGGATTGAAATCATCTCATTCAAATGAAAAATACCATAAAGAAACTCAATATTTTTCTAGTTCATCAAATTCATTATTAGTTCCTTCTTTTTTAGCGATTTTAAGTTTTAACCTCAATAACTTGAGGAATTTTAGACCGACTGGAGTAAATGCAACTATTTTTTCTTTTTCTCATTATCCTATTTTAGACATCAAAAAGGGCATTTCTATCGGTTTACTAGTTTTCGAGACAGGCCAATTCGCTTATGATTCAACTTTTACTCAGCACCCAGCAGTGTTTATATGGGAAATGGCTTTCGGTCAAAGTGGAGGAAACTTAGGATTCAAGTAGTCATTGGTGTGTAGAACAAAAGCCTCCATGGGTAGCTCCTAAGCTCAAAAAACTAATGGTTCCGAGTTATAGACCTTTCATGCACCGCACTTTAAGTCATTTGCAGTAGCGCAAATATACTGTCTAAGTATTGTCACAAAGTAGCAAAAAGATATATAATTACAACATTCTTAGAAACGGTCGGCCGATGACCGGTTTGGTAACCAAGCACTAGTTGACCCAAATTTAAAAATTAAACCTTACAAATTTGTTGAACATGTGGGTACATCGAACAGCTCATGGACGTCACGGAAAGGATGAATACAATCGTTTGGGAAAAAGTGCTGACAATATATATTTTGTTATCGTCCCAGTAGAAGGAAGAACCACCCTTGTTGTCCTAAAAGAAGCCATGGGTACTCATAAGACGCCCGGTGCCCCCAAAGTACGTTAAATTGGTTGGCACGATACGGTCCCCCTCTACAGTTAACTTAGGTAAGACCCATTTGTTGTAACGGTGTCTGATTTCATATTACTCATTCTCTTAGGGTAGTTAGGGTATTTATTAAGGGCGTAGAAAATAGTTGAATCCCATCTTATAGTGTGATAGAGGAGAGACAGAGAAAGAGAGACGAGACAGGCAGAGTGTTGGAGAGGGTTGGAGGGAGTAAGGAAGGGATGGCGAGTGACAAAGGCGATTGGTTAGCTGATTTCCTTCATCACGCCTCTATAACTCGGAACCATGACTTTTTTTGAGCTTAGTGCTCATAGAGACTTTTGTTCTACACACCAAGGACTACTTGAATCCTAAGTTTCATCCACCTTGACCCAAAGCCATTTCCAATATAAAAACAGCGGGGTCCTTTGGTATGCTACGCTACGTTCAGAGAGGATTGAAATCGTCTCATTCAAATTAAAAACAGCACAAAAGCAATTTCAAAATTCTCTTTACGTTGACCAAAGGAGGATTTCCAAATTTGAACCTCGATAATTTCGAAAAATAGTAAATTTTTTGATAAAAAATTGGAATTAACAAACAGTAGTTTTAGAGATAGATTCTTTGAAACAACTTTCACTCAAATTCGATTTGCTACGTTTAGAGAGGATTGAAATTTTCTTAGTCGGACGAAAAACACCATAATTTTATTTATCAAACTTTTTTTTTTTCATCAGTATTCCTTATTTTTTTTTGCGACTTCTAATTTTGAACCTCAATAACTTGAGAAATACTATACCCATTAAAGTAAATCCTACGGTTTTTAGTTTCCTTGTCGTCTTCTTTCAAATGCAGTGAAGGGCAGAACCATCGGTTCAGTAGTTTTAGTTTTGGAGGTAGACCCTTTCAATGGTCGATTTGTGGACTCTTTTGATATCAGTTTCAATCATCAGAAACAAATCGTAAAAAACTAACTTATGGTGCAACTTCTCTCAAACTCAGTTTGCTACGTTCAGAGAGGATTGAACGTTAAAAAAAATAAAATGCTCTTCAAATTGACCAAAGGAGTGGTATTATTTTTTTTTAGCGATTTGCAATTTTTAACCTTGATAACTTGAGAAATACTAAACCGAGTGGAGTGAATCCAACGGTTTTTTCTTTTTTTTTGTCCTCTTTCAGATACAGTAAATGGCAGTCCAGTCGATTTAATACTTTTAGAGATAAGCTCTTTCGTCGACTTTTAAAACAACGTACAAGTTTAACTCAAATTCGGTCTGCTACGTTCAGACAGGATTAAAATCGTCTCATTCAAATGGACAGCACAAACAATTTGAAAAATTTTCTTCGAGTTTTTCAAGGCAGGAGGGGGGTATTGTTTTTTTAGCGATTTCCAACATTGAATCTAAATAACTTGAGAAATACTAGACCGATTGGAGTAAATACAACTACTATGACTTTTTCTCGTTATGCCCTTTCAGGCATCGGAAACGGCAGTCGAATCCGTTTACTAGTTTTCGAGATAGACCTCTTTAATGGTAGCTTATTGAACCTAACCGATTGGAGTGAATACAGCGGTTTATTCTTTTTCTTGCTGTCTTATTTCAGATAGACCCCTTCGATAGTCGAGTTTTGAACCCTTCTGAAATCACCTTGGAAACAACTTTGGTACAACCTAAACACAAATTTAGTTTGTTACGTTCAGAGAGGATTCAAATCGTCTCATTCAGATAAAAAAATAGCATAAAAAAATACAAAATTTGCTTCAAGTTGACCACAGTCCCTCCTTTTTTTGGCGATTTTTCACTTTTGACGACTATAACTTAAGAAATACTAGACCGATTGGAGGGAATCCATTGGTTTTTCTTTTTTTTTATAAGCCGCAAACGGTAGCCATCGGTTCAGTACTTTTGAAGAAAAACCTCTTCGATGCTCGATTTTCCCTTTTTGAAAAAAACTTCAAAAGCATATCATAAAACCACTAACTTATAGTACAACTTTTATTAAAATTTAGTTTGCTACGTTCAGAGAGAATTAAAATCGTCTCATTCAAATAAAAAAACTGCATAAAAAAATTAAACATTTTCTTTTAGACACCGCAAACGGCAGTTCCATGCGTTCACTAGTTTTTGAGATAGACCCCTTCAATGATCGATTGTTAAACCTAAACCCATTAGAGTGAATCCAACGGTTTATTCTTTTTCTTGTCGTCTTCTTTCAGATACAGTAAACGGCAGTCCAATCGGTTCAGTACTTTTGGAGATAGACCCCTTCGATGGTTGGATTTTCTTCAGAAATCTAGTTTGCTACGTTCCGAGAGGATTCAAATCGTCCCATTCAGATGAAAAGCAGCATAAAAAAATAATTTTTTTTTCTTCAAGTTAACCAAGTGTGGGGGGGTTTTAACCCTTTGTTTAATAATTTCCAACTTTTAACTTCGATAACTTGAGAACTACTAAACCGATGGAAGTAAATGCAATGGATTTTTCTATTTCTTGTTGTGCTCTTTCAGACACCGCAAACCGCAGTCCTAACGGTTCAGCAGCTTTGGAGATAGACCTCTTTGGATGGTCAATTTTTTGATTCTTTGAAAAGAGCTTTAAAAACACAGTGCAAGAAAGCATATAAATTTATGTGTCTTCAAGTTGATCAATACGAAGTAGAAATAAGAAATAGTAGCAATGCAGACAAATATAAAAATCTAATTTTTTTTAGACAAATTTAATTATGTTGCTTTCTGTATGCACTTTTCACTATATAGTTACATTTTTTAAATACAAAAATGTTTTTATGTACACATTTGTTGGCTAAAAAATATTAATAAAAAGAAAAGTTAAACCGACTCTTGGGGTTTAGGTGAAATTTAAGTAGGAACTATAAATTGTCAACTTGGAAGTTATCGCTATATAAAATTATACGGTTATGTATATAGTAAGTATATATATATATTATACGGTGACTCATGAGCATAAAGGAAAGAAGTATTGTGTGTGTAAACAATGAAGACAATTATAAAACTTATTTTCCCTAGATACATTAATATTCTCGACAATGAGATAGTGTATTATATCTGGAGACCCCCCTCTTGTTTTACACTTTTGGCCCCCCTTTGTAGCAGTGGAAAACTTTAAAATGGCGACGATACCTGCCGGAAGTGACGCATTTTTCAATTTCGTAATTTTGCAGTCGTTTTATCTCAGAAACCACTTATGGTAAATTTATAGTTTAAAAAAGCTCTGAAAGAACGTTTCTTCTAGAACTAACAGCCTGGACCAATCTTTAATTAAACTGGTTTTATGAATGTTATACGGGACAAAAATATTAAATTTGAATTCACTGCATTAGATATCTACGGTAAATTTTAACTTTTCGTTGTCATATCATTTTATAGGCTTGGTAGATATCTCGGGACATGTTTGGCGCTTTTGGTTTTTATGCCCGAAAAAATGTTACAAGGTATTTTCAGAAAGTTTGCAGTTTTTTATTTGATGCTCTGTGCAGCGAGTGTAGGTTACCTGATTTTAATGATATAAACTGAATTTAAAAGCTCATTAAGTACAAAATCAGTGGCGTAGAACTCCAGTTCATAAAGATTGCTTCAGATGTTCTCGCAAAACTTTAATATTACTTCTGAGACATCGTCACTGTTAATGATTTCTCCGCTCAGTTGCTGTAACTTCAGGAGTGTACTATTAACTTAAGTGAAGTGTCATTTAATAGGTTGGATAAATATCGGAACGGTTTTGGGGATTTTCGTTTTTTGGTCTCGAATAAAAGATACGTGTGTGTTCAAAAAGTGAAATACAAAAATTTAATAAAGTAAACTAAATCTATAAATTTATGTAGTTAATAACGTGTGGGCCCACCGAAAACTCGCATTACCTCAGCCGCCATTCTTGGCATAGTCTCCACCACATTTCTTATAAACTCCTGGGGAATGGCTTCCCTAACTGCCACTGCCAAATCATCCAAGTTTTGGAATTCTTGCTCTCTTTCTTTCAGCTTTAGTTTCATTCAGCTCTACACTTCATTTATAACATTCATATCGGGCGACCTAGCAGTCCAATTCATGCACTCGATGCTATTCTCTTTCAGAACTTCATTAACAATTGGAACCCGGTGTGGACATGCATTATCGTCAACTAAAATAAAACCATCTCCAAAGTTCAGAGCGAAGGGAATAACAATTTCGTTCATACATAAATCTCGATATCTAACTGCGTTCATAGTTTGCCCAATTAAAACCACTAAGTCAGTCTTTCCATTTCCCATTAAGCCTCCCCATACACTCACACTTCCACCCCCAAATGGCACTCTGGCTTCCATATTTTCTTCCAGGTTTCGTTCCTCCATCTATGCAAACTAAAACAAAATACCTCCATCTATACAACAAAAATCTACATTCATCTGTAAACATGGTGTTCCACTATGCCATTGCCCAGTCCAAATGTTTTCCTGCCCAACGCCTTCAAGAAACTCGAGACTTCAGACCTCGCCGGCGCAACCTGTTCAAAATTATTACTCTTCATATTATATATTGCTCAAAGACCTATGAAACTTACCTCACAATATGTTGTAGTCTTCAACTGTAGAACCATGTCATTGTATCGTCAGCTAGTGATTGTAATTTTGATATCGCTCTTGGGGTAGTTTTGTCGTGCACAATAAGTGCAGTGTCGTCTGCATATTGCATTACATAGGCTATTTTGTCAATTTGATTTTTGTTCTGTTTGTTGTGGTTGTATATGTCGTGACAGTATGTATTATAGAGAAATGGTGAGAGGGGTGATCCTTGTGGTAGTCCTTGTCCGAGAGAGAAGCGAAAGAAAAGCGTATTGTCTATGCGAACTTGTAATGTTCTATTTTCCAGTAGATTTTTAATTGTATAAAGTAAGTATTTTGACGTATTAATTCTATGGTTTGTATAGTAGTCCTTTGTGCCAAACACTGTCGAAAGCCTTGTTTATGTCCATGGACAAACAAGCTGTCTTATGTCCGTCAATGTGTGTTGTTTGTACGTTGATGGTTAAGATGAAAAGTGGGTGTATAGTCGAGTGTTTTGGGTTAAAACCAAATTGATACGATGTAATGTGGTGTCCAATTTGTTCTTCCAGTCTGTGTTTTATAATAATTTCGAGTATTTTACTTAGTACAGGGAGTAGTGTAATAGGTCGGAAGTTTTGTGTTTGTGTGTTGTCTAGCCCATTTTTTGGAATGGGTATTATTATGCCAGTTTTCCAGGCATCAGGTATCGTATTTGATTGAAAGCAGTTGTCGAGTGAGTCCAGTATAAGTCTGAAGGTTTCAGGAGTTAGGTTCTTCAACAGTTTGCTTTTTATTTTGTCTTTGCCAGATGCAGTATTTTATAAGTGGGCAAGTGCTTCTTCGTATTCATTGTCGGAAATTAGAGTTGCAGTGTGTTTGTTTTATTAAATTAAAGTAGTTGTCGTACCAGTCGTTTATTACGGTCCAGTTTTGGTAGTCAAAGTGGATTAATGCCAGACTTTATAGTCGTAGCTTAGCTCCGAATAAACCTCAAGTCTGACTTTGACATTTAGTCTCCATTTAAAATACATCAATCATTTTTGATTAAGCACGTGCTCGTGCTCAAGTTGCGACTATAAATACGAGCAGAATAGACTTTTAGAAAGCCCATTGGAAGTGTCTGGCAAATGCGTCAGCTTTGTCCTGGTCTGTATGTTGTTCTGTACCCTATTCGTTAATTATTCCTAGTGGGTTCGTTTTCCTATATCGTGAGAGTTTCTTTATTTTTGGTTGGAGTTGGATATCTTGAGTTTGTGTGTATAGTCTGTACAGTCTTAGTCTACATTTTGGCAAAGTACGTTGGTAAAAGGTGTTTTTTGCTTGTTCTTGTAAGTTTTCCATAGAAGGTGTTGTCGTGTGCGATAGAATGTAGTCATGTACTTGTCGTTTCACTTTGTCTGTTCTATTTAGGTCAAACTTGTGTGTGCATGTTTTTTTACTGTACTAATTGTAGGTTCTGTCTGTGGGATGTCAATGTCAAACGTTATGGCCAGATGGTCGGATCCAAGTTCATTAGTTAGGTTTACGTTGTTAATAATATTTGTGAGAATGCCTATGTGAAGTAGTATGTCTGGTGTCGAGTCTTGATTTCTTGGCATCAGGAATATGGGTGGGGTTTTTTATTTTATTATCTTTACAATTTTATTTTTTATCTTTATTAACTGTCAATACGCACCAATAATTTTATAATCAATGAACTTTTAAAATATATTTGTTTTTTGGCGCGGGTATTTCCGCAAAACACTGTAACTTACAGGAAGGTGCAAAACTTTTTGTAAACGAGTCGTAACTCTTCTCGTAGACCAAAAAAACAGAAAACCGCAGTAAACGTCCCGAGATAAAGAACATAGCTCTTAAATGTAATCACAAAAAGAGTCTTAAAGTTAGGACACCCGCCACAATGGCGTAGATAACAAGATATTGATTCGTTTCTCAAAAAATTTTTTGCCGTTCTTGTACTCGTACAACATAGAATTGAAATGTTTTATTAACCTTGCGTCTACGCCACTGATTTGTGAATCATATTTAACTAAATTCCGACTTTGAACTAAGAAATTAATTAAAGTCCGACTTTGAACTCGGAATTTATCTGACTTACGACTCGGAATTTAAGAAAAAAAATCTTGTTGGCCCGTCTACGTCTTGAAGGCGTAGGACAACCGCCATGACGTCGTAGTTAACAAAATATTGATTCGTTTCTCAAAAAGTGTTTTGCCGTTCTTGTACAACATGGAATAGATGTGTTTTATTAACCTTGTGTCTACGCCACTGATTTGTGAATCACATTTAACTAAATTCCGACTTTGAACTAAGAAATTAACTAAAGTCCGACTTTGAACTCGGAATTTATCTGACTTACGACTTTGAACTCGGAATTTAAGAAAAAAAATCTTGTTGGCCCGTCTACGTCTTGAAGGCGTAGGACACCCGCCATGACGTCGTAGTTAACAAAATATTGATTCGTTTCTCAAAAAATGTTTTGCTGTTCTTGTACAACACGGAATAGAAATATTTTATTAACCTTGCGTCTACGCCACTGATTTGTGAATCATATTTAACTAAATTCCGACTTTGAACTCGGAAATTAACTAATTTCCGACTTTAAACAGGGAATTTAACTAAGTTACGACTTTGAACTAGGAAATTAACTAAACTCCGACTTTAAACTCGGAATTTAGCTAAGTTCCGACTTTGAACTCGGAAATTAACTAAATTCGGACTTTAAACACGGAATTTAAATAAATTACGACTTTGAACTCGAAATTTAAGAAAAAAAAATTTCTTGTTGGTCCTTCTAGGTCTTCGTACGATCGAAATAAAAAACAGCATAAAATATTTTTTAATTTTTTCTTCAAGTTAACCAAAAAAGAAAAGATGAATTCCTCCCATTTTTCGTCCTTCTTTTTTAGCAATTTCCAACTTTGAACCTCTATAACGAAAGAAATACTAAACGGATTAGAGTGGAGCCAACGGTTTGTTCTTTTTCTTGTTGTCCTTTTTGAGATACCGAAAACGGCAATCCCAACAGTTCGGTAGTTTTTTCAGAGAGGATTGAAATCGTCTCATTCAGACAAAAAAAAAACAGCATAAAAATTAAAAATGTTCTTCAAGTTTTTCACATATTTTGAAAATTTAATTAAGGAAAAATTTGCTTACGTAAAAAAGGTTGCAAACAACAAGTAGACCTTTCTATTAACTTACTATTTGACCAGCGGAAATAAGTTGAGTTACACTTACCTGAAATACAAATTTCTGGAGCTTAGCGTCTACCTTGAAACTGAACGTAGATATATTTATGTGGTACCACCCCCACCGAGCCGCAACGAAAGGGGCCGCCCATAAATCAGGCCGGAAGCGCGGATCCACTTTATTTTGAGAGAGTGGATTAAATTTTTATTTCCGGCAAAATCGGAAAACCATTCGGTCAACCGACCCATACCGCGGCCTTTTTCCTAATTGTTTTTCGAATGTTGTGCCAATCGTGGCTTTCCAGCTCGACGCACTTTGTTTTAACGCGTGTAATTTTTGTTTAATTGTCTTTGTGCGTGCGGGGGCACAAAAAATCGTTATTCGGCCTTCATCGTTTAATCCCCAAGTGTCCTAGTTCATTTGTTATTGATTTTTTATAAAACCCATCGAGCTATAAAAAAAAACCGCAAAATGGAAGCTTATTAGCGATCCATCCCTATAAATGGAAATTGGTTTTTAGTATGGTCGTTGAAAAGAATTGAAAATGTACCCTTTAAACGGATTTGCTGGTAGCATTTCCGATCGTTCCAAATAAACATGTCTTTAAAATGCATCGAAACTTTTCCCATTTAGTAAAGCTGGCGCTGCATCCGAATGCAAAAGAAACTTTCAATTACGTCGGACCGAAGTTTCTACGACTTCGACCCGACCAACGACATTCTCCTGGAACTCAATTGTGGACTTCCTTCTTTCTGCGAGTGTCGTCAAACAAATATACAAGTGAGATGAGAAAAAATACTAATCGCATTCGCATTAACAAGTCGAAATCAGGACTCTCGTTGGGGCCTCTTTCGAGTTGAAATTCCCGAGCCCGTTGATTTATGCAGCACAAACTCCCTAACATAATTATTTCCGGATTAGTCCGCCCTTTATGACGGAGGGTGTATCCTCACATGTATTGTACACGTTTAAACATGGCCAATTTTAGTACAAAGTTCAGGCTGGTTTAATGGCTTTACCCGGTTAATTTTCTACACGGAATAAACAAGCATTTAGAAGTTCCTGGATATGTTACTTTTGACACGTAGTTGGTGCACAGATTACTGCAGAAAACAATTTGATTTGCAGAGGCGGCTATTAGGAAAAGGAAAACAAACTTTGGAAAACTCTTTAAACTCAATATACGTTGTTTCCCGAGGATTCGTTTACCGTGAAATCTGGAATCGATCCTCCGCAAATAATGTCATCAATTTCTAAAATGGAACACAAACAATCGTCGAGCATCCTTGTCCTTCTCCTAGACTCGAAACCGAATATTTTCCATTAGATTTTGCCTTGTCCGCCGCTCTATTCCCTTGGCGAAATATCCCACGCTTACGGGATTTGATTGCCGAACGAGATGGCCCCATATCGGCAACGATTTTCAAGGATTTGGAGTTTACTATATGTATGGTATTATTGAGTTTCATTTCAGTCAGATTTAGATGTTACAAAATGCAGAAAAATTCCGAAGATGCTTAAATGGTAAAGGTGTCGCTAAATATGAAGTTAATGATAGCAGTATTATAGTCCATTTCAGATAGATATTCATCTAGACTGCCATATCTGGATATAGAACTGCGGGATTTGATCATTGAATTTTTTACTAAGCAACGTTTCAACCCATACTCCGGGTCATCATCAGGGTAAAAAGTAAAAACAATCCATCACCAATAAATTAATCCTTCAATGAAAAGAAGGTGTCAAGGACAGATGACAGGACGACGACAACCATCGCCTACGATAATAATAATACAAATATTCAGGAGAAATAAATTTAACGGCAAAGGTCTCATAAGTGTGCATTATGCTAATTTAAAATTAAAACTTGTTTTAACAATTAAAAAACACATTTAATCCAAATGGGATAAATTTCATCCAAATTGGATAAAATCCATCGAAAGGGGGAATATGTGGAAACTCTTGCGTACTAGTCGCCATAAACATGCAACGAAGCTATTTCTCTTTAAATTTAAATCTAAAATTATTATTGTACAACAATAATATTGTTGCACAATAATAATTTTGGTTTTTCTAGTAATGATGAGAATATCTATATTATTGGTGAGGTTAACGTGAATTTGTCTTGTGTCTGTTATTGGTGATACATTGCTTTTAACTGAGATATCGCTTAATAAGTAGTTGTGACCAGAACATTAAATTACACTAAAAAACCACTAGTAATACTCAAAGACAAAT
Source organism: Taphrorychus bicolor (assembly GCA_951812265.1). NCBI lineage: Eukaryota > Metazoa > Arthropoda > Insecta > Coleoptera > Curculionidae > Taphrorychus > Taphrorychus bicolor. The sequence continues at coordinate 34,267,697 of OX638299.1, forward strand.
TTTAAGACGTTTTAAGGCGTTTGACTTCGATTTCTACTGATTTTAGCTGAAAACATAAAATTACATAAAAAAAAACTACTATTAATACTCAAAGACGCGTTTTAAGGCGTTTTACGTCGATTTACTCAAAGACTCATAATTTTAAGACGTTTTAAGACGTTTTACGTCGATTTTTACTGATTTTAACTGAAAACATAAAATTACATAAAAAAACTACTATTAATACTCAAAGACGCGTTTTAAGGCGTTTTACGTCGATTTACTCAAAGACTCATAATTTTAAGACGTTTTAAGGCGTTTTACGTCGATTTTTACTGATTTTAACTGAAAACATAAAATCACTCTTAAAAAACACTAATAATACTCAAAGACGAATTTTAAGACGTTTTAAAAGGCATTTTACGTCGACTTTTACTGATTTTAGCTGAAAATATTAATTTTCACTGAAAAACCACTAATCATACTCAAAGATCCATTTTAGGACGTTTTAAGGCGTTTTACGTCGATTTCTGCTGATTTTAGCTGAAAGCACAATTACACTAAAAAAACCACTAATAATACTCAAGGACGCGTTTTAAGGAGTTTTACGTCGATTTACTCAAAGACGCATAATTTTAGGACGTTTTAAGGCGTTTTACGTCGATTTCAATTGATTTTAGCTGAAAACATAAAATTACACTACAAAAACACTAATAATACTCAAAAACGCGTTTTAAGGCGTTTTACGTCGATTTCTACTCATTTTAGCTGAAAACATAAAATTTCACTAAAATACCACTAATGAAAGACGTATTTTAGGATGTTTTAAATCGTTTTCTGCTGATTTTAGCTGAAAACAAAAAATGACACTAAAAAACCACTAATAATACCCAAAGACGCGCTTTAAGGCGTTTTACGTCGATTTACTCGAGCACCCATAATTTTAAGACGTTTTAAGGCGTTTTACGTCGATTTCTGCTGATTTTAGCTGAAAGCACAATTACACTAAAAAAACCACTAATAATACTCAAGGACGCGTCTTAAGGAGTTTTACGTCGATTTACTCAAAGACGCATAATTTTAGGACGTTTTAAGGCGTTTTACGTCGATTTCAATTGATTTTAGCTGAAAACATAAAATTACACTACAAAAACACTAATAATACTCAAAAACGCGTTTTAAGGCGTTTTACGTCGATTTCTACTAATTTCAGCTGAAAACATAAAATTTCACTAAAATACCACTAATGAAAGACGCATTTTAGGATGTTTTAAATCGTTTTCTGCTGATTTTAGCTGAAAACAAAAAATGACACTAAAAAACCACTAATAATACCCAAAGACGCGCTTTAAGGCGTTTTACGTCGATTTACTCGAGCACCCATAATTTTAAGACGTTTTAAGGCGTTTTACGTCGATTTTTACTGATTTTAGCTGAACACATTAAATTTCACTAAAATATCACTAATCAAAGTCGCATTTTAGGATGTTTTAAAGCGTTTTCTGCTGATTTTAGCTGAAAACAAAAAATTACACTAAAAAACGACTTATAATAGGTACTCAACGACGCGTTTTAAGGCGTTTTACGTCCATTTTTACTGATTTTAGCGGAAAAAATTAAATTTCCCTAAAAAAACCACTAATAATACTCAAAGATGCATTTTAAGACGTTTTAAAGGGTTCTACGTCGATTTCTACTGATTTGAGCTGAAAACATAAAATTACATTAAAAAAAAAACTATTAATACTCAAAGACGCGTTTTAGGACGTTTTAAGGCATTTTACGTCGATTTCTACTGATTTTAGCTGAACATATTAAATTTCACTAAAATATCACTAATCAAAGTCGCATTTTAGGATGATTTAAAGCGTTTTCTGCTGATTTTAGCTGAAAACAAAAAATGACACTAAAAAACAACTTATAATAGGTACTCAACGACGCGTTTTACGGCGTTTTACGTCCATTTTTACTGATTTCAACGAAAAAAATTACATTTCATTAAAAAACCACTAGTAATACTCAAAGGTTCATTTTAGGACGTTTTAAAGGGTTTTACGTCGATTTCTACTGATTTTAGCTGAAAACATAAAATTACACTAAAAGCAAAACACTAATAATACTCAAAGACGCATTTTAAGACGTCTTACGTCGATTTCTATTGATTTTAGCTGAAAACCTTAAATTACATTCAAAAAACCACTATTAATACTCAAAGAGGCGTTTTAGGACGTTTTACGTCGATTTCTGCTGAAAACAGATTTTAGCTGAAAACATTCAATTTCACTAAATCCTCAAAGACGCATTTTAAGACGTTTTAAGGCCTTTTACGTCGATTTCAATTGATTTTAGCTGAAAACATAAAATTACACTAAAAACTACTAATAATACTCAAAAACGCGTTTTAAGGCCTTTAAGGCGTTTTAAGTCGATTTTAATTGATTTTAGCTGAAAACATTAACTTTCACTAAATCCTCAAAGACGCATTTTAAGACGTTTTAAGGCGTTTTAAGTCGATTTCAATTGATATTAGCTGATAACATAAAATTACACTACAAAAACACTAATAATACTGAAAGACGCGTTTTGTTTTAAGGCGTTTTACGTCGATTTACTCAAAGACGCATAATTTTAAGACTATTTGAGGCATTTTACGTCGATTTTTACTGATTTTAGCTGAAAACAATAAATTTTACTAAATCCTCAAAGACTTATTTTAAGACGTTTTAAGGCCTTTTACGTCGATTTCAATAGATTTTAGCTGAAAACATAAAATTACAGTAAAAACTACTAATAATACTCAAAGACGCGTTTTAAGGTGTTTTAAGGCGTTTTACGTCGATGTCTACTGATTTTAGCTAATAATATTAAATTTCACCAAAAAAAAAACACTAATAATAATCAAAGACGCGTTTTAAGGCGTTTTATGACGATTTCTACTGATTTTAGCTGAAAACGTAAAATTACATTAAAAAAAACTATTAATACTCAAAGACGCATTTTAAGATGTTTTAAAGCGTTTTACCTCGATTTCTACTGATTTTAGCTGAAAACAAAATTAAACTAAAAAAGCGCTAATACTATTGAAAGACGCATTTTAAGAGGTTTTAAGGCGTTTATGTCGAATTTATACTGAGTACCCCAAAGCCATAAATAGCGAAACTTTTCAAAATGGATGGAAGACACATTGTTTCCTACTTATCGCTAGGTTAAAATTGATAAACCATCAAAATGCATCATCAAAAAAGGAGTTTTACCAAAATGATTACAAAATGGAAGTAGGTACACAATATGAAAGTCTTTAGCTTTAATTTTTGGATTTAATCACTTATTGGCCTTGATTGTATTAAATATGAACTAAGTGAACTTTTAAAGGCTAAAAAATGGGAAGACATGGAGTATTCTCAAAAGCATCAAAATTTGCATTTTTTAGACAATGTGTGTCATTTCTAACCGATTTTAGTACTAATTCTATCTTGAATTGCTCCAAAGGCTTTGAATATGCATTTTTTGGAGCCTTAAATCATTTTGAATGATTTTGAGTCATTTTTAACCGACTTTGGCCTTAACCTTAACCTGCATTTTTTCAAAAATTCTTAGTTGCATTTTTTGAATTCGCTTGAAGTTATTTTTAACCCGTTTTGGCCCAAGCTCTAACTTAAACTTGTTCTATAAGGGTTTCACTTTTAAACGCTTTGACTCTTTTTGAAATAAATTTGGCCGTAATCTTAACCTGAATTTTTTCAAATACCCGAAATATGAATTTTAACACGTTTTGCGTCATTTTCGATTTGAGAAAGTCGGGCTGGAATTTTAGCTTTAATTTTAGTCCGATGTCCGATTTTGTTCTAAAATTTTGTACAAATTTAACTAGAGAATGTCCAAGTTTCAATTTTTTAGAGATTTGAGTCATTTTTAACCGAATTAGGCAGTAATCTTAACCTGAATTTTTCCAAGCACTTCAAATTATATTTTTACATACTTTGAGATATTTTTTACCGATTCTGGCCTTAATCCTAACCTGACTTTCTCGAAAAACACCAAATTTACGTTTTCAGGCGTTTTGAGTCGAACTTAACTTAATTGCAACCAAAAATAAATTTTACCAAAAACAACAAATCCTTGAAGATTTGAGTCAAATCTGTCTGATTTTGCCTTAAAATTGAATTCTTCCAAAAACATTGAAAAAATTCATTTTAAGAAATTGTGCTAATTTCTAACCGCATTTGGCCCTAATTCTAACTTCTAAATTTCTCCACAAAGCCCAAATTAGCAATACTAACCACTTTGAGTAATTTTTAACCAATTTTAGCCTTAAGCCTAATCTGCATTTTCCAAAAATATGCATTTTTAGACAAGGTGGTTTATTTTTAATCGGTTTTATCCCTAATTCTAACATGAATTTCCCTAAAGAGTTAACAATTTGCATTTTTAGACGCTTTGTATCATTTTTTTTAACGATTTTGAATGTAATTCTAACCTCTGCTCTTCTCCAATAATTTTTATTATATATCGGTTTAAGTCCTTTTTAGCCGATTTTTGGTCTTAATTCTAACCTGACTCTCGAAAAATACGCATTTTGCCTCATTGTCGCAAAATAAGATTTCTCAAAAAAAAAAACATGTATAAATAATGTAGATAATTTCTAACCAATTTTGGCGTTTTGAGGAAAATTTCAGTTATTTTTTTTCCAAAAATTAAATTTTACCATTTATTTGAATCTCATTTAAAAAATGTGTTATTCCTATTTTATTTTCTTTTAAAATAAAATAAATTTCACCAAAACCTTGAGTAATTTTTCTGATATTCCTTGGTGATCTTTCTGCTCATGCAATGAATTATACTCGTAGTCCTGGTTCATTAATAGGTCACTTCACTTTTCTTACATATGTATAGAACGCATCAGAATAATTAGATTTGGCAAAAATTTTATAAATAGATTAGAATTGTTTGGGAAACCTTTGGTTAAAAAGGGAATAAAAAAAGGAAATTTTTTGTTTAAATCCCATAGATCCATTAAAATAGGATTTATGGGGGGGGGGGATAAAATAGAATTTTAGGGGATAAAATACTTATTTATTGTTTTGTCTTATTGTAACTTTACCTTGTCAGTCACCCCCATTTTAGTCACGTGTAACTTGTATTACAAATTTTAGTGTTCTGAGGATGACCTCATAGAGGTCGAAACATAGAAGATACATCTAAGTGTATTTTTGGCCTACCCCAACAAACTCTTCACCACTTATAAGTCAGTGAGGCCACCATAATCTTTTAAAAGCAACTTTTTGCGATGTTGGCCCTTAACTGACTACAAAGGAACAGCTTACAATATCGTTTACAATATCAATTGAATTATTCATTATGCTTCTACGGCTCCTTACTTGCTCCCTAGAAATAACCGAATACAAAACAAAAAAAGGTTAACCAAAAATATGATGAATGAGTATACCTGCTCCAAAAATTAATCCAGCCCGAGACAAAGATACATCATCGAAAAAGGGAAAAAGTCCTCCTGTAGGTCGAAACAGGTCAGATAATCAATTTTCCATTTACCTCGTCACTGCTCTAAGCCCAATGCTGGCGTGTCCCGATGGAAAAACTACAATTCAGTCTTTTATGGCTCATCCATCCGAAAGCTTATGCTTTTGTGTCATTAGAGCACGTTTTTTGAGCCGAGCCTTTGTCCGGAGTGTCTATATTTACCTTTTTTTAAACCGATCACCTAGTTTTAAAGCAATGTCGTAACATAAGCCAAATCTGTGCGTGTCACAGAAAAATTTAACCTATTATTTGTGCCATTGTTGTAACAGATAATGAACCAAAATTAAAGAAAATATGTTCTCATGCAAGGCACTCGGGCGAAAACAATACTTTGCATAATGGTTAATAAGTCGAATCTTAAGCTCTTGTCTAAGGTTGCGAAACCATGTGAGTCATACCGGGCATAAAGTATCTCATTATTATGTGTGCCGCGGCTGAATGTCACTGAACTGCATGACGTTTCCTCCGCTAATCATTCATCATCGTCATCATCCTAAAAAAAAAAACAGACGCAAAAATTGAATAAAACACGGTATAATCATTATTAGTATTATTGAATCCGCGACCCAACTACCTGTCTGACCGACTATTGCCCAGGAGGAAACAATGGGAGATATTTTCCACTAACTGTATACGGGTTTTTAACCTGAAAGCCAGTGGTAATGACGGTTCCATAGAGGTTCTTTACACCAGTGGACACCCACACGCGGTATCACGCTCCTTGAATTGGCTAATGAGGGTAAACAATATTCAATGAGTCTTTTTTGCATAAGATAAGTTTATTATTCTCTATTTTTCTTTTATAGCAAAATTTCTTTAATAACCTGTAATCCATAGTTTTATTGAAAATATTCAATTTCTGCACCAAAATCGAGCAAGCCCTGCTCAGATTAATAAAATAGTTACATCTTATGTCTCAAACTCCTAAAATATTTCACTCTCATAGAGAATAAATTCATTTGGAACAAACATCGAACAATACTTTGTTAAGTCTTTAAAACTGGCAGTTTACATGTTTGAAAATCTACTTTTTTGTCTAAAATACAATATTTTACCAGTTCAATCTCAGGAAAAAGCAATTCCTATTGAGAAAATCCATTTTTTTTATCAAATCTTGATGATGACTAACCATTTCTTTTCAAAAGATTCAATTTTTTGAGCAAAATCCATTGAAAACAACAAAAATAAATTTTATTTCAATTCTTGATCAATATCAGTTAAAGAAAAGTTTAAAATCCTTGACAACGTAACTTTTATTAAAAAAATAAATAATTTATTTTTGTTATACATTTCCCGCTATTCTCGTATTTAAAATAAAGCACTTTTGATCAGAAACTGTATAAATGTAGAAATGGGAGAAGACATTTTTTTGGAGAAATACATTTTACGATTTAACGTTTTTTAAAATGAGGAAAATAACTGAGCTTTCAAATCTGAACAATTCAATTTTTTCCAAACATCTGAAAAGTGAGGTTTTCATTCATATTATCCACTTTTGGGCGAAAATCGATCAGAATTATGAAAAAATTTGTGAATAATTTCCTTCTAATGTCTGAAATACTAAACCCAAATATTTGTTTGTCGACAGGCAATACCTAAACGGTCTAATTAATAAATACCTACTTGCTGAAAGTCTACTAAATCAGATAAATCCGCCCCCCCCCAGCAACGTAACTTTAAAGCAAAAAAAATCCACTCTTTTTGGATCAAAATCGATCATGCTCCGCCCGAATTAATACGGAACTTAATTTTTAGGTCTAAAACAATAAATATTGTCCAAATTTATCTGCCGTGTGCACGGTAAAAAACAAGTAGGTAGGTGTGGGAGAGTGTATACTTCGTGCAATTTTCTTTAAAATTCTTTATTGGCGGACCGGTTTCGGCACAAAGGCCATCATCAGCGCCCAAAAATCGAACAATGTAAGCACAAACTATGCTCGTCAACAGATTTTTGGGAGCTGATGATGGCCTTTGTGCCGAAACCGCTCCGCCAATAAAGGATTTTAAAGAAAATTGCACGAAGTATACACTCTCCCACACCTACCTACTTAATAAATATTGGGCAAAGATTAATGTCCTTAAAAAAGACAACTTCAAATGGAAAAATCCATTTTTAAATGGAACTTTTCAAGTTGATGAACTTGTCTTGTTCACCTTCATACCTGAGAAATTGCATTTTTGATGAAAAATCAGTTGAAATGGTGCCAGATGTCTAAAAAGTGCTGTTTTCAACAATATTCAAGTTACAATCGAAAGTGTTTTCCGGACTTTGAAGTTGAAGCGGTGGTCCAATGGAATTTCTGGCTGACGTTTCATCTACAGCTGCGGCAGTTATTATCAAAGGCGATGAGGCAATGGGCGAAGTGATCTCCTGTGCTTCCCGACGTTGACTGATTCGACGGTGGTGAGCTCGGTGGTACTTATTCCCCCCCCTTCCCCACGTCGCGCTGCAGTGAAGAGACTGTAGTGGGGGTAGTGTTGGCGCGGGGTTTCGGCGCACTTGAAGTATGTCGTAGAACTCGCTGCCAGTCTGTATTTAGAAACGTAATTTCCTCCCACCTGTTGAATTTGTTGTCGTGTTTTATTTTAATATTCAATGTAACGTCTAAAGACCTTTTTTTAAAACTGGTCAAAAAACGCGATTCAAAAAAGGCTTAAAAATCGACCTCTCCGAAAGGGTCTATCTCCGAAAATATTGCACCTACAGAACTTCCAGTGGGAAGTGAACGACGACATCAAGAAGAGGAAAAAGCAGTTGGATTCACTCCGATGGGTCGAGGCGTTCTCAAGTTACAGGCGATCAAAAAGAAGAATTGGGAAAAAAGTCGTTATACCCCCTTCTTCCCCCCCCCCCCCCACTTTAGACATTTTTGGATTTTTTTTTGCTGTTTTTGATCAAAATGGTACGCTTGCAATCCCTTTAAGAACGTAACAAACTCAATTCGAATGAATTTAACATCTAGAGTTTTTTTTTAAATGGTAAAAAAACGCGATTCTAAAAGTGCTTAAAACTCGACCTCTGAAGGGGTCTATCTCCGAAGATATTGCACCTACGGAACTTCCGATGGTGTGGGATGAAAGAGAACATCAAGAAGTGGAAAAAGACAGTTGAATTCGCTCCAATCGGGCGAGGCGTTTTCCAGTTACAGGCGGTCAAAGTTGAGAGTTGAGAAAAAAGCTGTAATGCCCCCCCCCCCCTTCACTTTGACAATTTTTAAAGAAAAATCGGAAATTTTTTTTTCTCTGTTTTTGATCGGAATGACACCCTAAAAACGTAACAAACTCAATTCGAATGAATTTAACATCTAATCAGGTTTTTTTAAAAAATGGTCAAAGAACTCTAAAAATCTTCTCTAAATGGCGACTCTAAAAGTGCTTAAAAATCGACCTCCGAAGGGGCCTACCTCCGAAAATATTGCACCTACGGAACTTCCATGGTGGGAGGTGAAAGAGGACATTAAGAAGAGCAAAATGCAGTTGGATTCACTCAGATGGGGCAAGGCTTTCTCAAGTTACAGGCGGTCAATGAGGTTGTTACTGACTTTCTCAGTCGAAATGGTTAGTACGTGACAGAGGAAATTAACCGTTGTCTAGACAACGTGGAATGTATGCAGCAATTTTTGAAAATTACACTCTTCTTTCAATTTAACAAAAAGTGCTGCTGACTTTTGTGTTTGTGTCAGCCTGCAACTCCTCTTGTATTGCAGGCATTGGAGATAGAAAAGGAAGGACGCCTACCCCTTTTGGATGTTATGGTATCAACGGGGTCGAATGGGATGCTTGCGCACACCGTTTATAGAAAACCAACCAACACTGCCCTCAATAACGGATCAAATCACCATCCCAGAAATAAAAGGGAAGTCATAAAGACTCTGTCTTTGAGAGCCAAGAGAATTTGTGAGACGGCTGAATTGGAACGGGAAATTAAGCATCTGAAAAGAGCCTTTGGTTGGAATGGATACAGCAAGCACGAGCTCGATAGGACTGTTCGTCCAAGGAATGTAGAGCGACAGGAAGCAACAACGGGAGATGATGTAGAAAAGCGCGGTTGGGCTACTCTACCATACATCCACAAAGTCACGGACAGGATCGGCAGGCTACTGAAAAAGCACATTGTTAAAACTGTCTTTAAACCCACTCGTACAATACAACGGAGCTTGAGATCGACCAAAGACATAAATCCCCTATCGGCACCCGGAGTTTACCGAGTTCCATGCAGCTGTGACTCGGTATACATTGGCACCACAAAACGCAGTGTCAACACGAGAATTACGGAACACAAGAGGAGATGCAGGCTGGGATAAACACAAAAGTCAGCAGTAACCGAGCCCGCCCTCTCCGAAGGTCACGACAGCGTTTCTATCCTAGACTAACGAGAGAGGCCATTGAAATCTTTACTACGACAACAATTTCAACAGGAGGAAATTACTAAATGCAGACTGGAAACGAGTTCTACAACATCCTTCAAGTGCCCCAAAACCCTGAGCTATCACTACCCCCACCCCAGTCCTTCCACTGCAGCGCGACGGCGGGTGAATAAATACCACGGAGCTCACCACAGTCGAATCAGTCAACGTCGGGAAGTACCGGAGATCACTTCGCCCATTTCCTCATCGCCTTTGATAATGTCTGCCGCAGCTGTAGACCAAACATCAGGAAGAAATTCCATTGGACCACGGCTTTAAAGCCCGGAAAACACTTTAGATTGTATTTTGACCGGCCGTGAAAGCTTTCATAGTCTTAAAACTGATGAAGAATTTAGGTTTATCCGAGGTTCTATCTGAAATAAAAGATACCTTTTATGTCTGGGAAATTATATTAATAACTTTTTATTAAAAATAGTTATTTGGACAAAATCCTTGATGAATTACTGAAAAATGCAACTCTTATTGCAAATATCCACTTTCCTAATCACGTTCTTCACGTTTTAATTATCATACATTAAAAGAATATTCACGTTCTTATCACATTCCCTCAAGCTACCCAAAAAGAACATTCTTTAAGTAATATGAAGTGAGATGAATGTAATGCTCTCTGGAAGAATGTACAACAAGTACGTTCTTGTCATAACCTCACATATCACGTACTTGTCGGTCACATGACAAGGAGGTTACTGAAAAGAAGTTCTAATTAGTAATATGATAAGAACTTTCTTTAAAGGAACTTCGTCAATTAAGTAAAGTATGTATATCCCATTTGTTATATTACCAAAAAATAAAAAATAATAGTGATAATAGAAGTGAATTTTAAGTAAAATAATACTTCACATGAATATCACATGTTCTTCTCCTGAAAGGCTTATTCTTGTCAGGTGCTAGGAATGTCCCAAAGGAACATAAATGGCGCATGTTTATCATATCACAAAAGAATGTGTTTATCACGTAATAATCATATGCCACGGAACATAATTGACACGTTCTGAGAACCTGAACAGGAGGTCGCGGGACGCGTTCTTCTCACGTGATATTCAAGTTTCAAATGATAATTTTTCACTTGAATGTCACATTCCATCTCCTCGAAGGCATATTCTTGTCAGATGATTAGAATGTAAAATGGCTAAGTGGGAAGGAAGAAGGTATTATCGAAAAAGTATCAAAAACTGACCTCAAGTTCCGCGGTTTTGATCCCTTTAATCACTGTTCAGGGCTTTTGGAGCACTTTTCACATATAAACTGCGTTGTCATCGAGCTTTTTTGACAAAAATATTACTTTATGAAAGAGTAAACCTCGGAGTAAACTCAAAAACTCAAAAAAAAGACACGAACCACTAGACGAAGACAGAAGACGACGCCATGACCATCGTTCACATTTGACAGTTAATAGTGGTCATTCAAAGATGGCGCCGGCGACCGCAATAAATGTCAATGATAAAGTTAATTTCAAGGTAAAAAATACCTCACATTTGGCCTTTTAACTTTTTATACAAAAAATGTTATCATGTTGAAAATGAATGAGTCAGGCCTACATTCTAATCTAAGCTAATAAGGGTTTACTAGGTGAATTTTCGAGTAACCGCTCTAGAGCGCCATGAGAGTATTCCTATCCTTATATTTTTATTGAGAAAACAAAGGATGGGAATGCTCTCGGAGCGCCCTAGAGCGATGACCCGAAAAAACTTAGTTATCGGAAAAAGGTACTTAGCCTGACTTTAGTTCCGCGATTTTGGCTTTTGTAAACGCCGATTAGGATGCACGATGCACATTCGTCGGAAGTTATTTAACAAAAATATCACTTTATGAAGGAATAAACTTAAACCGCGACGAATCGTTCACATTTGACAACGAGGAGTTTTACGGTCTCTAGTGATGACAGTCTCCAGAGATGGCGCCAGCGGCGGAATCCCGTGCTAAGGATTAGTGGATCACAAACGTAAGTCAGATAATTTTATCATTATTTTCCATGCCCTGCTACAAAAGCCAATAATTAAAAGATGCTGATATAGGTCATTTCAAATAAATTCTACTGCTAGGCTGAGAAACTAACATATTTGTCTATTCCACCCGTGTAAATATGTCATTCATATATGTAAATTCTTCAGCCTACTCGAATCGAATATGGATTTGAATTGGCCTCTATAATGGCAAATACTAAAGTAAAAGTAACCAAAGCTGACCTTAAGTTGTTGTTTCGGGCTTTTCGGGCACTTTTTGCTCAAAAACTGCACGTTTTTCTGGCGTTATTTGACAATAATATCGCTTTATGAGAAAGTAAACTGAAACTGCGACGAAGGTGACGCCATCGTTGACATTTGACACTTATCGTAGCGGTCTCACACTCCCATATAGAGATGGCGCTGGCGACGAAATCTCGGATTAAGGGTTAGTTTACACATACCGAGTGGATTACAAACACGAGATAAATAATGAATAATCTCAATGCATTGCTACAAAAAGCAACAGTTAAAAGAGGCAAGTATAATAACAAATAAATAATAAAGTTAATATAAGGTAAAAAGTACCTTAAAGTGTGTTGTTTCCAAACGATCCAACATTCTTTTTTCTACCCATCTCTTTTTGCATTACGATCTTTGATTAGGTTTTATCTCTTGCGGCACACTTTCCTCTTATCGCCCGGTGTCAAGACAAAGTGTTACTCACGACGAAAGAGATAAATGTACACTATTTTTCGGCAACAAGTTATATTGCCGTGTTGGTGACTAGTATTAAAAAGTTAATACGGGTTTATGGTCCATTTCAAATTGATATTCCTCTAGTAGGCTAAGAAATTGATAGATTATTGACAGAATTTCGGCAGTTCTTGACATCTAGTAGGGAAGATGTTTACTAATCAAACACTGATACACTACGACTACTGAATATTTGTTGATATGTACGGGTTATGTTTTAACGAACTGTTATGTTGATATTGACGTGTTCAGTTTTTTTCTGTAATAAAAATAACATAAAACGTCGGCTAAGCCTACCTGTCATGTCCTTTCACCTCCAGTCTAATTGGTCCTCCCGGATTATCCCTTCGCACCCTTTTATGCTGACGGACCAACAGCGAAGGATCGTACGCTGCGACATCGTAATGTCTGATCCAAGAGTTCAGGTCGAAAACTGAAATAGAAAACACCCCCGATAAGTGTAAGAACGAGAAGATATCCCCCGGGGGGGTTGTTTTTTTAACTATAATTCGCCGGCGATTTCTTAATCATTTTATCGACAGGCGAACAAGAACGAGGCGCTCGAAGGTTCGCCCTCACAAAAACTTGGCAGAAAAACGCCCGGAAAGTTCCGGTTAAGCCGTGTTGCTCTAGATCGGGAAATTTGTACTAAAGTTAAATCCCGCCAGGACTGTAAATTCGCCTTTATCTTGCCGGGAATACGAATTGCGAGGCTTTGGAAGCGCCGAGGATTTGCAATTGTAATATGTCTTCCGTAGCAGTGATGGGAGAGAAGCACAAATTATGAACATACCGTAATCACTGTGGGGCATAATAATAACTATATAGATGTTTCTTCATGATTCAAAGAGGCCACAGAAATCTGGCAACGTCGGCTATAGTTTTGACACTGACAGCTTTGACGTTGACAGCGAAGAACAGGGGCATTATTATATAGGAAAGAGTGAGAGTGAAAGTGAGAATTTTGACAACCTTGATTGGTCAAAAAATTCTGTTGGCGAATTCCATTGGCCAGCAATTCTCACCTTCACTTTCACTCTTTCTTATAGAATAAGCGCCCTGAAGAGCGAAAAAAAGCGTTTTCGGGTGACCGCTCTAGATTGCTATGAGAGTATTTTAATTTTTCGAATCTTGTAGAAAAAAAAGGATGGGAATACTCTATAGCGGCTACCCAAAACCGCTATTACCTGTTTTTTTTAATGACCTAGAAGATATGGGCAGAGCCGACAAATGCCAATATTTCTGTAGAAAGGGTTTCCTTTTTTTGGCCTGAAGTCCGACACTCTTAAGGTTCCTATGACGTAATGTCAGCACACGTCAGACAAGCGTCATACAAACTTAAAGCCGGACGGGATATTGATAATGTCTATTGTTTTTGGTTTTCGTTAGGTTAGAAGTTAAGTTTTAGAAAATTTTAGAGCTAGGTCAGCTAAGGGCTAGGAGCCCTAGCGCTCTAGCTATGAATTTCGATATTCGATTGGATTGGAAATAATGTAGATGTTTGCTGAGGAAGTTTTAATAAAACGTGGCGTTCAAACTCAAACTTTTATTTTTAAAGAAAAGTAACTAACAAAAACACTGAGACTCGTGGCGCTACAACTCGACTGTCGATCTTTTTTTTATAAACTTCTACTCACAACTTACAGAAAACTGCTTTTTTGACTGTTGCCTTTTTCGACATTACTCAGACATTAACATTATTAACATTCACCCAGCTGCAAGTTCTGCAACACGTCATACACGTAAGTGCGTAATGTATTGCCTAATAACTTCAACAAATAAGAAGTAATAAAAATAGAGACAGTGACAACTGTTTTGCAATAATTTGACGTAAGACTTCATGACGTCACCGAGAGTCACTTATCATATCACGACATAGGCGGCTTACTAACTGATGGAAGAAAATCAACTGGTCTGATTGACTGCCAGCACTTTCCCGCGACATTCTGCAACCAATAGCATCTTTTGCGGGCCAGTCGGGTCATTTTCGATGAGCAGTAATCAAAAGCGCTTTACAGTGCTTCTTACATTGCTTCTGAAACAACACTTTTGTAAAAAGAATTTGCATTGAATCCTTTGGAAAAAAAGGGAAAAAAGTTCTCCTTTCCCAAACTGACAACATTTTGGGAAATTGCCTTGTAGGAATGTTGTTCACCTGAATGTTTAATGACCTGGAGCTGCTTAAACCCTCAAAAATCAGCTCCAGACGGAGGGCTTGTATCCTGTAGCTCCGGCGGGCTCGGGCCCTAATTTCAAAAACTCAATTAAAAAGTTATAAATTAACTCATTTATTCTGGAACAGTTTAATTAAACTGATTCGTGCCCGCGGCCACTACCTCGCTCCAATGGGCGGGAGGCTCTTGATTAAAAATTTGTTTGCTTAGATTACGAAATTATTAGTACACAATAATACCCACGCTAAACTAAAAGAAAATCAATAAAAAGAGCAACGAACCAAACAATTGTCAAGAATTTTTGCGACTTTGCCCAGACTGAGGAACACCGCCTGGCAGAGGAACCAAAGAACCATTTCGGTGTTATTTTAGCTCGTCAATATGGTATACCTTAAGTCGAGAAAAAACAGAAAGCCGTCGACAGATGGCGCTACATACACTTACACACAACTGCCTGAAATCTCTATCGTCCTCTATTTTCTGCGAGGTTTGAGCTTTACCGTATACTGCCGAATTGAAATAACAGCAAAACCGGTCTATGGTTCCTTTGGCTGGCAGATAATGTGGTTTGGTTTAATTACTTTACTATAACGATTATAACGACTGTCTAGGCGATAACGAATGTCTAGATGTTGTATGTGTTCAGATTTATATTCACATAAAACAAATTTAGCTTCACTTTCAACGGTTTGTGTTCCTGTTGCCCAATATGTAATTTCCAATTTATGTTTGTAGCACTGAAGAATATTATACTAGTTATATAATAAATACGATTGAAACGTCGGCAAATTTTGAATCGAAAGTTGGTTTTATTCCGTCCTATATCCGCAAACCTACCACTATCCATTTAAAACAAGAAGGACGTGAACAACACACAACGTCTATAACGTTTGTGGACCGTGTTGTGCAGATCTGTCTACAAACCCTATTTGGTAATTTTTTGCCCTGCACTTTGGTGACATCTTTGAAAGCCAATACTAGTGATTTTTAAAAAAAAATCATAATTTATTCAGTTTATTTCTTAATTTCTTTGACAGTTACAGTAGTTTCTGGTAACTTTCCCTTCTTCTCAGCAGTAACAATTTCATTTTTCTTTTTTTTTTCTTCTTGAGTTTTTTTCTTGGTTTTCTTATGTGGAAAACCTTCCAGAATAACTGTGGTCTCCTGTACTTCTTCTGGAAGCTTTTTATACACGCTCGTTTGATAGTGAAAAATTATAATGTATACTTACTGATTTGTACATAGACCATTTTGGCCTCAAACTGTGTCTTATCATGATTAGTAATTCCTAATTTTTTTATTTTTTTTTATTGTTTTGGCATGAAATAAAACTTTTGCACGAGTCAAAGGTCGAGTATTACTGAAAGAATTTTGGTCCAACAAAGGACCTTTTTTGAAAATTTAAAAATTTTTAATTGAAATTACAAATATTTTAAATTTGTGTTTCTAACTTCTACATCTTTTGGATATATTTTAATCTATAATTTCTAATTCCATATTTTTTCTTTCGATGCTTCTCGTCTTTTTTTTTTTATTGTTCACAATTAGTTCAAATACACGTCCCGTCTTCTGAATTTCAGATATATTTTATTCCATTGATCTAAAATAAACTTTTAATTGTGTTTTATTCCTTCGAGGTAATTTTCATCCAAAATTAGACTAAACTATAACTAAAATGGGAATTGATTTGCAATAAGACTAAGGCAATAAGACTAATAAAGGCAATTTTAGCCCAAAACTTTGTTTTTTTAATAATGATTAATGGTTTGTTAAGTTTCTTATTCGGTTATGGTGTGAAATGAAATTTTCGAAACCTGTAAAAAATTAATTTTTATTTTAAAAGAATTTTGGCTTAAAATGCCACATTTTTGAGAATGTATTTTTAATTTGAGACGCTTTTGGTCCAACATTAAAATTACTTTAAATTTGGGCTCTTATCTCCCTATTTTCGATGGATCTTTTTTTTTTATTTTTAGGTTTTTCCACTTTTCCTTCATCATATGTCTGTATTTATATTATTTGTCATGTTACGTTAAACATTTTGTTCTTTCATATTTTTTATCGATTTAAACTTCCCTTTGCGTTTTCATTCTTTCGACGTAATTTTGATCCGGGATTGTATTTTTCCAACAAGTGAACACTTATAATGTGAATTGATTTCCACTGAGACCATTTTGGTCCAAAACTATGTTTATTTACGATTAATAATTCCTGATTTTTTTAATTTTTGTCTATGGTATTAGCTCGAAATAGAACCACTCCAACCAGTCAAAAATCAAATTTTTAATGAAAGAATTATGATCTAAAAACAGACCTTTTTTAGCAAACTTTTCAAAACGTTCAAACGATTGTGGCTCAAAATTATAAAATTACATTTTAGAAATAAATACATTTTTCCTCTAACTATCTGCCTACTTTGATACATTATTTTCTGCAATTTCTTAACTATTTCTGATTTGTTTATTTTCGATGCTTTTCAAAGTTTGTTTCTTTATGTATTTTTATTCTATTGAGCTTAGTTGAGTTTTTCCAACGAGGAGACAATTCTAATATAAACCGTTTTTCCAATGAGAAAACTTTTTCTTAATTCAAATCATGTTTCAAATAATTTGTTGTCCTTTAATTTTGTTTTATCGATAGATGATTTTGCTCAACAATTCGAGATATTTAAAATTTCAAATTATGATTTTTTTTTTTATTTCCTACATTTTTCAGGTTTTTTTAACTCCGAGCTTTTGTAGTTTTTAATTAACTTTCTTTCTCACTATTATTTTATTTTTTATATTCTTCTGTTCCAAAGTTTTTAAATTCGAAGCATTTCTTACAAATAATGATTTTTTGAACAGTTTTGGCCCCCAATCTTCCAATGAACCAAAAACGCAATTTTTAATGAGAACATTTTTGTTTGAAAAAGGAAAACTTTTAGCAAAGTTTTTAAGGTGCTTAGACAATTTTGGCTCAAAATTCGAAATATTTTAAATTTGTGTCTCTACCTATTTCTTTTGGATTTTTTTAACTCTGGGCTTTTAATTAACTGTTTCTTTCTCATTGTTCTTTTATTTTTTATATATTTTCTTTTTCATATTCTAAATCATGTTTCAAATAATTTTTTGCCCTTTAGTTTTGTTTTATCGATAGGTGATTTTGCCCAACAATTCGAAATATTTTAAATTTGTCTTTTAGAACCTATGATTTTGTTTGTAATTTCCTACATTTTCCAGGTTTTTGAATCTCTGAGCTTTTGTAGTTTTTAATTAACTTTTATTTTCTCACTGTTCTTTTATTTTTTATATTTTTCTGTTTCGAAGTTTTTAAATTCGAAGCATTTCTTACGATTAGTGATTTTTTTATGCAGTTTTGGCCCCAAATAAAACTCTTTCAATGAACCAAAAACACGATTTTTATTGAGAACATTTTTCTTTGAAAAAGAAAAACTTTAAGCAAATTTTTCAGGTTTCTAAGACAATTTTGGCTCAAAATTCGAATTATTTTAAATTTCTGTCTCTACCTATTTCTTTTGGACTTTTTTTTCTGTAATTTTCCTAAATTTACCAGATTTTTTTAACTCTGAGCTTTTTTAGTTTTTAATTAACTGTTTCTTTCTCATTGTTCTAGTATTTTTTATATTTTCCTTTTCCATATTCTACATCATGTTTCAAATAATTTTCTGCCCTTTAATTTTGTTTTATCGATAGGTGATTTTGCCCAACAATACGAAAATATTTGAAATTTGTCTTTTTGAACGACTTTGATGAATTTTTTTGTAATTTCCTACATTTTCCAGGTTTTTTTCACTCTGAGCTTTTGTAGTTTTTAATTAACTTTTTTTTTCTCACTGTTATTTTATTTTTTATATTTTTCTGTTTCCAAGCTTTTAAATTATAAGCATTTCTTACGATTAATGATTTTTTATACAGATTTTATCCCAAATAAAACTCTTTCAATGAGCCGAAAACACGATTTTTATTGAGAGCATTTTTGTTTGAAAAAGAAAAACTTTTAGCAAAGTTTTTAGGGTTCTTAGACTATTTTGGCTCAAAAATTCGAAATATTTTAAATTTGTCTTTTTGAACTTATCATTTATTTTGTGATTAACTAAATTTTCCAGGTTTTTTTAACTGTGCGCTTTTGTAGTTTTTAATTAACTTTTTTTTCTCACTATTCTTTTACTTTTTATATTTTTCTCTTTCGAAGTTTTTAAATTCAAAGCCATTCTTATGATTAATGATTTTTTATACAGTTTTGGCCCCAAATAAAACTCTTCCAATGAACCAAAAACACGATTTTTATTGAGAACATTTTTGTTTGAAGAAGAAAAACTTTTAGCACAGTTTTTAAGGTAAGTAAGACAATTTTGCCTCAAAATTTTAAATATTTTAAATTTGTGTCTCTACTTATTCCTTTTAGAATTATTATTTTTCTGTAATTTCCTAATTTTTCCAGGTTTTTTTAACTCTGAGCTTTAGTAGTTTTTAATTCACTTTTTCTTTTTCATTGTTCTTTTATTTTTTATATTTTTATTTTTCATATTCTAAATCATGTTTCAAATTATTTTTTGTTCTTTAATTTTGTTTTATCGACAGGTGATTTTGCCCAGCAATTCGAAATATTTTAAATTTCTCTTTTAGAACTTATGATTTTTCTTGTAATTTCCTACATTTTCCAGGTTTTTTTATCTCTGAGCTTTTGTAGTTTTTAATTAACTTTTATTTCCTCAGCGTTCTTTTATTTTTTATATTTTTCTGTTTCGAAGTTTTTAAATTCGAAGCATTTCTTACGATTAATGATTTTTTATACAGTTTTGGCCCCAAAAAAAAAACTCTTTCAATGAACCAAAAACACGATTTTTTTTGAGAACATTTTTGTTTGAAAAATAAAAACGTTTAGCAAAGTTTTTAGGGCTCTTAGTCAATTTTGGCTCAAAATTCGAAATATTTTAAATCGGTGTCTCTACCTATTCCTTTTGGACTTTTTTTCTGTAATTTTCCTAAATTTTCCAGGTTTTTTTAACTCTAAGCTTTTGTAGTTTTAAAGTAACAGTTTCTTTCTCATTGTTCTTTTATTTTTTATATTTTTCTTTTTTATATTCTACACCATGTTTCAAATAATGTTTTGCTCTTTAATTTTGATTTTTCGATAGGTGAGTTTGGCCAACAATTCGAAATATTTTAAATTTGTCTTTTTGAACTTCTGATTTTTTTGTAATTTCCTATATTTTCTAGGTTTTTTTAATTCTGAGCTTTTGTAGTTTTTAATTAACTTCTTTTTTTCTCACTGTTATTTTATTTTTTATATTATTCTGTTTCGAAGTTTTTAAATTCGAAGTATTTCTTACGATCAGTGATTTTTTATACAGTTTTGGCCCCAAATAAAACTCTTCCAGAGAAACCAAAAATACGATTTTTATTGAGAACATTTTTGTTTGAAAAATAAAAACTTTTAGCAAAGTTTTTAAGGTTCTTAGACAATTTTGGCTCAAAATTCGGAATATTTTAAATTTGTGAGGCTACCTATTCCTTTTGGACTTTTTTTCCTGTTTTTTTTTTCAGAAAATTTTCCTAAATTTTCCAGGTTTTTTTTTAACTCGCTTTTGTAGTTTTTAATTAACTGTTACTTTCTCATTGTTCTTTTATTTTTTACATATTTTCTTTTTCGTATTCTAAATCATGTTTCAAATAATTTTTTGTCCATTAATTATGTTTTATCGATAGGTGATTTTGTACAACAATTCGAAATATTTTAAATTTGTCTTTTTGAAGTTGATGATTTTTTTTGTAATTTCCTACATTTTTTACAAGTTTTTAAGGTTCTTGGACAATTTTGGCTCAAAATTTTAAATTTGTGTCTCTACCTATTCCTTTTAGACTTTTTTCTGTAATTTTTCCTACATTTTTAACTAATGATTTTGGCCAACAATTCGAAATATTTTAAATTTGTCTTTTTGAACTTTGTTTGTCTTTTTTTGTAATTTCCTAAATTTTTCAGGTTTTTTTAAATCTGAGCTTTTGTAGTTTTTAAATAACTTTTTTTTTTCTCTCTGTTATTTTATTTTTTCTCTGTTTCCAACTTTTTAAATTCGAAGCATTTCTTACGATTAGTGATATTCCACACAGTTTCGGCCCGAAATAAAACTTTTCCAGTGAATCAAAAACACGATTTTTATTGAGAACATTTTTGCTTGAAAAAGAAGAACTTTTAGCAAAGTTTTTAGGGCTCTTAGACAATTTTGGCTCAAAATTCGAAATATTTTAAATTGGTGTCTCTACTTATTCCTTTTGGACTTTTTTTTCTGTAATTTTCCTAAATTTTTCAGGTTTTTTTAACTCTGGGCTTTTGCAGTTTTTAATTAACTTTTTCATTCTCATTGTTCTTTTATTTTTTATATTTTTCTGTTTCATATACAAAATCATGTTTCAAATAATTTTTTGTTCTTTAATTTTGTTTCATCGATGAATATATTTTGTTCAACAAATCCTTACTATTCCAATATTTTTATTCTTTCCATAGTTTTTAAATTAAATTATTGTTCTCTTTTGTTATTTTATTGTTTCTACTTATTGTTATTATCTTTTTTATACATTATAAAATTAAAATAAATCTAACATACAGTTATAAAATTAAAATAACGCCTATTTGTGACTGTGATTAATTGCTTGTTTGTAGCCTTGATGAACACGGAAAAATAAGATCGAAACGTCGGCGATTTGAAAATTGACTCAAGTTGAAAATTCTTTTGTAATAGTGTTTCATTATGATATCCCTATTTTTAAGTCTTAAAGGAATATAGAAAATTGGTAATCATTTATATGTGAGATAAAAAAATACTTACTATCTGACATTACGTCTCTCTTAGTTAGATATACTTACTCAGATTGAAATTCACTTTTACCACCATTTAACAAAAAATAACTGAGCTGGTAATTTTTTTATAAATCTGGCGACTTTTTCGGCCACCTTCGATTTGCTTATGGAACCAACGTCGTTAGATGGCGCTACATGTAACACTAAGTGACTAAGACTGTGAAGGCTTTCACGGCCGGTGGTCAAAATACAATCTAAAGTGTTTTCTGGGCTTTGAAGCCGTGGTCTAATGGAATATCTTCCTGACGTTTTGTCTACAGCTGCGGTAGACATTATCAAAGGCGATGAGTTAATGGGCGAAGGTAATGCCCGTGCTTCCCGGCGTTGACTGATTAGACTGTGGTGAGCTTCGTGGTATTTAGTAGTATTTATTCCCCCGCCGTCGTGCAGCAGTGGAGAAACTGGGGTGGGGATAGTGGTGGCGCGAAGTTTTGGCGCACTTTAAGTATGTCGTAAAGCTCGCTTCCAGTCTGTATTTAGAAACGTAATTTCCTCCTTCCTGTTGAAATTGTTGTCGTGTTTAAAGATCGGCCAGTGCTGGAGATCGGCCAAAGACCGCAGAGATTCCCTATCGGCACCCGGAGTTTACCGAGTTCCATGCAGCTGTGGGTCGGTGTACATTGGCACCACAAAAGGCAGTGTCAACACCAGGATTACGAAACACAAGGGGAGTGGGAGACTGGGGCAAACACAAAAGTCAGCAGTAGCAGAGCACGCTCTCTCCGAAGGTCATGACATCCTTTTAAATGAGGTGGATATATTATATCAATCCCAGCGCTTCTATCCGGGACTACCGAGAGAAGCTATTGAGAACTTTAAACAGGACAACAATTTCAACATGAAATTGAGCTCTACGTCATACTACCCCTACCCCAGACCCTCCACTGCAGCGCGACGGTGGAAGGATAAATACCACGGAGCTCACCACAGTCGGATCAGAGACAGGACCAGACTTGCGTTATACGCTGATGACACAGCTATAATAGCAAGATCCCTCAACCTTCAAGAGGAAGTCACAGCCTTGGAAAAGTGGTGTGCCAAGTGGAAGATAGACCTGAACGCCAATAAGACACAGGCTTTAGTCTTCAGGAAGCGACGCAAACACAGGCTAGACAATGAAGAGAACAAGGAACAGCTACATACTTAGGTGGGGAGCTGGACAAAAGCCTCACTTGGAAAACACACATCACCAGAACCAAACACAATGCAAAGATGACAAGAAGCAAGCTCTACCCGTTGATCGGAAGACGCTCAAAACTGGTTTTGAAGAACAAGATCACACTGATCAAGCAGATGATCCAACCACAGCCTGTCTGAAAAGCCTTCAGGCAGTCGAAAATGTGGCCCTCAAGATGGCAGTAGGACCGCCCTTGTATGTCCGTAACTAGGACATACAAAAGAATCTCGACTACATCACAGCCACGGAGAGGATAAAAAGCCATGCGAGGAAAACCTTCCAGAAGACTGAGGACCAACCAGTTGATGAGGACAGCGACCGCCTACGACCCCGAGGTCGAAAGGCCGCATAGGCGGCCGAGATTCTAGCTGCTAGATAAAGGGTAAACATACTAATTATATTTTCTTCGTTTACAGATAAACAGGAAGCCAGGACCACCCCAGAGGCCAGAAGTGACAGAACAAAATCCCCCACCAACAGACAAAAACCCCCCGGGCATCGAGTCTGGACTCTCAAAGCCTGGGTATAATCTTCCCGCGGATAACTGGTGCCAACCAGCTCTTTTTGCAATCCTGCCCCCTCAGTAGGGGGGGGGGCTTTCCTCCCTTACCCTCATCTCAAACCCAAACTCCTTAGGGTGGGGTAACGATGCTAGTTCTCCACTATTGCATTATTTAGCACACTTTAAAAACAAGACATACCGAAAGGACAACAGCCGACGAAGAAAGAAAAATAAGACAAGAAAGCGCCTAAAGAGCCCCTGTCGGCGGGGTATCCTTAAATAGGACCCAGAAATGGCCACCTTGCTCAGGACTGAACAATCTTCAAGATTGCTCAGAAGCGAGACGGGTGGCTGAAATTTCTGTTACAAGTCTGGTCCGGTCTACAGCGATGATAGAGTAAAAGGCAATAGTCCTGCCTGACTCTTTTATCTGAGGCCATCTTTTGGTCACTGGTAGTGGGGCGACAGTCGGGAAGCACGGGAGATTACTTCTTCCATTCGGGGCATCGTCTTTGATAGTGTCTGCCGCAGCTGTAGACTAAACGTCAGGAAAAAATTTCATTGGACCACGGCTTCAAAGCCCCGAAAACACTTTTTTGTTGAAATGTCATTTTATCGTTATAAAGCGAAACTTATCGAAAAAAAGCAATAAATATATCAGTACATTTTAGCGTAAACGAATTTCTTCAGTTCTCAAAGGTCCCTGTAATGTAACAAAAAACCTCAGTCCCGGAAAAATATACCCTTCTTGACATAAATCACGGACTGCTGCATTAAACAGATAGAAATTAATACCTTTATCTCCGACGGCCTATATTATTCTTTGTTATTTCCCTCCAGTTCTTTTTATCTCCGAAACGCACAATTTTAAGGATTGAGAATAGGGGAGGAGACGCGGTCTTAAATCAAATTTGCGGGGCTCGCTCTTTTGTGTATTTTTAATCGCAAATTAATTGTTTTTATCTTTTTCCGCCTGTCGAGAATTGTAATTTATTGTCAAGCAGAAGAGGCGCGCAACGGTGTTATTTGTTGAGATTTTTTCAGTCTTTGAGGCAGAGCCTTTCTTTGTTTATAATTTGTATTCTGGTCAGAACAATCATAAATTATTCAGCAAAACACGATATGATAGATCTTTAAAGAAATGTTAGTAGCAGTTGTTAGACGAACCGAAATATTTGTTGCCAGATGGAGATATATATACAAAAGTTTTAACAGTCTTGACTTCATAGGAGATTTAGAAATTAGCCGAGAATTGTTGGGCAAACCTGATGGCCTCAATATGTAAATTAATTGTAATAGATCCAACGACTATTTGATTTAGGAAAATTACAGGAGTTTTACCTTATTATTATTTTCACTGAGAAATATCCTTAAAAATGATCTTTTCAAACCCTAAAAAAGTTAAATCTTCTAGTTTCAGAGAGATTCTATTTCGGGGATGGGCATCGCAGACAATGGATAAAAGGGGGTAGTGTACGTGTACAAACTCCTGTGGAAAATCGATACGTGCAGCTCACTAAACGTTCGTATTGTTTTCAGCATTCCGCATACGTAATAGAACGTCAGATATCATTGTAACGTAACACACCTATCTTCGGAAGCCAGGCCAGTATAGACAGGTCTCTTGTCGGATATGTTCCAGAGTCTGCAATATTGAATTGAAGTTTGGTGGGGGGCCAAGTTTCACCTGCATGGATGATAAACATAGTCTTTAACCCCATAGGAATTGTTGCGAATTTTATTATTATTATTTGTTGAAATATTGGTAGTTGGGGTAGAATGACTGTGGACAAAATCGTGACGTTTTTGATTGGGTCGTGTAGTAGCGTAGGAGCAAGAGCGGTTATAGGGAGTATAGTGAGTCAGAATTGGCATGAATAACGAATGGAGTGAGTTTAAATCAGAAATGTCGATTGGCATTTGCGAAGTCATGAGGGCCTAGTGAAGCGTGAGCTCTCACATGAACTGAACATACTATAAAGTTACTATATTTAACTGTAGAAATTGACCTGTTCTACTTGCACCCACTCCCAATTAAGAGAAATTAATATCGAGGAGCACAGAACTACTTTTATTGGACAGAGCTATGGATAATATTAAATTTGTACTCATAACAAAAGCTTAGCGAATCTTTTATACATGTCACTTTGCAGTGGGGTATTTGAGCACTTTAAATAAGTAAAACAAAAATGTATCGGTCAAACAAAAGCAACTTTAATTGGCCTTGGAGTATCCCAAAGGAAACAACGTCATGCCGAGCAACCGCCTCCAATCCAAAAACAAGTCAAACACACTCGCGTATTTTCCGCGTGGAAAGCCACTTTGTTGCATTTTTCAACACCAGTAATTTTTCTATTATCTTTTACGACTTACTTTACACGTATTTTACAGCTTTTCATTTCCAAAACGGCTCAAACGGAATTACCGTGCCTGCCGGGCTAAATTACTACATTTTCCGCCCTTTTGTTGTATTCCACCTGTTTTTCCGAGACAGTAATAGGCAGGTAGGTGCCTATCTTGAGAACGAAATTATTCTATAGTTCCACGTATTTTTCTATATAATTATTATGTAGGTGAAGCACATAAATGGCGTCCCATTATTTATTGTTTAAAAGCTGTTATTTTTTAACGGATACTGAAACCAGTTACACATGAAAACCAGGCAGATCTAGGTTTCTAGATAAGCGTATTGTTTAATTAAACATTTCTTCTGTCTCGTTACGTATAAGAAATGTCCTCCAGCCATCCTTAGAGGCGTGTTTTTTTATAGCGTTTCCGTTTTTCCGTATTTTGCTAAAAAGAGGTCAAACAGTAACCCACTGTTTGGCGAAACATGAAGTTGAAGTGCTTTTGTTGGTTCCGACTTGGCATCATCGCAACCTTCAACGGGTGCGTGTTATTTAATGTGAATTGGCAATTTCCATTAACGAGAGATATGTTTTTGGTTGCAGGTAAATATTTATTTACTCACTTCAAGGTTTTGTTTCAAATTAGAATATATTTTGTTGACTAACAGTTGCAAAGAGAGGATGAAGGATGTCTTGTATTTTTATGGTTATTTTTTATGGTAAAAAAATTACCATAAAAAAATAAAATACAGTTCAGGTTAGTTCAGTTCTTGTGAATTAAGTGTCCCGTTAAGACACTTAATTAAAAGAGTAAATAATAATTTTTGTTCGCTAAGAGCATAAAACAAGTATGGTTCAGGTGACCCCAGGTTATAAGACTGTGAAGGCTTTCACGGCCGGTCAAAATACAATCTAAAGTGTTTTCCGGGGTTCGAAGAGGTGGCCCAGTAGAATTTCTTCCTGACCTTTCATCTACAACAGCGGTAGACATTATCAAAGGCGATGAAGCAATGGGCGAAGTGGTGAGCGCCGTGGGGGTCGAGGTGGCTCAGGGTTTTGGCGCACTTGAAGTATGTCGTAAAACACGCTTCCAGTCTGCGTTTAGAAACGCAATTTCCTCCTTCCTATTGAAATTGTTGTCGTGTTTAAAGATCCCAATCGCCTCTTTCGTTGGTCTTAGATAGAAACGCTGCGATTAATATAAGATATTCACCTCGTTGAAAAGGATGTCCTGACCTTCGGAGAGAGTGTGCTCTGCTACTGCTGACTGTTGTATTTGTCCCAGCCTACAACTCCTCTTGTGTTCCGTAATGCTCGTGTTGACATTGCGTTTTGTGATGCCAATGTATACCGAGCCACAGCTGCATGGAACTCGGTAGACTTCGGGTGCCGATAAGGGATCTTTGCGGTCTATATCCGATCTCAAGCTCTGTTGAATTGTACCTATGGGTTTAAAGACAGTTTCAACATTTTGCTTTTCCAGTAGCCTGCCGATCCTGTCCGTTAGGTACTTTGTGGATGTATGGTAGACTAGTCCATCCATGCTTTTCTCCATCTCCCGTTGTTCCTTCCTGACGCTCTACATTCCTTTGACGGACGGCTCAATCGAACTCGTGCTTGCTGTATCCATTCCAACCAAAGGCTCCTTCCATATGCTTCATTTCCCCTTTCCAAATCAGCCGGCTAATAAATTCTCTTGGCTCTCACAGCCAGAGTCTTTATGACTCCCCTTTTCTGTCTGAGGTCCAACTCGCTTCCATTCTGCATTTAGGAACGTACTTTTCCCCTTCCTGTTGAAATTGTTGTCGTGTTTAAAGATCTCAATGGCCTATCTCTCGTTAGTCTCGGATAGAAACGCTGCAATTAATATAAGATATTCACCTCGTTGAAAAGGATGTCGTGACCTTCAGAGAGAGCGTGCTCTGCCATAGCTGCATGGAACTCGGTAAACAACGAGTGCCGATAGGAGATTTCTGCGGTCTTTGGCCGATCTCAGGCTCTGTTGTATTGTACGAGTGGGTTTAAAGGCAGTTTTAACATTGTGCTTTTCCAGTAGTCTGCCGATCTTGTCCGTTACTTTGTAGATATATGGACTAGTCCATCCGCGCTTTTCTTCATCTTCTCCCGTTGTTTCTTCCTGGCGCTCTACATTCCTTAGTCTTATCGAACTCGTGCTTGCTGTAGCCATTCCAACCAAAGGCTCTTTCCATATTCTTGATTCCCCGTTCCAAATCACCCGGCTCACAAATTCTCTTGGCTCTCACAGACAGAGTCTTTATGATTCCCCTTTTCTGTCTGGGATGATGATTTGAACCGCTATTGAGGTATCGGTCAGTGAGTGTTGGTTTTCTATAAACGATGTGCGCAAGCTTCCCATTCGGCCTACTTTATACTAAGACATCGAAAAAGGGGTAGGCGTCCTCCCTTTTCTATCTCCATAGTGAATTGTATTTTTGGATTGATAGAGTTGAGGTGTAAGAGGAAGTTTTGAAGTTTGCCCTCGCCATGGCTCCAAATAACAAAGTTGTTGTCCACGTCTCGGAACCAACAATTTGACCTCTTATTTGCCATTGCCAATGCTTTGACCTCGAAAATTTCCATAATTACATAAATCGAATTTCCTCGGCCTCGAAGGGCCTCGAAAATTTCCATTTCCACATAAATTCCAGTTGGATATTACTGGACTAGGAGGTTCGTAGAAATCTTCCTTCCATTGAAAATATGTACTGGTTTGCCTTGGAACCTTGGCAATATCTTGTGGAAATTCCTGGTTAATATGTTCCATGGCTTCCTTAATGGGTACCATCGTGAAGAGCGAAACAACATCGAAGCTAACTAGAATTTCTCTCAAAGAAACAATCAAAGAATGCAGTTTTTCGGCGGGTCTTTTATAAAGCTGTCAGTATTTCCTATTTTAGGTTGCAGCAGTTTTCCTACGATGCTCACGATGGGTCTCAATGACACATCCGGTTTGTGGATCTTTGGCAAACCGTACAGCCTTAGTGGCAAGGCTTCTGATTTTTTAAGCTTAGTCATTTCATCCGATGCCACTTCTTTGATTAAATTGTTGGTGGCCCTCAGAATCGGGGCGGCTGGATCACGAGTTAGCTTCTTGTAGGTGGTGGAATCTAACAGTGTCCTGATTTTTCCTTCGTAATCCGATGTTGACATTACTACTGTTGCGTTTCTTTTATCTGCTGGTACACTGCTCGTTCCGAAACGTGCACGACACCTTTGTTATTTGGAGCTATAGCGAGGGCTAACTTCAAAACTTCCTCTTACACCTCAACTTCAGTCAGTCCTCAACAATGTGTGTTGGTTTATAAAAAACCACCTGTACCTCAATAACGGATCAAATCATCATTCTAGACAAAAAAGGGGAGTCATAAAAAGTCTGTCTGTGAGAGCTAAGAGAATTTGTGAGCCGACTGAGTTGAAACGGGAAATGAGGCATCTGGAAAGTCTTTGGTTGGAATGGATACAGCAAGCACGAGTTCGATAGGGCCGTGCGTCCAAGCAATGTAGATGTAGATCGAATAGAAGGAATGTAGATCCTCAAAGTTACTACAAATTGATAGTTAGCCCTGCATATCTTAACATAGAGGTCAATCTTACTTGACCCCGCATCTTCCATCCCACAAGCTTCCATGTTGAGGCCCCGGTAACATAGATCCCGAGACTCTCATTTCTGAGTGAGTGGTTCTGATACTGGCCTATTTGCTGTCCTCGTATCTAATCGATAGATAACACTTTTACTACTATGCATAGAATTAAGTAAATGTTTGAGAGAGGAACTGGGATGAAATAAGGAATGGGACAGCAACGATGGGCCATAGACTGGCAGAGATGACAGATGACGTGTGCGCATGTGCAATCAGCATGATTTTTCTGAAAACTTTACTCCAGAATTTGTTATGGAAATGTACATAATGAAATGTACAGAAATTGGGGCGGAAGCCGTGTTGCACATCTACTACTAATTTTAAGAGCCATTTATGACATATTTTTGAAGCAACAGGGGGCACCAAAAATGTGTTACACAGATATTGCTTTTTTCGCGGTCACCATCAAACCCTCAGTCTAAGTCAAAAAATATTTTATCGTATCATTTCCAATCATTATGGTGGATGTCAGCCACCTACGTGGAGAATCTTAAAATTTACCCCAAATTGATAGTCAACCCTGAATGCCTTAACATATAGGTCAATCTTACTCGACCCCACATCTCCCATCACAGAAGTGTTTATGTTTACCACACGGTTGCATAGATCCAAGAGTCTAAATTCTGAACGCGTGGTTCTGATACTGACCGATCTGTTAGATGATACTTCTCCTATTATCCAGAAAATCAAATAAATGTGTCAAAGAGCAACCAAGGTGAGGCAAAAGGGATGGAACAACAGAGAAGGACCATGGATCAGCCATCGATCAGCCAACTACTAATCAAAATAACGGACAGGATTGGCAAGCTACTGGAAAAGCACCATGTTAAAACTGTCTTTATATCCACTCGTACAATGCAGCAGAGCTTGACATCGGCCAAAGACCGCAGAGATCCCCTATCGGCACCCGCAGTTTACCGAGTTTCATGCAGCTGTAGCTCGGAGCACAAGAGTAGTTGCAGGTTGGCACAAACACAAAAGTCAGCAGTAGCAGAGCACGCTATCTCCGAAGGTCATGACATCCTTTTCAACGAGGTGATGCCCACGATATTCTCGTTTCGAGACTGTCGTCTCGTCTCGTCTCATTTTCGAGACGAGACTTGAGACAATATTTTCAATTTTCCTTGCGAGACAAAACAAGACTTTTGAAAAGTCTCGTCTCGAATATCGCACGAGAGTCTCGCAAAAGTCTCGCAGTATCGCGAAAAAAGATTAAGGGAAAACGCCGACCACACGCTTTATTTTTGGAAGTTCGTTTAATCCCATTTTTAAACGTGTTTTTTGAAGAAATTTTGCGAGACTTTTCGCGAGACTCTCGCACGAGACATGAGACGAGACGAGACTCGAGACGATACTTTCCATTTTGCTTTGCGAGAAAAGACGAGATTTTTCTGAGTCTCGTCTCGCAATTATCGTGGGCAACACTACTCTGAGACTACCGAGAAAGGCCATTGAGCTCTTTAAACACGACAACAATTTAAACAGGAAAAAGAAATATACGTTTCTAAATGCAGACTGGAAGCGAGCTCTACAACATACTTCAAGTGCGCCGAAACCCCGCGCCACCACTACCCCCACCCCAGTCTCTCCACTGTAGCGGGACGGCGGAGGAATAAATACCACAGAGCTCACCACAGTCGACTCAGTCAACTGAGTCAACGTCGGGAAGCATGGGAGATTACTTCGCCCATTACCTCATCGCCGCGTCTGTCTGCCCCAGCCACAAACGAAACGTCAGGAACAAATTCCATTGGACCACGGCTTCAAAGCCCGGAAAACACTTTAGATTGTATTGAACTCAGGTTAGTTCAGATTAGTTCAGCTTAGGTATAAATAAATTAGAATTGTAATTGAAAAACTAAAGTTGTTGATGGTCGAAAACGAAACGTCGAATTTAGAGATCGATGGATAAAATTCGCTTTTTTTTTTGCATAACTTCGAAACGCCTCAAAGTTTCGTCAGTTTAAGTTCTAAGCTCCAAAATGCATAGCTTTTTTCTCATTTAACCCAATTTTTATATCTAACCGTTTACAAAAGTCTCATAGTGGCCCTATTTCGCTCGGGCACAGTTTATAACAGAAATATAAAATTGCATGTTACAGCATTTTTTGGGACACCCTATCTCTTCTAAAATATAAATTAACCTCCTGGTATGATAAAACTATTGAACCAACAAACAAAATCAATTACTCTAAATTTACATAGAAGAACAAAGAAAACTTGCATTTCAACCATATGGGGCTCCCGAAAACCTAAATTCAGAGGTCAAAATCGTGCATCGCTGTCTTTGACGGCTTATATTTCGTTTTAATGAAGATTTACCGGAAAATATATAAGAAAAGCTAAGAAAGCATAAGAATAAAGCTACACGCAGAGCCAATTTCCAAATGGCAGCCTATAATAGTAACTGAGCAAGGGAGGCCGAAAAATAATGTAGGAATTTTGCACTTATTTTTAAACCTACTGTGAAAGGCAGCTCGTTCCGAGTGCTCTATCTGATAGTAGTATCTTTATAAACGCATGAACACGCATATTATATAACACAAAAAGTAAAAATTTCAAAAATTTCATGGAAAAATCGTCAAAATTTTCAGTTGAAATTAATTGCCGTATATTTTATTAAAAATGGTGTAAAGTCATGGCGAAAGATGCAAAATACATAAAAAAAGTAAATTGGAATTTTTTTGTAGTTTTTTTCCGTATAAAATGGCGTCTAAATTGTCATATTTCCACTATTTTATCGACATTCTTAATGTTGCTATATATCTCTAAAACTAAAAATGTTATTACGATGCTATTAACAGTAGTCAATGGACTATTCATGAGCTGTAATTTACAGCATATTCTATGTTCCAAGTTCTTTAATTAGTTGGAATAATTTTCAAATAAAACTTAGATGTTTTCATTAATTTTTATCAGTTATTCGCTTCCATTGAGATTGCTAAAACGATAACATTAATTTTGAGTAGTATTTAAAACAGTCCCTACTTAACTGAGATAACTTTGTTCTACTTGCTATAAAACGAGTAAACTGACTCTATTAATAGGAAATTTAAATTAAAAAATCTCGTAAACTACAAACAATGAAAGTTGCCAGTAGACTTCAGTCGAATGGCCTTCGTCATAGTATATTAAGTATTAATAACGGTAAGGAGAGTTTACTGATCGACGACCAATGTTGGAGGAGATCGGTATACTCCAAACTGTTCAAAATGCTTATGCTATTTTTTGGGCGATCTAAATAACAACACTAATTTTAAAAATATGTGCGTTTTTTTTATGTAAAAATATGTATTTTTCTATCCCAAAATCGTTTAAAAGATGGCCATAAGGATATGCATTATATTGTGATTTATTTTACCGTTCGCTGAACGGTAAGTAAATCACTTACCTTGACCTTCCCGTACCTGTAAAACGCTTTTTGCTAGTCATATGCGAAAAGCCGATTGTGAGAGCATAGCAGACTTAGAGAGCCAATAATTTTAATAATAAAAAAAATATCCTGGTGATGGCACAGTAGTAGGCAAAATGCCAAAACGTCAGGAATGTTTGGTTTCAGAGTCTTATGCAACAGTCTTTGTGCTGCAGCAAAAAAGTGTCAATTACTTGAAAAAAATGTGACATCCCAAGGGGACCATAAGCAAACTATAGCCAAATTTCAGCTTCCTAGCTCGTTCGTTCCACTGCAAACAGATGAGGTAAAGAACCACTTTTTGCCCCTGCACGGCAAATAACAATTTTCTGCAAACGTCATTAAAATACTACTTTATTCGACACAATAGACGAAGGTAAATCAATTTATTTCCTTACTGTCAACACGGCAGCAGGCAAAGTCTTCTACATTTTCGCCATCACTTTAGTCTCCAATTATAGAACAAAAACAAATTTGGCTTAAAATGAACTTTCTTCAATCCCACTTTAAAAACTTTTTTCATATTTTTTTAATGCTTTTCCCTTTATACTAGGTCTGTGACATTAAGTTCGCTCACCCTGTGCAATCGTGTACAAAATTGTTTTTCTACTACTTATATAGTACTTTATTGACGTCATTACTAAATTCAGAAATCGATTTTCTTTACCTTTTGCCACCGAAGCATTTTATTTACTTGCATCATTGACCTAGGTCAATAAAAAGCGAAAACCATGAACTAGGTTGTTTGTATTTTGCACGCAATTACAGTTAATTGTATAGGCAACCCGGAATACAGCGTCGACGCTGTATTCCAATGGTACGTTTAGTGCGGATCTCGTATATTGATCTACTACTTCATTACTATTCGGCAAAAAGAGACAGGATTTAGAGATAGGAAAGGGACAGAAGGAGACAGATAGGAATACATTATTCCTGCACTATTTTTCCCAATTGAATTCGCTACAAAATAAATCAGTAGCTAGGTTCGACTATTCATATGTGAGGCCTCAGAGTCCTTGGGATTATTACGAGGAGCATATCTCTCTCTTTTTGTTCGCTGAGAAATTTCTGCCCCTCCCCCTCTCTCTCATCGGACTATTTCCGAGGACTCCGAGACCTCGCAACGCAGATGAATAACCGAACTCCACCAGTGATTCAGGGAAAGAGTCTGTCATATGGGTGTCATGACTGTCATGTCACATGTTATAATTGTTATGCGATGTGGAAATTATTTGTTTTCTGTTTATTAACAATTAACCCAAAATCCAACTATAACCATATACCATATTACAAGAATGTTACAAGGAAACACAAAATCTGTAACGAAAACGAGATAGAGTGATTTTCAAATAGATATTCATCTAGTAAGCTGAGAAATTGACATATAAATGACACATTTACATGGATGGAACAGAACGAATGTGTCAATTTCTCAGCCTGCTAGATGAATATCTATTTGAAATGGACCATAGTAAGTAGCACCCTAAGGCAGTAAGTTCCATTTTGTGCTATGTAATTTCATTGTTCTGCAGTGTCATTTATGTAATAGTTGATAGGTGCAGTTATTGTAAGACACAGCATCACCATCACATTGTCCTTCAGGTACAATTTGGGGGTACTAGAATTGACAATGAGGTAAGAAATTCTAGAGGCATTGAATTTGAAGTGCTAGATAAAGTGGAATCGACAGTTTCTGGTGCTGTTATTGTTGTGTTGCCTTGTACCACAGTTGCAATCCTTTCTTTTATTTACAATTGAATCAGCAATATAGCTCTCAGCGATGGTTGAAGACTTCCAACCTCCGTGTTGTTTTAATGTCAACAAGTGACCACCATTTTCTGCCAAGTAAGTAGCTGAGGTTCTTCTAAATATGTGGCCTGTGTAATTTTCATATTTGGCAAATTTAGAAAGTTAGCAATTCGGCTAAGTATCTTGCTTATTGTATTTTGTAACAATTATGTAAAAGGTACAAAAACTACCCCTGAAACTACTAAATATAGGGAAAAAAATTGCCAAAATGATTCGAAGCAACATCATACAAAATGTCGGTAGGCGTAGGTCAAAAGCTTCATCACAATCTGATGTACTTAGACAATTCTGGATTTAAAACTTTTTTTCTTTAATATATGACTGAAGATATTCAAGTAAGGCAATTTTTATTTATTTTTTTTTTTTTGTTGCAAAGTTAACGAACATTGGTATTGTACCAACAGGGTATGCAGCGACGCCGCGCCGGAGGCGGAGCAACATTGGAGGTGGGGCCTTCGCGACCTATCCGCGCTGCGTCATGGGTGACACGAGTGATTTATTGCTCTGTTTATCTAGAATGCAGTTATTTACAACTTTTTTTTATGTGAGAATATTCAAGAATTCTTATCAAGAACATTCTAGGTTTTTCTGTATTTTTAGGAGTTTGTATAAAAGGCGAATAGCGCCGCGGTTAAATAGTAGTCTCATTTTAATCGAGCTATAAGTAAGCTAAAGTACCAAACGATAATAGAAGGCTACAAAGTGTTAAGTAGTGAGATATTTAGTAGTCGAATTGTACCTGTGTGTATTTGTGGGATAATAAATAGTGTTTTCGTGTTTAATCGCTACACTGGAATTATTGAACCCTGAGTTCGCAACAGTATCGATGTGTCTAACATCTCATTTGCGACTCTCACCGTGGAGAGCGACAAATTCATTTACGTTCGTGAGAAAGTGGGCGATACTTGGTGGGGCCCGAGGATATGGCTGACAAAGCCAACCCCATCAGACGCCCCATCTCTGCAGAAAGCGCCATCATGAACTCTGCTTCCAACTTTATTGCCCTGAAATGTTAAAACACTCAAAATTACCTTTCTTCATGGGTGTCAAACATTGTAAAAAAAAAAAATATGCAGGCAAAGCTGAAGTGGAAGCTCAAAAGACCTTACAAATCTTCAACAAAGACCTGAAGTCAAAAATGAAAGCTCACACCAGTACTGATAATGTAATATTCTGGAAATGGATTACTCCTAATACTCTAGCTTTAGTCACTGAGTCTTCAGTTATATATTGTTATGGTGAGCGGCGGCTGTGGAGGCGGAGCGACATTGGAGTTTGGGACTGTCACGAGTGATTTATTACTCTAATTATTTAGAACGCGGTGATTTACGATCTTTTTTTGTGTGTCTCTTATCAATTATTTTTCTTCTAAGAATGTTCTAGGCTTTTCTGTATTCGTTTCGTATGTTCGCAATAATATTAAAGTGACTGAAGATATGTTTTCACTTTTTTCGAAATATTACATGAATTATGACAGATAAATCTGCTTGCAATATGAATTCTCAATAAGAATTAAGATGCACTATTCCAAATGTAACCCTTTGTAACTCATACCGTTTCGGATATATCCATATAGGTAGTACGCATTGTAAATGTAACCACCCTGTATGTTAGCAGTAGAAAAATTCCTACATTCACCGCGTTTTAGACAGGTTTTATTGACCTTATGGCTTAAAGCACTCGTCGCTGCGCTCCTCGGGATTTAATCTTGACGTGCGGTCAATAAAAGCCTGTGTCTAAATCGTGGTTAATAATACACTAATGTCCAAGGCTGTACAATAATATGGTCATTATTTGTCAGGCTGTGAGCAAGTAATATGATGGGTTATAACCTTTGTACTACAACAGCGTGACTAATGAATATTCATATTGTTACGATTCGCAGCAACGCCGCATAGGAGGCGGGGCAACGCATGGGAGCGTGTTGGTTGGAGGAGCTTCGCGACCTATCCGCGCTGCGTCATGGCTGACACGAGTGATTTATTGCTCGTCTGGCTTAATCTAGAAGGCAGTTGTTTACAACCGTTTTTTTTTATGGGAGATTGTTCAAGAATTCTTATAAAGAACTTTCTAGGTTTTTCTGTAATTTTAGGATTGTATATAAAGGCGCTTAGAGCGGCGGTTAAAGGGTAGTCGTATTTTAATCGAGCTATAAGTAAGCTAAAGTTACGAAACGATAATAGAAGGCTATAAAGTGTTAAGTACTGAGTTATTTAGTAGTCGAGTGTATTTGTGGAATAAATAAATAGTGTTTTCGTGTTAAATCGTACAACTGGAATTATTGAACCCTGAGTTCGCAACAGTCATGACACATGACATAATTGTCATGGGACGTAATTTTGACGAGCATTTGAAGAATTTAAGAGAAATCTTCAGCAAGTTACGGAATGCTCACCTGAAGTTAAACTACAAGAAATGCAGCCTATTCCAAAAGCAAGTCGACTACTTGGGGCATACTATCTCAGAACAAGGCATTCAAACTAGCCAAAGTAAAATATCTGCCATTAAAGATTGGCCAGTTCCCTGAGACAAACACGAAGTAAGGAGCTTTTTGGGACTATGTACTTACTACAGGAGATTTGTAGAGGGATTCGCCGACATCGCAAAACCGCTGCACAAATTAACAGAAAAGAAAACACCCTTCTTGTGGAACCATGATTGCAGTCAGGCATTTGCAAGGCTTAAAGCTGCCCTCTGTTCTAGTCCAATCTTGGCTTACCCTATAAAGGACGGACTGTTTATTCTGGACACGGATGCAAGTAACTGTGGTCTAGGTGCAGTACTCTCTCAAAGACAAAACGGGCAAGAGAAGGTCATTGAGTACTACAGTAAGACTTTAAGTAAGCCAGAAAGAAACTATTGCGTCACTAGAAAGGAGCTGTTGGCCATCGTTAAAGCAGTCGAACATTACCATCGCTACTTATATGGAAAAAGGTTCCTGATTAGAACTGACCATGGA
This sequence comes from Taphrorychus bicolor, assembly GCA_951812265.1. Taxonomy (NCBI): domain Eukaryota; kingdom Metazoa; phylum Arthropoda; class Insecta; order Coleoptera; family Curculionidae; genus Taphrorychus; species Taphrorychus bicolor. The sequence goes on from OX638299.1 coordinate 34,305,244, forward strand.
GCCTTGAAATGGTTATTACAGATGAAAAACTCTGAAGGTCAAATAGCCAGATGGATAGAGCGCCTGCAGCAGTACGATTTTCAAATTGAACAATGGCCAGGAAGGTCTCACGGAAATGCCGATGCATTGTCTAGACGGCCATGTAAAGAAGATTGTCGGCATTGTCAAAGAACTGAGCAGCGTGAGGGACTTCCTTCTGTAAGGAGAACGTCGGTGGAAGTAAACGATTGCTGGACCACACAGACGCTTCGAGAAGAACAGTTGAATGATTCAGATATTGGACCCATTCTCTCTGCAAAGACTGACGACAAGAGACCAGAATGGCAAGAAATCGCTGGTAAAAGTCCAAACCTGAAGGCGCTATGGGCCCAGTGGCACTCTCTCAAAATAGAAAATGGACTACTGAAGAGAGCGTGGGAGAGTCCGGATGGCAAGTCCGTAGTCAATCAGTTGGTTGTTCCTGGTAGCAGAAAATCAGATGTACTACAGGAAATGCACAACGGAACAAGCGGAGGCCATTTTGGGGTCAATAAAACATTGGCCAAAATTAAAGAGCGGTATTATTGGGTGAACTATCATGAAGACGTCGAATCTTGGTGCCGCAAGTGCGAAGTTTGTTGTGCCACAAAGGGACCTCGAACAAGATCACGGGGCCGAATGGTGCAGTATACTGTAGGTGCTCCATTCGAGAGGGTAGCAATTGATGTCGCGGGACCATTTCCTCAGACTGAGTCGGGCAACAAATACATCTTGGTCGCCATGGATTACTTCACTAAATGGCCTGAAGCATACGCCCTACCTAATCAAGAAGTAACGACTGTGGCAACGGTGCTAGTAAATGAAATGTTCTGCAGATTTGGGGTCCCTCTCGAACTTCATTCTGATCAGGGCCGAAATTTTGAATCGGCGGTTTTCCAGAAGGTCATGGAACTTCTCGGAATTCGCAAGACCAAGACAACTCCTTTGCATCCATAGTCGGATGGGATGGTAGAGAGGTTTAATCGGACCATGGAACATTACCTGTCTAAAATGGTGGCAGATCATCAGCGTGATTGGGACCAACATCTACCTCTCATGTTGATGGCATATCGAGGCTCTACGCATGAAGCCACTGGTTATACTCCGGCGAAAGTGATGTTCGGGAGGGAAATGAGGCTTCCTGCGGATTTGATGTATGGAACACCAGAAAAAGAGTCGCTCAGCTCTGAGAATTTTGTGGAGGAACTTAAGGAGAGGCTGAACAATGTTCAAGAGCAAGTCAGGAATAAACTGCGGATATCCAGTGATCGAGCCAAAGCAAGATATGACTTACTAGCTAACTCCCGCGGCTTCCAGGATGGTGATTTGGTGTGGCTATACAATCCGCGGCGAAAGGTGGGGAAGTCGCCCAAACTTAGCCAAAATTGGGAAGGACCTTATACCATTATAAAGAAGGTTAATGATGTGGTGTATAGGATCCAGCGGACTCCTAGGTCAAAGATGAAGGTCGTTCATTTGGATCGATTAGCACGATACCATGGAACTCTATCTGTTCGGGACGAACAGCCTTAGGAGGAGGGCAATGTTACGATTCGCAGCAACGCCGCATGGGAGGCGGGGCAACGCATGGAAGCGTGTTGGTTGGTCGAGCTTCGCGACCTATCCGCGCTGCGTCATGGCTGACACGAGTGATTTATTGCTCGTCTGGCTTAATCTAGAAGGCAGTTGTTTACAACCGTTTTTTTTTATGGGAGATTGTTCAAGAATTCTTATAAAGAACTTTCTAGGTTTTTCTGTAATTTTAGGATTGTATATAAAGGCGCTTAGAGCGGCGGTTAAAGGGTAGTCGTATTTTAATCGAGCTATAAGTAAGCTAAAGTTACGAAGCGATAATAGAAGGCTATAAAGTGTTAAGTACTGAGTTATTTAGTAGTCGAGTGTATTTGTGGAATAAATAAATAGTGTTTTCGTGTTAAATCGTACAACTGGAATTATTGAACCCTGAGTTCGCAACAATATATAATGAATAATATTCATTATTCACGTTATGTATGCAAGTTGCGCTATCGGACGACGGCAGGTTCTTCCACTAGGGCATGCGAGATAATAGTGAAGCGAAACCAAACCAATTTTCAATATTATCTCACTTCACTATTATCTCGCATGCCCTAGTGAAAGCACCTGCCGTCGTCTGATGGCGCCACTTGCATACATAGCGTGAATAATGAATATTATTCTTTATATCATTTGAACTCGTATTTCTGTCAGGTTTGAGGTATACTGATGATGAGCTCCAATAAGAGCGAAACCGTCTCCAGTACGAATCTCGGCCATCTATATGTGGGAAGCGAGAACTTCGGCAGAAAACTGCCTCGGTTTCACTTCATTATTCACGCTGTTCTAATCCAGCGACTTTTGTTTCTTCATTATACGCTCCATGAGAATTGCATGCAGACACCGATATGTTGGAAATTACAAGCAAAACAATTAAAGTTTCAGCTACGTATTATGGCCGCCCCGATGCTACCGCCATAATGGTTTTAACGTCACTTTGACTTTGAAAATTAAAAAAAAAAGTGTTGCCGACAGAGTTGTTTAATTGATTATTATGTAAAAATTGACCCGTGAACAAAGTATAGTATCCAACTTGCATATAATAGGCATCATTACCTCAGGTGAATTGAGCCACTCGCTACGCTTGTGTGCTCAAGCGACACCTTCGGTAATGATGGCCTACATTATATGCTTGTTGAGTAATATACTATTATCCACGAACATACCATAATAATCACATTATTCTTATGTGATTGAGATAATTTTATATTTTTCATGTTCAGTATTTTATAATTTATTTACTTGTCACTTCACCTTTTCTCCCTGTTATTGTATAAATTATATAACTTTAAATTGAGTATTCCCTATGATGTAGTACACAATTCTGATAAAGGCACCAATTTGTGCCGAAACGTCAATAAATAACATCAGAAGTTTCAAGCACCTGCTTGGAGACGGAAGTTTCAAGCACCTGCTGTAACTTTATTTAACCAAGGACCACATTCCAAGAAAGCAACTATCCATATAATTACAAGGGTTCAAGAATCCAGACGTTCAACGTTCCAACCATTATTCTTATACATTCATGAAGAATAATGCTAATCTTTAATCCCTCGTGAATAAACGAAACATCTCGTAGGCAACGTTCAACTAAAAAAATAAACCGCCCTAAACATGCAATCGGTAGGTAGTTACCAGTGGTTCATTCAAATAATTATTCTTCTATTAAGATATATTGAGACAAATGTAGGTTACATTGTCTCTTTTTCACTAAGAAATGTTCTTTTCACTAAAAAATACTTAAAATAGGCCATAAAATGAATCGTCCCCCTCATAGCATTGAAATGAACATGCACGGGCGACTAGACCGTCTCTATCTGACGTATCAAACGTCGCGCCATCGATTGGCGAAACCAGTGGTGATTTTAAAGTTGCGAATTATCTTGTTGCACTTATAACCTACCATATTTGAGAAAACCCGAAATCTTGGTCGTGGATAAAGTATAGTATTCCATACGCATTTAACGAGCGTGATTCTCTCGAGCAACAAGTGCCACTCGCTCCGCTCGTGGGTTCAAATGTTCGAGAATAATGACTCTCATTGAATGTTTAAATACTTGCTTGAAATACTATTATTTAGTAAAATGTAGACCCTTGTCCATTTCATATACTATAAATAATCAATAATATAAAAATGCAATAATAACTACCTATTTGGAGAGTTTTAAGCCGAATTCATGCAACTACCAATATGTGGCACCAACTGAGCAAGAAGTCCGCTTTAATTTTATAATATCCTGTTAATTAGGAAAGCAATTACCATTATTGTTTCATGCGTTTAATTATCATGTGTTATTACAAAGTTTTCTTCGACTTTCTGATAATGATGTAAAAAGATATAATTAAAAAAAAAACTTAAAGGAAGTAGAACTGCTATAATTGACCATCTACATTTGCAAACTATTACAAATTTTTTTTAGACTTGCTAAGAGTTTGACCTACCTGCAAAACCCACGGTGTTTTTATAACTTAGTTAAGAAAATCATAAACAAGAACCATAAGATCATGGTACCAACTGCACTTATTTTCTTGACAAGACCCTGCTTAATTGTTTATTCACGTTTTTAGACGGGCAAACAAACATGTGAAATTTGAAACAAACCAAACCAAAACAAACAATGCAAATCATATTTTCAGGCTTTAGCATCCTGATGATAACGACCTTTGCTAGACCATCCTACACTCGTCGAATCCATTAGAACAGTGAAAACTTGTCGACCTTCATTTCAGTTGGAAAAAATCACAAGCCAATGATGATGAATATTGCTGTTAGTCGTAGCTGTGGGCATTTGGTATTTAAATCTAGATTAATTGCTGAACTAAGTGGGTACCTGTACTACACGGATTAATTGCTGATAATGGAAATTTGGTTTCAACGTTACGTTAGGCAAAGACAAGTTTAATTGGTGCTTTAAGGAGGCACGTTGTCTAGTAATTTAATGGCTCAGCAAATATTGTCAATAATTGCAAATTAGAGAAACTCAGCCCTTGAGATTAATTTAAGATATTGCTCTCAGGAGGCCCCCGATGAAATATCGCCAATTCGATCCTGCACACCGCCAGGTCATGCAAATCCCCACAATTTTCGATGATTTATGCTGGAGACTATATAATAGGAAAACTTAAGGGCCAAGGAAGCGTTTCCCTCGGCTTATGTCACTTTTATTGATTGCCTCTATTTAAACGGAGCAAACGAGCTTAGAATGGACGAGTTGCCTAAGTTCAACAAAGGAAATGCCTTGGAAATCCGAAATGATTAAGTTTCTTCTCGATACAAGTAGAATCTGCTATTAATTTAACAATGAGTTTTGCCCTAGAAATAACGCTGCTAAACATAAATCATATAAAAGCCCAAACACTTTGACTGCACGATGGGCAACTCGTTGGGCCTCTTTGAAAATGACGAATTTCGTTTAAGCTAACAAGGAAACTCCCTGTTTCCCCAAAGTTTCATATGGGGAAATGGGGTCCTGTAAGACGATAATGGCAGCAAAGCCTGCAGAGATATACCATGTCGCAAAGCTGGAAACTTGTCTTGTGTGTAAGTTAGGGTTGACAATCACTCGGGATTTTGAGGGACGTCCCGGATTTAGCCACATGTGTATGTTTGCTGCATGAACTCTGTGTTTACACTTTAGCTCGGATTTTAGTATATTTATAGAAAAATTGTTGGTTTCGTACAATTGGAATGAAATAACTATACAGGGTGATTCATAAGTTATGACCGAGGTTATGAAGGGGTCTTTGACACAACAAATGTACTCACGTGTCATTGACTGGTTTGATAAAAAAAATAGTAACGCCGTTGGTATTGAATAAATTTTTTTATAACTTTTTTTTTGTTAATTGAAAGTTATGGCAAAAATTAAAGAACTTGGAAAGACAGAATACGATGAGGAAAATCTGGATACATGACTACTGATAATAACGTCGTAATATTATTTACAGTTTTCGAGATATTTAGTAACAACTTTTAGAACATCGATAAAATAGTAGAAAAATAACGATTCAAGCGTCATTTTGAAGGAGAAAAAACTAACAAAAATTTAAATTTTACTCTTTTTTATATTTTTTCATCTTTTCTATGGTTTGTTAGTGTTTTTAATAAAATATGCGAAAATCGATTTGAGCCAAAAATTTTGAAAATTTTTACATTTTTGTGTTTATCTTGAAAAAGATTTTTCAGTATGCAAGTTAATACGCTTTATGAAAAGGTTATAGTCCAGATAGAGCATTCAGAGTAAAGTTAGCATTGAGAAACAAATCTAGTATTTAAAATAAAAAAACAAAGTATATTTTTTACTGTTTTTTAACGTTTTTAAAAACGCCAAAACAGTACGTAAACTGAAAACATTTGGACGAAACCTTAGAGTCCTAAGGTAAACAATTTAGTTTCTGTAAACAAAAATGTATTTTTATAAATAAACAAAAGTGGCAAAAACTCGTAAAATTTCAATTTTTATCGAAAAAATCAGGATTTTAAAGATTGTTGACACTCTTTTTAAATAAATAGGTCCAATGCTTAAATTCAAAATTGCTAAAATTTCTTTTTCTTAAACGGCAAAACAGGACGTAAATTGAAAGTATTTTGAACAAAATCTTTGTCTGAAGGAAAACACTTTTGTTTTTAAAACTAAACAAACCAAATGTCAAAAATAAAAAATCCTAAAAGTAACCTTTTGAATACCAAAAACGGTTAACTTTCTCTGATTAATGCCGACATGTTGGGTAATAGACAGCAAAACGTCACCTTTTTAATCATCCAAATGGAAGAAAAATTCAATGAGAACAGGCAAAACTAAAACCTGAATTTTGTGTTCAAAAACTACAGTTTGAAAGGTTCAAAACAATCTTTCTAGGTAAACTAATCTAATGTTTAAAATAAAAGACGGTAAAGTATCTTCTTTACTATTTTTTTAATGTTTTTAAAAACGGCAAAACAGTACGTAAATAGAAAAAATTTGGACGAAACCTTAAGAGTCCTAAAGTAAACATTTTTGTTTTCGTAAACAAAAGTGTATTTTTATAAGTAAACAAAAGTCGCAAAAACTCGTAAAATTTCAATTTTTAATGAAAAAATTTGGATTTTGAAGATTGTTGACACTCTTTTTAAATAAATAAGTCCAATGCTTAAAATTAAAATTAGTAAAATGTCTTCTTCTTGAACAGCAAAACAGTAAATAAATTAAAAATATTTTGAACGAAATCTTAGTCTTAAGGTAAACCTTTTTGTTTTTTTATAACTAAACAAACCAAATGTCAAAAATAAAAAACCCTAAAAGTAACCTTTTAAATATCAAAAACAGTTAACTTTCTCTGATTAATGCCGATATTTTTGATAATAGACAGCAAAACGTCATCTTTTTAAACATCCAAATAGCAGACAAATTCAATAAGAAGGGGCAAAAACTAAATTTGAATTTTGCGTAAAAAAATTACAGTTTTAAAGATTCAAAACAATCTTTCTAGGTAAACAAATTTAATGTTTAAAATAAAAAAACAGTAAAGAATATAAAAACAGTAAAGTATATTCTTTACTGCTTTTTAACATTTTTAAAAACGGCAAAACAGTATGTAAACTGAAAACATTTGGACGAAACCTTAGAGTTCTAAGGTAAACAATTTAGTTTTAGTAAACAAAAGTGGCTCGTAAAATTTCAATTTTTATTGAAAAAATCAGGATTTTAAAGATTGTTGACACTCTTTTTAAATAAATAAGTCCAATGCTTAAATTCAAAATTGCTAAAATTTCTTTTTCTTAAACGGCAAAACAGTACGTAAACTGAAAACATTTGGACGAAACCTTATGGTCCTAAGGTAAACAATTTAGTTTTTGTAAACAAAAGTGTATTTTTATAAGTAAACAAAAGTGGCAAAAACTCGTAAAATTTCAATTTCTATTGGAAAAAATCAGGATTTTAAAGATTGTTGACACTCTTGTTAAATAAATAAGTCCAATGCTTAAATTCAAAATTGCTAAAATGTCTTTTTCTTAAACGGCAAAACAGTACGTAAACTGAAAACATTTGGACGAAACCTTAGAATCCTAAGGTAAACAATTTAGTTTTTGTAAAGAAAAGTGTATTTTTATAAGTAAAAAAAGTGGCAAAACTCGAAAAAATTTCAATTTTTGTTGAAAAAAATCAGGATTTTAAAGATTGTTGACACCCTTTTTTAAATAAATAAGTCCAATGCTTAAATTCAAAATTGCTAAAATGTCTTTTTCTTAAACGGCAAAACAGTACGTAAATTGAAGGTATTTAGAACAAAATATTTGCCTCAAGGCAAACGTCTTTGCTTTTTATAACTAAACAAACCAAATGTCAAAAATAAAAAATCCTAAAAGTAACCTTTTGAATATCAAAAACTGTTAACTTTCTCTGATTAATGCCGACATGTTGGGTAATAGACAGCAAAACGTCACCTTTTTAATCATCCAAATGGAAGAAAAATTCAATGAGAAGAGGCAAAACTAAAACTTGAATTTTGTGTTCGAAAACTACAGTTTGAAAGGTTCAAAACAATCTTTCTAGGTAAACAAATCTAATTTTTAAAATAAAAAACAGTAAAGTATCTTCTTTACTATTTTTTTAATGTTTTTAAAAACGGCAAAACAGTACGTGAATAGAAAACATTTGGACGAAACCTTAAGAGTCCTAAGGTAAACATTTTTGTTTTCGTAAACAAAAGTGTATTTTTATAAGTAAACAAAAGTGGCAAAAACTCGTAAAATTTAAATTTTGAATGAAAAAATTGGGATTTTAAAGATTGTTGACACTCTTTTTAAATACATAAGTCCAATGCTTAAAATTAAAATTAGTAAAATGTCTTCTTCTTGAACGGCAAAACAGTAACTAAATTTTTGAACGAAATCTTAGTCTTAAGGTAAACCCTTTGGTTTTTTTATAACTAAACAAACCAAATGTCAAAAATAAAAAAACCTAAAAGTAACTTTTTGAATATCAAAAACAGTTAACTTTCTCTGATTAATGCCGATATTTTTGATAATAGACAGCAAAACGTCATCCTTTTAAACATCCGAATAGCAGACAAATTCAATAAGAAGGGGCAAAAACTAAATTTGAATTTTGCGTGGAAAAACTACAGTTTTAAAGATTCAAAACAATCTTTCTAGGTAAACAAATTTAATGTTTAAAATAAAAAACAGTACAGTATCTTCTTTAGTGTTTTTTAATGATTTTAAAAACGGCAAAACAGTACGTGAAGTAAAAACATTTGGAGAAACCCTCGGAGAAATCTTAGAATGCTAAGGTAAACATCTCGGTAAACATTTTTGTTTCGTAAACAAAAGTGTATTTAAATAAAGATTTTACAGATTGTTTACACTCTTTTTAAATAAATAAGTCCAATGCTTAAAATAAAAACTAGTAAAATGTCTTTTTCATAAACGGCAAAACAGTACGTAAATTGAAAGTATTTTGAACGAAATCTTAGTCTTAAAGTAAACACTTTTGTTCTTTATAACTAATTGTTAAAATAATCTAATTGTTAAAAATAAAAAAACCATAAAATCGCATAAAAGTAACCTTTTAAATATAAAAACCGATTAACTTTCTCTATTTAAAATCGACATTGTGGTTGAAAGGCAGTAAATAGTTAGCTTTGTAAACCTTCAAATAAAAGTAAAGTTCAATTAAAATGGGACAAAAGTTAATTAAATTTCAATTTGGAATGAAAAAATTAAGGCTTTAGACTTGGCTTAAAGGTTCTAAAAAATCTTAAAATCAAAATTAGTACTATTTTAAACTGCAGAACAGTACCTAAATTGAAATCATTTCAACGAAGTCTTAGTCTTAATGAAAACAATTTTGTTTTTTATATGTAAACAGACCAAATGTTGAAAATTAGAAACCCTAAAAGTAACCTCCTGAATTTCAAAAACGGTTAACTTTCTCCCCCTAAAACTGACATTTAGTTTGAAAGACCTCCAAATAGATTCAATTGAAATAAGGCAAAAGTTGATTAAATTTAAATTTTGATTGAAAAAATTAAGAATTTATGGTTCTAAACTTTCTTTTTAAGTTTTAAGAAAAATCCAGTTTAAAAGAAATCCACTGTTTAAAATGCATTGAAAAGCGATAAAATAGTACCTAAATTGAAAACATTTTGATCAAAACCTTGGAGGTTTAAACTAAATAATTTTGTTTTTTATAAGTAAATAAACCTAATGTTGAAAATCCAAAACCGTAGAAGTATGATATTAAAATCAAAAACGCTTTTCTAAATTCAAACTTTTTAATGTAAAAACGTGTGCACTTCTTAAAAGTAAACACCTTTTTTTTAAGTAAACCAACCAAATGTTTGTAATTAAAATGCCTTCATTTTAATTTGATTTTGTCATTAACTTGGTTCTCTTGTAAATTCTATTTTTTGTTGCGCATTTTGTAAACTAAATATAATTTATAGAGGGTGATCCAAAATCAAGTTATGCCAAATTACCACATTTTTTTCTAACAAAAACTGCCATTTTTTATTTTATTTTTGAATTCTATGCGAAATTTTGATCATATTCCATGTTTCATACGTAACTATTTCTAACGCAAAATTTGTTAAAAAATATTTAAGAAATAACATATTTAAAATTTAACACATTTTCTTATAAGAGAAAATAGTATAAACAAAATTTCGAAATGGCCACCGCCAACGTTCTGCCAATATCAGAGACGATTATCAATCGAATTTCTTATGTTTTCGGAATTTCAGGTCATCAATATTATTTGGTCTGTTGATATACACTTTAGATAGCCCCAAAGAAAAAAATCTAAGGGTGTCAAGTCAGGAGATTTGAGTAGCCATGCTTTTGGGCCACATCGTTTAAGGAAGTATGATCGATTTCGCATAGAATCCGAAAATTAAATAAAAAGTGGTGTTTTCAATTTCAAAAAATAAAGTCATTTGTCTTAACTTGACTTTGGCTCAACTTATTTAAATGCTATTTACGCGCAACAAAAATAAAATTTGACTGCTGAAATCTATGATTCTTATATGAATATATTCCAACCTTTTTTGGTCTCACTGTATGTCTATAAGCACGCAATGTAACATACATTTTTTTGGCAAAATTAACTTGCAATTTGTGCCATTCGAAGAAGAAACTAGAAACTGAATTAAAACATTTAAGTACAGAAAAACAAATTACGTAAAGGTTGCTGCCCTAATCGACTGTTGAAATCCTCGTATGTTTACCTTTGCGAAAGCGATTTTTGTCGCCTCCGATAAAGAGAATTTTCGTATTCTCCTGTTATTGTTTGCCCAGTCGTTTCGTTGCCTCAAAAATTTCTACCTTACCGTTAAAGGCACAGTTGCAACGACTGTAAACAATGTGCAAAAAATATTGTTTACAGGCGCACAAATACTTTTAAGAGCCTTGATGAAAACTAGGAATAAACTGAAGGAAATATTATAGACAAAACCGACTTCTTTGCCCAAGTACCCAATCCATTATTCCGTCTATTACCTTCACGCGGTTTTACAGGTAACGGTGATGACTGGCCTCCGTCCCACGAGCACGATATGGTAAAAGCCCAACACACGAACCACCACTTTAAGTCCTTTGGAACCATTGTAAGCTCGCGGAAAAGCGTCCCAAATCGCGTCGCATTTTCACTCGGTTATTTTCCGAAAAAGTTGGCCAGATTCGGGGGATTATTTGGCATATTAATCGAGCCGAACTGTTCGATTTCGTGTTCGGATATGTCGACCGGAATATGGCGCACGAACGTTCGGACCCCGCCACCGCGGAATGTTGACTGAATCGCTCGCTAAAGTTATAAACCCGAACCGTGACGGCGACGTTGCACGCGTACGCCGATTCCACGCTCCCGTTTGTTCAGTTTTTTCAAGTTTTCAACGCGATATTTCATAGCATAGTTTAATAAAAAAATCCAGAAAAAAATTTCAAAAAAAATGGTATATTAGGATACAAGTTTCATAAGAACCAGACCAAGTTTGCAAAACGAGGAGCGACTGGTGTGTCAAAGACCCTAAGATTAGTATATTATCCAACAAGCATATAATGCAGGCTATCATCCCTGAAAGTGACGTTTGAGCCCACGAACGTAGCGAGTGGCGCAGTTTACTTGAGTGAATGATGCCTATTATATACAAGTTGGACACATTGCCTAATTTTTTACTTTGTCTATTATATATCTTTGTCTTCAACATGCGTTTCGTTTTGATTGTCAAAATTGAAGTGACGTGAAAACCATTTTTACCACCAACAAGACGACCATAAAAGTTTGAACCTTCATTTGTTTTGTTTGTAATTTCCAACATGGCGGTGTCTACATACAATTGGAGTGTATTATGAAAAAAACAAAAGAGGCTGATAATTAATAAATATTATTCTCGCTGTTGCACCTGTTTTAAATCAACCTGTTAACAATTTTACGTATGATGACAATATTATTGAATATCCGTGGACAAAAGTATTGTTACGGAGAGCGGGCACTGGGAGGCGGAGCGACATTGGAAGTTGGACCTTCGTGGCCTATCCGGGCGCTGCGACATGGGAACTGACCCGAGTGATTTATTGCTCTGCTTATTTAGAACGCAGTTATTTACGACTTTTTTTTTTATGTGAGTCTTATCAAGAATGTTGATATCAAGAATGAAATTTTGTATAAAAGGCAAATAGCGCCGCCGTTGGAGTAGTCTTATTTAATCGAGCTATAGGTAAGCTAAAGTACCAAACCATAATAGAAGGCTATAAAGTGTTAAGTAGTGAGTTATTAAGGGCGACTTTTACAAGTTCAAGTAAAACTTCAAATTGAAGATAAAACACCAGACTTGATGTACATTGCATTGTTTACCTGACAGATAAACAATGCAACGTAGGTTATATCTTGGGTTTTATCTTCAATCTGAAGTTTTACTTGAACTTGTAAAAGTCACCCTTAGTAGTCGTGTGTAATTGTGGAATAAATAAATAGTGTTTTCGTGTTAAATCGTTACACTGGAATTATTGAACCCTGAATTCGCAACAATATTTTTGTCTAGAGATCACAGAGTATACAAATATGGGCCCTCGATCTGGCCAAAAATGAAGGTCTTAGCTTTGAACTTGAAATTGAGACGAATTTATAAACTTTAAAATTTCGAATTGCCATTTTCAGGTCGATTTGAGCTGAACCCATATACCCCAGCGTATCCTTTCCTATCCCGGCTGATGCCTTGGAATATTTTCTATTCGCTGGCATGGCGGGAAATAGTCTCAACTGAATTTCACACCGCAAGATGCATATTTTTGCAAATTTTTATACAGTAATCGAAAGTGCTCGAATTTTTGGCTCTGTCCACCGAATTTAAATTGACAGTTGAAATTTTCCGAAACATAAACCTCAACTTTAAAGACTTAGACTAAGGAAAATGGGCTGAAAAGCGTGGAAAACTCTGTGGACTAATGGTAAAATGCCCGGTCCTCGAAAACATTTTCGCAAAGACATGCCGATTTGAAAACTTCGAGTCGGAATTCATGTCAAAAGCATGTTCCGAAATCCGATTTATTTACAGCGTCTTCGGATGGCCGCTCTGAACCGCTCTAACAGTATTCCTGTCCTTGCATTCTTATGGAGAAAACAGAGGAGGGAAATACTCACAGAGCAATATAGACTTAGACTAAGAAAAATCGGCTGAAAAGCGTGGAAAACTCTGTGGTCGGAGAAAATTTGGACGTCTTGAAAAAGACTAATGGTAAAATGCCCGGACCTCGAAAACATTTTCGCAAAGACTCGCCGAAATGACAACTTCGTCTCGCTATTCATGTCAAAAGCATGTTCCAAAATCCGATTTACTTACAGCGTTTTCGGAAGACCGTATTAAACCGCTCTGAGAGTATTCCTTGTCCGTGCATTCTTATGGAGAACACAAAGGAGGAAAATACTCACAGAGCACTCTAGATTTAGACTAAGAAAAATCGGCTGAAACGCGTGGAAAACTCTGTGGTCGGAGAAAATTTGGACGTCTTTAAGAAGACTAATCCCAAAATGCCCGGTCCTCGAAAACATTTTCGCAAAGACTTGCCGATTTGAAAACTTCGAGTCGGAATTCATGTCAAAAGGATGTTCCAAAATCCGATTTATTTACAGCGTTTTCGGATGGCCGCTCTGAACAGTTCTGACAGTATTCCTGTCCTTGCATTCTTCTGGAGAAAACAGAGGAGGAAAATACTCACAGAGCAATATAGACTTAGACTAAGACTTGCCGATTTGAAAACTTCGAGTCGGAATTCATGTCAAAAGCATGTTCCGAAATCCGATTTACTTAGAGCGTTTTCGGGTGGCCGCTCTAAGCCGCTCTGAGAGTACTCCTGTCCCTGCATTATTATGGAGCAAACAGAGGAGGAAAATACTCACAGAGCAATATAGACTTAGACTAAGAAAAATCGGCTGAAAAGCGTGGAAAACTCTGTGGTCGGAGAAAATTTGGACGTCTTTAAGAAGACTAGTCCCAAAATGCCCGGTCCTCGAAAACATTTTCGCAAAGACTTGCCGATTTGAAAACTTCGAGTCGGAATTCATGTCAAAAGCATGTTCCGAAATCCGATTTATTTACAGCGTTTTCGGGTGGGCGCTCTAAACCGCTCTGAGAGTATTCCTGTCCTTGCATTCTTATGGAGAAAACAAAGGAGGAAAATACTCACAGAGCAATCTAGACTTAGACGAAGAAAAATCGGCTGAAAAGCGTGGAAAACTCTGTGGTCGGAGAAAATTTGGACGTCCTTAAGAAGACTAGTCCCAAAATGCCCGGTCCTCAAAAACATTTTCGCAAAGACTTGCCGATTTGAAAACTTCGAGTCGGAATTCATGTCAAAAGCATGTTCCGAAATCCGATTTATTTACAGCGTCCTCGGATGGCCGCTCTGAACCGCTCTAACAGTATTCCTGTCCTTGCATTCTTATGGAGAAAACAGAGGAGGGAAATACTCACAGAGCAATCTAGACTTAGACGAAGAAAAATCGGCTGAAAAGCGTGGAAAACTCTGTGGTCGGAGAAAATTTGGACGTCTTTAAAAAGACTGATGGTAAAATGCCCGGTCCTCGAAAACATTTTCGCAAAGACTCGCCGAAATGACAACTTCGTGTCGCTATTCATGTCAAAAGCATGTTCCAAAATCCGATTTACTTACAGCGTTTTCGGGTGACCGCATTAAACCGCTCTGAGAGTATTGCTTGTCCGTGCATTCTTATGGAGAACACAAAGGAGGAAAATACTCACAGAGCACTCTAGATTTAGACTAAGAAAAATCGGCTGAAACGCGTGGAAAACCCTGTGGTCGGAGAAAATTTGGACGTCTTTAAGAAGACTAATCCCAAAATGCCCGGTCCTCGAAAACATTTTCGCAAAGACTTGCCGATTTGAAAACTTCGAGTCGGAATTCATGTCAAAAGGATGTTCCAAAATCCGATTTATTTACAGCGTTTTCGGATGGCCGCTCTGAACAGTTCTGACAGTATTCCTGTCCTTGCATTCTTCTGGAGAAAACAGAGGAGGAAAATACTCACAGAGCAATATAGACTTAGACTAAGACTTGCCGATTTGAAAACTTCGAGTCGGAATTCATGTCAAAAGCATGTTCCGAAATCCGATTTACTTAGAGCGTTTTCGGGTGGCCGCTCTAAGCCGCTCTGAGAGTACTCCTGTCCCTGCATTATTATGGAGCAAACAGAGGAGGAAAATACTCACAGAGCAATATAGACTTAGACTAAGAAAAATCGGCTGAAAAGCGTGGAAAACTCTGTGGTCGGAGAAAATTTGGACGTCTTTAAGAAGACTAGTCCCAAAATGCCCGGTCCTCGAAAACATTTTCGCAAAGACTTGCCGATTTGAAAACTTCGAGTCGGAATTCATGTCAAAAGCATGTTCCGAAATCCGATTTATTTACAGCGTTTTCGGGTGGGCGCTCTAAACCGCTCTGAGAGTATTCCTGTCCTTGCATTCTTATGGAGAAAACAAAGGAGGAAAATACTCACAGAGCAATCTAGACTTAGACGAAGAAAAATCGGCTGAAAAGCGTGGAAAACTCTGTGGTCGGAGAAAATTTGGACGTCCTTAAGAAGACTAGTCCCAAAATGCCCGGTCCTCAAAAACATTTTCGCAAAGACTTGCCGATTTGAAAACTTCGAGTCGGAATTCATGTCAAAAGCATGTTCCGAAATCCGATTTATTTACAGCGTCCTCGGATGGCCGCTCTGAACCGCTCTAACAGTATTCCTGTCCTTGCATTCTTATGGAGAAAACAGAGGAGGGAAATACTCACAGAGCAATCTAGACTTAGACGAAGAAAAATCGGCTGAAAAGCGTGGAAAACTCTGTGGTCGGAGAAAATTTGGACGTCTTTAAAAAGACTGATGGTAAAATGCCCGGTCCTCGAAAACATTTTCGCAAAGACTCGCCGAAATGACAACTTCGTGTCGCTATTCATGTCAAAAGCATGTTCCAAAATCCGATTTACTTACAGCGTTTTCGGGTGACCGCATTAAACCGCTCTGAGAGTATTGCTTGTCCGTGCATTCTTATGGAGAACACAAAGGAGGAAAATACTCACAGAGCACTCTAGATTTAGACTAAGAAAAATCGGCTGAAACGCGTGGAAAACCCTGTGGTCGGAGAAAATTTGGACGTCTTTAAGAAGACTAATCCCAAAATGCCCGGTCCTCGAAAACATTTTCGCAAAGACTTGCCGATTTGAAAACTTCGAGTCGGAATTCATGTCAAAAGCATGTTCCGAAATCCGATTTACTTAGAGCGTTTTCGGGTGGCCGCTCTAAGCCGCTCTGAGAGTATTCCTGTCCCTGCATTATTATGGAGCAAACAGAGGAGGAAAATACTCACAGAGCAATATAGACTTAGACTAAGAAAAATCGGCTGAAAAGCGTGGAAAACTCTGTGGTCGGAGAAAATTTGGACGCCTTTAAGAAGACTAGTCCCAAAATGCCCGGTCCTCGAAAACATTTTCGCAAAGACTTGCCGATTTGAAAACTTCGAGTCGGAATTCATGTCAAAAGCATGTTCCGAAATCCGATTTATTTACAGCGTTTTCGGGTGGGCGCTCTAAACCGCTCTGAGAGTATTCCTGTCCTTGCATTCTTATGGAGAAAACAAAGGAGGAAAATACTCACAGAGCAATCTAGACTTAGACGAAGAAAAATCGGCTGAAAAGCGTGGAAAACTCTGTGGTCGGAGAAAATTTGGACGTCTTTAAAAAGACTAATGGTAAAATGCCCGGTCCTCGAAAACATTTTCGCAAAGACTTGCCGATTTGAAAACTTCGAGTCGGAATTCATGTCAAAAGCATGTTCCGAAATCCGATTTACTTAGAGCGTTTTCGGGTGGCCGCTCTAAACCGCTCTGAGAGTATTCCTGTCCCTGCATTATTATGGAGCAAACAGAGGAGGAAAATACTCACAGAGCAATCTAGACTTAGACTAAGAAAAATCGGCTGAAAAGCGTGGAAAACTCTGTGGTCGGAGAAAATTTGGACGTCCTTAAGAAGACTAGTCCCAAAATGCCCGGTCCTCAAAAACATTTTCGCAAAGACTTGCCGATTTGAAAACTTCGAGTCGGAATTCATGTCAAAAGCATGTTCCGAAATCCGATTTATTTACAGCGTTTTCGGATGGCCGCTCTGAACCGCTCTGACAGTATTCCTGTCCTTGCATTCTTATGGAGAAAACAGAGGAGGAAAATACTCACAGAGCAATCTAGACTTAGACTAAGAAAAATCGGCTGAAAAGCGTGGAAAACTCTGTGGTCGAAGAAAATTTGGACGTCTTTAAAAAGACTAATGGTAAAATGCCCGATCCTCGAAAACATTTTTGCAGACTTGTCGATTTGAAAACTTCGAGTCGGAACTCATGTCAAAAGCACGTTCCGAAATCCGATTTATTTACAGCGTTTTCGGGTGGCCGCTCTAAACCGCTCTGAGAGTACTCCTGTCCTTGCATTCTTATGGAGAAAACAGAGGAGGGAAATACTCACAGAGCAATATACACTTAGACTAAGAAAAATCGACTGAAAAGCGTGGAAAACTCTGTGGTCGGAGAAAATTTGGACGCCTTTAAGAAGGCTAGTCCCAAAATGCCCGGTCCTCGAAAACATTTTCGCAAAGACTTGCCGATTTGAAAACTTCGAGTCGGAATTCATGTCAAAAGCATGTTCCGAAATCCGATTTATTTACAGCGTTTTCGGATGGCCGCTCTGAACCGCTCTGACAGTATTCCTGTCCTTGCATTCTTATGGAGAAAACAGAGGAGGAAAATACTCACAGAGCAATCTAGACTTAGACTAAGAAAAATCGGCTGAAAAGCGTGGAAAACTCTGTGGTCGGAGAAAATTTGGACGTCTTTAAGAAGACTAGTCCCAAAATGCCCGGTCCTCGAAAACATTTTCGCAAAGACTTGCCGATTTGAAAACTTCGAGTCGGAATTCATGTCAAAAGCATGTTCCGAAATCCGATTTATTTACAGCGTTTTCGGGTGGGCGCTCTAAACCGCTCTGACAGTATTCCTGTCCCTGCATTATTATGGAGCAAACAGAGGAGGAAAATACTCACAGAGCAATATAGACTTAGAGTAAGAAAAATCGGCTGAAAAGAGTGGAAAACTCTGTGGTCGGAGAAAATTTGGACGTCTTTAAGAAGACTAGTCCCAAAATGCCCGGTCCTCGAAAACATTTTCGCAAAGACTTGCCGATTTGAAAACTTCGAGTCGGAATTCATGTCAAAAGCATGTTCCGAAATCCGATTTATTTACAGCGTTTTCGGGTGGGCGCTCTAAACCGCTCTGAGAGTATTCCTGTCCTTGCATTCTTATGGAGAAAACAAAGGAGGAAAATACTCACAGAGCAATCTAGACTTAGACGAAGAAAAATCGGCTGAAAAGCGTGGAAAACTCTGTGGTCGGAGAAAATTTGGACGTCCTTAAGAAGACTAGTCCCAAAATGCCCGGTCCTCAAAAACATTTTCGCAAAGACTTGCCGATTTGAAAACTTCGAGTCGGAATTCATGTCAAAAGCATGTTCCGAAATCCGATTTATTTACAGCGTCCTCGGATGGCCGCTCTGAACCGCTCTAACAGTATTCCTGTCCTTGCATTCTTATGGAGAAAACAGAGGAGGGAAATACTCACAGAGCAATCTAGACTTAGACGAAGAAAAATCGGCTGAAAAGCGTGGAAAACTCTGTGGTCGGAGAAAATTTGGACGTCTTTAAAAAGACTGATGGTAAAATGCCCGGTCCTCGAAAACATTTTCGCAAAGACTCGCCGAAATGACAACTTCGTGTCGCTATTCATGTCAAAAGCATGTTCCAAAATCCGATTTACTTACAGCGTTTTCGGGTGACCGCATTAAACCGCTCTGAGAGTATTGCTTGTCCGTGCATTCTTATGGAGAACACAAAGGAGGAAAATACTCACAGAGCACTCTAGATTTAGACTAAGAAAAATCGGCTGAAACGCGTGGAAAACCCTGTGGTCGGAGAAAATTTGGACGTCTTTAAGAAGACTAATCCCAAAATGCCCGGTCCTCGAAAACATTTTCGCAAAGACTTGCCGATTTGAAAACTTCGAGTCGGAATTCATGTCAAAAGCATGTTCCGAAATCCGATTTACTTAGAGCGTTTTCGGGTGGCCGCTCTAAGCCGCTCTGAGAGTATTCCTGTCCCTGCATTATTATGGAGCAAACAGAGGAGGAAAATACTCACAGAGCAATATAGACTTAGACTAAGAAAAATCGGCTGAAAAGCGTGGAAAACTCTGTGGTCGGAGAAAATTTGGACGCCTTTAAGAAGACTAGTCCCAAAATGCCCGGTCCTCGAAAACATTTTCGCAAAGACTTGCCGATTTGAAAACTTCGAGTCGGAATTCATGTCAAAAGCATGTTCCGAAATCCGATTTATTTACAGCGTTTTCGGGTGGGCGCTCTAAACCGCTCTGAGAGTATTCCTGTCCTTGCATTCTTATGGAGAAAACAAAGGAGGAAAATACTCACAGAGCAATCTAGACTTAGACGAAGAAAAATCGGCTGAAAAGCGTGGAAAACTCTGTGGTCGGAGAAAATTTGGACGTCTTTAAAAAGACTAATGGTAAAATGCCCGGTCCTCGAAAACATTTTCGCAAAGACTTGCCGATTTGAAAACTTCGAGTCGGAATTCATGTCAAAAGCATGTTCCGAAATCCGATTTACTTAGAGCGTTTTCGGGTGGCCGCTCTAAACCGCTCTGAGAGTATTCCTGTCCCTGCATTATTATGGAGCAAACAGAGGAGGAAAATACTCACAGAGCAATCTAGACTTAGACTAAGAAAAATCGGCTGAAAAGCGTGGAAAACTCTGTGGTCGGAGAAAATTTGGACGTCCTTAAGAAGACTAGTCCCAAAATGCCCGGTCCTCAAAAACATTTTCGCAAAGACTTGCCGATTTGAAAACTTCGAGTCGGAATTCATGTCAAAAGCATGTTCCGAAATCCGATTTATTTACAGCGTTTTCGGATGGCCGCTCTGAACCGCTCTGACAGTATTCCTGTCCTTGCATTCTTATGGAGAAAACAGAGGAGGAAAATACTCACAGAGCAATCTAGACTTAGACTAAGAAAAATCGGCTGAAAAGCGTGGAAAACTCTGTGGTCGAAGAAAATTTGGACGTCTTTAAAAAGACTAATGGTAAAATGCCCGATCCTCGAAAACATTTTTGCAGACTTGTCGATTTGAAAACTTCGAGTCGGAACTCATGTCAAAAGCACGTTCCGAAATCCGATTTATTTACAGCGTTTTCGGGTGGCCGCTCTAAACCGCTCTGAGAGTACTCCTGTCCTTGCATTCTTATGGAGAAAACAGAGGAGGGAAATACTCACAGAGCAATATACACTTAGACTAAGAAAAATCGACTGAAAAGCGTGGAAAACTCTGTGGTCGGAGAAAATTTGGACGCCTTTAAGAAGGCTAGTCCCAAAATGCCCGGTCCTCGAAAACATTTTCGCAAAGACTTGCCGATTTGAAAACTTCGAGTCGGAATTCATGTCAAAAGCATGTTCCGAAATCCGATTTATTTACAGCGTTTTCGGGTGGGCGCTCTAAACCGCTCTGACAGTATTCCTGTCCCTGCATTATTATGGAGCAAACAGAGGAGGAAAATACTCACAGAGCAATATAGACTTAGAGTAAGAAAAATCGGCTGAAAAGAGTGGAAAACTCTGTGGTCGGAGAAAATTTGGACGTCTTTAAGAAGACTAGTCCCAAAATGCCCGGTCCTCGAAAACATTTTCGCAAAGACTTGCCGATTTGAAAACTTCGAGTCGGAATTCATGTCAAAAGCATGTTCCGAAATCCGATTTATTTACAGCGTTTTCGGGTGGGCGCTCTAAACCGCTCTGAGAGTATTCCTGTCCTTGCATTCTTATGGAGAAAACAAAGGAGGAAAATACTCACAGAGCAATCTAGACTTAGACGAAGAAAAATCGGCTGAAAAGCGTGGAAAACTCTGTGGTCGGAGAAAATTTGGACGTCCTTAAGAAGACTAGTCCCAAAATGCCCGGTCCTCAAAAACATTTTCGCAAAGACTTGCCGATTTGAAAACTTCGAGTCGGAATTCATGTCAAAAGCATGTTCCGAAATCCGATTTATTTACAGCGTCCTCGGATGGCCGCTCTGAACCGCTCTAACAGTATTCCTGTCCTTGCATTCTTATGGAGAAAACAGAGGAGGGAAATACTCACAGAGCAATCTAGACTTAGACGAAGAAAAATCGGCTGAAAAGCGTGGAAAACTCTGTGGTCGGAGAAAATTTGGACGTCTTTAAAAAGACTGATGGTAAAATGCCCGGTCCTCGAAAACATTTTCGCAAAGACTCGCCGAAATGACAACTTCGTGTCGCTATTCATGTCAAAAGCATGTTCCAAAATCCGATTTACTTACAGCGTTTTCGGGTGACCGCATTAAACCGCTCTGAGAGTATTGCTTGTCCGTGCATTCTTATGGAGAACACAAAGGAGGAAAATACTCACAGAGCACTCTAGATTTAGACTAAGAAAAATCGGCTGAAACGCGTGGAAAACCCTGTGGTCGGAGAAAATTTGGACGTCTTTAAGAAGACTAATCCCAAAATGCCCGGTCCTCGAAAACATTTTCGCAAAGACTTGCCGATTTGAAAACTTCGAGTCGGAATTCATGTCAAAAGCATGTTCCGAAATCCGATTTACTTAGAGCGTTTTCGGGTGGCCGCTCTAAGCCGCTCTGAGAGTATTCCTGTCCCTGCATTATTATGGAGCAAACAGAGGAGGAAAATACTCACAGAGCAATATAGACTTAGACTAAGAAAAATCGGCTGAAAAGCGTGGAAAACTCTGTGGTCGGAGAAAATTTGGACGTCTTTAAGAAGACTAGTCCCAAAATGCCCGGTCCTCGAAAACATTTTCGCAAAGACTTGCCGATTTGAAAACTTCGAGTCGGAATTCATGTCAAAAGCATGTTCCGAAATCCGATTTATTTACAGCGTTTTCGGGTGGGCGCTCTAAACCGCTCTGAGAGTATTCCTGTCCTTGCATTCTTATGGAGAAAACAAAGGAGGAAAATACTCACAGAGCAATCTAGACTTAGACGAAGAAAAATCGGCTGAAAAGCGTGGAAAACTCTGTGGTCGGAGAAAATTTGGACGTCTTTAAAAAGACTAATGGTAAAATGCCCGGTCCTCGAAAACATTTTCGCAAAGACTTGCCGATTTGAAAACTTCGAGTCGGAATTCATGTCAAAAGCATGTTCCGAAATCCGATTTACTTAGAGCGTTTTCGGGTGGCCGCTCTAAACCGCTCTGAGAGTATTCCTGTCCCTGCATTATTATGGAGCAAACAGAGGAGGAAAATACTCACAGAGCAATCTAGACTTAGACTAAGAAAAATCGGCTGAAAAGCGTGGAAAACTCTGTGGTCGGAGAAAATTTGGACGTCCTTAAGAAGACTAGTCCCAAAATGCCCGGTCCTCAAAAACATTTTCGCAAAGACTTGCCGATTTGAAAACTTCGAGTCGGAATTCATGTCAAAAGCATGTTCCGAAATCCGATTTATTTACAGCGTTTTCGGATGGCCGCTCTGAACCGCTCTGACAGTATTCCTGTCCTTGCATTCTTATGGAGAAAACAGAGGAGGAAAATACTCACAGAGCAATCTAGACTTAGACTAAGAAAAATCGGCTGAAAAGCGTGGAAAACTCTGTGGTCGAAGAAAATTTGGACGTCTTTAAAAAGACTAATGGTAAAATGCCCGATCCTCGAAAACATTTTTGCAGACTTGTCGATTTGAAAACTTCGAGTCGGAACTCATGTCAAAAGCACGTTCCGAAATCCGATTTATTTACAGCGTTTTCGGGTGGCCGCTCTAAACCGCTCTGAGAGTACTCCTGTCCTTGCATTCTTATGGAGAAAACAGAGGAGGGAAATACTCACAGAGCAATATACACTTAGACTAAGAAAAATCGACTGAAAAGCGTGGAAAACTCTGTGGTCGGAGAAAATTTGGACGCCTTTAAGAAGGCTAGTCCCAAAATGCCCGGTCCTCGAAAACATTTTCGCAAAGACTTGCCGATTTGAAAACTTCGAGTCGGAATTCATGTCAAAAGCATGTTCCGAAATCCGATTTATTTACAGCGTTTTCGGATGGCCGCTCTGAACCGCTCTGACAGTATTCCTGTCCTTGCATTCTTATGGAGAAAACAGAGGAGGAAAATACTCACAGAGCAATCTAGACTTAGACTAAGAAAAATCGGCTGAAAAGCGTGGAAAACACTGTGGTCGGAGAAAATTTGGACGTCTTTAAGAAGACTAGTCCCAAAATGCCCGGTCCTCGAAAACATTTTCGCAAAGACTTGCCGATTTGAAAACTTCGAGTCGGAATTCATGTCAAAAGCATGTTCCGAAATCCGATTTATTTACAGCGTTTTCGGGTGGGCGCTCTAAACCGCTCTGACAGTATTCCTGTCCCTGCATTATTATGGAGCAAACAGAGGAGGAAAATACTCACAGAGCAATATAGACTTAGACTAAGAAAAATCGGCTGAAAAGAGTGGAAAACTCTGTGGTCGGAGAAAATTTGGACGTCTTTAAGAAGACTAGTCCCAAAATGCCCGGTCCTCGAAAACATTTTCGCAAAGACTTGCCGATTTGAAAACTTCGAGTCGGAATTCATGTCAAAAGCATGTTCCGAAATCCGATTTATTTACAGCGTTTTCGGGTGGGCGCTCTAAACCGCTCTGAGAGTATTCCTGTCCTTGCATTCTTATAGAGAAAACAAAGGAGGAAAATACTCACAGAGCAATCTAGACTTAGACGAAGAAAAATCGGCTAAAAAGCGTGGAAAACTCTGTGGTCGGAGAAAATTTGGACGTCTTTAAAAAGACTAATGGTAAAGTGCCCGGTCCTCGAAAACATTTTCGCAGACTTGCCGATTTGAAAACTTCGACGGGAACTCATGTCAAAAGGACGTTCCGAAATCCGATTTATTTACAGCATTTTCGGGTGGGCGCTCTAAACCGCTCTGAGAGTATTCCTGTCCTTGCACTCTTATGGAGAAAACAAAGGAGGAAAATACTCACAGAGCACTCTAGAGCCTTCACCCGAAGACGCTGTTGAATACTATTGACCATTCCAGAAAAGATGATTTTGGTAAGGTCTGCCATACTGATTTGTGGGGCTACCAAACCCCAAACCATGAGCCAAATTTACGATCATTTTCGTGGTTATACGGAAATAGTAAACAAGAATCAAAGACAATTCAACGTTCATTAAAACAATATTTTTCTGTTGTTATTCCCATTTTATTAACATTGGGTACGCTCGGCCGACGGCAGCAGCTTAGACGTTTAGTTAGAGGACGCGTTCAGTTGACACGCTTTCCAGCCGCTTGATGTCAGCGGAAGGGTGATTTACTAAGGGCAATAATTTAGAGCTGTTTGCTTTTGTTTGCTTCGAGAATTTGAGGTTATGGTTGGTTTTCCGTTTTTGTTTATTACTATGCATTTGGAGAGAGTATTTTGAAATAAACTTTCCTTAAATAATAAAATAATTTAATAGTATAATTTCATGTGCTGCATTTGGGAAGTCGGGTCCGAAGTCCCACATCAAAATGGACAGTGAGAACCGGCAAAACCTGTTACTTTGGACGAACGAAGGTAAATAGTGTACATACTAAAAGGTTAGTTATCTGAAAAGTTTGTCTAGAGATCCGGAAATGGTTATAAAAATCATCCGGACTATAGTTAGGTACAACATTTTCATAATAGGCTGTACTTTTAGTTCTCTTTACACGTTCTCGGGTCTTACTACATTTATTGGTTGTACCAAATTAGCTAATGTGGCATTTATTGCAATAACATTTAAATTTATTCTCTAGTAATTCTACTAAAATATGAGGATTATTATCCATCACTTTTAAATTTTTTATCTTTTATAAATTAGGATGAGTAACAACAATTTAAATTTAAGTTAAATCTGTCAGAGTCAGTACTGTCAGTTGACAAAACAGTGCGTTCACCCGATAATCATCCGCTGACTCGTTTTAATACTCAGCGGTTTTGCGCTGACACTCAGCTGCTGCCGTCGGCGGAACTTACCCATTATCTTTACCCTTATACGCATGGTCTAAGCACACAGTAATCTTTTAAGAATGCATAATAGAGGACGTTGTGCGTCTCCATCATGGAGGGTGTAATTGCGCGGGGTTGCACATCGGGTTTAGGGTGGTTTTTTTTTTGTTGGTTATTGTTTGTTTCCTTTCTGTTTTTTCTTATACTTTATATTTTTTTAGTTTGTCTCTACCATGTTTAATATGTGATAAACGTTTCTATCATCTTATTAATGATGGAATTTATAAATACACATACTCTGTTTGATAGAGGAGAAAATTAGGGAAATAATTAGGCAAATCAAAGTACGTGGTCCTCTTCTCCTCTGTATGAATAGTGGGGTATACCAAAACACAATAATATACATGCTAAGTTAATAAAAATGAATCACTATTGATGCCGGTTTGGTAAAATGTATTTCTCCAAAAAAATGTTTGTGCCTTCATATTGTGATTTGAATACGAATCTTGAGAAGTTGACTAAGCCTCTTATCGGTGAATAGGTAAGAGTTCTAAATATTTTAGCAAAATGCATGTCATGTTGTTAACTTTTCAACTATTTACATATCAAGTGTTAATTGTTGTGAGTTATTGTTGTTTTTCTTTTTATATTTACATCATATGATTCAACATCATATTTATCCTGTTGTGCCTTTCATATTAATAATTGCTCTAGCCTTGATGAAGATTCAAATAGAGATCGAAACGTCGGCGAATTTGCAATTTTAGAGGTTCTTTTTGTTGTCCTTTCACCCAATAAACACCACTACCATCTAATTCAGCGGGACACGAACTTGTAAACATTTACCCCCAAAAGTAAGAACGGCAACACCGCAGACAGTAAAGTTTAATAATTATGAGAAACATATGATGATTTAGGAATTTATTTACTTTAATTGTACCTACTCAGCAATGATGATATGTCATAAAACTCATCCATGTAGGTATTAGGTGGATTTCGCTTCCTTTAAATATATCTCAAAATTCTTAAATCAAACATGACACATAATATCTATAGTTTTAAGTTACATATGACATTTCAATAGGGTTGGTCCACTTGGTTCGCCATATTGCCTTAAGGGGCTAGTGTCAAATGACGTAATGCTGGAATGGTCAATAGACTTTTTTGGTGAATTGATGTAGAGTTGTGACTGTTGTGACTGGAATATAAACTAAAAGTGCCATCACCGCCATGACCAAATAAGTGATTAAACAGTGATATATTTCAAACGATTCAAGTTAGAGAGCTGAAATTTAATATGTAGCTTATTTACAGAATTGTTAGAAGCAGCGTTTCGACAAATATCGTCCCTCTCTACGCCATCATCAGGCTTTTACAATGTCTCCTATAAGAAAACAATTGATCAATGCATTTTATATGGGAGGCATATAGATGAAGCATATATTTAGGATATTATTGATGACATATGGCTAAAATGTGGATGGCAGGTACATAAGAGAGTACATTGAATTGTAAAAAGCTGACATAGCTAACATAGCTACGTTCGCTAAGTTACGTTATAGTTTAATGTACAGTGGATTTTGATTTGTAGTAATAATGAATATTATTCACGCTGTTCCAGTCCGAGGTTTATAACCTCATATTAAATATATAATAAATAGACTCAACATTTCAATCATAAAATGCCGGTCCAGTAAGCACGGTCAGTTATTATCCATAAACATCAATGAGTGTGATAAAGAAAGGTAGACTAGCGTGATAGCGTAGACAGCGAGACAACACCGCATCATTCGCAGGTTTGCATGTTTACTTACTTGTGGAATGATAATTTGGGGTTCATATAATCAAGTTTTTTTACACACTCTTGGCATTGTCGAATCATTATAATGCCTTGGAGCCACCACAAAAAGCACTACACTATGAATAAAGTTTAATAAACGCTCTAAATTTAATAAAAAAAAACGCAGGTAAATATTCTGATAACGCCGCTGCAACGCTGTAACGAACTGCCGCAGTCTATTCATCGTATTGAACTGGTACTGGAACTATGTCTCTCTCTGTCACACAAGGGTATCAGCGGTAGTTGAAGCAACACAGATAGCGAGGCCGATCTTCACGGATTAGCTTGTAATGTTTAATCACTCGTTTGTGACGTATTTACGATTTTCGTAAAATTGAAGTTCGGGGTTTCCAGATTGAGCAATATCTAAATAACCACATTAAATTAATTGGGTCTATTTATTATATTACAAACTGACAAGTTATCACCCGGTTATTGTATAGCCGTTCGCAATAGTATATTATTCAATGAGCATATAATGTAGGCCATCATTACCGAAAGTGTCGTTCGAGCCCACGAGCGTAGCGAGCGGTGCAATTCACCTGAGTTAATGATGTCTATTAGATGCGAAGTTGAAGAACTCTCCCTTGAGGAAACAAGAAAAGCAATAAATAAATTAAAAAACTCCAAGGCACTTGGCTCGAACGAGATACCGGTTGAGTTTCTAAAATATGGGGGAGATGAACTGCATCGACAAATTCATCGATTAATAACTCTTATTTGGCGAAAAGAAAAAATACCAGCAAGATGGAGAGAAAGTATCATTGTGCCCATTCACAAAAAAGGGGACAAATCAAAATGCTCCAACTACAGAGGAATCTCACTAATAAACACTACATACCTATAAAGCTCTCTCAAACATCCTACTATGCAGACTAACCCCATATGCAGAAAACCTGCTGGGAGAATACCAAGCCGGATTAAGGACAAGCAGGTCAACAATAGACCAACTCTTCACACTGAGGCAACTCCTGGAAAAAGGATGGGAATATAATAGAACGATACTTAACCTCTTCATAGACTTCCGACAGGCATATGATAGGATAGAGTTAAGCCAAGTATGGATCGCGATGTTGGAATTCTCAATATTTCTCAATATCTCGTATCCGTAAAAGATATTTTCAACAAGATCGAAAAAACAACAGGTGAAGTGGGACTAAAAGTCAACGAGGAAAAAACGAAATACATGTGTAGAAACAGAACGGGACGAAGAGATAGTATAGGGCAAAACGTCATAATCAACACTCTTAATTTTGAAAGGGTAGAGCGTTTCAAATACCTTGGAGCTACAATAACTGCTGATAATGACGTTACTGAAGAAAACAGAGGAAGAATTCAATCTGCAAACCGCTGCCTATACGCACTTAACAGCAATCTTATGAAGTCGAAGAACCTGACCAAAACATCAAAAACTAAAATCTATAAAACCATTCTTAGGCCAGTAATACCATATGGATATGAAACCTGGACAATGACCAAATCAAACAAAGAAAAACTCAGACGTTTTGAACGAAAAATTCTCAGGAAAATCTTCGGAGCCCACCACGATCCGACGATAAATCAATATCGTATTAGAACGAATATTGAAATAAAGGAGCTCTACAACGATAGCGATATCGTGCAAGAGAGTAAATCCCAACGACTAAGATGGGCAGGCCACGTACACTGTATTGCTGCAGGATGAAAGACTTGTAAGGTTGAACAAGAAAAAGACCACTCGGGCGTCCCAGAATGCCTTGGAGAGACAACATCAAATTGAACCTACAGAAAATGAATATCCCTTTCGACCAAAAATTGATGAAAGACCGAATCAATTGGAAAAGAGTTGTGCAGTCAGCCAAGACTCACCCAGGGTTGTGGCGCTAGATGATGATGGTGATGATTATATGCGAATCGGATACTATACTTTGTCCACGACTTAATTTACAATTTTTACATAATCAATTAGATAGGTAACTCAAGTAGTCAACACGCGTTTTGTTTTGATTGTCAAAGTGACGTTAAAACGGACGCAGATAATGGACGCAGTGTGAATAATAAATATTATTCACGCTGACCTTCTAGTCCAATGGTTATAATACATACACCATGCTATGTGCTTACAACGTAGCAAATGATATATTATTGTACAGCCGTGGACAAAATTATTTATTACAGCCATGAATAGGATTTGGTAAGAAAACCCAAAATATTAAGCAAAGTGTCCTGGTAGTCCTGGTACATCTGATGCGGATCCACCCAATGAAGAGGAAGTGAACCTGGTCAGAAGTTAGATCGATATTGGGGTAAGACCAACGTATTTTATTACTAATAGTAATAGGAATCTTGAGTAATGAGGAGTTGGCTGCTTAAACGATAGTTTTAAGGCACAAAGTTTGCTGGTAAATTGGCGCAAACTTCAAAATGCTCATGGAGCGCTTTAATAGTATTCCTATCCTTTGTTTTTTCAATAAGAATGTAAAGATGCCAATAAACTCAGATCGATCTATCTCGTCTTATCTAGTGTTCAAATAATTTTGATGAATGAAAATCGTTTATATATGCGCCACCATGACTGTAGGGGTGACTTTTGAGTTTACTTTTACTGCCTAGGACTTTTTTGTAACTTTTTTGGTCTCAGGATTTTTTTTCAAGCGGACTAAAAGTACTTTATTTGTTTTCTCCATATAGTCACACCTAAAGTGGGATTTCTAATCCTGAGACCAAAAAAGTAGCAAAAAAGTCCTAGGCAGTAAAAGTAAAGTCAAAAGTCACCGCTACTGTCATGGTGGCGCAGTTGTACATAACCGATTGATATTGTAATTTACGAAAACTTTTAAGCACTACATACTAGATGGCACTACAGCAGTTGAATAAAAAGAGTAATCAGAGCTCTTGGTGCGAAGATGATGAATTCAGTTGTTGACGCAAATTCTTAGTTGATTTCGCGGATTTCGACTGGTTAGTAGTTGTAGGTTTTAGTTTTGGAATATATAAGGTGTTTGATTAAATTAATCAAGGTCATCGCTGCTGTCATGGTGGCGCATTTATAAACGATTTTCATTCACCAAAAACATTTGAGCACTAGATGGCACCAGATAAACCGGTCTGAGTGTACTTATTGCCATCTTTATATTCTTATTGGGGAAACAAAGGATGAGAATACTCGCAGAACGCTCTAGTCAAAATCGCATATCTTCTCGAATTTTCTGTTCATCTGTTACATATGTTATGCGCGTCATCATAGTTATTTGTCTTTGTGATTGTTATTAATTTAGTATTGATAATGGTGCTACATATTTTTATTTTACCATAATTTACCTACACCTAAACCACATAAACCATTGGTTATGATGTAATACCATTAAAACAATTGAACATTGAAAACCACCATTCTAAAACGTTCTTATTTTACAAATAAATAGATCACCAATTGGGTAAGTACAGGGTGTTCATTATAAAACTTCATCTAGTTGGCTGTGAAATGTCAAAAGAAAAGGATGGAGAAACAAAAGTCCATTTATTTTGTTTATGTCATCCTTTTCAGTCAAAATTTCATTCAAATTTCAGCGCAAAAAGACTCAATTTTGCTCCTGGTGACATTATCTACTATTTTTCTATTGTTTTTTTTTTTTTTTTAATTAGCGAAAGTTGTTAGTTACGGTATTGAACAGACTGAAAACATGAAAATATTCAAACAAAACAACAACTTCATCAAATGTTTGCTCTCAATTCGAAGAATTTTCCAACAAAAAATTTTTGATTTATTTTGGCTAGAGCGTAGAGATAGAGCATTGGAGCTGGGGTTGTGATAACACCCTAGTTTCGCTCAAGATCTGTCAACTTTATAGGTTACCTCATTTCCCAGAAAAATAAAGAAAGAGCTATTGTGAGGTCATGAGAATTCACGGCTGACAATTTTGTAATGATTTAAATGAGTGATTCGTCAGAGATGCCTTATTTTTTGAAAATTTAAGCTATTAAATGTTAATGTTCGGCAAGTATACACAATTATCATAAATTTGGGGTTTATTTAGACTTATTTTACACCATGCAAAGTAATAGTTTCGTTCAGAATACTTCTTAAATATTGTCACAAAGAAGCAAAAAGACATAAAATTGCAGCGTCCTTAGAAATGGTCGGCCGATGACCGGTTTAGTAACCAAGGAATAGTTGACCCAAATTTATAAATCATAGATCGTAAATTTGTTCAACAAGTGGGTACTTCGAACCGCTGATTGACGTCATGGAAAAGAACGTTGCAATGCATTGGAAAAAAGTGCTGACGAAAAGAGAAGTAAGCTTGAGGATTTTTTGAGCCAGCAACGAGGACTTGCTCGGGGGCTTGCACGTAGGCAAGACCCCAAGATTTTTTGGAGTTCGGGTTGATCCTTTTGGGGGCGTTACGTCAGATAGACGAACGACCACCCGTCGAAGAGTAATTAAGTGTTTTCCAAAGTTTGTTATCGTCCCAGTACAAGGAAGAAAGTGTCCTAGAAGTCCTCCTTGTCCTAAGAGAAGCCACGGGTACGCATAGGAGTACCCCTGAAGTACGTTAAATTGGTTGGCACGATACGGTCCTCCCCTACACTTGAATTAGGTAAGACCCTTTCGTTATAACGGTGTTTGTTTTCATATTAGTCATTTTATTAAAGTAGTTAGGGTAATTTTAAGGCACAGAAAATAGAAGTTTACTTGAATCCCATCTTCTTATTTTTAAATATAAACCCCCCATATTTTTGAAAGCCCCCATTCAGTGAGAAAATCAGCATAGGACCCTTCGGGGGAGGTAACGACGACCCGGTACCCATTTAAAAAATAGAGCTTTAAAGCGTAAATGAACGCCCAGTCAAATATTGTAATTTTACAATAAATAGTCACAATCTTATCATCTACTATAAACCCCAACTATCAGTTTTAAATATAAACTCCCCCAGCATACCCATATTTCGTGACAATATCGGAAATAAATTTCACAAAACGGCTAAGAAAATAGGGTTAAAACATATATGATATAGTTCGGCAGTTCGGTAATTCCATCCGAGCGCTCCGGACACAGACCCTCTCCCAAAATCTTAACAAACTAGAGTGAGATAGACTGATATCCGGAGCACTCGGCATGTAATTACCAAACTCAACTAGTATAGAGCAGAAAATTTATAAAAATCTCGCTATTTCCTACATTATTAAATGTAGGAAATAACTTCTTGGTTCAGCACACAAAAATACAAAAAAACCTTGACAAAACTCAATTTAAAAAAAAAATAACCCACGCTTTACAAAAGCATGGGGGGAATGACGGAAATGAAGTCTTGTGACGTTGTCTGACGTATACAGGTGGTTCTCTCTCTAAGAAATGAGGTAACCTGGAAAGTTAACTGATCTTGAGTTTCGCTCGCGTTTTGCTAGCACATAAAGATTTATTTGATTCTGACATTAAAGGCGTTCTCGGGGAGATGCTTTTAGAGCATTCCCGCGCCTAGTTTTTCTAAGAACAAATTAAGGACGAAATAGTTTCAGAACGGTCGAGAGCGGCCACCCACTCGAATTTCGAATATATTATTTATTAGCAGCGTTTCCCCCTAAGAGTATTGCCAGCCTTACATTTTAACTGACAAAAAAAGATAAAACT
This sequence comes from Taphrorychus bicolor, assembly GCA_951812265.1. NCBI lineage: Eukaryota > Metazoa > Arthropoda > Insecta > Coleoptera > Curculionidae > Taphrorychus > Taphrorychus bicolor. Next base: position 34,337,874 of record OX638299.1, read on the forward strand.
ACTCTGAGAACGCGGTCACCCGAAAATGCTTTTAAATATAGTTTCTAATTATTTGATAGTGTTTTCGGGTGGCCGCTCTAGAGTGAAAATGCTGTGACGTTCCGTTTTCACAACCAGCTAGTTTATCACCCTTTAGAATGTTCACATGAATTTTGACTCTTTGGGGAGTTCCATATTGGGATGGATTGGGAAGGATGCGGTATTCACCAATCGTTCTACTTTTTGTGAAAAGTTTGAAGGTATAAAAATCGTTTTTTTTATGGCACTTACGCGCTGTTTTTATGATACGGAGCCATTTTGAACACCCCCGTAAAAAAATTATTTATTATTGAACACCTGCGTAGTAGTGTCGATATAATAACTGAACATATTACTATATTGCGTCCTATCAATAATTAGAAAGGTGTTCGATCGCAGGTGTAGGACAAATAGCCACTTCACTTTCTCGAAATCGCCAACGTTTCGATCTTTATTTTTTTTTATTTTAAGGTTTTCCTCGGGGCTTTTTCAGTCCTGAGGTTTCTTCTGTTTCACCTGAGGAAGACCTAAAAATAAAGGTCGAAACGTTATCGATTTCGAGAAAGTGAAGTGGCTATTTGTCCTACACCTGCGATCCAACACCTTTCTGAACATATCACTTAAATTACTATACACCTATGATAAAATAATAAAATAATAGTGAGTCAGCAAAAATATTGGTCTGAAAGCAGGTGTGGCCTTGTAAATTACATTTTTGAAAATATGTCATTTAAGTAATTTTATTTTATTCTTCTAGGTAGTTAATATGTCTTAACTGCAATAAAAGGCATACTAGAGGTTATTCATAAAAACCATAATTTTAATTAACTATCTTTATTTGGGGATATCTCCTAACAGTGCTTAAATTTTTATATAAACCGTTTACAAGCTACGTATACTAAAATAATCTCGTTCAAGGCAACCGATATACCTACCCAGGCAAACACATGACGAAGTTTTTATGTTATTACGTATTATGTGCATTTTTTTGTATGTTACCACTATTTAGCATCCGCTGCAGAGCCAAGGGAGAAAAACCTGTCTGAATACCTTGAACACCCCAATGTAAGAAAGTTATACCAGGTTGTTCAACGAAAAGTGGCCACCCTCAACATCATTCAAAACAATATTTTCTTTGAAAATTGCACAAAGATAGCAAAGGGGATGTCTTTTCACAGAAAATCTGAGTTGCTGTCATCAACCCCTTAGCCGCCACATCCACCCGCTATACATTTTCGAATGTTACCACACATTTGTGACACATCGTTGCAAAGGTTATTTCATAAGGAATGCATTTTCAGGGATTCTAGATCACATCGTTGGCCCGTTTTTTTTTTTGGGTAATTTGAATGCCGCTACTTACCTTCAGCTTCTTGGAACTAACGTAGTTCCGAGCATAACAGAATTACTTACTGGAAAATGGCGAAAATTTGCTTCAACATGAAGGAGTTTTCCAACAAGATGGTACACCTCCCCACTATGTAGTTCCCGTGCGAGAATTCTTGAACAATCGGTTGCCTGGACGATGGATTAGAAGACGTGGTCCTATCGAATGGCCGCCTAGATCACCCGACCGAAAGGTATTTGAAATCCAAAGTGTATGCAACACAACCGGCCAACATTGAAGATCTTACTCAGAGAATAATAGAAGAATGTCGAAAATTTTGACTTCGCAATTTTTCGCAAATGTTCGCGCTCTCTTTCAAAGTCCGTTATATTATATGGAAGTTAACGGAAGTGACTTTGAACAATTACTTTAACGATAATTGCTAACTTATAACTAGTTAATAACTAAAATAAACATTTAGATTTTTTTATGTCTCAATTTCATGCGAATACACAAAATTAAGAGTAGAATGCATTCCTTATGAAATAACCTTTGCAACAATGTGCCACACATAGTGTGGTGACATTTGAAAATTTATAGGAGAGATTGTGACGGCTAAGGGGTTGTTTTTTGATTTTTTGACAGCAACTCAGATTTTCTGTGACAAGATGCCCCCTTTGCTATCTTTGTTGGCAGGTATTGGCAATTTTCAAACAAAAGATACTTTTGAAAGATATTGTGGATGCCTACTTTTCGTTGAACAACCCTGTCGAATAGAAATACTTCATCTACCTTAAGTAAAATATAATAGAATTTCTAGGAAATGGCATGAAACTATAGATTACGTATAAGGACATAAATAATAGTAAAACATTGCCGCCAGGTTAGGTACAATATCTAATTGATTTATTATTGGCTTCAGTTAGCGCTGAAAATCAGATTATAAAAAATTAATATTTCAAAAGTAACTAGAAGACAATAGATATAAATTCAATAACAAATTACGATATTCCATATTCCTACTTAACCTTACCGGTGTACAATAGCAGATAAGATGGTTCCTCAAACTTACATACTAAAAAACACCGAACATTGATTTATAAATTGAATAATTACTTTTTAATAATTGGCGTTTATAAATATTTTAATATTACTATTATGGTATGCTGTCTTTAACTATGACCCTTCAAATTTTCCCTCATTTATCATGTTTTTCTTCAAAGGATTTCAATAAGTTGTATCCAGTTTTTATAAAAAAAAATATTTACATAAAAAAATCGAATGACAGACATCTTGCTGCATTCCAGAAAAAAAAAGGTTTACTACCATTACGCCTTGTAATAAATAGATGTTATATTTATATACACAGACCCCCACCTCGATTTGGCAATACGAAATGCTCACACGCAAGGTTCTACATAATTTCCGGGGAATAGTCCCGTTATCCCGTCCATCACTCCTTCCCACCAGCCGTCATCGTTTTTCTTTAACACGTAAATCACCGAACTCTCCTGGAAGCTTAATTCGTCGTCTTTGTCAGCGTAATAGTCGTAAATCGCGACAACTGAAAATAAGATTCTCGCATAACTTTCAACGTGATGCAAATCAATTATGAAATCTAAGTCAAATTAGTAGGGATAGAAAAGGATGTTATAAGCAAAATAGTTTTGTTTTAGTTATAAATCTCCCTGAAATATAAGAAAACACGGAAAGTAATATAATAAATTAAAGAAAAGAGCTTTGATGAAAGCAATAGCATTAAAAAACATAAAAAACAAACAAAACAATAGTAAACAACAATTTATATATTTCGTATTGAAAATACGTTTTCTGATTCTTCCTAAAAGAGTATTTTGGAATTGTTAATGCATACATGAAAAAGCGCAAATACGCATATCGTTTACTTTCAGTACAACAACACGTCACTAAAGGTAATGATCACGCGACTAATACATGTGGTTGACCAAGGGCTTACGAACGGCAGGTAAGAATATGATATCTCTAAGGTATCAAAAAAATATTTTGGTCAAAACAGAGAGTTTTTATCGTATTTTAATAAGTATAGGGGAATATATAGAAAAACGTTGGTAGACAAAGCGTAGATTTTATCGCAATGAATGGGAGAGCGCGCCAAACAAAAAGAGAGGGGCATGGCAAATTGCGAACGAGCTTAGAGGAAAAAGCACAGATTGCTCATCGGTCGACTCAAATCTTTCATCGGAGGAGCTGAATGAATATTGCTGCTCCATTAGTTCTAGTACTGATGGTGAGGCGCAAGGAGATTTTTAATTTTTTCTGGGCGGCACATCTTTGTGCGAGTAATTTTTTCTGAATCCAACTAAGTTCTGAACAACTCAATCCAAGCTAGGAATCAGCGACATAACTAATGTGAGAGCGAAGGGTGAAGATCGTATACCAATTCGCATTTTTAGGAGGTTGCCGTGTTCAGCGTTGTCGGCGATCACCGAGTCTCTAAATTTATCTTTTGAAAATGGCTAATTCCCCACTTTCCTCAAAACCGCCCTGGTTGTTCCTCTGCACAAAGAGGGCGATTTTCACTTGCCTGAGAATTACCGACCTATTTCCCTTCTTCCCATAATGTCAAAGATATTGAGAAATTGGTGAAGAGAAGAGTTATGGCCTTCATCGAAAAGCACTGCATTCTGAGCGCGGAGAAGTTTGATTTTCGAAGCGAAAGAGAGACAATTTCAACAGCGAAACGAGACAATTTTTTCTTTCATGGAATTTTTGTACCTAAAATTAAACGACAAAGATGCTGCCATATTTTGTAATCTCTCGAAAGCTTTTAATTGTGTGCGGCATGACATCTTGCTTCAAAAACTGGAGCATTACGGGTTCAGAGGTGGGGCGCTAAAGGTGCCAAATGACAACTGAAATGATATAACAGTAAATTTATCAAAATATTCTTTTCTTTATCATGGGGGGTAATCTTCACTAATATTAACTCGAGATCCAAAGTGATCATAATTATGGATGGCATATGGCATATAGGTACGTATGTGAAAAGGCCACTGGGACTCTCATCACAGATCATCACACAATCCAAATCATATGGCAGTACTTAAATTCAGTCTGGTAGAAAACCATCTTTTCTCAGATGCTTTTGCTGTTTGGAACAATTTTTACTTGACTGCACTCTGCATTCAATTTTAAACTTGGAAAGAGGTAGACTATGTAATATTATGTAAGGCATAGGCATAAGCATAGTTAAATGTGGTCTATTTCCAGGGCATCTGGATACTAAAGTAATTTCTGGGTGAGTATATTCGAAACTTTTGGAAATCTTGTTCATGGTTGATGGTCCAGTTCAGTTCTCCCCTCTGCATATGCATACTAATTTAACGCTCGCTTCAGCTGGCAATAATCAATCATCAATACTCACAACTGCTTGAATGTGGTTTTGATGTCTCAATTTTTGTATTTGTAACTGTACTCTGGCATCATATTTGCAGAAGTTGGAGGTTGCAGATGACTTTGCTGGGTCATGCGATGAATTGTGTTAATAGTTCTGGGTGATAGTTAGTCGTTTATTAAGCCAGTTTACTTTTCCTACATTACAAACGCTGAATAATCATTGGATTTGAACAAAATTTGAGAAATAAAGTAGTTATGTTCGAAAATTTTAGGTTAAAACCCGACAAATGCGTTCGTTAAGCTCGCTTCGCACCAATCTCCGATCTAGTAACTTTTCTGGTAACTTTTCAATTGTTTTTAAAAGGTGCGTTTACAATGTCATGGGTGGCTAGATGAATATCTTCCTGAAAACGACTATATTTCTTTGAAGGGTAGTGTATAGTGTAAGTATGTCTGAATCTGTTTATATATTTCACTTCTGGCTATTTTACTGCTGTTTACTGTTCACTGAGGCTGTTTATTATTTATACCGCTTTGTCAATGAGAATGTATGTTCTTTGGACAATAAAGCTATTTAAAAAATTACATGTGTATACACCAACCTGTTAAGAGTTAATCAATCAAAAATGCTTCCTTTAAAAGCCACTTTACCTTTCTCGATGTAGTTTTTAGGTACCCAGCCAGGCAAATCATCCTCATCCGGCACGATCGGCATTACACCTGAAGAGGTTCTCGGACGTCCAAAAGCTTCATGCTCGTCCTCGGGTGGGGGTGGCGGAGGTAATGGCGGAGACTGAGCGCCACTTGCTCTCGAGGCAGCCTACGAAACACTTCGCTTAAGAATAGCTAGGAATCTAGTCAAAATGTGACAAAATTGATGAAAATTAATGGTTAGTTCTTAAGGCTTTTTTTACAAGGAACTTTCTGAGTGAATATATTCCCTTTTCCATATTAAACTAAGATGCAATTAAAACGACAGACTCCAAATTTTGAATGAACTTTTAAACAGCCTCTAAAGCCACTCAACCGACTTTTGTTAGCGATACCATTTTGAAAAGGTCCATGTGTAGATGTCTTTAGAAGGTTATGTACTGGGTTATATGTTCGTCGGTTTGCTAACACAGCGTTCAACAAAAATGGATGTAATTTTGTTAAAACTTTTCGAGCATATATTTTAACAGAAAAAAATATTAGAACAACTTTCGATACAGGAGTATGTAGAGAAACGTCATACCTCGGGACATACTTGATGTTTTTTTTTGGCTATTTTTACTACTTCAATATATATTTCATTTTTACTATAAAAGTGGTAACTTTTAACACTAAGGCCCCATTATATCCCAAATACTAATAATATTTTCATATGGAGTACGAAGAATATATATAGAAGCTACGCGTGTAGGTTAAATGGCTATGAAATGAGACAGACCTACAGTGGCGAAGAGAAACTAAACATTTTTCAAATATCCTAGAGTTAATTGAATGTCCACAAATTAAGTGATATGGAAAAAAATGTATGGAAGATTTTTGAATTCCGCTGCCGGATTATTACAGGTGTTAATGATCAAGTTTTCCGGAACCCTGGATTAGCAAATCTGTAAAACATATAACCCAGTACATAACCTCTTAACGCAGCCTATATGTGCATCCTCCTGCGGGGTTGCTAGTCCCCCATCGAGCGCCTCCCCAGGTGGCGGATAGGGGAATGCCGCCCAGATATGGGTAGTACTGAGCAAATTAAATACTCGGGGCGGACCAAAACTATCACTGAGTAGCGGCAGCTGACTGCTGTCGAGATCTCAGCATGACGCTCCAGAAGAGAATGATAAAATGCTATATTTTCTCAGAATTGTTGTATGGTGTCGAGGCTTGGACGTTGTCCGACGCAACAGAAAAAAAGGATCAAGAGCTTTGAACTATGGATCTATCGAAGACTCCTAAGAATTTCCTGGGTTGATCGAGTTACTAATGAAGAGATCCTTCGAAGAATGAACTCCCAATTAACCCTCATGAATACCATAAAACAACGCAAATTTGAGTGTTTGGGCCATGTCATGAGAAACCCTGTCAAGTATCGTCTACTACAGTTGTTCTTGCAAGGTAAAGTGGAGGGAAGAAGAAGACCAGGTAGAAGGCGAATTTCCTGGCTCGCGAACTTACGGAAGTGGTTTGGCGTGACTTCCATTGAACTGTTCCGCGCTGCAGCCAACAAAATTTTCCTATTCGAGTGCAGAAAAGAACTTTTACTGCATGTATTCACGCGTTGAACGCAGACTTTTACCGCATGTGTGCGATTAAAACGCAAAGCTCTACACTTATGTGCAGCAATCTACAGGATCCGCAGCGGCTAAAGGCCAGGCAGATTGTAGTGGTTCGGAATGTACCTTTAATGCGGTCCTGTGCTTATCGTGAGTGTTTCGCGGGTAGGACGGTCCTGGAGAGGGGTTTAGAAAAACGGCCGGAAGGGGGCGAGAGACGACGGAGGACGTTCAACCGGGGTACGTCAGGTTTTTTTTGGTTGTTGGGATTTTTTTTTTAGGGAAAGACGTTTTTCCTCAGTAATAAGTAATAAGTTGGGGCTATTATAAGGAGTTATATGTTTTGTTTGTTGGAGAAGACCATTAAGTGAAGAATAAACGTTAACTTTGTTGTGACTTGCCTTATACTTCGAACACAAGAACCCGAGATTATTCCCTGAGCTATTGCAGTGGCACCCAACTAGAGGCTAGAAGAATTGAGGGAGCACAAACAAAGGAAAAAAAAGCTGTAAATAAACTGGTAAGACTGTACCATTTTATTACTCACGTATAGCTTGAGTGTACTAACAACTAAAGTGTGTTTGCCGTTTGATGGACGAGACAAAATAGCACAATATTAAGATATCAAAGCAAGAGATATTTTGACTGGAATGTCTGCGAAGCGCAACAAGGCTAAACGGCGTGAGCCCGATTTTGTGTACGACGAGGATGCGACAGATGAAGGATTAAGCGGGGCTAAAAATGCTGGTCAAGAGGCTAATTCAGGGGCTTCGGCTTATGATTTTGGGGGGTTAGGCTCAAGTAGCGGTGGACTGGAGGCCATTTTGTCGCAGTTGGCTGTAGGCGTATCCAACCTGCAACAAACGTTAGACGGATTGTCGTTGAGGAGTGACATCGGCGACGGTGCTGCTTGTCGTGATAGTAATGAAGGAGAAGGACGGGATGCGATTAGACATGTAGCTACCGTTGTGTCACATCCAAATTTTAGTAAAGGTTTTTTCGTACAATGCGACAGTTTAGATTATGCTATGGGGGGAAGTCTTTTTCAAATGTCGGAGAGTAACGATAGGAATGTAATTGCGTATACCAGTGTTACCCTAAAAGGTAGTCAATTGGCATATACTACGACTGAAAAAGAGCTGCTCGCTCTTGTTCATTGTCTCAAACAGTGGCGCACGTTTTTGCTGGGGCAAGATTTGGCGGTTCTTACAGATCACAAATCTTTATGTTTTTTGTTTACATGCAAATTTAAATCAGCGAGACTTACTCGATGGATTTTATGCATTCAGGAATTTGATTTCAAAGTAATTCACTGTCCAGGCTCTCAAAATAAAATTGCTGACACGCTATCCCGTTATCCGGCAAGTAGGGCTTTAAATTTTGCTCCCGATAAATCATCAAATATTCATATCATGGAAATAAGTTTAAGTAAAAGGTTGCAGCAGTTAAACGGTAATTTTGAATCTTTAAGGGACGATCAATTGGAGGACTCTTGGATAAGAGAAAAGATCGTTTTTCTGGAGGCTATTCTCACTCGTGCCTTAATTTTTTCTAAAAGGGAGTATGGAATTGTACAGTGGTTTCGCGTACATGAGGGCCTGCTTTTTAAACGGGGAACATCACTAAATCCGGGTTATAAAATATGTGTCCCTAAGGCACAAGTTGTTGGGCTAGTTAGAGCTCATCATGAAAGCAATGGACATTTTGGGAGGTCCAAAACCTATAATCAAATGCGACAGAAATTTTATTGGCCTAAAATGCAACGTTTTATTGGACTATTCGTTGCATCCTGCGATTTATGTCAAAAGGCAAAAGTTTCCAATAGAAGTCATGGACTCTTTCATTCAGTTATCACGGAAAGACCTGGCGATTTGGTATGTGTAGATCTTATCGGTCCGTTGCCAGTATCGCGTGGGGGCGTTTCTCAATTACTTGTAGTGGTGGACGCATTTTCAAAGTACGTAAAGTTGTATGCCTTAAAAAAAGCGTCGGCTAGGGCAATTGTTAATAGGATTTTCGGTGATTATTGCAAACAAGTTCAGAAGCCCCCTTGCATTTTAAGTGAGAACGGAACACAATTTGCAGGGAAGTATTGGAATCGGATCATGTATGAACAGGGTATATCAGTAAAACATACGTCTGTTTACTTCCCTGAGGGAAACCTAACAGAGCGTTATAATAGAGAAATCGGCCGTATGCTACGAGCATATTGCTATGATAAACATACGCGCTGGGCATTTATGTTAGATTTCGTGGAGCAATGTCTCAACAGTGCAATCAATGAAGTGACTGGTTTTTCTCCAAGTTTGTTACAATTGGGAAGGGTTATGCCTCATCCCATTATTAAAGTTATAAATTTCCCGCCTGATGAAGACAGTTTGCCGATGGAAACTTACCATGAGCAAGTCGTCTTTTGGGCACGAGAAAAGCTCCGATCAAAGGCTGAAAAACGGGCGGCTAAACGTAATGTTAGGATTAAGCCAGTAGTATTTCAGGAGGGTGATAAAGTCCTTGTGCGAGATCACTCTCAATCATCGGCTGAAGAGCGCGTCATTAAGAAATTTTTCCTTTTATTCAACGGCCCTTACTACGTGCTCAGGCCGGCCGGACCTAATTCTTATGTAATTGGAAATTCAGAGGGAAAGGAAATGTTTAAACAAAATGTTATCAATTTGAAGTTGTATAAAGAACCTCTCTAAGAAATTGAATCTAAACCAAGGTTTTCCTTTATATATTTATTTAGTATTAAGATAGTAAATAACTAAGGTCTTAATAGATGTAGTTACTTAAATCTCGTTGATAGCCAATAGATTTAAGTGGGGGGTCATGTAGTGGTTCGGAATGTACCTTTAATGCGGTCCTGTGCTTATCGTGAGTGTTTCGCGGGTAGGACGGTCCTGGAGAGGGGTTTAGAAAAACGGCCGGAAGGGGGCGAGAGACGACGGAGGACGTTCAACCGGGGTACGTCAGGTTTTTTTTGGTTGTTGGGATTTTTTTTTAGGGAAAGACGTTTTTCCTCAGTAATAAGTAATAAGTTGGGGCTATTATAAGGAGTTATATGTTTTGTTTGTTGGAGAAGACCATTAAGTGAAGAATAAACGTTAACTTTGTTGTGACTTGCCTTATACTTCGAACACAAGAACCCGAGATTATTCCCTGAGCTATTGCAAGATCTGCATTAACCTGAACTAAATTAACCAAAGGAAAAATAGAACTGGACCAACCTGAACTAACCTAATCAAAGAAAAAACAGACCTAAACTAACCAAAAACCGTGCGGTAAAATTTTTACTGCGCGCTTGCCACCTTAAACATACGTGGGGTAAAACTTTGTAAGAGACGTGTGCGTGTAAAATAGATTAAATTTTTTTTGTGCTTACACTGGCAGAAGTGCCTGTCAAATTCGACATTCGACACTCCAAAATCACTTACCAACTGCTGTTGCAGAGCCTGGCTCATCCTGTGCCCTTGCGCGTGCGATAACGTATGCATCCCTAGACTGCCGTGCGGTACCGGCCCGTGGTGTCCTCCCATGACCATCGGATGGTGCTGGTTGGAGCTCAATACCATCTCTTGGGAGTTTATTAATGGTGATGGGGGAGCTAATGTTTAATCGTAGTATTGCAAGTACAAGTGGCTTTACACATACAAGAGAGGACAAAACAGAGAGCGCGTATTACACAACGAATTGCTGCTAAGTTATTAAACTATTAAAAATGCAGTTTTTATCGGCGGGTTATGAAGCAAATTGACAGTTGTGAAACTAGTGATTTTGAACTACTGGACTCCGTAATACAATAACTATTAAAAAAACAATTAGCATGTGGGCTGAGCCATATCCGACCGATCACCTATTACTCATTCACTTATTTTTGACATCTCGTTACCTTTGAAATCCCCATTTTTTTACACTTTTCTCCTTTCAGCACATGTTGAAAAGATACGATAAAAATGTCAAAGTCAGATTTCCAACGCCTACTCGATGTCACTAATAAGTAAATAGTTTATACAGTATGGTGGAAATGAAAGGAATAAATTCATTATTTCGTAAGTCAGACACTGGAGAGAATAATCCTGAGACCCGTCGATTTTTTATTTCAGTTGCGCATTCTGTCCGATTTTCTTTTTATTTCTTATGTCATCTGTATAAGCGTGATGACGTCATCGATGATTTTTTTAAATGAAAACGTTGTTGATGCGGTTCATCATTTGAAAGGTCTAGTAATTCTCCATTCAACCATATCAATACTTTTACATAAATAACGTTTGTAAAGAGTCAAATAGTTTTATTATTAAAATTAACATTCTAGTTATTGTCCGAAATAACAACCAAACTCAAAGCTGCTCAAATTGATGACCCTCAGCGATGAGACAATGAGATAAGCGAGCAACGAATTCATCCTGAACGTTCTGAAGAACTTCCGCACTTATTTGCGCGATCTCGAGCCGTATGCGTTCCTTGAGTTCATTGATAGTATGTGGTCTATTTTTGAACACTCGACTTTTCAAGTATCCCCATAAAAAGAAACCAAGCGATCCTCTTCGCCCAATCCACCTATCTGTAAAAACTCTGTCCAAGTAGTTTCTTACCAAGACCGCATAGTGTGGGGGCGCACCATCTTGCTGCGCAGCCATAAATCATCTCTATTTGGGAACAGTCGATGCAACTCTGGTATTAAGAAATGTTGGACAAATTCTAAATATCGAGGACCTGTTAAAGTTTCCTCGAAAAAGTATGGTCCTATAATTTTATTACCTATTATTCCCACCCATACATTTAATTTCTCCGGGTATTGAGTATGAAACTCCTGCATCTAATGCGGATTTTGCTGAGCCCAATACCGACACGTCTGACGATTTACATGACCATTTAGAAGAAATGTAGCTTCATCCGAGAAAAGGACCTTTCTTAAAAACATTGAATCTGTGTTATTTTTTTCCATCATAATGTCCAGAAGCTCCTGGACTAAAACAACTTTATAGGGATGTCACTTTTCCTTTTTTAGCGTAGCAAGAACTGTTGCATGGTGTACGTTATTGTCTAATGCTACTTCCCAAGAACTGGTATGGGGATCCTCTTGAAACGCTAGTAGAACATCTAATTTTGTGTTTTCTGCGACTGGATTTCTACTGCCTTTTGGGAGGTCTCTTACATGACCCGTTTCTCTGAATTTTTTCTCAATTTTGCTGACGGTGGATGGCGCAATTGGTTCTCGGTCGGGATATTTATCGTTGAATAATGAACAAACCTCCATTTGTGTCCTTGTCTTATCTCTACAACCAATCATTATAAGAATTTCAATTCTCTGCGTTTCACTAAGTTTTATTTTGGAACAAAGTAACAATGAATAATAATTATAACACAATTTGACTGCAATGTAATCGAACTAATACCATTTACATGTGACATGTCAAAGACGTTTAATTTGTATGTAGCACTCTTGATAAGAATCAGATTTTTTTACATAAAAAGTTAAGTAAGAAACGTGCAAAAATTTAACAGTTTACTTCCAGTGACAATCTACCAAATTCACATATTCATATTGCAAGAGAGCCGAAAATTAATATTAAATAAATTATAAATATTAATAATTAGTATTGACACTTTACAAACGTCATGTATTTAAAAGTATTGATATGGTTGAATGGAGAATTGCAAGACCTTTCAAATAATGTTCCGCATCAACCACGTTTCCATTTAAAAAAATCATCGATGACGTCATCACGCTTATACAGATGACATAACAAATAAAAAGAAAATCGGACAGAATGCGCAACTGAAATTAAAAATCGACGGGTCTCAGGATTTTTCTCTCCAGTCTCTGACTTACGAAATAATGAACTTATTCCTTTCATTTCCACCATACTGTATGTCCGTTGGTGGTGCAGAAAATTTGTGAAAAACTCTGTTAAAAGTTAAAATCTTTTAGTTACATATTTAACGTCCGTATAAGAATTGAAATTGAAAATTTTCTTTCCCTTTTTAATGGGGAATTATGTCAGGATTAAAAAAATATCAAGTTAAATTATCTCTAACAACGTACTTCAGATCTGATGAACCCACGGGTAGTCTATATATTTGAAAATTGTCTCCGCTGCTAAGCTTTACAAACCCACCCTTTATTATGTTGTATCTGACGTTTTGCTTTGCCTTGCCCCCGATGAAGTATTCCATTTTGACGCAGGACTAAAATATGGCTCTCTGTTCAGTACTCGCTAGGACTCTTGATACATAATGTTTTAATATAATAATAAAGCTTTATTGCTTATTTGTATTGGTATATAGGATGTCTCGAAATTAGGTGGCCAAACATGGTGAATTTAACCCGAGAATGAAAGTTGTTAAAAATTTAATCTTATGCCTAACATTTGGGTAAGAACTAGTACACAATTTGCTGTAATTTTTTTTGGCTTATCTTTTTTTTTAATAAAGTTCGAAATTATAAACCATTCTTTTAAGTTCATAAAAAAAGGTACTTTTTGTTTATATCGCTCAGATGCACCATTTTTCCGCAAAACGTATTGTCACAAAGAAGCAAAAACACATAAAAATTTCCACATTTTTAGAAATGGTCGGCCATGACCGGTTTAGTAACCATGCACTAGTTTTTAGGTTTTAGAACTAGTGGACCGATTGTAGTGAAACGGTTTCTTGTTCTTTTTGATGCCCTCTTTCACCTCCCTCCAAACAAAGTCCCGTAGGTTCAATAGCTTCGAAGATAGACCCCTTGGGAGGTCGATTTTTAGGCTCTTTTAAAACGTATTTTGGAATCATTTAGAAAAAAGTTCACTTGTGGCACTAATTTTTTTCTTTTTATGTTTATTATGTTTAAAGGGGATTGAAATCACCACATTCCGATCAAATCACAAACAAAATCCAAATTCACCGAAATTGACAAAAGGGGGGATGTTTTTGGGGTGCGGGAGCCATGTTGGGGCTGGTTGAAGCTTGACATTACGCCAGAAGGACGAACGACCAACATCAGGTACCAGCCCACGGTTTAAAAGTAGAAAAAAAGGAGTCTAGTCTGGGGGGCTCGCGAGAAGGGTCCTTTTTGGGAAAAGAGGAGGAGGCACTTGTCCGGCGGATGTAGCGTTATCGGCCGATGAAATAAATTCATTTTTCTGTTCTATCGCAGAGAATCTTTCGAGGGCTTTCCGTTTTGATCCCCTGATAAATGTGTCCCCTTAAACGCTTGGTGAATCATTCTTTTTCCGACCAGTGGATGCCAGCGAAGTGAGAGCTATCTTTATTGAGATGGGAAATAGGGATGCTGCGGGGTGGGATGAAGTTTCAATTAGGGTGTCTGAGCGTCTCCCTGATGTAGCGCTTACGGCCTTGTCGGGTGCAATTAATTCCTCCATTACTCAGGCGAATTTCCTAGCTTCTTGAAATCGGCTACGGTTTTACCCTTCTTTAAGAAAGGAGACACAGAGATTCAACAGTGCTTGAGACAATGGTGAATGAGGACCTGGGTGCATTAAGATCATGGTGTCTTTCAAATTCCCTCAGCTTTAATATCTCTAAAACCAACCTATTACATTTCAAGTATAATGTCATCATTCCCATTGGAGGTAATTTGATCAGGAACATGAAATCCACCACATATATCGAGCTAGGCTTGGACGATACCCTTAGGTTTGATGCCCAGATTTTGACGTTGAGATCGAAGTTGGCTTCTGCTTGCTACGCGGTTAAACGCTCTAGAGAAAGACTGAGTTTTGAAGTGGCACAAATTGTGTATTTCTCACTTGTAGAATCGCACTTGAGGTGTGGTATATGCTTCTGGGGAAACTATTCGTCTGCCCTGTTATAGTGTTTCGGATACAGAATCGTGCAATTAGATTCCTATGCGGCCTGAGCTCCCGACAGTCATGCAAGGAGCATTTTGGACTGTGCAGTGTGTTGACTGTGCCAGCTCTTGTTTATTTTCGAGACGGCCTGCCTTATGCATAAAAAGTATTACTCTGTCATTTATAATCAGCTACAGTGACTCGCAGCTGTTCTAACATTCCCGTGGCCTATTCCAACATGCATCTGACCGAAGGCTCCGTTATATACAAATCAAAAAAAAATCTTGAGTCGCAATATATCGTCTTGATCTACCTAAAATTTCGGTAAGAACTACTGTGCATTCTATTTGCGTTATTTCTGTGTTTATTTATTTGCTACAGTAGGTTACTTTTAAGGTCATACGAATAGAAACTTACATAGATTCTCTTTTGTTACTTCTAACTAACGCTAGCCTCCGTAGCTTGAAACACCTCGTTCTGCTTTAAAGATCAGCATAGGACCCTTCGCCGACGTAACGTAAGCCCCGGTACGCAAACCGCGAAAAGATCAGTAGAATTTGTACAGCAAATATTTTTTACAATTCCCATTTGCTAAATTGCAATAATAAACAACACTTTTTCATTCTTCAACTTCAAAAAGGGGAAAATGGGATTTGATCGTAGAGCGACATCTATTATAGTTTTAGCTAAAAGTCTCGGAGAAATTGAGCCATTTGGAATGTCTGACTAGATCTATACAGACAATGCTATGATCTCATTTTCATAACTTCGATTCTCGGGTTAGATTCCCAACGCAAACAATGCTATATCACAGAAACAACTAGTTTTTCTTTTCGGTTTAAAGGGGCATAGCACCATTAGGGGTGCATTTCTCGAGATATATATTTATTTGACAAATCAGTATTATTTTGGCCTCAAGAATCTGCTGTTTAAGTTTGGCCACCTAATTTCAGGACACTCTGTAAACAGAGTGTTTTCGAAAATAGTACCATAAATGTAACCACTTATTCTAGGATCCAAAATAAGACAAAAAAATGAGAATATGAAGGGTTAGTTCCTAAAGAACACAACTATTAATTCAAATTGCGTCTTTTTTTGTAATATTTTTGTATGAGAAATATTACCGATATCAACAAGAGTACATTTTTATGCAGAAATCTTCAGATTTGCCATTTATTCTAATAAATTGTCAATATGTAGAGACAAAGAAGTTTAGGCGCTTTTTACAGTTTTTACACACTACCCCTTCGTATCACCCGCATCTGGACAAATGTGTCCATTGTGTCCATATCTACTTAATTTGTAGAAAGGGCATACAAATTTATGGCATCATACCAAATTTCATTAATTTATCTCGAAACGATTCGGATATATTAACTAAAACCAATCCTTAGGATCTATCCTTTCATAAGCAATATATTGTAAACAAAGCATTTTTCGATGCACGTTTCTATAAGTTTTTTTTCTTATTTTGAAGCCTAGACTAAGTGGCTACATTTATGGTACGTCTTTCAGAAACACCTAGTATACATCCTTTTTGATTTATTATTAATGAAATTTCAAAATAAAAAGTACTTACGTGGCATGTGATGAATTTCATGCATTCCTCCATAACCACCTGAGCTTGGGGGAGGAGGAGGAGGAGGTGTTTGAGGCTGTATGATGCTTTGGTGATTTTGCTGCGTCATTGGATGAACCATACCAATCTTTAAAGTTAAAAACAATTATAAAACACCAAGGAGTAAGATGAAGTCGATAACAAAGATAAGAAAAATTTCCAAAAGATTGGAAGCATCAAATTATCTGAGGTTAACATATTATACAAGTGAATAAAACTTATAGATACAAGTGAATAAAACTTGGATTATCTGATCAAATAATGTACCTGTGGTTGCGACTGAGGATTAACTATAGGTAAAGCGCTATAACCGGGACCTCTTTCGCGCCTCGGATGGCCCAAGGGATAGTTGGGAGCATAGTGACTGGGTACTTGAGGGGGAGCCACTGCAGGCGGGGTACGGTACTCCCTGCTGTTTTTCGAAAGAGTGCCCCCAGTAACAGAAACTGCAAACGTATTTATAACTAAAATCTTGTTCACACCATATTTGAAAGATCGCTACATAGTATTTCGTGTTGATTAAAGTTTTATAGTTTATGGTCAACCCACCTTTGCTTGAGGTTCTCGAAACCTGAGGTGGAGTTGGAGGTTTAGTCGTAGGAGCGGGGCCTACTAAAGAATTGCCTGGCCCCGCATTAACCGAGTGAATACTACCGGAACTGGAACCTCTTTGTTTCTGTCTGGGTGTGCCTCCACTCCTCACACCGTGACCAATGTCATCGAATACTGAACAATATACAATTAAATTACATCAAAAAACAAAGAAAATACCCTCAAACGTAAACTTACTCGTATAATCAATTGGTTTCCGCATATATTTGATCGGTTTCTCGGGATTTGCAGGTGCGATAATCTTATATTGTCTATTAGTGCTTTTGTTAGCTGTCAAAACTCCTATTTCCCTTCTAGCCACTTTTTCCTTATGGATCATTACTGTTTGAGATATATGGTTCATTTGACTTTCCATTTCAGCCAGTTGTGCAGACTAAAGAGTAATAAAGGATAGTGATGCTTGAATGCCTTCTTAAAATCAAATAAGACTTTCTAGCTAGATAAAAGGTAAACATTATTGTGTTTTGTTGAATTATTATTCAAGTGTTAGAGTATGCATTTCGCATAGTTACTAATATATATTTTTATACTGTGACACTAGCAATTTGAAAGGGTCTCATTAACAGTTCAAGCCAACTCTTTTTACGAGCCGGTTTGACATTATTGGTTTTATTGAAAGTTTTATCATTGTATATCAATCCCAAGTAAATCAATGAATGAAAAGTTTGGGACTTGTGTACTAGATGGCTTGGAAAAAGGTGGGACTTGTCTAGCAGAGAGCTCTTAGGAAGGTGAGGTACTTCGTCAGCTGTTTACTCTATAAAAACGAAAACAAATTCTTCTTCTTTACTGAATTAGGTGAACAAAGATGTATATATTTTTTTCTACGACTGCCTCGAAAATGAACAAATGACTACTAACTACCGTTGAAAATCG
Organism: Taphrorychus bicolor; assembly: GCA_951812265.1. Lineage (NCBI taxonomy): Eukaryota > Metazoa > Arthropoda > Insecta > Coleoptera > Curculionidae > Taphrorychus > Taphrorychus bicolor. The sequence continues at coordinate 34,355,751 of OX638299.1, forward strand.
CATATTGCAAACAGCGTGCGCCAAGTGCACATTGCGCACGCTCTCATGCAGAAGCGTATGCAAAGTCCACTTTGCACACGCTTCTGATTGCTTTGCACATATTTTATGTGTGCTCTTGTGACGTTGTATCACTCGCCTACGGCTCGTGCCCAAACCATTACACTCGTGTGAAAAGGGTAATTTTCGACACTACACTTTACATATAAAGTGATTGTGCCATCATCGAGAGAACCATAAAGAAATGTTGTTTGTCATCATACAGGCCAATCAAATCAGACCTGCTCCAAGCCGCGAAAAAGGAAATATTTAATGTTCGCAATATTTGAAAATCCTGATCCTGGATATGAGGCGGCTGTGTTGTGGATATGGGGGGGGGGGGTATGTATATTCGTTTGTTTGCGCTGTCAGTTGTGTCAGATTACAATTTGTGTCCAAAATGCATGAAGTCTCAATAAAGAAGCGGTTGACATACCTCCCAGCATTTTTTGTCAAGCTAGATTTGCGGGAAAAACTGGTTCCGCAATTTAAACTTATACGAACGGGACTAGCAGCCTTTTTCTGGACTGGAAGCAGAAGAAAAGGGCTTACAAGCAGAGTTACCAAGATTATGATGGTGAAGTCAACTTCCCTGTGGTCATAATTCGTCATATTATTCTTAACTTGGTGATAAAGATAAACATAATTGTTGAAGAAGTTGATGACAGGGAGAAAGGCGTTGGTCATCCAAATTCCTGACACAAAAATCAAATTCTGAAAAAATACATTGTTTCTCAATAAAATAGAGAGATTTCTCAGTGAATACTTGGTAAATGTGGTGGAACAAAAGATATTACAACTCTAGCAATAGTAGTTAATTTATTGAGCTTGACAGCAGAAATAACCATTTTGGTACCTCGCTGAACCAGGAGAAAAATTTTTTGTCATTTTATCAGTGAGTGAGCGCGATGCAATTGAGTAATTTAAATAATTGTAGTTTGTTTATTAGATTTTAAATAAATGTGTTATAATGTTATTTAATTTGTCTATAGTGTGTATTTTCGTAGCAAATAATATGTCCGAGAAATATAGAATAATAATAATAATAATAATAATAATAATAATAATAATATTCTTTATTGCCATCCAAATCCTCCCGGGACATTAGCAACGTCAAAAAACAAGAAAGCAACAACAAGTACAATAATTTGAATACACATAAAAATGAGGACCAAAGTCCACTTAAATGCTAACATCGTAAAGACACTCATCAAGTAGAAATTCTGTAGCTTTTTGCTTAAATTTGTGCACATGAATTTCTGACTTTATATAGTCAGGAAGTCTGTTGTATTCCCTAACAGCCTTATACAAAACTGTTTTTTGGAAGAATGCAGATATGTGATTTGGTACACTCAAGTTCTCTCTATGTCTCGTAGTGATGGTCATGTTATCTGCATAATGCTGTGAATTCGTTTCAAAGAGGGTCGGATTTTTTTTACAAAAAGAACCAAGGACAATATATATAAAGATGGTACAGTTAGCAGTCTTAAATCTACAAAATGTGGTCGAGCTGACTCACGAGGGCGTAATCTCAAGAAACATCGAATGATTCGTTTTTGGGCTATGAAAACAGCCTGGGCTCCCCTCGATGAACCCCAGAACATTATGCTGTATGACAGCACAGACTGCACAGAGGCAAAGTAAAGCTGCCGCAGAGAATCCAGAGTCACCTGATCGCGCAATCTCCTAGCCAATGCACAGAAACTGTTTAGCCTATTTGTGACATGCTCAGTTTGCCGGTCCCAGCAGAGTCCCGAGTCCAGATATACTCCTAAAAACTTTGTGGTGTCTGTCTCTGGAATAGATCTCCCATTACATCTGACGTATAGTGATCGCTCCCTTCCACCTTTTCTGCCAAAAGACAACAAGCCAGTTTTATCAGAGTTTAGATTTAGAAAACTATGGTTACACCAGTTCTGCATTGAGGCCACAGTATGGGTACATGTTGCAGCCAGGATGTCAATGTTTTTATTTGCCAAGATCACTGAGGTGTCGTCGGCATACTGACAGACAAGTCCAGGGCCCAGGTGTTGTCCCATGTCATTTACATAAATTAGAAACAGTATGGGAAGTATATATGAGTGAAATAATATTTTTTATTTATTTAAGTAAGTACAGATTAGAAAACAAAAATTTAAATAAGAAACAAAATATTAAAATTACCATTTTTTAAGCAAAGTAAAAAAGGAATCTCAAGGTTGCAATAGCTATTTGTTTAGCTGACATGAAGTAAGTATTATGTTAAATATGAAAAGAAACGAGCCAGATTTGAATATTTGCCTGAAATCGGAGCCTAGTGACCTCCTATAGACATCATCATAAATTCCATTGACCTACTATTAGATCTACATACAATGGTTTCATTTTACTAACAGGAATGTCAATTGAGTGACATAAGAAATATATTGTTGCCACATGACAGTTCTGTTTGTAAACTAAAACTTTCAATTAAACCAGAGCTCTAAAACTGGAGCCATTGTGCAATAAGAAATAAAAATTCAAATAAACTAAAAAAAGTAATTTAAGAACAGTTGGTTAAGCCTTAGCTCTCTCTTGTTTAATAATATATCCCTGACTACTAACTACCACAAGTACAGGGTGTTCATTATAAAACTTCATCTAGTAGGCTATGAAATTTTGACAGAAAAGGATGACATAATCAAAGTGAATAGACTTTTCTTACTCCATCCTTTCGACATTGCACAGCCAACTAGATGAAGCTTTATAATGAACACGGGGTATACAATATCTACATGTACTAGGTACCTCTGGGACCATCTCAAAAATTGATAAATCATATAAACATCAAAATATAGGTATTAAAACCCTATATCCCTATATTAAAAAAAATATAGGGATATAAACATGAAAATATAGCAACATTAAAGTTGGATGCTATTAGGACAAAAATATAATCAGGAAAACAGAATCTTAATCCCAAGTATTAAAGCTTGATATTGAGTATTATTCAGTAGATACTTACTTGCATCTCTAATAATTGTAAGAAGTTGTAGGCCAAAGTATTGATCTGATATGCGACACTGGCTAGTGACTGAGTGGTGTAATTCTTGGTCTCCTCCAACGCGCCCCTCTTGTTGTCCGTCTGAAAGTAATTGGCCTCGCAATATTCGGCGACTCTTTGCAAATTTGTGTGGTTATCAGTAAGATTGCTCCGTCCCTCGGGAATCTCCGATCGGAGAAGCGCTGCCAATTCGGCCATGGTATCGCAGTCGCTCACCACACCTGACTCCTTGCCCGGACTTCCTGGAAGTTGGAAAAAAATGTTGTGGACTTGTCATGGCAGGAAAATTAAGGATGTCTCAGCCAAATCCTAAATGTTACATCTGAATGGAAATAATGATCAAGGACCTCTTTTTGAGCAAAAAGATTTGTGTAAGGATACCTAATCATATTTTGAAGATAGAAAAGAAGTTAGAAGATAGGGCATCAATGCAAACAGCATTGATTATTTTTTTGAAATAATTAAAAAACCAAAAATACAACATGAATAGAGTAGGTGTTTGATTTTTTAGTCTTCATTATTTATGCTATGGAATTGCATTTTTGGTCACCTATAAACTGTGGGGGTGGAACTTTTTTGGAGTAGTTCACATTCTGGAAGCATGATACTGAATTCTTTATTACAGTTGCAAAGTGATGCAATTTGAATATTCAGGTTAGACAGGAGATTGGGATTGGGGATGAAATCTGTGTGTGCTGAGTGCAGACCATTCCACAATATCTTAACATGCTTAAAGAGCGCAGAGAATGTCATTACAGAACTCAGCTTAACTTAACCAAACCATAAAACCAGACAATGACCTAGCAGATATGGATAGAGCCAACAAATGACGATATTTTCCTAAAAATTGTCCCCTCTTTCTGGCCGGAAGTCCATTGGTTCAAAGGTTCCCCTGACGTAATTTTGGCATCAGCACACATCATACAAGGATCAAAGCAACTTAAAGCTGGACCAGAAATTGATTGTCAGTTGTTTTTGGTTTTTCTTAGGTTGGAAGTTAAGTTTTAGAAAACCTTGGAGCTAGGTCAGTGAAGGGCTAGGAACTCTAGCTCTCTAGCTAGGAAATGGGTATAAGATTGACATTCGATTGGATTGGAAATAAGAACTAATAAAAATAATGAGAGTGACAACTGTTATGCAATAATTTAATTTAATAGTGTTTTCGATTGTCAAAACGAGTGTTGCACCAAATCGACCACAGAGCAATTCCGGTTTCTTCAAATATTTACCCCAGTGCAGTTCCAATAAAACACACAATTCACATTTGCATTGCACTCAGGGCAAAACTACCTAGTACAGCACATGTCAAAAATGTTGCACTCATATCATGCAAACATCATGCAAACATACCAAACTGCATGAAAGTTGCCAATCGAATGTACAAAGCGCACTAGTTTTGCACTGGGGTTCCCAATCAAAAATGCTATAAGACATCACTTCTCGCAGAAGTCATCATCAGTTTAAAGGTCTCCACTGCTAAAAAGGGGGGGCCAAAACTGTAAAACAGAAGGGGGTCTCCAGATTAGCTGGATGAAACCAGAACTAACCTAACCTAAAGTGCTATTTTCCACAAGAGTCCTACCTTCTGACTACAGTGACGACTCATGTTCAGTTCATTAACATAAGAAACTGATGCTTACTAGCAGTTATCATACTGCAAGAGCTTGGAGAAAACTGGTAAACAGAGTATTAACTCCAAACAAGTAAGCAGAGTGTTAAAGAAAAAAACAAAATAGGTTTACTACCACTGAACTAATCCATAAGGAAAATACAATACAATAGAAGCAGGCTTCACCAGAGTTGCAGATTAGCAACACTCAGTATACCGCCGTATAGCCCTGGCAGCTAAAGGCCGTAAAATTGAAGAGAAGAAGAAGAAACACTAGGTATATTCAAAGGTGTGGTCAAATATTACACATTTTACACTTGCTTACCTTGCTGATAATACACAACACTCATAATCCGCCACACATACCGTTGAAAATTTTTATCTAATTATTACTAGGGATAGACGTGTAATAAGTACAAAAGGGCAATATTTCGACCCTTTTATTGATTAAAAAAATTAAATTCATTAAACAGCATACATAAAATTAAAATAATAAACAATCAAAAATCAAATATAAAGATGAATGAAGAAACCAAATGACATTGACAGTTTGACAGAATGATTGACAAAAGATAGGAAGGAGGTTGTGACATCTATTGGCAGGGACACCGTTCCTCACAACTCTATGTCTATTCTTTAATAACTCAAGCGAAATATAAAAATTAAAAGTGTACAAGTGCAGCCATTGCAAAAAATATTATGTAAAGGTGAACAAATCACCTTGAATGAACTTTTCTTGCTGTTCTGTGATGTTTGATGGGGAACCTTAGATACAGTGCCATCTAGTGTTGAATCACACCAGTACAAATTTGGCAGCGACATTGAGAAATGAAGCGTGTTAATGGTGACAGGTGTCTTGATTTGACACTTTAATTAGAGGTTATGTTTTCCGAAAAGACAAAATGACAAAATACAAAACAGTCCAAAAAATGCAAAAGTGACGTTTTGTTTTAAACTTGAATTTAACAATAGAACCAAATATTAGGGAAAAATCTAGAGTGTTAACGTGATCTAATCGTAGATCACCACACTCAAACCCACGAGTGCCTTGATGAACTAAATATTTTAAATAGTGGGTATTGGTCCAAGTGTTGGGTAATTATTTAAGTACAACTTAATAGACTGTGGATTAGAAAGTAAACACTACACTAATCCATATCAGTAAGTAGCTTCTTTATATTTCAATACCATTAAGATACACACCCCTCCAATACTAGTTAACAGCATAATTGTTGTTCTTGCAATAAGCAACATAATAGGTAATGTTAAACATTTCCATTCAATTCTGCTTTCAGTGGCATAAGGCAAATCTGGGTAAATTTTTGGCAACAGTAGAAAAATAGTAAAACAATGTCTTTCTAGATACCACAGTCATTTCAATCGGTTTTTAAGGGTCCTTAAGATGTAATTAAGCAATAGCATTCATTTATATCCGTGTAGTTATAACTTGAGCATGAGCATGTGCTTGATCAAAAATGTTTGAAGTAAATCCATATAGGTATTTCAAATGGAAACTAAATGTCAAAGCCAGGCTTGAGGCGAGACTTGATGCTTACTTGGAGTCAAGTCATGACTATAAATATGGGCATTAGTTCCATTGGTGTACTTAGTTTCTCCAAGTCACTTTTCATTTGCTACTTGACTCCAAAGGAATTTTTGTTTCACTGCTGATTCTGGTCCTGGTTTACTTTAAAATAATAGACATTTTTGATAGTGGTCACAATTATTGGTTCCATTTGACATAATGGAGATCAGAATTAATAACTGCAAAAACATGGATTATGACTTATAAAACATCAACCATATCTACTTTAGAACCCACCTTTAGAGCTGATCCTTGCAATTTGTAACCAGGTTTAACCAGATCCAAACAATGACCTCATTGTTTTGAACCAAAAATGAATGGTGCCATTTTGTTCAAGTTAGTCCTAAGCAATCCAGTTAAACTACAATGACTTATATGGTTGATAACATTTCTGTAATCACAAAGATCACAAACCAGTTTACACTTAATAATAAGCGAGATAATAAGATACTGATTGGTTTAATGTCATTTTACTAGAGATTCTAACCAATCAAAGATTTATCATTAATAGGACATTGGTTGTTCTGAGAACAGACCTTATGTTAACAATAACCAGAATCAATTAGTAAATTGAATATAAAGCATTTTAAAGGAAGATTGTTTTAAAACTTTCACTTCCTTCTAGGGTTGGATAAGTAGAAACCAAAAAAGACCCCAAATGTTTAAAATTTACCTAATTGTTCAAAAATACCTAATTGTGTTAACCATTATAGGTATCTACTTCTTGACCAATGCAATGGATGAGGCACACCATGGGCCACAATATGCTATACAAATTGCTGTGCACACTCTGAGAGACAGATGCAGACACTTGCAGCAACATGTTGCCTTATTAGAGGAGGAAAATGTGAATTTAAGGATAAAGTGCAGTCACCACCAAGAGGAGAGGCATTCTTTGAATGAATTAGATCATTTAAGGGCCCAGGTGAGCAATACTCTTCTAACTTATACTGCTGAGAGTTCCACAGTAAATTTTATTGCAATCCCAGGGGCAATGAAGATCTAAAAGATGGTAAAATGGGAAAAATTGGTAGGCAGTTGGGGCTGATGGATTACAATCTATATAATAAGATTGATACACAAAATTAATGATCCTGCATGTAACAAAAAGGTTTCCCTACTTAAACACATATATATTGTGCTTGAAATTTTTGCTATGCAAATATTAGAAACACATGTAATCATAAGATAACAACAATAGTTCAAGGGGTTTAAGCAAACATGGGGTCCTGAAAAAGACATTCTTTAGTCAAGTCAAGAAAGATTCTATTTCCCCAAATAGAATCTTAGAGTTTGCAGTCATTTTCAGCAAATTTTTCCAAATGCTTTTTTTAATTTCTAGTTTAAATGCTTTAAGGGCAAAATTTATGGTAATTTTCAATAACTGCCCCCCAATTGTAGTATTTCCATGAAGTCTACATCATTTTCTTCTAGCTACTTAAGCTACCTCAAACTTCCAGGAAAACTTTTCATAAGACCACATTATATTTAGGTATTCTATGTTCAATTTCATTGCCTAAGAGCGACGAGATTCATCTGATAATAATTTTTTGACAGATGGTGAATGGTAAGCTCTAATTTTTTCAAATCATCATGACTACAGCCCTTCTTGAGTTAAAAAATGTTGGGGCAACCCTTGAAATGTTGACTTTATCTTTAGTGTACTTAAATTATTATGTCTAAATCGCCATTAAAATTTTTTCAATTTAAAAATATTAGTTTCTTAAATTGTGACTTAAGAGCCTTGCATAGTGAAATAAAGTAAAACAAATACTTGGCTTTTGGCCTCCCCATTACCCTTTCATTTATGCTACCACCTTTTAGAATCCATGTACAAGTGGTGTTTCACTATAATAAAATAAAAAATAACTATTAAACCAGTCTAGTTTATGCTACCCAATATTCTATGACACATTCATTAGTAGGTAATAAGATGATTACTCAGTACTACAAAGCTAAGGGCAAATTATTGTGAAAATATATAATAATGGCTTAATGATTAAGTTCTGGTCTTAATCCCACATAGGTAATATAATTAGTTAAATTACTACGTCTTGTGGTTTAGGTTGCTGAGTTGTCTCAGCAAAAAGAACAACTGCAGAACAAAATGAAAATGGTGACTAACGAGAATCAGGATCTCTGGGCTAGATTGAGTAAATTGACAAGGGCTAATAAATCTTTAGGTAGCCAGCTCAATAAAATTAACGATACTTTGGCGCAGGTATTATTGCTGGTTAAAAAAAGGATTAACAGTAATTTCAACAGTTTCAATGATTTTAGCACTCTACAACTCCAACCATCCCAAGCCCCCAGCATAACCTTATTAGGTCTAAAACGTTTACTAAATCAGAATTGCACACTAAAGTTCAAAGGAATTTAGAGGAAAACGATAAAATTAGCTTAGAATTGGAGGATGTGTCCTTGAAGTTGTCAGACAGTTTTTCTAAGCAGAAAAAAGAATTAGGTATAATTTTTCAAGGCAAAAAATCTTAAATATGTGCTGCTACAAAATATTTTCAGATTTACTTTGTTCCGAGATCTCGGAAATGACTTTTTCTAACGATGCTATAACTGCTGAAAATTGTGGTTTTTTATATGAGGAAGACTTGGAGAGTGGCATGTTTTCAGAGGTGCAGACCTTTGGCGACGATTTAAAAGTCTTGAAGGATACCGTACTTCATCAGCGAACGTTGTTGGCGAATAGTCTCAAAAATATACAACAAATGAAAGGTAAAGTAGTATCTATTCTTTTAATGCAACTAAACACGGCAATAATTCTAGAAAATATGCGTTGCAAGACTTGCCAATCGAAGAAGCCAAAAATAGAGAAGGGCACTTCGACGGTCGATCTAGACAGAAAATCGTTTGAGAACAAGGGCACAGAGACTGACAAGCTGATTGAAAAGTCTCAGTCTACAAAGCAGGCACTCCCGCCAAAAATGCCTCAGTCCAGTGAAGCGGACAATAGGGATAAAATTTGCCCTGTATGCACCAAAGTGTTCCAGAAGGACGTGGAATTTTCGATATTTAGAGTGCACGTTGAGAACCATTTTCTCGTTGAGGGCTTTGAAATGTTATAGCGCAAGCTGAAATAGGATCTCAGTGAAGTAAGTCTTCCTCTTGCTTTTCATGTTAATCGTTTTTGTTTCTTTTTGAGGCAAGTCGAACCTTAATATTAGGTCAATTATGTCTTTCTTGAATAAGAAAATATTTTATTAATTTTTGTACGTCCTTGCAATTGTTTTTTTTAATACCAACACCAAAGTTGACTCTTCAACTCCAAAATTCATATAGTAACTAAGAATAACAGTATTAGTGTAGATAATTGTATTGTATTGTAAATAGATCTGTGTAAAAAGATTTTGCTGTTGATAGCAGTGGTGATCAGCCCGGGCAATATTAGGTATTACTTTACCTTACATGTTGATAATGAAAATATAAACATTTTATTCTGAAGAAAGAAAGCAAATTCTATTTATGTGACCTCTAACAATCAAATTTCTTAGGTTGCATCTAAGCACCTTCCTGTAACTCTTCGCCTCTCCTCTGCATCTCCTATGGTTTAAAAGAACCCTATATATTTCCCTAAATTTGTTGCACCCTGTATGACTAATTTTCCGTGTTACCGAAAGTACTAAAAAACCGCTAGATAGATACCATTAAATGCAGTTTGATAGAGTATTGCACAGTATCAAACTGCTTTTGGTTAACACTATATCTCTGGTTATGCACTTCACTGGTCGGTCACACCCTCTGGGACATTGATACTTAAATAAAAAGGCTAAAATAAAATAGATTAACTTTTAATGGTAAATTGGTGGTTTAACGCTGATTAAATAAACAACATTTTGTATCACATTTCAATTTTAACGTTTTTTCTTAATTACTTGGGCAGCCGCTTCAGTTCATGGGTGAGCCATACTGCGGTGGTAAGCAGCAACAGAGAACCGCTTTGGTGTCCAGCCGCTATCGGAACCGGTACATATGTCAAAAGTGTGGTAATACCAAGTGCCACCTAGAAAACATAATTATTTCGTATGAGAAATTAAATAGTTTAAGTAGGTCTATCGTCAATTAACTACACACTTTTATTTACTTTTATTACAACACAATTACTCTCTACGGGCGTAACGTTGCCCCCCTCTTAGTTCTGATCGTCCCGATCAGAGAAATCTCCACGACTGTAAGTCTTTAACCGTTCAAGATGAACCACTTTCATCTTTGCTCTAGGGGTACGCTGGATCCTGTATACCACGTCGTTGATCCGTTTGATGACTGTATATGGACCCTCTCAACTTGGAGACAACTTGGGAGACAGACTTTCCTTTCTTCCTCTGTGGATTATACAGCCACACCAAGTCACCTGCCTTAAATCCTGCAGAATTCGCCCTTAGGTCATATCTGGCTTTCATCCGATCGCTACCAACCTTTACCTTTGCCGTGTCACGTTTCAATGAATTTCCTTTAATCCTTCTCAAAGTTCAACAGCATAGTTCTGAACTTGCACCGGCTCTTCTGGTGATCCGTACACCTAATCTACCGGAAGACGAAGTTCTTTACCAAAAATAACCTTGGCAGGGGTATGTTCTGTCGTGTTATTCAATGCACCTCTGTAAGCCGTCATTAGAAGAGTCAGAAATTTGTACCAATATTTCTGGTGGTCCGCTGGTGTTCCATGGTGCGATTGAAACTCGTTGGCAGTCGACATTTCCCTTTACAAGGCCTGCGTGATAATGCATCTGCGCTACCATGAGATCTGTCTCGACGATGTTCAATTTTAAATCGTGCTGCTGAAAGCGTTCTATCTATCTTGCAATTTGGCAGGGCGCTTTCAGAATTCTTCATTTGGAGAAGGCATTTCAGCGCTCCGTGATCTGTACGAATCAAGAACTTCTTTCCGTACAGATACCGATGAAAATGGACCACAGACTTCACGATAGCCAGCAGTTCCTTTCTGGTAACGCAATAATTTCTCTCTTGCTTGCTCAACCCCTTACTGAAGTGCTCAATTACTTTTTCATGGCCGCATTGTACTTGCGACAATACTGCTCTAATTCCATGGTTACTTGCATCGGTGTCCAGAATAAACTGTCCCTCGGGTCGCGGATAGGCCAATATAGGGCTGGCACATAATGCTGCCTTGAGTCTTCGAAACGCGTCTTGGCATTCATGGTTCCAAGAATGAGATCTTTTTCTCCGTTAACCTATGCAGCGGCTTGGCGATGTTGGCAAACCCCGTTTTCTACGTTAATCCTTTCAAGACTAGTTCCATTAATCGCTCGAAGGTTGAAGGAGCATTGCAAAGACTGAAAGGCTTAACGGTAAACTGGAAAAGACCATTTCCAGTTGCGAATGCTCTCTTTTCTCTATCCTCGAATGCCACTGTAATCTGCCAGTAACCACTTTTCAAATCCAACGTGGAAAACCATTGTGATCCTGATAAAGTTGCCAGGGTATCGTCAATTCGTGGTAACGGGTAACTGTCCTTGGTGACATCGTTCAACTTCCTGTAGTCTACACAAAACCTAGTTGTTCCGTCCTTTTTTTTCAAGAACAACCGGAGACGACCATGAGCTCGACGACTCTTCTAGCATGCTCTTCAACAGGTGATCAACTTCTTGCTTTGCGATTGGCACTCTCCTGGGGGGGTTGTCGTATTGGTTGTGCATCCTCGGTGTTGATTTTATGAACTACATAGTCAGTCTTAGTTGCATTCTGGTTAGTATCGAAGACATGCCGTTGTGAGGTCACAAAACGTCTAGCCGATTCGAGTTATTATCTGTCAGGTAAACAATGCAATGTACGTCGTGTCTGCTGTTTTAACTTCAAACTGAAGTTTTACTGATAGTTGTAAAAGTCACCCTTAGTCAAATGTTACCAGTTATTTTCAAATGAATAAAGAATAGTAGACAATAATTCCTCAGAACTTCCACCAGCAAGACTGTTTTCTTCCTCACAACGGTATATCCAAGTGATTGGTTGATAATCTGCCAGGAACTCTCCTTTTTGTACCCTAATACTGGCCTCCCCAATGTTTGCCACTCTAATCGGAATTTTTCGTTTTGTTTCATTCAGGATTTTTGCCACTAATAGGTTTGAATTCTCCAAGTCTGGTTCTACTAATCCAACGCTCGACCCAAGATCATTTTCAGGAGTGACTAAATAAGCCTTTCAGTGCCAGGAGGAACTCTCATAGTTTCTTCCCCCGTCAACCGGACACAATCCATGGCACTTGGTCCCGTTACAGCAAACTCTTTACATCAACCTTTACAGCAACCTTTCCCCAACTTCCAAATTTATCGTTGTTTCTCCTTTAACAGGGCAAATTCACAGTGCATAGGGCCACTTTTTCAAACAATGTCCTAATTTGCGTACTCACTTTATCCGGTCGAATAATTGATACTTCGGCACCAGTGTCGATGGTTAAAAAAATTAAGAATTAAGCTGTCCAATCCTAATGATCCTGGGGACTTCCGTGGGGCCAGTCAGCGTTCGTCCCTTCACACTGACTGGTCTTAAGGCAGCTACACACGATCCGGCGGGTCTGTCAGTTTGAACTGAACACTCCGCATGAAGACCGGTCATCGGATGGACTGCTGACCCTCCAGACGCCGTGCGATTTTAAAGGCTCTTTATCGATCTCACGCTATGGCTTCTACTGACGACGAGCATTCTTTGGAATGGTGGTCGCGTTACATAAGAATGCACCCAAAAAGAAACGCAAAATATGGTGCAAAAATTGGCTGATGAAAAGAGACGCATTTTCTCGTGTGAACTTGCTAAATGAGTTAAAATTTACCCCGAAAGACTAGCATAATTATATCTATGAATGGACGAAGATACATACCTGGATCTTATAAATTCTTCTAAACACGTATTTTCTATTTCACGTTACATGTCGTACCGAGATGAAGCTCATCAACAAATTAACGAACCAATTGCTCTTCTGTATACTGGACTGCTAGCCCGACGAGCTGGTAGGCGAATGTACATATAGACATTCAGGTTCATGCACCTGTGACCTCATGAGGTCTTCCGAATGAACGCTCATCTTTTTGATTTTTCTCCGGCCTGTTCAGTCCAAACTGAGAGGCCAGCCGGATCGTGTGTAGCTGCCTTTAGTTTTCCGGCTGATGTGTCAGTCCGCCAGATTGGCGTCGTGGCGGAGTCCATCTCCTTTCCCGTCAGACGCGACAGACCCTTTTAAAACGGCCCATTCTGACACGGTTGAAACAAGATCCGGGTTTCTGTAGGTCGGGATTTCAGTTCATATTTCTTCTGTAACCAATGTCTTGTGCCCTGCTCTTTGATTGGTGGAAATATGAAGTCATTTGCTTCCTGAATTCACGCTGCTCGCCCAACAATTGCTTTAAGTTTGAGTTTGGCAGCGGCTCTTCCTGTACGTCAACTGTTCTAACTCTGTGGTCCGGTGTTTATTCTCGACGCCTCAACTCCAATGTCCGAATTAATACCTCATTTGCACTAGAAGGACGCGTCAACCTCAAATGGCATTTCAGTTCACTGTCGAGAACTCATTCGACAAACTGCTGGACTGATAGCTGGTCAAGGAAATTAGAGGGAGCCGCAGGATACGCTAATCTTGTCAAACGCTCAATGTCCGCTCCAAATGCCTGTAAGTTTTCGCCTGGCTTCTGCTGCCTCATCCGTAGTTCTGTCTGGTAGATCATTTCGCGACGAGCATTACCAAACCTCCGCTCTAACGCCGCGGCAATTGCGTTGTAATTACACTTTTCAGTGGTCGACAATGTAGGCATGATGTCTGCAGTCTTTCCTCTCAAAGCTACTAAAAGTTCGGTAGCCTTGTCCGAATCTGTCCATCCATTTTTAACTGCTGCCGCCTCAAACTGGTCTTTAAAAATGCTCCAAGAAGTAGTGCCGTCGAAAACTGGAGGCCTAGTATTGTTTAGTCGCTCAGCGGTTGAAGTTGGCCCACTGCGACGTGTTTCCCAGATCCGCCACCGTTCTTCTAACTCCGTAATTTTCATCTCTATTTCATATGTTTGACTGATCCATGTCTTGTTTGACTTGATCCACGTCTTGTTTGACTTGATCTACGTCTTGTTGAACTTCAGTCATTTTGGTTGAGACAAGTTCTTGCAACTCGCGACGACCATCCGTTAATGCTTAAAACAGAGCAGCTTAATTTTTTCTTTGTTCCTTTCTCTCAAGTTGCCTTTGTTTTTTTTGTTCTTCCAGAAAATTTATTTCTTCCTCTTTGTCCAGCTGCCTTTGTTTTTCTTGTTTCTTTTTCTCAAGTTGCCTTTGTCTTGTTCTTCCAGAAAATTTCTTTGTTCCTCTTTGTCCTTCTTCCGCATTTCCATAAAAAGTGCTGCCTGTTGTTCATCCATGATTTTTGTCGTATATATCGAGTATATGGCATGTAGAAAAAACCAAAGTTCTTGCACTGTCCTTACCACGTAAAATTCCACGCGCGCGACGACTCCCACTTCTGACACCAGTTGATATGGGATACGGATTCCAATAATTTATCATCAATTTACCGCACACTTTTATTTATTTTTAACTATTACAACACGATTAAAACACAATTACTCTCTACTAACAATTCGCACTGTTCGCTTGTCCGCTTATTTACTACACTGCACTATCTATTCGATCCCATCTCGCGCGGCTCGCTGGTTTATACAACCGGCCTGAACACACTCTCGTACTTTCGAGAACGAAGGCGACTGTTCCCGGTTCTCGTTTAGTCTAGATGGTTGCGGTCGGCGCTCGGCGTTGCCGCCTCGACCCGAATCTCTGTGGACCAACGGTCGGGCGTAACAGTATCAATCAATTAATAATAGTTTTATTTTCTAAAGAGCAATACTTGAACATTGGAGGTGTTAACTTGAAAACGTCTAGTTGGCTGTAAAATGTGAAAAAAAAAAAATGAAAGATCAGAAGTTTTTTTTATGTTGATTTTGGGGATTTGGGGGGACACTCAAAAACGTAATAAAATACTCAATCAATATTACTCGCGGTTTAATAGGACTGTAACATTTGACCGATGATTACTTGATCAAGTTTGTGATCAAAATTCAAAATACGATGATTTTTAAAAAAAGTTGTTTTGTTGTATTTTGAGTCAGAGTCCCGTTTTTTACGTCGCCCCCATATAAAACTTCCTATTCCTGGATGTCACAAAAACTATAATATCAATAATCATAGGGGGTGTTCATTTGAAAACGACATCTAGTTGGCCGTGAAATGTCAAAAGAAAAAGATGAAAGAACAAGTCCATTTTCTTTGATTATGTCATCCTTTTCTGTCAAAAATTCATAGCCTTCTAGATGACGTATTCTAGTGAACACAGGGTACTTAACGCATGAACTAACTTGTAAATATCCAGCCAGAACCAAAGCATTAGCGGCCAAATACGCCCTCCTCGGCAACACCCTTTTCCTGCTAAGCCACCAGAGCCCCGTAATAAGAGCTAGTGTAGAGGTTCCAAGTATCCTGTGATCAAACTGCACTGTTGTTGGGTTTTCCGTAAAATTGACTATTTTTGGTGTAAAAGCCAGTATGTCCTCTGGCATCCACTTATCAGCCATTTTGGGAAAGGAATTGTAAACCAAACCCGCGTCTAATCCGGCAACAAAGGCGCCTGCAAACATACCCTGTTGCAGAGTCCTTATCAAAAGTTAGTCAAGGTTCCAGACCTGAAATTGCAGTTAAAAACACCATTCCTTTAGTCGTATGAGCTAACATTCTGAACCTTCTGCTCGCTTTTAATACTGACGGGTTGTTAATTTTTATAGTCTCTGCGGGCAGCAAGTGGTTGAATGCTGACCAGGCGAACAAAGAATATAAAAGAAATGCTAGACCGAGATGACTGGCCAAACGGTACTGGGACACTCTGGGTACGTCGCTTTCCCCATGGAACCTGTCCTCCAAGCCCGACTTTACCATATACCAGCCCATTAAGCCCTATATAACACCCCACCTCCATTATACTGAGCCCTAAGACAAATTTCTAAAATAGCACCTGAGCCCCAATTAAGGTACCGAAAGCGAGAACTCTCTTCTTCATGCCCGGAGTTAATTTGCCTGTAGCCCAGAAGTATACTGCGGGGATTAGAAAGACGGCTCCGATCAGGCGGCCCCACTGCCTATGTCCATATTCCATGTGCCAGATGAGTTTGAAATCTGACAAAGTCATATCGCGATTTTTGCTGAAATACAACATGGAACTTCTCAAATACTAGGCATTCAACAGAAAGTCATCAAGTTGGATATGAATTTTTAACAGAGAAATTTATTGCTACTTCATCCCATTTTCTTCAAATTTCACAGAGAACTTAATGACTTTCTATTGAGCACCCCTGCAACATCTAAGTTCTAAGAAAAAAATTGAAAGGTGAGATAGAACTACCCACATTTTGAATTCTGGATATTGCTGGTAACGAGCGAATTCCTCTTCCCACTCCTGCTGGGTTCTGGGCATTTTCTCGCCCAACAGTTTCCATGTAACCATTGAGAGGCCAGATTCTGTTAATCTGGTAACACCACCTTAAAAAGCCCACATTTTCGTTTTAGGAAGCTTCAAGAAGTGTTATTTTCGAGTACCTTGCTTTTAGTACCAACACTTTTGACTGGAGTTTGTGGATGTAAGCAAAGAAAAGTACCAGCCAAACAAGATTTTTTTTTAAATATACAAATAAGGTTTTTTCGATACTGAATGTCTTATAGAGAAGTATATACTTAATCACTTAAGAACCTCTAGTGGTTTTCACGACCTCCTCTATAACTTTATAAATGCTCTTTAAAAGACCATAGTAAATACTTATACCTAGCACTACAGCCACAAAAACCATCCCACTGCATGCCACTAGCCAATAACCCACAGTTTTCTGTGCCCTTTGTGAAGAATCAGAGGCCAGTCGTAAAGTTACTGTACTGCTACCTCTTTGAAATGCCTGAAAATGTTTTTTCAGGTAAGCTCACTTTTTTGAATCATGTATCATTACTACCTCTTACTTTGATTGAGTCTTGGCAGAGTGCCTGATGTTTCTTGCTTATTAGGTTTGTGTAGGACCTTAGAGGTGTCCATTTAGTAAAATTTTGTGAAGTGGTCCCAACAACTCTGGGAAGCAATCTTGAAGATGAAGTGCACAATCTTGAGATGCTCAGCATGCTGAAAGTGATGGTTTATCAGCAAGTACAGGTTACATATTTGAAAATCAGATGAAAGAAGTCTTGATCATATATTTTGGTAACCTTTAATATCATCTTCAAAGCTTTTTGGATCTTGAATGAATTTATACCCAGTTTTATAAAATCAAGCCTATAAGTACTTACCTCATAACAGAATAAATACCAGAAATACCAATTAAAAAAAAATAAAAATTTCTGTTTGTTTATAGTTTATCTTTGAGGTTATATTACTCATATCAAATTCTTTCTTTATATCAATAGAAAAATCTTGTTTTTGTTGGATTCTAATTTTTAATCATTCCAATATAATCAGTTGCATTGCAAATAATGCAAAACACCTTCCTCATTGATAAACATGGCAATATCAATTGAAAAATTACAAGAAACATTCCAAACCATGAGCTATGGGGACAATGTCCAAGACACAACACAAGCCAATGTAAGTTAAATATTTGAAACACAAACTTCCATGTACCTAGTTGGGCATGGTTTTTAGGAATGGTTGCAAACATTAGAAATTGTGGATAGATCCAGTGAACTTGAAAATATACTGAAAAATATTAAACCTGGCAAGTACACCCAAACAAGGCACAGTTTAATCAGGTAACATGTCAAACAATCATTGTAAATGTAAGATATTGTAACATAACAAGTAAATGTTCAAGATTGGCTGAGGAGCTTGAGGGACATATAGGCATAATAATGCAAATTGAAGCCTTATCGAGGGGGGTGCTAGCCAAAGACACCAAACAAGGTGTGCAGAATTTAGCCCAATATTTCTACTATTATGCCAGTTTTGTGCGGGAAGAACCGAACCAAACATCAAATGGTAAGTACTCTTTTTTTTATGTTTTTAATTAATCAATATTTTTCATTTTGGGATTTTATCCTGTTTTTTCTTTAAAAGAATTGACATCTAACCTAACCTACGTATTTAAGGTATGATTATCTTCGAGTGACATAAATAAATTGATATCTACTTACCTTGAAAATCTAATCGTCTAATGTTTAATTCAGTAATTTAAAACTTATTTTACTACTTTATGTTTTGTTCAAAACTTTTGTTTATTTAAATTTAAAAAAATTGTAACGTCAGCTGTCAGCTGTATGTCAGATTTTGAAGCTGTATCTGTCATTTGTCTTATGAGAATTTCGAATTATATTAGCGTTGGGTATACTGGAAAGTTTCCGGGCTGGAAATATTCATTCAAATAGTTTTGTTGCTTGTTGGGTTGGGTTAACGAAAAGTCTTGGGTCATCAGCCGCAATTGGTCAGTAGACTTCAAAATACTCGCCATATGAAACTAACCTGAACTAACCAATTATTGATAGACTGTGATTTTAAAAACAATGTCATAACTCAACCAATGAGTGAAAAGAAACTTTCGGAAGATTACCGGAAACTTTCCAGTAATTTTTATAATTTTGAAGATTTCCATTTATGTTGAACCTTATATAATTTCATCGGGATATTGCTTAATACTTACACATTTTTAGATGTTGCCGTTGGTATATTTGAAGATGACCATCCCCTATGGCTTTTAGGAGTGTTTCTGGGGCCCGCCCTCGCAGCCGGACGTTCGATAATTCTTCAAATAGGAACCAAACTTGCTGCCGTTGCCACCTTTATTGTCAACGCAGCAATAAAAATTGGGTAAAATTTACCACATTTCTATAATAATTGAACTGTAAACAATAGTGTATACATACGTATAGTCGCAAATAGGTTTAACCTTAAAGCCTAGTTCTCAGAGCTTTGTCATGTCGCTGCGACACTTGGTCCGACCAATGAGAGATCATGTTTTGAAATTTCCCTATGTGTCGTGCGACACCCTGTTTGTAGTTGGATTATTTCAACTACACGCTACTTGTCGCGCATTGTTCAACAAAAAATAATATACTGCTTGAAAGGTAAAAATTTACTAAAAATTTAACAAATTTTACAAGTTGAAATATATCATCCCACAGGGGTTAATTTCCTAATAAATTTAAAACCAAATCAAATCCAAAGGTTCAATTCAGGCAAGTATCCAAGTAGAATATTTGCGACAGCGAAATGTTATTAAATTTGGAGAAGGGGGTGTCGCGGCGACATGACAAACCTCTGAGAACTAGGCTTAAGGTTAAAGGACCGATTTAAGCGAATCCAACAGATTCTTGTTCTTTTTGATGTCGTCTTGATGTGACCTCCCACAGCAAAGAAAGTCCTGTAAGTTCAATAGTTTGGAAGATAGACCCTTCAAAGGTCGTATTTTAGACACTTTTAGAACATGCTTTGGAGGCATTTCTAACTTCAACTAATTGCACTTTTATTATGTTTTCGTTATGTTCATAGTGTTACGCCCGACCGTCGATCCACAGAGATTCGGGCCGAAGCGGCAACGCCGAGCGCCGACCGTGACCCCGAGAACCCATCTAGATTAAACGAGAACCGGGAACAGTCACCTCCGTTCTCGAAAGTACGAGAGTGTGTTTATATAAACAAGCGAGCCGCGCGAGATCGATCGAATGTGCAGTGTAATAATTAAGCGAAATAAGCGGATCAATAAGCGAAATAAGCGGAGCAGTGCGAATTGGTAGTAAAGAGTAATTGTGTTTTAATCGTGTTGTAATAGTTAAAGGTAAATAAAAGTGTGTAGTTAATTAACGTAATTGACGATAAATTATTAGAACCCGTATCCCGTAACAACTGGTGTCAGAAGTGGGATAATTTTCGTCAAACTTGTGACTGTACGGACAAAGGAGTCATCGAGCGCGTGGAAGTTTGCGTGGTAAGGACAGTGCAAGAACCTTGGTGTTTTCTACATGCCTATACTCGATCTACGACAAAAATCGTGGATGAACAACTGGCAGTACTCATGGAAATGCTGAAGAAGAACCAAGAGGAACGAAGGAATTTTCTGGAAGAACAAGAAATACAAAGGCAATTGAAAAAAAGGAGCAAGAAAAACAAAGGCAACTTGAGATAAAGGAACAAAGAAAAAATCAAGCTTCTCTGTTTCAAGCATTAACTGATGGTCGCGAGCTGGAAGAACTTGTCTCAAGCAATGTGACTGAAGTCAAACAAGACGTAGATTAATTCAAACAAGACGTGGATGAAATCAAACAAGACATGGATCAAGTCAAACATGAATTAGAACTGAAAATGACGGAGTTAGAAGAACGGATGGTCTTTTCCAGTTTACAGTTAGGTATGCCTTTCGGTCTTTGCAATGCTCCCTCAACCTAAGAGCGATTAATGGAACTAGTCTTGAAAAGATTAACGTGGAAGACGTGCCTGGTTTATTTGGACGATGTAATAGTTGCTATACATGCAATATATATGTATGTTGCCTCTTCCAAAAGAAGGTGAAGTACCTAGGGCATGTCATCTCATCAAATGGAATACAGACCAGTGAAAATAAAGTAGCAGCTATCAAAGAATGGCCAGAACCCAAGGATAAGCATGACCTTAGTAGCTTTCTGGGACTATGCACCTATAAACCATTCACTTTTTATTGCCGTCAAGTAGGCGTTGGAAATCTGACTTTGACATTTTTATCGTATCTTCTCATCATGTGCGGAAAAGAGATACGTATAAAAAAAAATTAAGGTTTCAAAGGTAACGAGATGCTAAAAATAAGTGAATATGGTATATTATCGACGTTTTGTCGAGGGATTTGCCAACATCGCCAAGCCGCGGTATCGGTTAACGGAGAAAAAGATGTCATTCTATTCTCTATTGGAACCATGAATGCCAAGACGCTTTTCGAACACTCAAGACAGCAATATGTGCCAGCCCTATATTGGCCTATCCGCGACCCGAGGAACAGTTTATTCTGGACACCGATGCAAGTAACCATGGAATTGGAGCAGTATTGTCGCAAGTACAAGACGACCAGGAAAAGGTAATTGAGTACTTCAGTAATGTGTTGAGTAAGCCAGAGAGAAATTATTAAGTTACCAGAAAGAAACTGCTGGCTTTCGGGAAGTCCGTGGATCGGTATCTATACGAAAGGAAGTTTATATTTAACAAAAATTAACTTGGCTACGAAGCTGCTATCTGTTGTTACATTTTCAAGAAGCGCGTCTTCCAGTTCAGCCAAATTGACATGGAGCAGGATCTCGTTTTCTAGTACGTAGTTTGATTTCAAACATGCCAACCTGAAACGTTGAATGCCAACCTTGTTCAGATATTCCGGATATTCGCGTAGGCGCAGAGCTAGGTGCCACATGGCATCCTCCATATGTGAAGTGGAGGCATCATATTTGAAATTGCAAATTTTCCAGGTTCCAGAAATTGCAAATTTCATAAAAAAAATTATCAAAAAACTAGAAAAAAAACTTTGACTGCCAATTGAAAACCAAAGACATACGTTTATTAAAACCTCTCTTTCCTAAAATGTGACAAGAAAAACCCTCGAAATAAAATTCATCATTTGACACCCTGTACATTTATTAATAAGTTACTTAATCTTTTTTGAATGGTTGAAGAAAAAAAAGTACTTACCTAGTTTATACGTTATAAGTTTCACGTAATTTTACAACTAGTAAACGGATTGGAATAAATCCAACGGATTTTTGTTATTTTTGACTTTCACCTCTCACCAAAGAAAGTCTCGTAGATTTAATAGTTTTGGAGATAGGCCCTTTCGGTAGTCGATCTTTAGAAACTTTTAGAATGTGCTTAAGTCCACTTATGGGACTAATTTAACTCTTATTTATGTTCGTTACATTCGTAGGGAATCAACATCTCCTCAATCCCATCAAAATCAGCAAAAAAAAATTGTCCATATCAACTTTGACCGCCCGTAACTTTAGAACGAGTGGGTCGATTGGAGTAAATCCATGTTTGTTCCTTTTGATGTCCTGTTTCACCTTCTGCCAAAGATAGTTCCGTAGGTTCAATAGTTTGGAAGATACACCCCTTCTGATCACTATTTGGAAACCGCTAAAACGGACATCTATTAATGATGAATTATACACTTTTCACACTTGAGAAGACTCAAATGATGTCAAAACTTAAAAAAATTTTATTACCATGCTCTACATTACCTCGTACCTTTACACTTTTTACAGAGTCTGAAGACTCTAATGCTGAGTGATGATTCTCGAACTCATATCAGTGGCTCTAATTTTGGCACGAATATAGCTAACACTCAACTATGAATTAATTTAAGTATTCAAACACATTCCACCTTTTAGGGTTCCCAAAGAGGCTTTAATGTTGGTTCCATCCAACGATGGAGATTTGCAGCCTTACCTCAGTCACAAAGACGTTGCAGTTGTCGCACTTTTCGTTGATATCTTCAATGAGAAATTTCGTGGGGTAAATCGGTACCATAAAAAACTTTTAATATGTAAGTTTGCAGCCATTGGTGAACGTACAAAGCAAAATTTTGCTAAAGTTGCAGGACACAAAACGCCGATGTTAGTGTTCGACAACTGTGACTTGGATTCTGCAGTGGAGTGCGCAATTGATGCATCTTGGAGTTATCAAGGAATGGTATCTTTTTACATTTATAATAGCTATATAAGTCCAATTATCTCTCTAAGAAAACTCTCAGATTGCTGGAAATTATTGATACTATTTCCCTCTTCGAGTCAATGTCGACCCGTTTAATGAGTAACCGCCGAATTGAGTAAATAACACCTTCCCACGATTGCAGCTTCCATGGTCAATTGACTGCGTCCTTATACAAGAGAATGTGTTTCAAAAGTTCGTGGACAAAATCAAAATCCGCCTTGAATCATTGACAATCGGCAGCGGAGATGATAAACTGGCTGACATCGCTTTTCCAAGTAATCCAGGCGCCTCTCAAAAGCTAATGCAGGCCGTCGAAAAAGCGAAATCGATGGGTATCGAGATTTTCCAAAAGCAAACCGAAGCATCGAGCCAATTTACCCCAACTTTAGTTATTGGTTCGTCCTAAATATTAGTGTTGAATATGCATGTAATGACATTTTTGTAAAGGTTCCAAAATAGGCACCAATAACGTGGTAACTTCTACGGAAAATAATTACTGTCTTCCTTTATTGCCCTTCAGAACAGTCGATGAGGCAGTGAATTTGGCTAATAATACCAGGCAAGGACTTGGGGCGTCGGTTTGGTCCGAAAACATTGGGCTGGTCAACGAGGTCGCAAGAAAGCTGCAGGTTAGTTCATTCTATCGGTATAGATTGGCTGAGAGACTTCAAAACGCAAGACTTTCTGTGGCTGTGGTCAATTCACATCGACATGCTACTTCCAAACACGAATATTTCCCTATTGACAAAAAAAAATGATCTTTTCAGGTGAGCAATATATGGATTAACTGCCACGGACTGTTCGCTGCAGACATCCCATTAACGCCGATGAAGGACAGCGGAGTGGGCTATTTTGGAGGGAAACAAGGTACTTAGATAAGTTCGTGTTCACACGTAATCGAATCTCAAATCAATGGTACCTTAGAAGTATCTAGAGAACGGCTTCGCATATTTATTTTAAGTTTTGTGTGTGGCCACAAATGCGTCTAAACTCTTTTTCTAAAATATGTTCACCTTTGCGGTGTCGCCGGTTCAGCTGAAATAGAGTACCAACTTTCGTTTTTTTTTAAATGGATTACCATGTATTAAGTTATTTTCGGATTCCTCACAGATTTCTTTTTGATACTACGTTAACATTTCTCTACCTATCTCACACCGTTTCGCAGATATTTAATAATTTCTTGTTTTTGAAAGCAAATATGACTCTAATTAACTAATAATTAAAATCTAACGAGTCGAAAGATTTAACGATATAAGTGGGGGGACTTTGTTAGCTAGAACCATGTGCCTCAATACCACATGGGCAGTTAGTAACGAAAACCTACAGGGCGGTCCACAATTAACTTTCATTCATCAGAAAAGAAAACTTGTCAAAAGTTTGGTTTTTTATATTGAACCACCTGTGGATTGTTTTTCGCAGAGAAAAATGATTCAATTTAAGACAAATTGGTGTATACTTCATCATACCTAAATCCATCAGTTTTTGACTTTAGGCATTTATTTACCAGAGCTACCACCTGTCGACAAAAGGAAATTTAACAGCATTTAAGAAAGTGTAATTCCAGGTTTTAACGTAAATCGAGGCTTTAACAAAGCTCATTGAAATTTAGAACTACCCCTAACGTCTAATGAAGACAACGAAGTGAATGTATTGATTTATTTCCAGGCACAGCCACAATCTTCCATAAGATTTTGATTTCTCATATTAATTCACCCAAAGACTTTTAAAAAAACATAGGTTCCACGATTACAAATTCGCCAGGATTCAAGCTCTTAAACTTGAAGAATGTATACAAAGAGTTGAGTTTTGTGAAACGTTACTAACACGAAATAAAGTGGATCCAGGATTTTTTGCAAAAAATTTTTGGCCGGACGAATCTAAATTTTCACACGACGGCATTTAATACGAAAATCAATCACTTTTGGGCGCAGGAAAATCTTCACTGCACCAAGGAATCAGCAATCAAGATAAATTTACTTTCTACGTTTTTTTGTTTAATCATAGACAATCAAATTCATTATTTTATTTATGACGAAAATTTTAGTTCGCGGAGTTATTTGCGCATAATTGAAACAGTGGTAGAAGATTTCGAACACACTCTTTCTCTTAAGCAATACCACAGCATTTGGTATCAGCTTTATGGGACTCGCAACACATTTTACTGACAAAGTAATCCATGCGATGTACAGGATTTTTGATCATCGAAGGATGAGGCGCTTGGGGTCATAGAATTGGCCACCTAGGTCACCCGACCTTATCCCACTCCGGGTTACTACACCTTTGGGGTACTATCAAAAACATTGTTTACAAAACTGCAGTAAACACTAGAGAAGAACTACAAAATCGGGTGGTACAAGCTTTTCAGGATTCTATGAAAAATATGCGAGCTGTAAGAGACGGTGTTACTACTCTGGAAATCAAAGTCAAATATGTGAAACCGTTCTATAGATACGTCGAAGGTACCACCACCGTGAATCACCCTGTATACTTTTAAGGTTTCTTGGAATACACTGTCACAAAGCTCAACGCGACTTCCACACCGGAAGACGTGCCTAACTCGTACAAAGAAGTTGAGGAAGTGAAAAGTGCGGTTAAAGCCGGTAAAACGGCCAGAGCTGCATGGATCCGAACATCCACTTTAGAACGAATCAAAAACTTTGGTTCGGTGCTTGATCTTCTTGAAGCAAACGAAAAGAAACTGAGGTAAGATGTTTTTATAAATATAATATAGGATAAAATGGTATTTCAACGTACCTCTTGTATCGATGATTTTAGTAAAAATTTGCCAGAAAGTTGGTTAAAGAACTTCTCGATGGGTTTGCGCCATCTACTCACAGAAGCACCCAACTTCGAAAAATACTCCACCCAAAGCGGCTTCAGTGTCAGTTCTTTGAAGTACCCGAGGGGAACCATGGTCATTGAAACTAGATCACCGATAGAATGTCACCCTGCTTGGCTTATTTTGGCTGCTTTATACGAAGGTCAGTTGAACATGAGGCTAAGAAAAAAAATGATAATGTCCTTAAGATATTCAACTCCATAAAGGTGATGGGGGAGAAAAAATTAATTACTTTTCTTCGACGTTTTAAAAAACTTAATTAAAAAATTCACTCAGAAGCAATTTGAACGATACACCCCAAACTTTGAATGAACTTTTAAACTGTCATATTACAGGCATCGCTAACGAAAATCGGTCGAGTGGCTTTCGAGATAGATAGCTTAAAAGTTGATTCAAAATTTGGGTATCGTTTCAATTGCTTCTTAGTTTGGATAGAGAAACGTCCAGAATTGTGGAAGTATTTTACCCTTTTTTCGATACCGTTTTCGGATTAGGCAACTAATAACAAGAGATTTGTATATTCGTTCTTCACCGTTTCACGTATGCTTAGGGAATGCCGTGATTCTACTAAACGACTCACCGGAGACTAAAGATTTCTACAAGGAATTGTCAAAGAAATTTCCTGCAGGGCTTTTGTCGGTCATTCCATATAGTTTGGATGCCGTTCGTTCCGCCTCCAGACATAAGGAAGTAAGTGCTTATGTCTCTGACGTAAACGCAGTGTTTGGCTTGCTGCCCCTAAGAGAATCCAAGATGTTTAACCGGGCAACCAACGAATTGAATAACTGGGACCTAATTCTTAATCTTGTTACAGTTGTTAAAAACGTTTGGAGTAATGTTGGACAATCATGTCAATGTAACTTGTAGTAGTGCCTAGGTTCTATAACTTCGATAATATTGTGTATTGATATTGACCTTTGTATTAGGCAATACTTTTATTAGGCCGATGTTAAGAATATAACTAAGTATGGGATATTATATTCAATAGAACAATAAATATAGCTTTTCAAAGTGTTGTAACGCGACGCCACATTTTTTACTGAAAACATCACATCCCTATAGAGCATAAAGAGCCAACTTGCGACCACTGAAGTTTGACATACGCTTTTTTTCTGCTCTCCAAATTCCAGCTGAACTCTAGATATAATCCATTCAGTTATTTTTGGCATCAAACCATGCCATGGAATTTCACCAGTATAACATCGACAGCGATTGTTTGTTTACTTATCGCCAAAACAAATTTGTCAAGACGCGTCGTTAAAATTTCGGTGTTGCCGACTTTTTGTACACTTAAGCGTGCATTTTGTAAGGTAATTTGTTATTGAAGAACTAAGACTTTTTAAGAAAGGTAATTAACACGAAATATCTAATCTAAAATCTACCTCCAATTTAGAAGAGACCTCCCCCAAGAATCGCCCACTATGACCTTGTCTAAAGTTTCTAATATTTTTAGGGTAAGCATTAACTCTGCTTGCTTGCAATTGCCGCTGACAGAGACATATTTTATTTTTTCTGTTCTTCCCTCACTGTCTTCCACCTTTCTTTTAGTCCAAAAAGCAAACTTCTTATACATATCATCACAACCACACTCACACTATAAACTTATTAACCTCAACTATTATCGTTGTGAAAGATTCATTTTTAAATGCATTAATAAAATATAATATTTTTGCTAACGTAAAGCCCCGGCCTAGTTTTTACTAGATTCTCAATATTATTAAAAGTTTGAACTAATCAACCCATCTGGCAACTATGTGAGCAAAACAGTAAACAATAACCTTAACCTCAAACTGATTATTAATCATTGTCACTGTCAGTCATGTTATACCGGGTGAAATATGTCAGATTTCCAACGCCTACTTGACGACAGAAATAACTGAATGGATTATAGGTACCTATTTAAATGTTCGCACAATTTTATTCTGGCATCTTCTTATTGTGCCCTGCCGTTGGCAAGCACAATGGCGAACTGATCCCTGTCTTCAGCCACTCTAAACAATTGTTCGACCCTATATGTAGGCCTATCCATTTCCGGATGGTCTTTAACCATGAGATTCGTTTTCTTCCTACGCCCCTGCGGCCTTGTATTTTGCCCTTCATTATAAGCTGTAGGATCCGGTAGCCATTTCCTCTTAGAACATGGCCGAGGTATGCCAGTTTTCGTCATTTAACTGCTGTCAAAAGTTTACGAACTGTATTTGCTCCGTCTAAGACTGCTTCATTTCTTTGCCGAGCCATCCGTGGTATTCTTACCATCCGTCTATGTAACCACATTTCGAATGCTACTAGACGTTGTTTGTAGCAGCTTTCAGTGTCCAGCCTTCAGCTCCGTACAACAGCACAGAGCAAATGTTAACATTTATCATTTTTTGTCTCAGCTTTAAGTTCAGGCTGTCTATTCTAACTAGGTAAATATATCATTTATACGTCAATTCTTCTCTCCTCAGCCTACTAAAAATGATTATTTATTTGAGAGAGTATTATTGTCGTGACGTGATACATACATATATCTTATTTATTTATTGTAGACATCCAGTTGGCTTTAGATATCTGATATTTATAACGTGTCTTCTTAGTATGTGCTCAAAAGAGGTAGGTATAAAAAATGAAGACTGCAAAGGTAAATGGATGTCAACAACAAATAATTGAGGTATATGTATAAATGTGGTTAACGAACACACGACAGATCAACGTCATAATAACAATTGTTCTATAAATAGCTCAGAAAACTATTATGCCACGTATAGGTTATTTAGCCATTTATTTGTAATATTTGTGGCCGCAAGAGTTCCAGGAAAGCTCTGCTAGAGGTGCGTTACTATCCAAGAATTTTTAAAGTGATTTTTGATTGTGATGGTTTAAAGCCTCACAAGTGCGCTCATTGCTAGTTCTGAACGGAATACCAGAGCAGGCTTCACCAGTATGTGATATATGCGAACACAAAATAAAATGATAGCTGAAGTGCAAAACAATAAAAAGTCTTTACTTTTTTTTAGATTGAGTGTGTAATTTCTTGCACCTGCGAACGATTCTCACTTAAAGTTAAGCGCGAAATAAGCCGCGGAATTTCTAGGCTTAGACAAGCCACTCTTAAAATGATGCTTATTATGTGGTGCAACGGTATTGCTTGTTTATGTGCCACTTAACCTTAAGTATACTTAATTTTTTCTTGGTGCGAACGGGCATAAGGCGGCAATGCTATATCCTTACTTAACTGCCTTCTTAGAGGTTAACTTCAAAATTAATATAAAACATGGAATAATTTTTGTAACAAATCTTTATTTTCAGATAGTAGAACTATTTTATTATATAAATAATAAAAACTAAATACAACGTTCAAGCGCGCCGTTGTTAAAAACTATATTCAGTGGTCGATAAGTTATTCTATGGACGACCATTTCGGAATAATATTCATCAAGCAAGCTCTGAAAATGACATCTCTACATTGGAAGAGGCGAGAAATATGCCAATCCTTTACCTTACTAGAGGAATATCTATCTGAAATGGACTATAAACCATAATAATTACTCACTTCAAAATCACTCGCAAACGTGCGCTTTACATATTTTGAGTTAAATATTAAAGTAATATGGCTTCGAGGCAATAATAATTAAAATGAACCTAGCAGTACTATTTGCGCTTATGTATTGATTTTTGAGCGCAGGGTTAAGTATTGTTGTAGAGCTCCAGCAAGTTCATTTAGCCAAAATGTTTAGATAGATCTAAATTGTCTGAAAGAGGCCTGGCAAAACTGTTAATATATACGGGGGTTTCTTTTATGTGTTCCCACCATTGATATCTCCGAACGAAGGTCGCTTAAATTAGGAAAAAGTCGACTTTTGTTGAGTTACTTTAAGATTCCATTTCGAGGTTGCCACATCTTCAGTAGTTTTTGAATTATTTGGAAGAATTTGATAATTTCTCAACACTTCAATCTCCTGTATTTTGTGAACTATTCTTGGTAGAAGAAAATTTAAAATCAGTAAGTGTAATAACTTTTTCATCTCTACAAAATGGCGTATCGCATGTCATTATGTACCTTTTAATAAACGAGTTATTGTTACCAACTCATTTTTTTTAAGTACGGACCTGGAATTTTTATTTTTATTCCACATTTTTCATTCCTGAAAGTTCAATGTATTATTTGAATAAATCCATGGTCGCCTTTACCTAGAAAACCAGGTCTTCTTAAATAGTAAACTTTGCGAACTTGGTAATCTATTTCTTGTCCCCCCCCTTGTAACAACGTTAGGCTGCTTTCTCGGTTTGGCAAACAAACCATATTTAAGTTCCTCTCTAATTTTGGGAAAACACTTTTCACTCAGAAGTCCTCTCAACTGGGTGTAAGTTGTGATATGTTTTAGCAGTGGGTACTTTAAAAATGGCGGCGATATCCGCTGGAAGTGACGTCACATCCTCCCGTCGGTGCCGGGAGAGATGATACAATAGATTAATTAAAATTCTGCACAAAACCAATACAAAGTAATAAACTTTATGCAGATTTGCAGGCTAATGACCACCCTGTGCGAACCCTCACACATAGAAATCAAAACAATTTGTAATATTAGCATTGAGTTATTACCGTTCAATATTAAGTGTATCAAACATTCCCACCCTCCCCTCTTTCAGGAATAACAAACGCTTTCGAAATACGGAATGAAAGTTCCAGTTCCGCATTAAAAAAAAAATAGAGTTGGTAACGATAATTCAGTTATTAAAAGATACATAATGACACATGATGTGTCATTTTGTACAGATTAAAAAGTTATTACACTTTCTAACTAAAAATTTTCTTCTGTTACGAATAGGTCACAAAATACAGGAGATTGAAGTTTTGAGAAATTTTCACATTTTTTTTCACACCTCGAAGTGGAATCTTAATTAAGGGCGCCAGACATAAGGCAACTTTTTCCTAATTTAAGCAATTTTGTAACTCTTACCGTTTCGATGATAGAAATGGTGGGAACACATAAAAGAAATATCCTGTACAAAAACCTTCAAATGGGCAAAATGACATAGGTACCAAGCTGATGTCAAGAGACAAACTGTATTAATAACAACTATATGCGTATAAAGATCAGCCTTAATAGTATCTAGCAACTTTTATTAGGGTATGTACTTATTTGATTATTTTTGGTTCAATTAATATTTCCTTCTTTTTGTTAGGCATATTAAATAATGGATTAAACTTTCAAAAGCCAATAGGTTTAAAAAATGTTATTTCTCTGGTTAGCTATTTTACAAGGAAATACACTCGGGTTCATTTGAAGTGGATCGCTCTAATTGATAATCGACATTAAATGGTCATAACTTTTGAACCACTAGATACACATTTTGATGAATTTTTGTGTGTTTTGTTATTGTTATTTTCTCTAGGGAATGAAGAATTTTTACTTCATTTTTTACTTTTAGTTAGATGCCTGCAGTTCATTTACTTCTTCAATGTTCGTTTACCTTTTTTTTAAGACGTCTATGTAACTTGCTCGTGATGATAGAAAAACATTTGACACCCTGTATGACAGGAGAACTCTCCATGAGTTTAGAACACTTTAGTTTTTGAATATCTGACCTACAATGTAAGAAAACATTGTTTTTGTACTGATACGCATTTTTCAATAGGATTTTATCATTGTCTTTATATTCACAGTCTATCAATGATTGGTTAGTAAATATGCCCTTTACTAGATGGCGAGCATGCCCATGTGTGCTGACCAATCACTGCCGATGACGTAAGAGTTCCAGCGTATTCCCCCTTTTTTTTTCAGTGCTGGGATGGCAGTGGGTAGGGGAGTATCGATAAAGTAATAATATAACAGTGACTTTGTACTAGTAGACCCAAGTATGGCTATACGTCGCCAAAATACACGCTGTTTCCAAGACCCCAAACATTCTTTTTTTCTGATCATCTCTTTCTACATTACGGTATCTGCGTTAAACTTATTTCTTGTGGCACCCTTTATTGTCAAAACAACGATCCAAGCACCGACGTACGCATGCATGACGTTTCCTGATTTTCTGACTTTTCTTTATTATAATAAATGGCGTTTTCGGGAGATCGCTCTGAGAGTATTGCTATCGTTACATTCTTATTAAGAAACCAAAGGATGGGAATAGTCAATTTTTAACCTCGTATGTCACCACAGAACAGAATGCCACAAAACATTATAGACAATTGCTTTAACAGCATGCCAAGACGATGCCAAGCAATTGTTTAAGCTAGAGGCGGTCCGACTCTAACTCGATATTAACATTTCCACTTGTTTGCTTTGTTGTCTTTTTCAGTCTTGTCAATATTTTATTCAACTTATTTTCTTAAATTGTCATATAATGTCTTATTATTAATTGATTAAAAGAATTTCAGTAGCTAACTGAACAAAAAAATCTTAAAATATTTACTTTCACTTTTCTTAAATTGTGATGTAGATAAGAAAGAACTAAAAAGTGTTTTATGCTCATGAAGAGTCCTACTGTTATACAGGGTTGAACATTTGCAGTCAAAGTTTATAAAAAATCCATAAGTAAACACAAAAGAAATCGTCAAATTGTATCGATTGATCTCGTGATTAATCGCGGCAATTCTATAATTTAAAAAAAAAACGTCAACTGTGACGGCCATATGGCAGCTATTCCTGTAATAATGGCACCCGACATTGTTTCGACATGGCCAACCTATCAAAATGTTAAATAAACCGTATTGATGCGTAAAGCAATTATTTTCTTAAATTGTATACAGACATTCAAACAGAAAGAGAGACAGGTATTCAAGAACAAAAACGTGTTCTAAACTCATGAAGAGTTCTCCTGTCATACAGGGTGTCACAAGTTTTTCTATTATTACGGGCAAGTTACACAGCCGCCTTAAAAAAAAATGTAAACGAACATTGAAAAAGTAAATGAACTGGAGGCATCGAACTAGAAGTTAAAAATTAAGTGAATATACTTCATTCCCTAGAGAAAAGAATGATCAGTAAACACACAAAAATTCCGGTAGTTTAAGAGTTATGGCGGTTTAAAGTCGATTATCTATTAGAGCGATCCACTTCAACTGAACTCGAGTGTATATTTGTTTAGTTTCGAGTCTTTTGCGGCAAAATGTAATAACTAAAAATAAATAATCTAAACCTAAATAATCGTTTACACTTAGCGTAACCTAAAAAAAGTCTATATGCGGCGCAGCCGACATTGCACCTCTCAGTCAATAAAATTATGACGTCAACAAACCGCTGATTTAAAAAAATAGCATTTTTAAAAAATCAAATAGCCGTTAATCTCCAAAAAATCTCTTGAAATTTCAATAAGGCAACAATTTATAAAGATTTAAAAACTATGTGCTTTCCTAGCCTATGTATTGTTGGCGAACGCCTGCAGAAACACACCACACACAATCAAGTACCTAAATAGATAAAAGTACCCCTTTGATCACACACAATGCAATATAATATATCTACATATTTATTGAAAAAATCCTAGAGTATATATATCATTCTCAATCTCATATCTGTTCTCAGACGTCTATTAACAGCTAAGTTTTGATATGGTCCTAAGCGTTTAGGGACTCGTCAAAAAAGTTTGTTTCACAACCTCTAGTTCATTTGGTCAGTCCCAGGTAGTATTGTGTTTTGATTGCTATATTTAAAAAAACTAACTGCAAATGAAAGTTAATGACCTTCGTGACTTGGACAAGAGAGGATTGGTGTACTTACCTCTATACTATCTATACACAGTTGCAGTCGATCATAAGGCTTTTATGCTAGAAACGGGTGATTGGCGCGGGGTTTCCGTGTTGACAATCACCTGGACCACATATCCAGGTGGGATTTTGGCTTCCTCCACGTGTATTTTGTCGCCAAGGAGTTTGCCACCAAAGAACCATCGTTGACGCGATGATTCAATTCCTTCTTGACTCTAAAAAGGAAAATAGCTGCAGCTGTTTAACGAACATGTGCATTAATATAGTTATCAATAGGGTTGATATTAGTAATTCTTCATTAATAGCTATTTAATTAATTAGTCTAAAAAGGACAATTATTGACAAATTGATCAAAGGCCTCCTTTTTGTCAATTTCCAAATTAAACTGCCCATAATTTTTAATAAACAAATGTAAGTATTCTTTCTTCTCTCGCAAACAAAAATCTTATTAGCTCAATAATCTTAAAATCGTTTTTTCGAAGAAAGTTAGGAGTAGGGCCAAAATTCGTTAAAAAAATGACTTGAAGTGCGTAAAAAATACATATTTGTTGATTTGGAAAAATTCAGTTAGGATCAGGGCCGCCTAACTGACCTATTTTTTCAGCAATATCAAAACTTGGAGTTTCTGGAAAAATTGAGGTTAAAATAGGGCGAAAATCGGTTAAAATTACTTAAAAGTTTCAAAAAAAATGCATATTTGGTGTCTTTGGAGAAATCCAGGAAAAAACCGCTAAAAATTATTTAAACAGTTTAAAAATGCCAATTTCGAGTTGTTGAAAAACTCAGGTTAAGATTAGGACCAAAATCAATTAGAAATAACTTAATTAGGCTTAAAAATGCAAATAGTTGGAGAAAATCTGGTTGGAGTTACTATCACATGCAGTTAAAAGTTATTTAAAGAGTTTAAATATGCAAATTTAGAGGTTGTGGAAAACTTAAGTTCAGATTAGAGCCAAAATCGTAGCCCTTAAGTTCAGGTTAAAATGACTTAAAAGTTTAAAAAAATGGATAACTGGTGTTGTAGGAGAAATCCAGCGAGCCATTAGAGTTAACTTCAGTTAAAAATGACGGAAACGGTCCAATAATGCAAATGAGAAGTATTTGGAGAAGTTCATGTTGAAATTAGGTCCAAAATCGGTCAAAAATTATTTACAAGGGTTAAACATGCACATATCACTCCAAATTTAGAGTTATTGGACAAATTCATGTTGGAATTAGGGCTATCAACGGCAAAACCTTATTTAAAAAGTTTAAAAATGCAAATTACGAGTTTTTTAAAAACACAGGTTAAAATTAGAGCCACAATCGGTTAGAAATTACTTAAAGCCTTAAAACGCAATTACAGAAAATCAGGTTGTAGTTAGGATCAAAATGAGTTAAAAATATTCCATAATCGTTTTAAAGCTTAAAAATGCAAATAATTGGAGAAAATCAGATGGAGTTAGGGCCAAATCAGTTATGACGCAAACCGTCCAATATTGCAAATTAGGAGTTTTTGGAGAATTTCATGTTTAAATTAGGTCCAAAATCGGTTAAAAATTATTTAGAAAGGTTAAAAATGCCCATACCTCCAAATTTTGAGTAATTGGAAAAAGGCAAAAAAGAAATTAGAACTAAAAACGGCAAAAAATTATTTAAAGATCTAAAAAATGCAAATTTCGAGTTTTTGAAAAACACAGGTTAAGACTAGGGTCAAATATCGGTTAGAAATGACTTGAAGGTTAAAAATTCAAATAATTTGAGAAAATCAGGTTGATACTCCAACCTGAATCCGGTTAAAAATTATTTAAAAAGGTTGAACATGCATATACCTCCAAATTTAGAGTTATTGGAGCAATTCAGTTTGGAATTAGGGCTAAAAACCGCAAAAAATTAGTTAAAGAGTTTAAAATGCAAATTTCGAGTTTTTGAAAAACGCAGTTTAAGATTAGAGCCAAAATCGGTTAGAAATGACTTAAAGCTTAAAAATGATTGGATAAAGTCAGGTTGGAATTAGGCTCAAAAAGAGTTAAAAATTATTTCAATAGTTCAAAAATGCAAATTTAGAAAATCAGGTTGGAGTTAGGACCAAAATCAGTGACTGAGTCAAATGAGAACAGAGTGAGTCAAAATGACTTAAATAATTTAAAAATGTAAATTTAGAATTTTTGGAAAACCCAAGTTAAGATTAGAGCCAAAAAAGTAAAAATGACTTAAAAGTTTCAATAAACGCATATTTATGTCGTTGAAGAAATCCAGGTTTTAGAGTTAACTTCGGTTAAAAATGACGCAAACCATCCAATATTGCAAATTAGAAGTTTTTGGAGAATTTCATGTTGAAATTAGATCTACAATCGGTTAAAAATTATTTAAAAATGTTGGACGTGCATATACCTCCAAATTTAGAGTTATTGGAGCAATTCAGTTTGGAATTAGGGCTAAAAACCGCAAAAAATTATTTAAAGAGTTTTTTAATTGCAAAAACGCAAATTTCGAGTTTTTGAAAAACGCCGGTTAAGATTAGAGCCAAAATCGGTTAGAAATTACTTAAAGCTTAAAAATGCAAATAAATTGGAGAAAGTCAGGTTGGAATTTGGCTCAAAATGAGTTAAAAATTATTTCAATAGTTCAAAAATGCAAATTTAGAGTTATTGAAAAACTCAGGTTAAGATTAGGGCCAAAATCGAATAGAAATGAAAGCCTAAAAATGCAAATAATTGGAGAAAATCAGGTTGGAGTTAGGACCAAAATCAGTTAAAAATTACTTAAATAATTAAAAAATGCAAATTATAGAGTTTTTGCAAAACTCAGGTTAAGATTAGAACCAAAATCGGTTAAAATGACTTAAAAACTTCAAAAAATGCATATCTGGTGTCGTTGGAGAAATCCAGGTTTTAGAGTTAACTTTGGTCAAAAATAACGCAAACCGTCCAATATTGCAAATTAGGAGTTTTTTGAGCATTTTATGTTAAAATTAAGTCCAAGATCGGTTAAGAATTATTTAAAAAAGGTTGAACATGCCTACACCTCCAAATTTAGAGCTATTGAAGAAATTCGGGTTGGAATTAGGGCTAAAAAAACGGCAGAAAATTATTTAAAGAGATTAAAAATGCAACTTTCGACTTTTTGAAAAACTCAGGTTAAGATTAGAGCCAAAATTGGTTAGAAATTACTTAAAGTTTAAAAATTGCAATAATTGGTTGGATAATAAATAATACAACTGGAAAACAAATAATAATTGGATAATCAGATTGGAGTTCGGATCAAAATGAGTTAAAAATTAATTCACTAGTTTAAAAATGCAAATTTAGAGTTTTTGGAAAAGTCTGGTTAAGATTAGAGCTAAAATGACTTAAAAGCTTCAAAAGTTGCATATTTGGAGTTTTCGAAGAGATTCAGGTTTTAGAGCTAAATTCGGTTGAAAATTACGCAAACTGTCCAATATTGAGAATTTTAAGTTTTTGGAGAAATTCAGGTTGAAGTTAGGTCCAAAATCGGTTAAAAATTATTTACAATATGTTTTAGGCAGCAAATTTGGGGTTTACTTTTACATTTAAATACTCAGGTTAATATTGAGGCCGAAAACGGTTAGAAATGACTTAAAAGCCACTAAAAATGGAAATTTGAAGTCTTTAGAAAAATTCAGGTTAAGATTAGAACTAAATTTGGTTAAAAATTACGCAAATACTCCAATCATGAGAGTTTAGAGTTTTTAGATAAATTCAGGTTGGAATTATAGCCAAGTCGGTTAAAACTTACTTAAATAGAGAAATAAAGAGTTAAAAAAAGCTCAGGTTAGTTATGGACTTAAAGCTTTACACAACGCGACGTTCGATTCTTTGGAGAAATTCAGGTTAAGACTTAGAGCTAAATTCGGTTAAAAATGAAGCAAACCGTCCAATAATAAGAATTTGGAGTTTATGGAAAAATTCAGATTGAAATTAGAGCCACAATCGTTTATTAGGTGAAATTAAGGCCAGAATAGGTTAAAAATAACTTTAAGATGCTAAATATGCGATTTTGGAGTCTTTGGAGAAATGCAGGATAAGATTAGAACTAAATTCGGTTAAAAGTGATGTAAACAATCCAATAATAAATTTTTTTAATTTTTGAGGAAGTTTAGGTTGGAATTAAAGCCAAAATCGATTAAAAAAGAACTTTGACTTTAAACAAATGCAAATTTGGAATTTTTGCAAAAATTCGGGTAATATTAGAGCTAAATTCGATTAAAAACGATGTAAGCTGTACAAAAATGAAATTTTTTGGAGAAAGTAATGTTGAAATTTCAACCAAAATTACTTAAACATTATTTCCGAGATAAGCCCTTCCGTGGTCGATTTTTAGGCACTTATAAAATCGAATTTTTGGTAATTTGTATCAAAATTACGTTTGAGACTAATTTCCCTCAATTTAGGTTTGTTACGTTCTTAGGGGATTGATGTCTTTTTATTATGATCAATAACTGCAAAAAAAATGTTCCATTAGTTTTTTGTCATTGACCACAAGGGAGGGCGGGCGCTGGAATTCCGTCTTTTTTGTCAATCTCCAACTATGAATGCCCATAATTTTAGGACGAATTGATCGATCGGAGTAAATCCAGTTGTTTTTACTCTTCATGGTGTTCTATTTCTCCTCCCACGAACGAAAGAAATAATTGCAGAGATAGACGCCTTAGCGGTGGTTGATTATTGGGCTCTTTTAAAACATGTTTTTTTTACATTTTTAAAAAACTCATTTAAAGTCGGACTAATTTTTCTGATTAACCTTTTTGTAAACAATGAACTGGATTAGTCCCTATGAGTCAATTTTTAACCAATCGGACTGATTTGTCCGTCATGGAAAATGACGCAAGATTGAAAACCAACTGAATTAATCCAATCCAGATCATCTTTTAGAAAAAGACTTACTTAGTTTCTAAACAAAACAAAGTAAAATGAATGTATGAAATGAACGAATTTCTCAAATTACTTAGTTTCTCTTGAACAAATTGATCACTTCTCTTTAGGTTGAAAAAATTCAGGTTTATGAAAAATGTTTAACAATGAAGATTAGTTATCGAATAAAACCTAAGACCCTGTTACTAGCACTCTTTGCCTCAAAAAACCTATCAAAATAAAAAACTGACTTTAGAGGCAGTTGAGGGTTAAGAAACCAAAAAAAAATGCGCTCTCAACTTTTAGTATATAGAACAAAAAAGTTACAGCAAGTGATCAGAACTATCAATCCGATCGTTGAGAAGCAAGCTGCTCTATTATTACTGTTATTAGTAAATTGTTTGCGTTTATCGTCAAATATTCAATAGGCACTCGCATTCAATGCCAACACACACACAAACTACCTGTTAGGCTTTAAACACGACACCCGGCGATCAATAATTCAGACCCCATCCCGTGTTCACTGACCTTTAAAACCTTATTAATAACTGCGATTTATTTCTGTTATCCATGTACAAGTGGACACTAAGCTCTATATTAAAACGAAGAAAACGTTAATAGGTCAAATTCCGTTCTGGAAAAAATAGGTTTAGTTAGTGCAGCTTTTATTGAAGCAAGGGGCGTGGCAAGACAAGCTGCTGAAAACTCTAGGTAATGTGTGCCTTCCATTAGCCATGGACAGCACGCATACCATAAACATGTGACACGTCACCAATAATTATTATTCTAAAACCGCAACAGTAAAACCATCAAATAATAATCAATAAGTAGGGAACTAATTCGAAGTCAATACCGGTCTTATCTGCGTCGAACCGAGTGCTTATCATCAGACATTATCATTTAATTACAGCCTTAAAGGATAATGCTATAATACCTGTAAACCAGCCATGATATTTATATGTTTTGACTTGGGTGCGAACAAAGGAACAAAAATAATTTAGTAGTTAAATAGTTTTTTCGTTCTATCTTAATAAATCTACATTGTATTGCTTACCTGTAATTTCTTTTTACACATACTAATGCTGTCCTTGGAGTATACTGACAGCTTAACGTCTCTGCAATTATTGCTGAGGCGCAGCTTCAAAATAGTCTCAGAGCCAGCCTCTACTGGTTCCGATTCTATCGCGGGCGAATCTCGTCCATCTTCCTTTACAATGTTGATAGGATATGACAGGCAGTAGATGGGTACTTGATACCTGCAACACAACAGTAACTGACAGGTATTGACAAGGCACTAAATGAAATTAATTACCTATGACCCAATTGGTCATAACAGTCTGTGATGTAGCCATTGGGCACGAACACACCAGCACCATCTAATATGGCTTGCGCCATTTCATAGTCACGTTGCTCGGCCGCTAGAGCTGCAGCTCTAAAATTATCACTCACAGTTATAGTCATTTAAATGCTACATTAACAGATGATTAGGTTCTTTATCTAAATATGACTAGTAGAAATAAGATTGATAGAAATTGCCTTGGTGGTATACCTTAAAGCATCCCAAATTTCCTTTTTTCCCTCGAACGCAGGAGCCGTGTCCCAAAATTCGTCCCGTTTTGAGCGCAATTGTCCCTCGGTGAGGGGCACGTCTGACTTCCATCGTATCGTTTCATGTGCTAACCTGGAATTTTTATTGTGCTGACTTCCTAAGAGAAAATAAAGAAATTGCATTATGACTATGAGTAGAAGAAGGATGGGGACATTATCAAAACACAATTCACAATGTCAAGAAAAACTAATATAGCTTTAAGAATGTTTCAGTCTTTGTCGTCAGATCTAATTAATTAACTAATAATTGTACCTGTATATACATAATAAAACTTTTATAGTTTAGTCTCATTTTTCTCTAAATTTCTGATAACTAATTTCATAATTACCAAATATAACACAACATTGGGGCATAATCAGGAACTCCAAGAGGAATCGGAATATAATAAAACGCTGAGAGTGATCTATTTCCATTTCTACTAGATTACATCACTACACATTTATATTGTAACAATATTTTTATAAAAAAAAGTTTCGTGCATTATAGACCAGGATTTCCTAATGGAAGTAATTTTTTAGCCAGAGAAAATGTTTGCATCATTGCAGGCCCCTGAGTAAAAATTTTGCATATTCCTCACATGCTGGAGTTTATTAATTCTAAACTGTCTAATAGTTTTACTTTTACACTTTCTGGAAACTACAATGTTTCTTACAATTTTAACAAGTTCATAGAGCTTCTAGAATTTCATATACAGGGACCCTCAATTTTAAGTGCCCAAGCTTTAATGGCATATAGTATGCTCTTCTGATAAAAGGTCAAACAATTTTTAAAGTAGACAATAATAGTAGTTTGCACACATGGCACCCCGTCAGCTCAACAAACCCTAACCATTGTTCAGCAGTTTCTACTGCCCACTGTCTGGCCTTCAAATTTTGTTCAATTGGGAGTTGGTAGGTACACACTTTTCTGGTTTCATACACCATATGGCGTGTTCATTATAAAACTTCATCTAGGAGGCTATGAAATTTTGACAGAAAAGGATGACATAATCAAAATAAATGGACTTTTGTTTCTCCATCCTTTTCTTTTGACATTTCACAGCCTAACTAGATAAAGTTTTATAATGAACACCCCATATATGACATTAATGTATGGAGCTTTCAGAGCAACAACATTTATTGTGTGCAATAACTAGTGAGACTTGCAAGCAATTAAAGTTAATTGAAAAGCTTCTGCATGTCAAAAAAAAATGTATACTGGAGATTGACAAATGCCTTAAAATTTGATAAAATAATAATCAACCTTCACCAAATTATTAAAGATATGTATAACTATAAAATACAATGCATATTTCACTGCTGCCTTTAAATCCTGAACTCAGGACCTATCCTAGAACTAGGGGCCGCCCATGTGCAAATCAATTTCTGCCACCCCCAATTACCAAAAATACCTCTAATGTCAAAAAGAAGAAGAAGAAGTTGAAAATAAGTGAACACAGGAAGAAAAGGAACTAAGCAACACAATAAACAATAATTTATGTAGGTACTTGCCTTTCTCACTTTGGCGGCCACAACCTGATATTATAGTAGGTATAGTTCTTGAAAACAAATTTTGAAAACAGCTAAATTTAAAGAAAAACAAATAAAACCATTTAATTAAATCACTCAGTATCTCTCTCTTTCAGGTCAAATTTCTAATATGTGGATGTAACAATTATTTTTGGCCATCCCTAAATTTGGCCGCCCATGTTTCTTGCACCCCTTTGCCCTGTCAGAATCACAGTATAAGGAATAATACAGTATTGTCAGTTCATGTCGACACTTTGATGTTTCCAAACCTAAAGCATGCCGCGCACCTGCACCCGGCTGTTTTCTTTATTAGTTATGAGGAACTTGTAAATGCAATATAGCTGCCATTGGATGGAATCTCTCTAGGAGTGTGGACATGGGATTTTTTGAATGTAATTTTATTTCTTTGATTATGGATAATTTTACCTTTGTAATATTTCTACACAGATAATGTAATAAATGAAGGGTTTATTTTAATTAGGACACAATTTTTGTAATACATATATATTGTGATATAGGCAGGTTGATATTCCCAGACCAGAAAATAATTTCTATATTTTTTTCTGACTCAAAAATCTTAATTAATTATTTTAATATATTTTTCTCCTTATACATGAACTATTTTACTGAAAGACAAATTTATTAATATCACCCAATTACAATAAATGCCCAAATTGAGCACCCTCCCTTCAATACAGTCATACAGCAGGTGTATATTTTTTTTTGTTCAGTAATTTGAAATTTTAAATTAAAATACTTAATAGCATAGCTTTTAGGTGAGTATAAAAATACGTATTATTTTTTTTTCCAAAAATGGTGCATTCTCGGGAAAAATTAGAAAAGAACTTTTTCTCCTCAGGGTTGAATGGATATTTATACAATTTAATACATATCTACCTTTCTTGATCCTGTGGACATCTAAAAAATGTCATTCCTCATTCCTTCTCTTAAATGACTTTCGCAGCCATCCACTGAACACAAATTTTTTCCTGACATTTTTAAAAGACTGTGTAACATCCACACAAATTATATTTACTGCCAAGCTGGGGACACTGTGTATCATTCAAGCACCATCAATGCACTGCCAAAACTGGTTTGGTGATGCATTGTCAGCAGCTCGGCGGACAGGGCAGGGGGAAAGCAGTTTTGGTTTTTCCACGGCCTGACAGTACTGATATAATGTATTATTCCTTATACCGTGGCAGAACTAACCTAAGCCAAATACCATTGACAGCTTTATTCAACTAAAAAGCAAATTCCAGATCAAATAGTCCCTATCTAAAGTTTCATTGGACCAGGCTGGGCTCCTCACTACCTTACACAAAGAATTCAAATAATCTAGGCCTATAGCTATATTGTGAGGAACTTACATAGGTCCTACATTATGAGGAAAATTTAATGAAAGTATAGGATTATACCTCATTCTATCCTTTCAAAAAGTAATGCTACTTAATAGTTTAATTTTATTCAGGTCACATATCATTACTCATTTGAACCACCTACACACTTGGACATGCCTATTACATACATGTTCAAAATCATCTATTTTCTTTTTACCATAAAAATACAAACATTGAACTCAGGCGAAGATGGTTAAAGTCTTCGGATCACATATTGAAACTTGAAGAGACTTTAATCAAAAGTACTAACCTGATACGGGTCTCGTAAGTATACCACTGCTATTTCCCACGGCCCCACTGTGACTTCGGGATATACCTATGCAGCCTCCCATCGTTTATGCAAGGACGTTGGGCACATTTCGTGAGATATCAACTGCAAACAACGAAAAATACCCATCGTTGACCCATCACTAACAAAAACTTATCTTGAAATGAAAAAAAATAAATTAAAAAAATTGACAGGTCCAAGGCAAATGAATCTGACATAATTGGCAGCTGACAGTTGATTTGCTCCAAAATTGATCATTCCAAAATTACGTCATTTGACATTATATTCCCTCCAGACCATATGGCGGACTAGCCTATTCAAATATGAAGCGCCACTTAAAACTTGATCTTGATCAAGTTTCATGTTCGATTTGAGATATATACCTCATTCACTTATTTTTGGCATCTCGTACCTTTGAAACCTTCATTTTTATTCCTATCTCTTTTTGGCACATGTTGAGAAGATACAAAAAAATTGTCAAAGGCAAATTTCCAACGCCTACTTGACGGCAATAATAAGTGAATGGTTTATATTTATAATAATAATATATTCCTAAATTGTTTCTTGTCGACAAAAGCTTCAACCTCCAAGCAGGGACGGATTACGTATAAGGGCAAAATGGGCGATCGCCAGAAGCGAAAAGTTAAAGAAGAGGAAAGAAAAACAAAAAGCCTTAAAAAATAAAAAAAAAAAAATTAATCATCTGTGCTTAGCGTCCTTTATTTATTAATTTGAATGTTTGGATAGCAGCTGTAGGACAAGAAGCTACTTCACTTTTTTGAAATTGCCAACGTTTCGACCCTTATTTGAGGTCTTCTTCAGGGCTAAAATACAATAATTGTATGTACATTGGCGGTAAAAACACTAATTACAAAGAAAAACGACCAACAAAAGTATACAGACTAAAACACAATACATGAGTAAAAATAAATTCTCCTAATCTATTATATGGGATCCGTGCATACTGTGGAGATATAAGAAAGGATGTGTCGAGCTTACCTTTTTCAATCAGAGAAATTTGTCATTAAAATTAAAACAAACTACCATATCGGTACTTACACATCTACGGACTTATGTACACTTCGACGACACCAGAAGACCAAACAACAGCTTGAGAGGAACCCAACAAGTAAACGAAACGGAAACAGACAGATATCAGTGGCCCAGGAATGTATGTAATTGCGGCCGATTTCAACGAGTATATTGTACCTGTGTGCTATCAAAAGAGAGTATACGATCTATGGTTATTTATATTATTCACTAATTAATGTTATTCGAAAAGTGGAAAACATCAAAATCAATGTGGATGACATCAGTGTGGAAAACATCAAAAACATCAAAATCAATTTTGTTTTCCACTTTTCGAATAACATTCATTAGTGAATAATATAAATAACCATAGATTCTATACTCTCTTTTGATAGCACACAGGTACAATATACTCGTTGAAATCGGCCGAAATTACATACATTCCTGGGCCACTGATATCTGTCTATTTCCGTTTCGTTTACTTGTTGGGTTCCTCTCAAGCTGTTGTTTGGTTCTCTGGTGTCGTCGAAGTGTACATAAGTCCGT
The DNA here is from genome assembly GCA_951812265.1 of Taphrorychus bicolor. NCBI lineage: Eukaryota > Metazoa > Arthropoda > Insecta > Coleoptera > Curculionidae > Taphrorychus > Taphrorychus bicolor. Next base: position 34,400,429 of record OX638299.1, read on the forward strand.
AGATGTGTAAGTACCGATATGGTACTTTGTTTTAATTTTAATGACAAACTTCTCTGATTGAAAAAGGTAAGCTCGACACATCCTTTCTTATATCTTCACAGTATGCACGGATTCCATATAATAGATTAGGAGAATTTATTTTTACTCATGTATTGTGTTTTAGTCTGTGTACTTTTGTTGGTCGTTTATCTTTGTAATTAGTGTTTTTACCGCCAATGTACATACAATTATTGTATTTTAGCCCTGAGGAAGACCTCAAATAAAGGTCGAAACGTTGGCAATTTCAAAAAAGTGAAGTAGCTTCTTGTCCTACACCTGCTATCCAAACGTTCAAATATAAATTAATAAAAAAAAATAGAACAAAAGTTAGTTAAATGATTTAATTGTCATGTCTGGACGCTTATTCTATAGCAAAGAGTGAAAGTGAAAGTGAGAATTTTGACAACCTTGATTGGTCACAAAATTCTGTTGACGAATTTCATTGGCCAGCAATTCTCACTTTCACTCTTTCCTATAGAATAAGCGTCCTGATGTGGTGGGATAATAATAATGTCACCTAATCGATCGAGTAACATAGCATTTCTAATATTGTTTCGTTTTTATTACCCACAAAATGTTGTTTTTTTTTATAGAAAAATTTGAGATGAGACACCACGAGTGGTCGGAATGGTTTTGATTGCCCAGGGGCGAAAAAATTCTTAATCCGCCCCTGCCTCCAAGGTATAATTTATATTTCTGTAGCAACTACTTAACAAAGTCCTAAAACATCACAACAAATATGTTCCTCATAATTAATAAACGCGCTGCGGTGTTGCCATTTTTACTATTTTTAATATATACTTCAATTTATTTATGTGTGACTATAAATTACATAAGGGTGAAGCCGGTAAAGATAATGTTGTTGATGCTGTTGCTTCCCGATGGCGTCTGCCCCAAGTTGGGCAATTTGCCCCGAAAGATAATGTTAATGAAATGGGAATAACAACAGAATTTTTTTTTGTTAATGAAGATATATTATCCTAAAAGAACAAACAACGTTGAACTGTCTTTGATTCTTATTCACCATTTCCGTATAAATTTGGCTACATGGTTTGATTGCTACACAAATCAGTAAGGCGAACTTTTATCAAAATCTGCTGTTCTGGAACTATTGTCGGTGGTTGCAAAAGTGGGTGATCTTGGTACTGGGTACTGGTGCTAGACCTTGGCAAAAAGGGAGACGTTCTAGAGAGAATAAACCTGTTTTCGATCCCGTGCCAACAACTCAAGCGAGTGGTGCAGTATTAAAGACACTTTTAAATGTAACTAACTGTATTTCTTTTATTTGTAGTTTAGTTTTCAATATTTGTGTGCAAAGTGCAAGTACTTTACTTATTCATATTTCTCTTTTTTATTACTTTATTTATAATGTACTCTACATCTTTTCTTTTCAATTCTATAAAAAGAAAATGAGTAAAATATGTAAATAAAATTGCTGTTCGCTAATCTAATTCTTAACATGTAAGAAAACATAAGTAGTTACTCCTGCATTAGTTCGAAAGTGGCAATTTATGTTATCGCTTTTTTTCAAAGTAAAAAGTCATTCATCAATAATAACAATACCATCTTACATTATTGATACTAATGTAATAATTCCTATATTAATCTTGGCATCATGACTTTATTGACCACTAACAAAATGGCCGCATTAACTTTTTGGGCAGTCTCAAAAAGGATATTTCCTCGACCAAACTACTCAAACCAGGCTAACAAAAAAGTTTCTTTGATCCGTGGTCCAAATCATGACGTCAAACTTAACTAGACCAATTAACCTGCCACCGGGGATGGTTTGCCTGTTACCATGTATGTAGTTAAGTTGTTTGTTTATATTACGTTTTTTTAGTCAAATCAAAAATTGTTTTTTTTCAAATCAATTTTTTTCCGGTTTTTTCTTGGAAAAAGAGTATAAATTCAAAAGAAAAAGTGGCAAAGTTCTCGACCATGTCAGTGCAAGTATCTTCTTCTCGGAATCTCTTGGTAAATAAAAAAAATCTGGAAAATAGAAAGAAGATAAATATGAAATAACTTTTGTGGATTGTGATGCTTGATGAATTATTAACGCCTAATAATTCCTCCACTTTCTTCAATTTGATTCTTTTTGAGGGCTGAATCTAGGAATTGTGGTTTTGTAACCAATATGATCTGGCCACTTTTTGACGAAAAACACATAAAAATGCCAGGATTTCACTAAGAGTGGATTGACAAATATCTTAAATTTTAACGGAAAACCGATTGGAGTCAGAAGTGACGTTGACACGTTGACGTTATAAAAGATTACCGTGATGTCATTAGGTTAACCCTTGACGTAATTAACTTAACTTATCACTCTAGTAGTCTAGATCGAGGAAATATCCTTATAGCAAATTTTCGCGAGATCCCGGTGAAGCAGCGTGAAGCATATTTTACTTCCCGACGTATTTTGGCGACACAACGGTAATAGGGGAATACAAGAATGACGTTGCAAAATTACGTCATCAATAGTTCAACGGGAACTGATTTGGTTCCCGCCCTATGGACCAGAGTAACTGGCGGTTACGTCAAATAATTCAAAGCAAAAAACGTTAGAATTGATAACATAACAAGTTTTCGACAGAGGTGGAGCGTTACAGCTGACCGTTGATGAATACGACGGTCTGCTTTTTGTATAAAATAGCAAAAATTAATAATAAAAATTATGGATAGCGAATCAGAAGAAGTAGAACTTGTACTAAATAACAAGGGAGAAGACTTCCACATCATAGTGACATAGACAATACATACAACTAAGAACTAAATATTTACTTGGAAATGAAATGAAACCACTCTGAATGTCTCTCATAATCACTTTCGGGCCACTTTGTATAAATGTATTTTAATTTGCCAATAATATATAAGAAAGTATTATAATTTGCATCGTTGAGGCAACACTTCCAAATATGCAGTAATATGGTTTTTTTTTAATGTTGATTCCTTTTCTAATGCAAACTTGTGCCCAGAGCAAATATAATCGGAAATAACCACAACATATGTTATATCAAATGTTAAATCAAATATTTCCTCTCTTAAGCTTAAACGTACAGCTTTTTCATTTTGTTAATTTTTGTCTATGAACTGTAAACATAAACAATCTATAAACGAATTGATAACCGCAGACATTTTCGCGACCATCGGAACGGGAATAAAATTTTTGGGGTGGGGTTTGTCGCGCAGTGTCCCCCCAGCCGATAATAATGATAATCCGTATTAATCCGTTTAATCGGTGGTCGTTGCGTGGGGGGCGGCTGTGTTCGCGGCTGCCGCCGTGTTGCCGCCGTGTCTTCGGAGGAGATTCGACTACGTGGATGTTCTAAGTCCAACGTATCTTCTTGCGCCGAATCTCTTTTACCACGCTGCAAGGGGGACCCAACTCTTGGAAAGGATCTATTGTCCCTTAGGTCGCTAATTTAAATAATGTAAAATTTTATTGTTTTAGAGATGCCAGCAAGGTTTTATGGTTTAAGACAAAAACCTGCAAAAAGCCAAAAAAAAAACTAATTGAATCGTAATTAAGAAAGGAAAAATAAATTAAATATTAAAAAAGACAATTTTTAGTTTTCTCCAGAATCTGAAATAAAATAGCGGCGGACGTGAACTTTTTGCAAACAAGCTCAGTGGTCCCCAGAAACGTGTTTGACGGGTACACGAGTTCTTACTAAATTGGAAAAACACAACAAAGAAAACTAAACTAACGACGCAGTGTAGAAGAGAACAGAATTCTGCCAGTAACTGGGATCCTCGATATTATGGTGAGCAAAACACTACTATAATATACTAAATGATTCAACTTCTACAACTACTCTACAAATACTTAATTGCCGGTAGTCTCCTGCGTCTGCAAAGTATCCGCTAGCTGCAAGAAAATGGCCTATTCAGGAAAAGGGCAGAGGTGGGTTGACACTATGTGGCACAACCGAAAAAACACTCCACGAAACTTTTCGTAACGGGATTCAAAAAGGGGAAAAAAATATACGAATTGGCGATAATCAGAACGGCGGAGCCAAGGACTTTTCTCGCGGTAAAATTCGAAATTTTCCGTCTTCCCGGTTGGATCGTCGTTTTTAGATCGTAACTCTATCGAGTTCAAATCGCGTCTTTTTTCTTCGAGTGTCGAAGATCGTCCTTTCGCCACCCCCTCGGTACTTCGCATCCCCGAAAGGGTACTGTCGAAAAAATCGATACCACCCTGACCAGTGGCGATTATATGGCGCTTCGTATAGCACGGGTATAAATTTAGAAAATGAGCTTTTCTGGAAAATGTACTGGAAAAAGAAAATTGAAAATGTGATCATTAAATAGAATAAATTATGCTTTTTAAAATGACACCTCACATGACATAGTTTAATTGACAATTAAAGCTTTTTATTGAAATTAACCGTTAATTTCCTGGCTCAGTCAATTAAGACGTTAATTGCTCGAATTTACAATCAAAGGATCAGAAATTAAAAGCTCTATCTGCTGAGAGAATAAGATTTTAATTTCAATTAACGATATTTGCAAAAACGCTTTAATTACCAAACTATTGTTTGGGTCACGTACAGGTCTGAAATTCTTTCAAGGGCCATAAACCATTAAAAGGGCGCCTTTGCCGGTCAAAAAAGAAGGGCAATGGTAGTGACCATGTTTTATGGCCGGAATTCCCAAGAAATTGTGAAAGTGCCTGTCCAACACTAACAAAGGAAATGCTCTTGACGAAAATAAAAAATATTGCAAACACATGTGCATTTAGGGCCTCATTGGTCTGGTTTATTTCGAAAACCGAAAAATAGAAAAAACTTCCATAAGATTAAAGCTTAAAAGCCTCGAAAAATGGCTTACAGAGTTGCCACGTTTCCACACATTAACTCATATGCAAACAGAGAGGTCAGTTTGCATAACACCCCCCTCTGTAGGCGAAAACTTGATTAAAGAAAAAGAAATATTTTCTTTGATAAGTTTGAGCAAAAAACAAAAAAAAATATTTAAATATGTAAAAATAAATATAAATATGCTAATGATTATGCTAATCGATATCTAATGGTCAAAATTAAGAATCAGAGTTCTCTTCTAGGGTATGCTGTATGGAATGCAGCTCGGTAGTTAACTGCTTACGAACGGAGCGTACTGTAGAGCTTACAGCTTCGATGCTATCTAGCGACAGGAAAGCTTGGGTCACCATTTCATCAATCCGGTTAAATTCCTGGGAATTTCTAAATCCGGAGAACCTGGTTGCTCTGGCTTTAAGGTCTGCAATTGTTTTAACAATGCTGTCAATTTTTTGAAGTGCAGCATACTCAGCTTCGAATTTATTTCCTGGAATTTCTTTTTCCTCAGATCCTGGCTCTTCTTGAGAGTGATTAGGCTTATTAATCGCTTCTACCGCTGGCACAATATCCACCTCAGTACTTACTCTGGATTCTGGGAATTCAAAACCCTCAAGGTAATTCAAAAGGTCTGAGTCGTGTTCAGGCTGTTCGTCTTCAAATTTGGGACTGTTTGGTGCTTGGGGCAAAGGGGCATCAGATGGCGGTTCCTGCGGTTTTGTTTCATAACATTTATGGCAGTTTTGAACGTAGCTAGCCACATCTTTGTGCATCCCAGGCCAAAAGTATTGCTCTCTAATGTTGCGTAACGTCTGTTTTTGGGATAAATGTTTAGTTCGGCCCTGTGAAACATGACATGCGGAAATAACTTGTGCCGAGAGGTTATAGGGCACTACCAATCGATTTCCGGCTACTTGTTTTCTATATAAAAGGTTGTCTTGCACAGTAAATCGACGAAGTAGCCTTTTTTGTGCAGGAAGTAGATCTTCAGGTTTCCTGCTCTCCAACAACTTTACAAAGGACTTGGTGCTTCTTAGTGGCCGTACTCTTTTCTGTCCTCGCGCTACTTGACTAAATAAGGGAGCTTCAGTAACCTCATAAACTTCTGCTTCCTCTTGGTGAAAATCCTGAGACTGTTGAGCTCTAAGTCTCCCTTTGTCCAGCTGCCTTGCAATAGGAGCTTTGTCAGGATTTCTCTTAAGGTATTTGCTTCGTTTATTTGTGGTTTTTGCTGAGCTTTCTTTATCAAAGCGTACTTCGTGGACTGAGTTGTACATTACTGGCACTGTCTTTCTAGTAGGTTGTGGCCTAGGGGTCTCATTTTGTCTAACACGATTTGATGGAGGTCCATTTGGACGCGTATTAAAATGTTTATTTCTCCTAAGCCGGTCCTGTCGTCGGGGTTGATTTCTATGCTGGGGTACCTGCTTCTCTATATCGGCTAGGTCCTTTTCTAGAGTAGCCGTTACGGTCATTAACCGTTCAATGCTCTCAATTGGCATGAATCTGACCCGAAGTCTAAGGGCTGGGCGTAATAAAGTTATTATCAAACATATTAATTCGCTTTCTGAGCCTTCGGGAAAAATGCGATAGTAAAGGGCACGTTTTCCTAGGATGAATAATTCCGCTGATTCACTAGTTTGTCTTAGGCCATATAACTGTGCTTTACAGGACATTATTATTTCCACGCTGTCATAACGGTTAACTAATAATTGACCAAATTCCAAATACGTGATTGGATACTCTGGTAGGGGTTTAAACCAATCACGCGCTGCTCCTCTCATTTGTGCCGCTGCTGTGCAAACTTTCTCAACATCGTTGACGATGTGGTTGCGAAGAAAGTATTCTTCAAGTTCGCTCAAAAAATGCTTTGGACACTCATGAGGTTTTCCGCTAAATGTGCGACTAAATGGAACTGGATTATTGTTTCCCATTCGCTGTAAAATTTGGCTCATAGCGTTAGAGAAAAATTCTATTAATTGTGTAACGCTAGCACTATCATCTAGGTGGTTTTCTTGGTTCCTGATAGAAGGGTTATATTGGGGCTCATCATTATTAGCCGAATTGAAATGGCTGATCCTTTCAAGAGGCGATCTATTTTCTGTAAATGTTGGGATCGTTCTCACATATTCCATACTCGCTTCACTGCGAGGGTAATTTAAAATACTAGAGTTTTCCTCCTCCAGGTAATTTAAATCACTAGAGTTCCCCGCCAGGGATGCCATGTCGCGCAGTGTCCCCCCAGCCGATAATAATGATAATCCGTATTAATCCGTTTAATCGGTGGTCGTTGCGTGGGGGGCGGCTGTGTTCGCGGCTGCCGCCGTGTTGCCGCCGTGTCTTCGGAGGAGATTCGACTACGTGGATGTTCTAAGTCCAACGTATCTTCTTGCGCCGAATCTCTTTTACCACGCTGCAAGGGGGACCCAACTCTTGGAAAAGGATCTATTGTCCCTTAGGTCGCTAATTTAAATAATGTAAAATTTTATTGTTTTAGAGATGCCAGCAAGGTTTTATGGTTTAAGACAAAAACCTGCAAAAAGCCAAAAAAAAAACTAATTGAATCGTAATTAAGAAAGGAAAAATAAATTAAATATTTAAAAAGACAATTTTTAGTTTTCTCCAGAATCTGAAATAAAATAGCGGCGGACGTGAACTTTTTGCAAACAAGCTCAGTGGTCCCCAGAAACGTGTTTGACGGGTACACGAGTTCTTACTAAATTGGAAAAACACAACAAAGAAAACTAAACTAACGACGCAGTGTAGAAGAGAACAGAATTCTGCCAGTAACTGGGATCCTCGATATTATGGTGAGCAAAACACTACTATAATATACTAAATGATTCAACTTCTACAACTACTCTACAAATACTTAATTGCCGGTAGTCTCCTGCGTCTGCAAAGTATCCGCTAGCTGCAAGAAAATGGCCTATTCAGGAAAAGGGCAGAGGTGGGTTGACACTATGTGGCACAACCGAAAAAACACTCCACGAAACTTTTCGTAACGGGATTCAAAAAGGGGAAAAAAATATACGAATTGGCGATAATCAGAACGGCGGAGCCAAGGACTTTTCTCGCGGTAAAATTCGAAATTTTCCGTCTTCCCGGTTGGATCGTCGTTTTTAGATCGTAACTCTATCGAGTTCAAATCGCGTCTTTTTTCTTCGAGTGTCGAAGATCGTCCTTTCGCCACCCCCTCGGTACTTCGCATCCCCGAAAGGGTACTGCCGAAAAAATCGATACCACCCTGACCAGTGGCGATTATATGGCGCTTCGTATAGCACGGGTATAAATTTAGAAAATGAGCTTTTCTGGAAAATGTACTGGAAAAAGAAAATTGAAAATGTGATCATTAAATAGAATAAATTATGCTTTTTAAAATGACACCTCACATGACATAGTTTAATTGACAATTAAAGCTTTTTATTGAAATTAACCGTTAATTTCCTGGCTCAGTCAATTAAGACGTTAATTGCTCGAATTTACAATCAAAGGATCAGAAATTAAAAGCTCTATCTGCTGAGAGAATAAGATTTTAATTTCAATTAACGATATTTGCAAAAACGCTTTAATTACCAAACTATTGTTTGGGTCACGTACAGGTCTGAAATTCTTTCAAGGGCCATAAACCATTAAAAGGGCGCCTTTGCCGGTCAAAAAAGAAGGGCAATGGTAGTGACCATGTTTTATGGCCGGAATTCCCAAGAAATTGTGAAAGTGCCTGTCCAACACTAACAAAGGAAATGCTCTTGACGAAAATAAAAAATATTGCAAACACATGTGCATTTAGGGCCTCATTGGTCTGGTTTATTTCGAAAACCGAAAAATAGAAAAAACTTCCATAAGATTAAAGCTTAAAAGCCTCGAAAAATGGCTTACAGAGTTGCCACGTTTCCACACATTAACTCATATGCAAACAGAGAGGTCAGTTTGCATAACAGGTTATAACCGCTCACTGACCGGTTTCCTCCCGCCGTGAACAATCGTGATCTCGCGAAAAATTGCTTTTAAAGAAACTAAATGTCAATGTCAATGTCAGCTAATGTCAAACTACGAAAATGTCAAAACTCCCAAAACTTCTCTTTAATTTGTAAACATAAAATTAAAATTATTTGAAAATATTTCAAAGTTTAATTATAAAAATGAGTAGGAAAAGTGGCAGTTTGGAGTTGCTAGATATGGATCCCAACCACTTTGCAAAAGATACGTACCGATCAGAAACGAAAAGTCTAAACTTAGGGAAAGCTCAAGATTCGGTGTGTACTTCACAACCAACATTTAGAAGAGCTATTCTTTTTTAAAGTTGTTCAAGCTGGATCTATAAACTCCGTTACTCCTGTTGCTCATTATTTGTTGTTCAGAAAATAATCATGGAATCGCATACTTAAGCCTTTTTTACATTGAACTGCAAGCAATTGGAGCAACAGAGTTTATACATACTCCTTAATGCAGATCCTTTAACTGACATTATAACAGCAATTTTGTGTTTGAAATTAAAATTTGTATTTTTAAGTTCTATGAATTTTTAGACAAATTGGGGTAAATCCTCACCTAGTAAAAGTTACTGTTCCTCAAGTTCCACTTCAACAGAAAATGTAGTCTCGACTTTAGAAAGGAAAAAAGTAAGTAGATACATATTTGAGTTATGGATAGACTAAGCTGTAGAAGTACTAGCAGTAGTAGTAAATAATGCAGAAAAGCAGCTCCAAGTGTTGTATCCCCACAGTATAAGGAATAATACATTGTACCAGTAGCATCAATCCCTCGAAAAATCAAAACTCCTTTCCCCCTGCTCCGTCTGCCCAGCTGCCAATGGTGGCTGGGCCAATGGTGCTGGAGTGCTACAAGTGTGCCCAGCTCGGCGGTAAATTTAATTCCTGTGGATATTACACAGTGTCTTTTAAAAATGTCAGGGAAAAATTTGTGTTCAGTGGATCACTGCGAAAGTCGTTTAAGAGAAGGAATGACATTTTTTAGATGTTCACAGGATCAAGACAGGTAGATATGTATTAAATTTGTATAAATCCAAAATAATATATAACAGATTTGTGGCCAATCCTCATAACCTCCATGCCCTTGAATCTTTATGTGCACAGGGCCTTCAACGACTTTTCCTGAACAATCAATTTTTTATATTATCACCAATATGCACTAGAGACATAAAAATGTAGATACCTTAGTTTAAAATTAGTTACATGTTAATATACTACATGTTCTTTTATAAGTAATAATCGGATTCAGTGGCTGAAGGACTTTGGTCGATGGCCGCAGATTGTGATAATTGTATTGTAATCTGTTTTAACATAATATATATACAGAGTGATTCAAAAATACTTTGAAAAACTTCAGGAGGTGATTGCTGGCATTATTTTACGAAGAAAAGTTCTAATAAATGAGGGTCCTTAAGAGCATTATTACGAAGATATAGGGTGTTAAAGTTTTATTAAAAATAAAAACAATAATAATATCTTCAAAACCGCTTGAAAGGTTGAGGGAGGACATTTGGAACAATTTATTTAAGTTAAAAACTTAATTTAAAATCTTTTATTTTCAAGTTTGAACTGAAATAATATGTTCCATCTTGTTGAGGTACTGATTCTAAGATGTGCTTAAAACAATTTTTTTACTTGAAAATGATGCGTTTAATGAAGAAAACTTAAGAGAGCTTATTTGTTTAGAATTGAACAGTGAACAAAAGGGTAGAGTTTATTTTTTGATAGACTAGTGGCGTACCATACTTTTCTTCAAAAAGATGAAGCGTCATTGCGGTACCCGCGCTGGTGGAACAAAAAAAAAATTTGTTTAACAGAAACATGGCTACTCACAAGCTATTGACATCTGTCAAATTTTATTAAAACCTTTCAAGCGGTTTAGGAGATATTATTTTTGTTTATTTTTTTAAAAACTTTAACACCCTGTATCTTTCTAATGACTAATGATGCTCTTAAGGACCCTCATTTATTAGAACTTTTCTTCTTAAAATAATGCCAGCAATCACCTCCTGAAGTTTGTCAAAGTACTTTTGAATCACCCTGTATATAACACAGAAAATGATGTATTACAAAAATGGTCTCCCAATAAACCCATTATTTATTACATCACCTGCGGGGGTTAGGTGCGCGCGGTGCGCTTTTGTTTCGGAAACATCAAAGTAACGACACGAACTGACGATACTGATATAATGTATTATTCCTTATACTGTGCTAATGTCAGCACAGTCGTGCCTACTTATGGCGCAGTCGCGCCCACTCTTGGACACTCCCACAAAGTGGTATGGTGACTCTTCCCCTGCCTGCCTGCCTGCCCCACAGTGGGTGCAGAGTGGATGTTACTACAGTGTCCAGTAAGGATTCCTTAAAGTAAGGAATCCCTCCAGTAAGGTCTCTCAGGCCTTGGATCTATCTGGATTAGGGTAGATTTTCTAGGTCTGTCTACGTATTCCTGACTGTGTCCAGTTTGTCCTTGAACTCTCATGCCCACTTATTCAGAGTGGTACTCCTCAGAGTGGACCCCCCCCAGTTAGGCATTTTGTGCTGCTCCTAGTGTTGTTCTGAATGCACCGGTTTTGGCTATGTAGACTGTTCTCTGCAGTCTGGCCAACCTCATCACATAGCCTGTTCATCACAGGCCACCAGACCACGGCCCCATAGGTTATCCTCAGTCTGATTATCGCAGTGTAGAGCCACTGTAGGACGTGTGGCTTTAGCCCCCACTTCCTGCCCACTGCCCTGCTTAGTTACCATGTCAGTACCGTTGCCTTATTGCATGCCTTTTCTACTTGACTTTTCCAGGTCAGCCCGCTGTCGATGGTCACCGCCCCAGAAATGGCGAGGCCCTCCGCTGGAGCGGCCTCGCCGCCGTAGAAGTAATAATGAGGAAGCATAACTGCACTGCAAAGGGGACAGTTATTATTAAAATAAATCCACAAGGCATATACCTGGTTTTATCTTTGGTTTTACTCTTTGATGTATATGTCAAGTTTTTCTAGTTAAATAACTAAATTTGAGTTTTGGATTATTGGTGTGGTGTTATTGTGACTTTAAAAAATGGAACAAACATACCATATCAGTCATAAAGAATGTCTGTTGACTTTTTAAAAATTATAAATATGCCTAAATTTCTTTACAGATACAATTGAGGACAGGAATTGAAATAGTATTAAAGAATGTTGGCTAAACCCAAGTAAGACATCTGCAAGTCACTTCTGATTATTGTGCATATAAAATAATTCAAGTTTTTCTCCATTTAACACTCTGTATTTTAAGGAGAATTTATCCTTTATTTCCATTACTATTTTTTTAATTATAGTTAGAGCTTGCCTGATTGACTTTTGCAGGCACAAACAGCAACAGAGCCTGGAACATTAAACAACCGTCCAGATGACTTGCCCTTACTGCCAGGTGAAAAAGTTACAGGACAAGCACGGGATGTCACTTATTTGTGTCCTTATCAAGGCCCTGCAAGAGGAACTTTAACTGTTACAAACTATAAATTGTACTTCAGGTCAGCCGACAAAGACTTGTCCAATGTTATTGATGTACCCCTGGGTGTTGTAAGTATATATTCTCTCAGCAAATCATTACTTTTTTTAATGTCCGCTAGAAAGTTTGGGAAAAAAATAAGTGACATTAATAAGTCTCATTATTTCCATCTTTACAATATTTTTTGTCTTTGGTCTAATGACTGGCAAAGTTAGCTACATTATGCAAATGTGTTCAGTGTTTGAAAATATCTAAACTTTTTACAAGGTATTGCTTAGAAGAAAAAACGTTTTAGGTTTCGCGGATAGAAAAAGTTGGAGGCGCATCATCAAGAGGAGAAAACGCCTATGGTATAGAAATCTTTTGCAAAGACATGCGCAACTTAAGATTCGCCCACAAACAGGAAAATCACTCTCGTCGTACCGTCTTTGAAAAGTTGCAAATGTTCGCCTTTCCATTGAGCTTTAAGCTTAAATTATTTGCTTTTGAATATCAGGAAGTTTTTAGTGAGAACGGTTGGGCTGTGTACGAACCTATTGCTGAACTAAAACGAATGGTAAGGATCGAAGTACTATGGAAACTATTTATTGTAACTAAAGAAGTCAAAAGTTTTTTATTGTTGGCCTCACTTTGAAATTAGCTGACGTTTTGGTAGGTTGTGTTCCACCTTAGTCATAGTTGAAACAATAATAATTGTTCAAGTAATTTTTATTTATTTATTCGGTTAATTATGCATGCGCCGCAATGTTAATTAGCAACAACAATTATTGTTTTTAGCCCTCAACAATGAAGGTAGTTTGAACTTGCGTGTTTTCTCCTATGCATTATTACATAGGTCACCCTAGCAACTAAGCTCCTCAAATTTGCAGGGTGTAAATAATGATATGTGGAAAATAACAAAAATCAATGAGAATTACACGATATGCGACAGCTATCCGGCCGTGTGGGCGATTCCAGCTCAGGCCACTGATGAAGACATTCAGGTTGTTTGTAGCTTTCGAAGTAGGGGTAAGTTTAGTATAACTTCAACCTCATTTCTTTGTTTTTAATTTATTCAGATTTGTCACTATGTCAAACCTGAATATTAGCAATGTGTCAGTGGTAAGTAAAACGTAAGTACTGAATCAAATCGTTCTCTCTAGGAAGGCTGCCCGTTTTGAGCTGGATTCACCCTGAATCTCAGGCGACAATCACCAGGTGCGCCCAACCCCTAGTTGGAGTACGTTATTTTATTTCGTTCTTGTAGTTTTTGCCACTCCTATCTTTATTTTCTCTTTAGGTAAGTGGCAAACGATGTAGAGAAGACGAACACTATATTCAGTCCATCATGGACGCCAATGCGCAAAGCCACAAGATGATTATTATGGACGCCAGACCCACTGCAAATGCTATCGCGAATAAAGCGAAAGGAGGCGGGTAGGTTGAGTAATTTCTGAGCTTACGCTCTATTCCGACGATTAAGCGGTCGCTCACTTGAGACTTCCTAAACTTCCTACAGGACTAACATTGTTGCTAAAAAAAAATTAATTTAACCGCAGAAGCGGCCTTATGGGAGACCTCAACTGAACTAAAGCTCAAGTTAAGCATAGCTAAGAATTGTACATTCAGGCTTCAATCATATTGTTGCACTATAGTTTGTACAACGTGTGTATTGAACACTAGAATTTTTGTTGAGGTTTTTGTACTTATCTTTTTCTCTTTATGCAGCTATGAATCAGAAGATGCATATCAACACGCTGAGCTCGTGTTTCTCGACATCCATAATATCCATGTTATGAGGGAATCCCTAAGAAAACTAAAGGAGTTGTGCTACCCGAACATAGACGAAACTAAATGGCTGAGCGGACTGGAATCTACTTATTGGCTGAAGCATATCAAGTGCATCCTGGCGGGAGCAGTACGGATTGTTGATAAGGTCAGTTAGTTTCTGTTTGGCAACAAAAAAAAACCTTTTTCTACAAACGTCAAATAATGATGCATTTTACGCTTTCATTAAACAAACGAAAACCTAACCTTTTTTGAGGATCAGAATGTGAGTTTAGAATAGTGATGAGCTTGAAATAGTGATGTTCCTAACTAGTGCGGAAAGTGATACTTTAACGCAGGCTGTCTGCCGATGTCCGAAAGACGCGAAGCGGAGTTCGGGCAGCTGACGAGTGCGGCAAAGACACTTTCCGCACGAGTTAGGAACAATATTTTTTCTACGAGCCAATTCATTGTAACATATACAAGGAATAAACATACAATACATAAACAACTTTATCTTTGTCAACAGTATGATAGCTGTATTAATCAACAATCAATTGGTTGTTATGACAAAAACTTGGTGTGATTGTTGGTGTGACGTAATGTTTCAGGCATGAACTGGTGCCATTGGAATAAAAAGTACGTATATTATGGGTATATTTTGTATCAAAAATCAATAAAGGCAAGCATAATAGTTCCTTAAAACAGATAAAAATGTTTGGCACGGCTGTAAGGCAGGTGCACCTATCTAGATAGACAGACTGTAAAGTCTAAATTATATTATAAATCAGTCATTCTTTAAATATTTACTTTCCTGCACGCCAAGTTTACTTTCACGCACGCCGTGCGGGAAAGTGAAGCTTTCAAAAACAAAATGCGTGCGGGAAAGTGATATATTAAGAACGCTCGTAGAAAAATAGTTATTTTCCTAACTAGTGCGGAAAGTGATACTTTCCCGCACGCTGTCTGCCGATGCACGAACGATGCGAAGCGGAGTTCGGGCAGCTGACAAGTGCGGGAAAGACACTTTCCGCACGAGTTAGGAACAATATTTTTTCTACGAGCCAATTCATTGTAACAAAGACAAGGAATAAACATACAATACATAAACAACTTTATTTATTCTTTGTCAACAGTATGACAGCTGAATTAATCAACAATCAGTTGGTTGTTATGACAAAAACTTGGTGTGATTGTTGGCGTGACGTAATGTTTCAGACACGAACTGGTGACATTGGAATAAAAAGTATAAAGCTTTTCATTATATTTTTCGGAAAAGTAGGTCATGGAAATTTGACAGATTGCCCCTCGTATAATATTTGAACTGTGCCAGTTTTATTGGTTATATTGACATAATTTAAAGGTTGTAAAATGCTGCCATTACAAAAAATGTTGTTGCCAAAACTTACCGAAAATAATAGTTGTAAGTGAAAATAATAAATCCATGTAATAGAGCTGCTACTACGTTTTTCAGGCAGGTCAAATACTTGGCAGAAGTAATTCTTAGGACAACAAATTTTCTTATACTAGATATTAAAGTTAAACTACATTAACCATCATAACAACTTGTAGGGAAGTTGTTATTGGCATTTACCTTCACCTGCTTTTAATTTACTGGTTAAAGTCTTGTCAATCACATTTTTGGCAAATCAATTTATGGATAACTAGTATGTCGCGTTTTTGGCGGAATCTTTCCTTTACGGTTTTTATAACATAACCATTAACATTGACACAGTTCAAAAATTATATAAGGGTCATTCAAATAATAGCCTTTCGAAAAACTTTATGGAACGGTTTATACGTATTTTATAGGTATATTTTGTATCAAAAATCAATAAATGCAAGCATAATAGTTCCTTAAAACAGATAAAAATGTTTGATACGGTTGTAAGGCAGATGCACCTATCTAGATAGACAGACTATAAAGTCTAAATTATATTATTAATCAGTCATTCTTTAAATATTTACTTTCCCGCACGCCAAATTTCCGCTTCGCGTCGAGCGGCAAACTTCACTCTCCGAGCAAAAAAATTGTACTTTTCGCTCTTATTACATAAATAACTATTATTGCGTATGTCTTTTTTCTATCTATATTGTAACTTAAAAAAACGCTATCAATAAAGAATTTATAACTGCATCGCTAACTTACGTATAAAAAACTCTAAAATATTTCTTTTTTGTTCTATTTCCCATAATAGCCCAGATACATTATATATTTCCCATAATAGCCCAGATAGAGCTGCCAAAAGTGCAGTTCTTTTAAAAACGTCCTGCATACGGAAAACTAATCAAGCTGACATAATCGAAGTGAAGAATGTCTAATCAGTTTCATCTATCTATTACGGTTTTGCTTACACCCCATAAATTCATCGCGAAGACGCCACCCAGTACATGTTTTAATTTCTCAGGTGGTCTTTCTGTTTAGCGAAATGTCGACCAAATGACATGTCCATTTTAATTGTAAAATTTTCTTTTTAAATAAAATCGGTGTAACGTAAACCCTTGAACGACATACAGCCGATAAGTAAATAATATTCTCTGAATGTCCTGTTCAGCCCTCCTTGGTCTGCGCACACTGGTACTCCAAATGTTCTAAGTGTCACTTTTACAAGTCAAGTTTGAACCTTACCCGAAGTTTAAACTCCAGATTTGACGTCGAAAAGTCGCCCTAAGTGTAAAGAAGTGAGATCGGTTTTGTCGTTTTTTTTTTTAATTTTTTATCTTGTTCCGATCGTAACTAGGTTGAAAATCATAAGACCTCGGTGCTGGTACATTGCTCGGACGGATGGGACAGGACTGCTCAGTTGACCGCCCTCTCAATGCTTATGCTGGACCCTTATTATCGCACCATCAAAGGATTCGAAGTGCTCGTTGAGAAGGAGTGGTTGTCCTTTGGGCATAAGTTTCAGCAGGTAAGTTTAAGGGGTTCACAAGCTTAATATTGACTTTAAACTTTAAATCTCACGTTTCATAATAATTAATATTCGCGCATTTCGGATTCACAGGTTGTACTAGGACGCACTGAGAGTATATTTTTTAGTCAAACGTAAGATCGTCAGTGCTCCTAAGGGCGGCTTTTACAACTATCAGTAAAACTTCAGATTGAAGTTAAAACACCAGATATGACGTAGAATACATTGTTTATCTGTCAGGTAACAATGCAATCTACGTCAGTACTGAAGTTTTACGGATAGATGTAAAAGTCACCCTTAGTGCAGTGAAAGAAAGCGTATATATAAATCATTTCGAACTGTCAAAAACTGACTAAATACATCACCCTCTGAACTGTCACTATCACCGAACCTGGTAGGAAATCAGGGTCGCTTCCATCTTACAGTGGGTGCAGTTCCGGACAGTTGCGAGTGTAAAGTTTATTTTATAGCTTCCCCCTTGCCCTTAAATGCTTCGGTGTTACTTACTGAAATACTTACTGCACATTACTCGTCCGCTACTGTGCGGTTCTCCTCCTAAAAAAGCTGTTCTTAAGGCAGTCAAATCCTTTTTATTACAGTTGAAAACCGGCTAAGGACCCAATCATTAACTCTATTAATTAACTTCAACTAAAGAGAAATTAAAAATGTGTGTGAAAAGAGATATTAATTTGTTTTACAGATATTAAAATATGAAAACACTGTATTTTCCTAGTGGATAGAGATGTGTTGGGCAGTGTACTGTCATTATTGTTACGGGATACGGGTTCCAATAATTTATCGTCAATTAACTACTTACTTTTATTTACTTTTAACTTTACAACACGAATACAATTATTCTCTACTAACAATTCGCACTGTTCGCTTGTCCGCTTATTTACTACACTGCACTATCTATTCGATTCCATCTCGCGCGGCTCGCTGGTTTATATACCCGGCCCGAAGACACTGTCGTACTTTCGAGAACGGAGGCGACGGTTCTCGTTTAGCCTAGATGGGGATCTTTAACCTAGAGATGAACCATTTTCATCTTTGCCCTAGGGGTACGTTGGATCCTGTATACCACGTCGTTGATCCGTTGATGACTGTGTATGTACCTCCTAACTTGGAGACAACTTGGGAGACTTTCCTTTCTTCCTCTATGGATTATACAGCCAAACCAAGTCACCTGCCTTAAATCCTGCAGAATTCACCCTTAAGTCATATCTGGCTTTCATCCGATCGCTGGCGATATTTATCTTTGTTGTGTTGTTGTGTCCGACGTTTCGGTGGATTTCTTTTAATCTTTCTCGAAGTTCATCAGCATAGTTCTGGACATCTTGCACCTCTTCTTCTGGTGATCCGTACACCAAATCTGCCGGAAGACGAAGTTCTTTACCAAGTATAACCTTGACAGGGGCATATCCTGTCGTGTTATGCACTGCACCCCTGTAAGCCATCATTAGAAGAGGCAGAAATTTGTTCCAATCTTTCTGGTGGTCTGCTACCATTTTGCAGAAGTATTGTTCCATGCTTCGATTGAAACACTCGACCATGCCATCTGATTGTGGATGGAGCGGAGTTGTCCTTGTTTTGCGGATTCCCAGAAGTTCCAAGTTGCGATGCAAAATTCCGTCCCTGGTCCGAATAAAGCTCTAATGGTACCCAGAATCTACTGAAGAATTCGTCAACCAAGACCCTTGCCACGGTGTTAGTTTCCTGATTTGGTAGTGCATAAGCTTCAGGCCGTTTACTCAAAATAATCCATGGCAACTAAGATGTATTTGTTGCCTTCGTCCGTTTCTGGAAAAAGTCCTTCGATGTCGATCGCAATTCTTTCAAATGGGGCGCCAACATTGTATTGCTTCAGTTGCCCCCTAGTCTTTCTATGGGGTCCTGTTACGGACCAGCAGGTATCACAATTTCTGCACCACTCGTCGCCGTCATCTCGGCAATTCACCCAGTAGTACCTTTCCCGAATTCTATCCAGGGTCTTATTCACTCCAAAATGGCCTCCAGACACTCCATTGTGCGTTTCTCGCAAGACATCTTTCCGTCTACTTTCTGGTACGACAAGCTGGAGCGTGGCACTTTACCCGCCGGGGCTTTCCCAAGTCTTCTTCAGTTAACCATTCTGAATCGCCATTGAGCCCACATAGCTTTTACTTTCGGGCTGTTAAGTGCTATGTCCTTCCAATCAGGTCTTTGATTTTCCAACTTCCATTGATGTATAACCCCACAGCATTATCGGTTGTTTGTTGGACCTTTATTTGTTCAGTTGTTCAATGTTTGTCGACCTCAATCCTGGTTCTTCTAAAAATGCTGGGTCCTTCTCGTTGTTCTGCTCGTTGGCAGTGTCGACATTCCCCTTTACAAGGCCTGCGTGGTAATGCATCTGCGTTACCATGAGATCTGCCTGGACGATGTTCAATCTTGCCAGCGATGGTGAGGCTTCTTCCAAGCTGTCCAATCCTAATTAATGATCCTGGGGGCTTCCGTGCGGCCAGTCAGCGTTCGCTCCTTCACACTGACTGGTCCTAGTTTTCTGGCTGATGTGTCAGTCCGCCAGATTGTTGTCGTGGCGGAGTGTGACTCCTTTCCCGTCGAACGCGACAGTCTTTTAACTATTACAACACGATTAAAACACAATTTCTCTCTACTAACAATTCGCACTGTTCGCTTGTCCGCTTATTTACTACACTGCACTACTAAACAACCTCGCGCGGCTTGCTTGTTTATATACCCGGCCTGAACACACTCTCGTACTTTCGAGAACGAAGGCGACTGTTCCCGGTTCTCGTTTATTCTAGATGGGGTCGCGGTCGGCGCTCGGCGTCGCCGTTTCGGCCCGAATCTCTGCAGAGCGACGGTCGGACGTAACATTGCGTACGTTCCGCCGACGGCAACATCTTAGAAGTTTAGTCAGCGAACGCTGAAAATCGGCACCTGATTGGCCAATTTCAGGGTTCGCTGACTAAACTTCTCTGCTGCTGCCGTCGGCGGAACGTACGCATTATTTTTATAGCTACAAAGTAGGTATTTTTCCAGAGGGTTGGTCACGGCGACGATCATCATAGCGACGCAGACCGTTCGCCAGTTTTCCTGCAGTTCGTCGATTGTGTTTGGCAGATTACGCAGCAATTCCCCAACGCTTTCGAATTCAACGAACATTTTCTAATTACCATTCTAGATCACTTGTATTCCTGTCGGTTTGGAACGTTCCTGTTCAACAGCGAAAGGGAGCGTGTGATGGAAAGTTAGTGGTTTGCATCTTGTTTGTCGCAATGAATAATACTCCTCAATAATTATTTGCAGAATTGAAGGACACTACCGTTTCCTTGTGGTCTTATACTAACAGCCATTTAGACTTATATAGAAACCCCTTGTACTGGGCCAACAGTAACCAAGAAAGAGTATTGGTGCCCGTGGCCAGTATCCGGCATATTAAACTGTGGAAAGCCTACTATTGCCGGTGGAATCCAAGCATGAGGACGCAGGCACGAATTACTTGAACCCAATTAAAATATCAGTAAAAGCGACATTTTATTATTTTTTAGGATCCTGTGTATCAGCGAATACGGGAACTACTGAAACTAAAGGAGCAGCTGGAACACACTGCTGCGGAATACAGGAAGGAGCAGCAGCAGCGAATTAGCAGCGGCAATAGGGGAAGCCACGCCAATCCTACATGATGCGACGCCATTCCGTTAACAAGTTAAGACTGTCAAAACAGAAGTCAGTATTTTCATCTTTCGTCTTATTTTCTCTCTTTCTGCGTCATTTTTCGAGTTTTATTTCACTATATGCATAGTCTGCTACTGATTTATTTAAACCAATTACGTACTATACCGCCGCATATAATCTTTACGGCTTTAAGTTAATTATTATTAGAAGTAAGTTGCTGTTGAATGTGATCTTTGAGATATAAAACATATGACAAGAGTGTTTTTATTTTTATTTACAAATTGCTCTTCAATTTCACTTAACATTTATATGATCATTATTCCATATTATGTTTGTAACCAAATGTCTTTTATGATTGATTAGAATGTGTATTTTGAGTTTGTTTAAACATATTGTAAATAAATGGAAGTACGAATTTTACTTTGGATAGGTTTACTTAGGATTGTGTAGTCAAGGCGCTCATTAGTCAGTTTCTACAGTTTCTAGGACATCTGTGCATGAAATCAAAATCAAACTTGGTCTATCCTATAGGTTTCCACCATTTTTGTCATTGAGGTGTACAAAGGGCATGAAAGAAAATATATATTTTTCTGTATTTTGCAAAAATTATTAATAACTTATTATTTTTTTACTCAATAAGCAATCAAGCTGTTTCAATCCAAATTTACAATATAAAGTTAATACCGAAAAGTAAGTATTTAAAAACATAAGATTCACAAAGTTTTGTTTACAAAATTACAAAGAAATACAAGTAAATATTGATCTCTACTACAATAAAATGTATAATTATTCATCAGAAAAAATCGCATTGAGCTATGATTTGTAAGTGCAATTTTTAAAGCCAAAACTGCCACTGTGTTCATCCAAAATCAATGAAAAGGTTGATGTTAAAATATTTATTTAGCTATGAAACTGCAGTAAAAAGAATTATTTGTCCTCCTGAATATAATATTACATATTCGGTATATATATAATATATATTAATAATATATTCAGATGAGAAAAAAAGTCCACAGGCAACTCTCCACTTATTGGCATCAATTTAAAGCTGCCAAAGACCTTTCCAATTCACATGTGGTAAAGTCTTTATGGCATGCATTTGTGAGTTGAAGGTAGCACTTTAGTGTAATAGTGCAGGTAAAAACTTTACACATTGTCATCATGCTTTTATAGTGACAGTTTTGCTTTGGAATTTCTAAATTTCCTAGCTGTAGAGCTGTTTGATGTGATCAGCCTAGATAGAGCAATTTTTTAACAACATAGCATTGTAGAGGGAAATTTTAATACACATTGGTGCATATTCTGACCCAAGGTGTTCCATCAAAAAATTGTGTTGCACCTACTTGTTATTAATACAAATTACTTTCCCATCCTCTGAATGGACCACTCCTGCTGGCACAAAGGACACCTATTGTTCTGCTTCACCCACAATGACATGCAGCAGTAGTGAAATGAATGATTACATTCGCCCCACACCACCACACAGTCTTGTTTTCCATAGGAATCCTTCTTACTCTCAGCTTGGCACCTCAAACATGCATCCATGACTTGGACTCTGAAATCAACAGTGATTTAAAAGTTCTAATTCAAATTTGCTGTTCCCATTAGGATCTTGTAGACTGTAAAGCCAGGGAAAAATTTGTGTATCTTGATTGTCCAGCAGACAAATTTAACTGAATAAGTTTTCTTCAAATTAAGGAATATTGAGAGAGTTGTTTGTTTATGTGTTGTTTTTTATAGTGACATAAATAGTTTTGTCCATGACAACTTCATAATATACTGATATTCAGCTTGTTGACAAAAGTTAAATACGGCTCATATAGCGTCAGAAAGATATATGAGTTGAAACAGCGGGAATTATGATATTATTCCCGCTCGCCATTTAAATTATATATGTTGCCTTGGCAACCAGTAGGAGTAAAGTAGTAGAAGCAGTAAAATTAAAAAATGCACTGGTGGCACCGGTTTAGCCGTCAAACGCGAGTGTCACTTTGACATTTCAATAATTTTATTTACACTACCTATAGATTTTATAATTTGTAATTATTATTAGACAATGGCCGTGGACAAAGTATAGTATTATACTCGCCTTTTATGGCCATTATTCCCACGGGAGACTTGCGCCCCTCCCCTGCGGCTCTTGACGCAAACCTCCCCCTAAGGGAATAATGGCTTTCATAAAAAGCTCGAATAATAATATACTATTGATAGTGTCGTAATAGTTCATGTTACTAAGATCCTCTCGAAAGATTGCTTCCAAAATGAAACTATAAATTCGACGGATCTCACATGCAGTTTGGGTAGTTTCATTCCGAGTTCAATCAATTCAATGATAATGATTTCTTCAATGTATAATAAAAAGACAATTTCTTACCTGCAAATGGCACAAGTATCACACTCGACGTCCCAGCTCCACATGGCCACAGCATTCCACTTTTTGAGAGTGAACATCTTTTCTGCTTTTTGATTTTCGTTTTCCATTCTTTCATTATCATTTTCGTCTGCCATAGTTCTGATAAATTGTATATTATGTATTGTATTCTAATAAATTTTCTAATAATTGGAATTTTAATTACTCAAAGAGTATTTAATCAACAGTTTTTATAGTTAAGAAGGTAAGTTTTATCCCTCCTTGAGGTTCTTTGTTTCTTAGAAAAAAAATTGTAAACAAAACAAATTATGTTAAAGTTCAAAATTATTGCCTATTAGCAACGTTGCCCGATTAGAGTAAATTTCGTAAAAAATAGTTAAAGCAGTCTATATTTTAATGATTTCTCGATGGCGTATTAATATATTAGATACAAAGTTCAATTAATATTTTTGCACCGTTTTTTATTTTGAGTTAAATGGTAAATAATTTATTTATTTCTGCTTACTTTCGTTTTTTTTTAAACAATCCAAAATTAGTCCAAAAATACATTGATTTGAGACTTGGCAACAGCATCAATATATGTCGTTTGTCATGTCAGCCAGTACTGTCATTCTTGTTCTGTCAATAATCAAAAGTAAAAACGTCATATGTCAAATATTTTTATTATTTGATTTTACATTTAATAATATATTTGATATTTTCGAAAATACACAGTCCTCAGTCAAATATTTTGCAAATTAGTGTTTGTGTGTGTGCTCAATCGTTTGCCAGTGCACCATGGTAGAAAGCAATTTGTGTAATTTGTCTCAAAAAGCTATTCTCTAAAGAAACTGGTAAGTATCAGCATTCCATTATTTCAGGTCAATATATCTTGTCTTCAAAGAGGAATTTCATAAATTATTTTAAAAGTTACAACAATATAAATAGTATTGGGACATTGTAATTATCGATTTTTGTTTATTTACTGAAGCACTGCCCAAGAAAACCAAGGATGATGATTATGTCATGAATTCATGAATGGATTATACAGTCAGTGCAGTCACTAAATTGTTCATACCAATCATACCTAAGTTATGTACTAGTTATTTA